>OZ025297.1:294529215-295729215 GCA_964019185.1 Maratus speculifer | reverse complement strand
TATGTCTTCAAAGTTATTACCCTGTAAAATTGAATGTTTCTGGGCCCTTCAATAACACAAACATTGCATTTTGTAGAATTTTTATGTTCTGTAAAATCTTTGGGGTTGTGACATTGACATAAAATATAGCCTATGTTGAAGCAAGGTATATGATAAATATTTTCGATATGAATATCATTTAAAATTGCTAAAATGAATAGATTCGTACCTTTAAATCCTTTTATTCATATAAGACACTGAAAACATCCTTCACATCACTTTATTGATAAACCTATCTCGAATAAAGGCAAAAACTAAATTATTTCCAGATATTGGAGCAATGTAACTACAAATACTTAAGAAATTATATTGTTGTATGTGACCGATAGATGGATGAAACAAAAAGGGAAATCAGTCATTTCTTAATAATAGATGCTACGAACTTTTTCTCCAGTAAGAATCTTTTAGTAAACCTCAGTAATGTATACCATTTTCATCATGCTTGAAGCAGTGCGACACAACTGAAATACACTGCGAAAACTATTTCGCTGTATATTATTATGTAATCAAACTTTTATGTTTGTAAGTGAATAACATTCTTAAAATCTATCGCAAATGGTTTTTGTTCATAGACCATAATATAACGCAATACTTTTGAATCCCTTCTATATACGTACTGTAATTCTAATCGTAACACATTCAACAGTGACCATCTTCTAGTGCACAACAGAATGGAACATAAATTTCGTTTTATTGAAAATACTGTAACATTATTAAAAAAAACATCGCAAATGATTTTCTCCCGATAGATCAGAATGTAATGGAATATTTTTGAGTGCCTCTGGAAATGAACAATCAATGGTACATGCTTCATTTTCAATACAGAACATGGAGTAGTGAACATCAACGATGTATGTCAACTACATGACATTCCGACTGCATTACTTGGGTTAGGGCAGAGAAACAGAGGGCCAGGCCGATGGATAAACAGACGAACAGACAGATTGGAAGACAAACGCCATACATAAACACTTTTCTACAATGTTGGAAAGTGTTAATAAGGGTTCTTATGTGCCATAATATATACGAAATTAAAGGCAGATATGCAATGAAATTTTAAGGATTGAAATTCGGTGGGTTGTGTCGAGACACTGCTATGTGTTTTAAACTACGCAGAATGTTAGTATGACATTTTCTGCAATACATATGATGTTAATTATGCATATATTTGGTTATTACGTGATTTAAAAAAACCCAAGCTTCAAAGGTGGATATCTGAACAGCAACAAAAAAATATAAATATTCACTTTATACTTATAAAGTAACTAAAAATCTTAAAGACAAAACAAATGATACGTGATATATCGTGCTAAGTCTAACATGACCGGAACCTAGGCTGAGTAACATTACATTGACATACATTACTGAATATATTTTTGTAAAGAATGTTTGAACTGTAATTTCTTCATTGGATAACATCAGTATAAGTTGATCCTTAACCAAAAGATATTTTGTTTAATACTCTTTCAAATGCAACCATTAGTGTATCTTTTGTTAATAATCTTAATGCTGTTATTTGTTTTGATAATCAATCCTTTTTATGATACTTACAAATTATGCATAAATTTGGAAAGCTACAGTGACAAATTATTATTCCTTATTATGTAAACATGGTCATAACTTCGTATTAAAGCTATTTAAATGGATGAAATGATAAGTGTTTGAAACTGCTTAAGCAAGAACTTAGCTATATCAGTCGAATCCGAGGTCACTTATTTTTCTTTACAACGAATAACAACCATATTGGTTTCGTCATTGAGAATTTTTCAATATTTTTTACAGAATTGATGAACTTAATGATCCAAAAATCTCGCAAACTTTTAAAATGCGATTTAATGTATAATAGTTTAATAGTCTTATACAACGATTCATAGTATATCTTCATTTGCACTCTTACATATATTTTTGAAACAAGGTGTGGCTATTAAATAACGAGACTAATGATGTAAAATATTTTAGTTTAAATCTCTGCATATTTAGCATTATCCCCTTCAATATACACAAGTCCTTTATCCCCACAACACTCCATGTGAACTTTCCATTGCCTTTTATGATACTTGAAGCCTTCTTCGGAGAGCTCATACTTGATGCTTGCCGCTTTTTATTTAAAAAATTCAAGAGTCTGAAATCAAGTTTTTTTTAAATGTAGATTTGATCTTAGAAACCAAATAAAAGTCATATGGTGCCAGATCAGGCGGAGAAGGTGGATAGTCAACCACTGTGATGTTATACTTGGCTAGAAACGTCTTTATGGACAAAACTGTGTGAACAGGTGCAGTGCATACTGAAGTACCCATGACTGGTTTTTCAACAATTGCATTTTTTGTCATATTTTCTTACGGAGTTCGGTAAAGACTTCAAAGTAGTAATCGAGATTAATAGTTTGACTTTCAGAAACATTGTGAAGATACACAATCCCAAGAATAATATTTTATCTTGTATTGGACGATCCGGGTGAGCATCATTTTCGATGTTTTCTCGGTTAGCTTGGACACAATTAAACCATTAAAAACCACTGACAAGTGATAAAAATTCACTATTAATTAAATTTCTAAAAAAAATGAGATTCAGTAGCATTTTTCCAGTTTTAAAAAGAAATTTCTCAATTGATTGCTTTTTTAAAGAACTCAACATTTTTCTCGGCAAAATTCTAAAACAGGATCCAGTACAAATAAAGGTCACAGCCTGACAATTGGAATGCAACCAATTTAAGGGCGGTAACTAGGAGGCGTTGATTTGCTCTTCTGATTTGCTAACTATTGGTCATACGAGTTTGGTGCATGCGCAACTCTTCTGTTATAGCATTAGTCTCGTTATTAAAAGCCATATCTCGAACGTAAAAAAGAGCAAAAAAAAAAAAAAAAAAAAAAAAAAAATTGGCAATACTTTGATGTTTATTTCTCTACAAAAGAAAAGCCCTCGCATATCCAAGGCTCGAACAGTATTACCGCTATTTTATTTCAGCTTCTTATGTTTTATTTAATTGCAAAAAATTATATTATAAGTTCTGGGTGTAATCTCAGAAATAATTTAAAGCTAAGAAAAAAATGCAGAGTGTCCATGAAATAGTGTCCCATTTGTAAATTTTATTCATATCATTTGTAAGCGTTGTATAGTGTTGTTTACGGTCACAACTAAAGAAAAAATTAGAAAGCTTTAGATAATCGAGTACGGGACTATTGCTTTATTTGCTGACTTGCAGTGCCAAAAAATGCAAACGGGCGACTCTTGAACACACAAGTTATTGCTGGGTTGAAGATTTAAAAGCTAAGTAGAGATCCGTAATACATTTAAAAGATCCATATTAAAAGATCCGATTTCAAAGATCCGTAATACATTTGAATTTGGGGCTTTACAAAAGATCATATCAAGTTCAGTCGCTTCTTTATGATTTCACAGAGTTGAGGGACAGAACTGAAGAGACTAATGTTCCTATTACTTCGGAAATATCAGCCGCAAGTGGGGGAAGAATTGGATTTTAGGTGTCTATGTGCCGCATAACTAAAGGCACACATGTAAAAAAAGGTAGGTTAGTTTATCTTCAATTGGATGCATGATTTGTTGTAAATATTCTAAATTAAACTGTTATAATATGTAAGATTAAAACTGGAACATTCTTTTATGAAAATTTTGTATTCAGAAAGTTTTCTAATCCGAAATAATGGTATAATACTTTTTAGAAATTCCAAAAACAGTTTGAAGATTTTATTTGTATAATACCTTTACCGATCAGCATAACAGAGTTAAAAAATACTAGTCTGTCTGCATACCCATCGTTTAATGTTGTTCCATTACCTGCGATAAGACGTGTTCAGCTGACTACATGTTAGACTCGATGATACTGCTAGTAATGTTATTTGAGTAAAATATACCCATGGGTTCACAGCCCATGCAACTCAGTAGGTAGAGCATTGTCAACAATTTCATTCATACGCTCTAAATTCATTTTAGCTTTTTTCTGGCACAGTTGAAAAGTTTAGTTAATAAAATATTGAGTTAATTAAATACTTTTTACAGACGCAAACTCCGAAAAATAGGTCATACTGCATCTGACATGATAAACAGTCAAAATAATTTAAAATCAATATATAAAAACTACAGAAATTTGATTTCTGAAAAGTGATGTCAATAACAAAAATAAGTATACACAAAACAATTGCATACATTATAACTCAGTACGCCCATCATTAACTTATAAAAATCGTGATTGTATGAGTCTTTCTATAGCTTCTTACGCATGGCCCAGAAGCTGGTTGAAATTGGCTGGTTCATCAACTAAGGCTAGTTTTTGCACACAGACTAGGTTCTTTATTTAACCCTTAACTTCTGTGACAAAAATTGCCGCATAACTACTGTGAAAGGTCTTTCAAACGGTCTGTGAGCGGTCTAATTCAAAGATGAGTAAAATGTTAAATTAACTCACAGAATACTATTTTTGTATTATACATTATGTACTGGACTATTATAAACAAAATTCATCTATTCAAAAGTCTCTAGATATTGTAGTAGGACTCCAAACGAAACGAAATTTGACCATTATATATAGATAAACTAAAAATTGCGAGTTAAACTCTGAAACTTGAAAAACTCAGAGATCTGTGAGACCGCTAACAGCAGTTAAGGATAAAAAAGGATTAAAATGGAGCATCATATCTTGTTCGTCGCCCTAAACTCTAGACAAGCAGATGAAAGAAACTGATTGAGAAGCATATTTAAGAAATTATATTCCGTATTATTATAAAGAAATTTCATCAAAGCCATTTTGAACGAATTATAGAAATATATTTGGGTTAAATCTGTCAGTTTCCAAATAATTAGTTTTATTTTTCTCAATAGTTTCCCAAAAGAGGATGTTCCTGGAAAAATTGTAAAGCTTTAGGGGATGTAATTTGTTTTCTTAGTTTAAATAAACAGAAATTACGTGCTTATCTTTTCAAACAATTTACAGTCTTAAGTGAATAATTCCCAGTATAAGTTATTGCTTAGCAGTAGTCTCTGGTTGGCTTTAAGAAATATTACCTATTTTATGAATCTTTAATTGACTTCTTTTCCGTTATTTTTGTGAAAACTTTCCGAAATTTCAATTGGTTTTAATAATAAAACACTTTTAACAAATAAGATGACTAATATGTCAAATCACTTAATTTTCTCTATTAATAAATGTGCCAATTATTCCAAACAGCCGATTGAAATAATTTTTTGAGAACTGTTAATTCTATTAATAAATAATTAAAATTACTAATTAGAATAGAGATCGTAGAAAACCTGGACGCCTAATGAGAGAATTTATGGGTGGGTGAATATTCAAATTCAAGAAAGACATATAATTAAAAAAGAAACTCCATATTTATCTATTAAATATACCTGATTATCTGAGTACGTAAAGCAACGATAATTATACAGTATTATATATATTATTGTTTTAAAATATACTGCTGTTTCAGTACTTAATTTCTGATGCATTATTCATTACTGTCAATTGGAAAAGGTTTAACAGAAAAGAAAGAAAGAGAGAAAGACATTCATACAGACAGATAATATTTTTTTGAAAATTGTATGGTACAATAAAGTTTCAATTTAGTTTTAACATTGAAAGCGCCGAATAACATGAAATTCTATCACTTAAGAATAGCTGATTTGATATTGTTGATTAATTTCTTAAAAAAGATCCTCATTTTAGCATATTCATAGAAAAATCATTACATTTATTATTGTATCACTTTTTCTAAGTTCATCTAACCTCTTCAGACCTAAAGTACACAAATGTGCACCTCCATTCTTTTCCGCCTAAAAACTAAACTGTTCGAATTTTTTGCATTTTTACTTCACTTTTATTCAGCTGAATGTTTTTCACTTTAAAACAAAACCAATAAATGTCAGCACTGATGAATATTACCTCATAAAATAAATATTATTTTCATCCGAGTTTCGAAAATACCTTCAAGCCAATGTGTCAAAAAAAGTAAGAAATATTCATGATTATTTAACTTAAATGCTTTACAACAACAAAAAAAATGAGGATTTGCTGATCATTTACTTGTTTAAAGACTTTAATCTTTCTATAGCGTAAATTTATATTACTGATTGTTAAAATGATGTTTTAAGGAAATTAGTACGTTTATATCCATATTTCTAAACCTAAATTACCAGTCCCCTGAAGTACTGATTCCATAAATAGGACTCTTTCTGTGATCTATGGTGTCATTTCGATTATGGAAAAGCAATAAATATATATTTGTAGAGTTATTTTATGATCAGGTCTGAAGAGGCTAAACTGAAATTATGTTTGAATCGTATAAAAAAAAAAGTAACATCAATTAAGTCTTTATATAAATTGTTGCTTTATGTTTGCTTTGCTTGTACATAACTTTCATGAAAATTTTCGAAAAAATATAATTTTTTTATTAATAAGTCACTTTTAATTAAAAAACGAAAGATATTTTAAATCATGTGTTCACTTTGAACAATATATAGTTGTATTTTTTAATTAAATAATTATTTTGGACGTGCTAAATAGATTAAATAAAAAGCAATTTAAATTAAAAATTTTTTATTTGAAAATTAGATGTTACGATAGTGCTTTTAATAAATTTTGTCAATAACACAAATATTCTTTAGATAAAATTATCAGTTCCTTAATTAACTTAATATGAGTTTTTAAAACTATTATTATTTCATCATATTCATAAAATAAACACAAACTTCAATTGTGTACTATATTTACTAACATTAAGTAAACTGACATAACTTTTAAATCTTCTCAAGTTGTTTATGCAATCTCAAGCAAAAAATCAAAAATGTCTTTTTAAAGTTTTCAGAATAAATTATTTTCTGTCAGTATTCTCAATAAGGCATCCATATTATCCGTTTTATAAATCTTTAATTGAATACCGTCTTAGTATTTCTTTATTTTTATTAACACTTTCCTAAATATATATTAGTTTGATTAATAAAATTTTCTTCATAAATTTAATTTAAGATATTTTATTTCACTCGTTATCATTGGAAAAGGGAAATCTTGTCATTTAAAAAAAAATGAATGTGAAAGAATGTGAATGATTTTCTAAAATGTCAATGAAGCATTTACATAAGAAAAAGAAATTCTTAAGGTTAAAGAAATTTTTTCATTAAATGCCACATTAAAGTTTTATTGATATTT
This sequence comes from Maratus speculifer, assembly GCA_964019185.1. Lineage (NCBI taxonomy): Eukaryota > Metazoa > Arthropoda > Arachnida > Araneae > Salticidae > Maratus > Maratus speculifer. The sequence continues at coordinate 295,722,017 of OZ025297.1, read as the reverse complement.
CTGTTAAATTATACAAATAATAACAGTCAAAGTTCATGTGCTTCACAATTGTTATTCTAAGCTTTTCATCTATATATTTTCTCAAAAGAAACTTTAAATTTCCTAATTATCTTACTTTTTCTTAAAAGTGAACTAGAATTAAATAAAACACTTCTGAAACAGTTTAAGCGTTTTTCATTGAATCTGGCTGATTATAATAAATTTCTGACATCATAGTCCAAGAACCTACAGCACAAAAACCTATGTTATTGAGCACAAGAGAAAAACCTTTATTTTATCGAAGAGCAGTAACAGGGAAATCTAATGATCCATGTCTGCCGGAAGTGAAGTGGTGCATAAGCCAAAAATTAATATCACTAGTGGCTCACTCGTAGGTTTATCAATGTGTTTTCTTGCTTTTATTTCTCCATGTTTTCACACCTTTGATTGTACGGCAAACACAATGTTAAACCTACGAATAAACCATTAGTGGTATCAATTTTTGGCTTATGAACCACTTAACTTCCGGCAGACATGGATCATTAGATTCCCCTAATACTACCCTTCCATAAAATAAAGGGTTTTTTTCTTGTACTGGATAACATAGGTTTTTGTGCTGTTGGCTCTTGGACTATCATTATTCTAGTCCTGGCATTAAAAAACGTCAACCCTTTTTATGAATCTGTCATTTCAGCATTGTTCACTCATATCTCTATTGGAAACATTAAAAAATAAAGCTGGTTTAATTATTAAAATGCTTTTAAATTAGAAAAATAAATATTATAAATCAAGTACTGTTATAGAAAAATACATTTTCTGCTAATTTATCTGAAACAGATGGTTGCATAAATATTTTTTAAATCACACTGGCTTCCAAAAGTTAAGGTACAACCATTTTTATGCATCTAATTTTCAAATATACTGTAGAATTTGTTGGAAATGAAATGTAGAAACAATGCATTTGAAGGAAATATACACTAAATAGTTATTTATTGAATGAGATATAAAAATTTACACAAGTTAAATGCAAAAATGATTTACAATATAAAAAGCATTCTTTGTGAAAAAATCATGGAGATGCAGTATTCATGGAGAATGCAGCGGATCACAGTATTATGTAGAAAATAGTCAAACTGTAGAAACATAAAAAGAATTGGTTCTAATAAGGTTGGTTGGTTGTTTGTATTTGTGACGGCCAATTATCAGCACGAGGGATATAGGCCCAAATGGAGAGTGTTCATTGTGGGGGTCTTTCTAAGGAAACCTACCCTATATTTACGCAATCATATCCGAGGTTCAAAGAAAGCCATGGAAAACGCCGAACGATTAGGTTCGCGATTGGGTTCGAACCCAGCATCTGCCGTCTACTAGTTTCGAGAGCAGAACCTCTCAGACACTGGTTGGCAGGTTCTAATAAGGAATGTGTCCCCTTCCCCTTATTTGAATGGAATGGAGGCATCTACTTTCCAAGCTGTCGATTAAGTTGTCGGACACCAAAATTGGAAATAAGTAACAGACAAGGAATAAGCTTTGTTCCAGCTCACCTAACGATCTTGGAGGAGGACTTAAAGCAGAAATATGTGAGCCAAGATAGTCCCAAAGATGTTGTGCGACAACTTTTGTGTTGACAACTTTTGTATCTGTATGTTTCAACAATGCGGAATTGATGGTATCTGCTACGTTGTTCCTTCTAGGTCAGTAGACTTCCTGAATTACTCTCTAATGTGTATCTAGATGCGTCTGTGAAGAGTGCAGAAGGCCATTGCTGCTTAGTTGAAGAAATGTGTTCTCTTGCTCAACATTAAGTGGGCCATTCTTTGTCATCCGACACACACAACTGGTCGCCTTGGATAAGGTAATGTGCATGTTTGTCGATAAACTGGCTTTTTGCGTGACAATTAAACTTGCAGTGAGTAAAAATTCGAATTAATTTGCATGAAAAACTTATAAACTAAACGTAATTTTCAAAAAAGATATAAAAAACTGTCATATAGTGTAATAAATGTTGGAAATTATACGTTATAACATACTAACTCTGCGAGATATTGTGTGTTTTCTGCCCACAAGAAGTTGAGAAGTACATTTGTTTTCGGGTGCATGATATCACATGCACATTATATATAGAGACCTGCATTGTGAAGGAGCCTTCGTACAGCTGTAGCGGACATTCTTCGCGCTGAAGTGGTCTGCAATGAATTGCGGTATAGTAGTGCGTCTTGTTCTTCGGATTGAAAGTGCTAGAAAATGTTCTTTTGTAACCAATGATTGGCCTGAGCATGTCTTTTGCACGCAGAATATTTGGATCGAAGACAAATTCATTTTCATCCCTCCGACCGGCCGCCACCTTAACGAATCGCTCAAGTGACTCCTTCTAGACTCTGCTAAACTCTACTGGCTATTGTCAATGAAATTATCAACAATTGACTAACAACAAAATTTACATAAGAAATTAGGAAAGTTTAATTTGAGCATCTTTTACTTTCATTCATATACTCCTGTTTTTTTCTACCAAATAAAAGTGAGAGCTATCTTTCTGCATAAGTTTTCTTACAGTTCATTTTTATTATTCATAAAAACTATGAAGTTTATTGTTATTGCCATTTTTTATGGGAATTTTTAAAAAACGGGATGTATTTTAAATTTTGGAAGACAGTGTACGGAATGAATGTCGTGTGAAAAAAAATTAAAAAATACATGCCATGCAACAACTTTAAATCAATTTTCTCATTGATATTAAAAAATATATAGAAGAACAACTTATGAATCTTCACATTATTAGATAAATAAAATAAAATAACATATCCTTCTATAGTAAAAAAAACTAGCCTTAAAAGGAATGACTCCTGGAATGATGCTGATGTGGAAGATTTCCGGAACTAACGAATCCGGGTTGTCCACTCCTTCCATGAGTCGAATAGACCAATCAGGAAAGGGCTCCGTCTATGCATCGCCATATGGGTTACCATAAAGAGAGGAAAGGTTACCATCGCCAACAATCGCCAAGTTTGTCACTAACTTGGCGATATACCGCCAAATTTGGCGACCAAAATTAGTTGTCAAAAGTGACGCCAACTTGGCGATAACTGTAATATTTCGCCAAATTTTTAATTTCTTTACAACATCAGTCGTTTGATACATCATTTGAGAGGTTTGTAAATGCTTATTCATTTAAAGGATGTCTTGTGTGTTATCCCCCATTCTGCTCCCCAGGGGGGACACATTTTTAATTTCTTTACAACACCAGTCGTGTTACACAAGATTTGAAAGGTCTGCAACTGCTTATTCATATTATGGATGTCTTGTGTGTCACCCCCACACTCTGCTCTCCCCAGGGGGGGGTCACATTTTTAATTTCTTTACAACACCAGTTGTGTGACACATCATTTGAAAGGTCTGCAACTGCTTATTCATATTATGGATGTGTTGTGTGTCATCCCCCACTCTGCCCCCCAGGGGGGCACATTTTTAATTTCTTTACAACACCAATTGTGTGACACATCATTTGAAAGGTCTGCAACTGCTTATTCATATTATGGATGTGTTGTGTGTCATCCCCCACTCTGTCCCCCAGGGGGGCTCATTTTTAATTTCTTTACAACACCAATTGTGTGACACATCATTTGAGAGGTCTGCAACTGCTTTTCATATTATGGATATCTTGTGTGTAACCCCCCCCCTCCCCTCTGCCCTCAGAGGGGGCGCATTTTGTAATTTCTTTACAACACCAATTGTGTGACACATCATTTGAAAGGTCTGCAACTGTTTATTCATTTTATGGATGTTTTGTGTGTCACCCCCACTCTGCCCCCCAGGGGGGCACATTTTTAATTTCTTTACAACACCAGTCGTGTGACATCATTTGAGAGGTCTGCAGCTGCTTATTCATATTATGAATGTCTTTTGTGTCGCCTCCCCCTCTGCCCCCCAGGGGGGCACATTTTTAATTTCTTTACAACACCAGTCGTGTGACACATCATTTGAAAGGTCTGCAACTGCTTATTCATACCATGGGATATTGGCGAGCGCAGCAAGCAGGGGTAGCCAATAATTTGGAATTGCGAAGCGATTACGCGGGGGGTGGCGAGCATAGCGAGCAGGGGGGCGGGGCCCCCCTAGTGTTTTAAAAAATACTAACCAACTTAAAAAAAAAAGAATCAAGCTTGGCGACAACTTGGCACTGACGCATATGAATGCAGAGTTTTAATATGCTTATGATTTGAAAACGGTTGCAACAATGAAAGATAATTTTCGATAAATTATTATTTTTTTTATCATATCAAAAGCCTATTAAAACTATGCATTCATATGCGTTAGCGCCAAACTGCTAGAACAAACTAGCTTCAATCTGCTTTCGCTAACTTTGCAAAATCTATCTAGATACCGACTTTTGTTCTGTCCAGATTTTGCATTTTGAAGAAAAAATATCTCGTATCTGTGTAAGAATAATTGCATGAAAAAAGAACGTTTTTAATTCGACAGTTACTTCAAAAAGATTTTGAAATTTTAACGTTTTTATTTTTAAAAAGTTGTAATCCTCAGAATTTTATGAAATTAAAATGGGACCACATGGGTGTCTTATACTTTCAAACAAAAAAGAAATTACCAAAATCGGTTAATATTTAAAGAAGTTATGCGTTAACAAGAAATACATACAAGTCGAATTCATAACCTCCTCCTTTGAAGTCGGCTAAAAATAGCTCCTCGTAAGAAGATGTCCACGAAAAACAGCATAAACTTTGTATTCTGTCGGAGTATTTATATCTAATTTTAAATATACCATACTGAAAAACTGACATTTAATTCTCTCAAAACTTTATCGCAAATCGAAATCTCAAGGGAATAAATTTCATTATAAATTATAGCTTAGTCAGTTTTTCTAGTCATATTTCTAGTCAGGTTTTTCAAAATAATATCTTATTTAGAACATGTAATTGGCTACTGCATGACTACTCATTTGATGACTAATTGACGTACATACGACTAATTGACTACTCATTTCTTTAAAAGTTTCTAAAATATAAATTATTTTGAAGATATTTATGAGAATTCTGTTAGAAAAGAAAACTATGTGGTTTCTTTGCACTTGTATAACCATGTACAACTCTATTGTATTCTTTTTTGGAAAAAAAATGTATATGTATATATATATATTATGCTACGAAAATTATAGTTGGTGCCACACACGAGAAAGGATTTTAAGTTTGACAAAATTTACTAAAATTTAGATTTATTTAATAAAAATATTACACAGCAATTTATAACATGTCTTCAGACTACTAATAAATAAATCTAACTTTGACTTACATGACAGAGATTTTACTAAAATTTTTCTTTATTTATTAAGTACTCATGATACTTAGTATAGAGAAGTACTGTAATCGTAAAAAAAAATAATATGAAGTAAGTATTTAGAAAGTAAGTATTAAGAATAGAAGTATTTTCACGGATTTACACGTTTCCGACAGAGATTCAGAAAACATATTTTTTAGAAAAAAAAGTTGCTGTCCGTCTGTCTGTGTGTCTGTAAACGCTCTAACTCCCGAAGAAATAGAGATAGAGATTTGAGATTTCGTGTGTACATGGTATGTAACAATTGAAAGAAGCCTATTGAATATCAGTATCCGGAATTACATTTTTCGGAATCTCGAAATATTTGTTCGGATAAAAGGCGCATACAAATTCTCGAAATTGTTTATTTCAAGGAATGGAAATAAAAGACATTAAAAAAACATATGTTGCTTAAATAATGAAATAAATCGAATAAGATACTTATAATAATATTTTCACACTCTCAGATTTTTTAAAACCCTGTACTTCATTCAAATTTTGATACAAAGATATATTTTAGTTGGAAATGAGACGCTTAATCTGTCGCAATAAACTGTTAGTTAATATGATAATCATTTTCGGAATCATAAGGTCATTTCTTTTACGCAATTATTTTCTTGATTATCCCGTCCACGAAAAAAAAAAAAAGTCGTCAAACTTGTTGCCAACTTGGCCATACATCACCAAATCTGGCGATAAAAATTACTCGACAAAATTTATGCTATAGACTCCCATGCTAATTCTATAGGGTCATGTTTTGTAAAAATATTCAAATATATATTTAAATTTTACTTGGGATTTGCAGTGCATTTTATAAATAGTTTACACATATATATTTTTTAATATTTTGCATTATGTAAATCTATGATGAGTAAGTATTACAGTGGCTCCAAAGCAGGGCCGTAGCTAAGGGGGCGCTATGGGCTGCTCAGCCCCCCCCTAAAATATTTTGAGACCCCATGGAAAATATTCTAAGGTCACTCAATGAATATCTGTTCCGAAAATCCAAATTGAATTCTATTCAAAAATCTAATTTAGTTTTGAAGTCCTTTCACAGTTTTGCAGAGATACTAAATTGTGTCTAAAATAAGCGTTTTAACACTCCCTCATCCTATTTGTACATATGAAGCTAACATGATGTTTAATTTTGCACCAGTTATACACACAAATTTTTCATCATCTTCTACTTTCCTTAGCATGAAATGAAGTTATTACAACAGTTTAATGAGAAGTATAGTACCTACAATGTGAATATGCACTAATTTAATCTTTCTGCGTCAGAGACAGAGAAAAAAAAGTTATGAGCCCCCCCCCCCCTAGAATCTCTTGAGCCCCCACTTCTAGCTACGGCCCTGCCCCAAAGACTAGTTCATTTTTATCATAATAAAATAGAAATTATTAACATAAAGCCCTCTGATATGCTACTCAGCAAGATATATTATTTGGAGTCACTTATTAATTTCACATAGTTGAAATTATTTATAAAAACAAAGAAAAACAGGAAATATTTTTTAAATATTTCTGCTTGCTATTATTAGCTACATATTTAATGTGCTTATATAGCAAGTAAAATTCATACGGAGAATTTATTTGAAAATTACATGCTATAATACTAATATCAATAAATTTTATTACTAATGCTTGCACTGAATTACAAAAATATTATTCAATTAAAATTAGCAGTTTTCAGATTAGTAATTTAATTTTTAGGGTTTCGTTCATCTGACAAAACACTATTCGTCTCTGTCTTCTGTCTGTCCGCCACAGAGTCCGTACAGAAAAACTATAAAAGCCAGAGAGTTCAAATTTTGTGTACTTATAGCTGAATACCTGTTGTCACACAACAAATTATAAAATTTTGAAAAAAAAAAAACTATTATTTTAATTAAAATATTAATTTTAATATCATCAGTTCATGTTTTTTTTTGTTTTTCTCTCTCTTCAAATTACTCCATTTTTTTCAATTTTTAACGAAATAGAGTAATTCTGTTGCCACAATTACTACAAAATTGGTATTAAAAGCTACAAAAAATTAATATCTCAAAAATAAATTGAGGTACAGCTTTCAAACAAACAGTATTGTCGCAAGCAAATTTAAATAAAATTATAATGTGTGCAAAACATTAATGGATTAAATAAATCGCGTGCTTTTTTTCATCCTATTTAAGATCTATTTTGACACACGAAGTGAAATCTTTTATTTATTTATTAAATTCTTATTCATTTAAATTACTAGCCGCCTCTGATGAACGGTTTTGTATCCCTTAAATTTATGCTAAGCTTTGCAATATTTTATTTTTATTGATAATTTTATTTATTTGCTTAGCTTCACTGAGTCGGCAGATTCTAATAGAGAAATCAAGAAATCAATGCGGTCAAGGCAGCATTCAGAGGAAAAATTATATATTCTGTTCTGGTTGGAGCGATTGGCGAAAAAAACACAAAATAACGCCGAAAAACTGTTTTTCATTTGTTAATTTAATAATAAAGTGTTTTGAAAGAAATATTAAACGAAACCCTCAGTGCGATCTGCGATAACACTTACCCATTTGTTTAATCTTTCAACAAAATGTTCGTAAAAAAGACGTAAAGCGTTGAAGAGGTATTTTGTTATCTAATTTTAAATAAACGGAATCAAATGCTTAGATTTTCTTTAAGAATTTATCCAATCTCATATGATTAAGTCTCAGCAAAAATATATGCGGCAAAAATCAATTTATCTAAAGAATATAATTGATACTTCTGCCGAAAAAAATTATACCATTTAAATTTATTTGTTTTTAAATTATTAGTATAGCTTATATAGAAGTTCTTACTTTCAGTACATTCTTTAAAATATTTTAATGGTGTATTGCTTTTTCTAACTTTAAATAAACTGAAATTACGTTTAAATCTTCCCAAAAACTTTGCGCAATCTCAAGTGAATATAGTCTCATTATAAATTACCTCTTGCCAGTATTCCCTGTCAGAAATTAAGAATTATTAACTGTTTCTTGAATTTTTAATTGACTTTTGTCTTGGCAGTTCATTACTTTCATGAAAACTTTCCAAAATGTAAATTTAGAAATATTGGGAATTTGTTTGTTTAAAATAACACTCTTTACCATTAAAATTAAAGATATTATAAATAACTCATTCTTGTTTCAAAAGACATTTCGAATCGGTTATTTAAAAATAACGAATTGAAATACTTGCGACTTGTGAAATATCACTAAAATTATTTTGCGGGCAACCGAAATTTACCCTTTCGGGTCTGGTGGGCTATTAATAGTACATGTCTTTTAATGGAGCATTATTTTGCATTAAGAAATAGTTTTACTACTATTTACATCTATTAATGTTACTATCTGTCTACATATTTACTGTATAACTCCATTTATATTTGGCATTTCGTAATAATAACAATTATTACTATATGCTTCATTCTCTTTGCATCCTTTGCGATTATTTTATTTTAAATATACATTTCTCTCTTTAAATTTAAAGTAAAAAAATACGGATTATGTGTAATAAAGCGCAAAAAGTATTAGAAAATTGTAATATAAGTTAAATCTTACTGTAATGCAATATTGTCTAAATATCTCATAAGGTTCTTTCTTAGCCTATTGTCATATGAATATTAATTGAATAGTACGCAAAACAAAAATATTCGTTATCTTTCAGCCAATGAAATATTCGTTAAACAGTAATTAATTTATTCGGACATCTAGTGTTAATGTTATTTAAGTAAAGGAATTTTTTTAATTTTTAAAAACATTCGGACCCGAAAGGGTTAATGTAGAGAAAATATTTGTTTGAGTTAGGACATAGAATACTCCATATTATCCCTTTGGTTCACTGCAAATAAAGGTGTTTTAAATTCAGACACATATGTGACTGACAAAGAAATTCAGACACTAAAATGTCTGAATATGATATTTCAGACATAATAGATGTCTTAAATTAAAAAACCTAAGTGTATCTATGATATCACAGTATAAGCAATGTAAATTAAAATTTCTAAAATTCAGATATGTAAGTGTCTTAAAGAGGAGTATTCAGTTTTCACATATTTTAATATGTCTTAACTCTTAAGACACATCTATGCTTCTGAATTTTAAATACTTCAAATGTCTGAATCGCATCCATGTTTAATCAACCTGCAATGTTCAGCAATAGGTATAAGAATTTTTCCAACTTTTTATTTTTCTATTTTTATAAGCATTATGTTCTGTAAAAAATATCCTTTAAGAAATGAAAAATGTATTTTAATGTATATTTTCTTCCTTAAATTCCAGAAAAAAATCCCCTTCAATTCTGCATTTAAAAATTTCTATTTATATCCAAATTTAAATTTGTCGATAACAGAATTCTGTCTTAAATGAAAAAATACAAATTTCCAACCAGAAAGAAAAGCAACAATTATATACCTTAAGTGTTGTATTCAGACACTTTTTCCGGGAGGAATTTCTGTTGCTCCTGAGGTTGGAATTTACATAGTTCCGGGGGATAATTCAACTTTTTGGCCATTGAAGAAACAAAATCTTAAATTTTCCGGGGTGGAAGGTATCATTGCTCCAGGAGAAAGGATGTCCCCAAACCCTGCGGGACATCTCCTGAATTCAACATTGCATGTACTTGCTAATAAGTTCGTTCAGATCCTAGGATTTATTATGTACTTATTTTAATTTCAGTTATGGATTTACATTAAGAAATTGATAATTAAAAAAATTTGAGCGGTGAAAAAAGCTACAATTTCTTTTTCATGCATTAATCATGATGATACACATGGTCTGCAAAAGTACATTTTTGGCAAATTTGTAGGATATACTTCATTTTACTTTACATTTTTGCATTGAAAAAACATTGAAAAACATAAAATAAATATAAATTAAATGATTTATTACTACTAATGATTTCTACAAACCGTATCTTTGGAAAGTAAAATTATTTACGTATTAATTTTTGTACACTTCTGCTGTAAGACATTTTTTAAATAACATGTAGCTTGAAAAAAAAAAAAAGAAAAAAAAACGCGAAAAAAACATATTGTTGTTTTGTTTTGTTCTGCTATGTGTTAGGCTCTATTTAAATCTACTTCTTTATTTTTAATGTTACTTATATACGTGAAAATTTTTTTAGCCCTGTGTACCCTGTCAGACTGAAGAAGTTAAAACCCCCCTGAAAAACAGCAAATATTATATGATAAATATATGTTTGAGAAGATTAAAACTTATTGTATTAATTGAAAATAGTAATTACAAAAAGTTTTTGTTTAAATAAGTACATGATTTAAAACAAAATATTAATAAAAATTTATAATTGTAAATGTAACATAATTATGTTTCGAGTGATGGCATCATCTAGTACTTTTATTGGAAATACACTATATGGCCATAGATGATCGTCCACTTGCAATTTTAGACTTTTTGTTAAATATCTGGAAAAATACATAAAGAATTATCCTGGAACTCTTACTGTATAAATATAATAGCACAAGTCATGCATTTCCGGAAATTTTTTTTCTCAAAACTCCATAGAATACCGTCAACAAATTAAAAAATAATGAATATCTTTTAGATAACCCTATCAAAATTAATGTAGCAAAAGCGCTCAAACTGTAGATTATGATTAAGTGGCTTAGTGCAATAAAGTTTGTTCATTTTTATGTCGATAACATGTATACTCGTAGAAAAATTAAGGTTTTTATAAAAACAGTTCCAAAATTTTCCAAGATTTTTGCTTATAATTGTCAGAGTTCTTAATATAAAATAATATTCTTTTCTGAAAATATGACAAACAACATTGCACATAACACCCTGTAATCAGAATTAAAAAATAATAAAAATTCTATGAAAAATGAGTAAGTTTATTGAAAAAATTTTCATTGCGCATGCGTCGAGGATATTGAAATTTCATTTGCATATTACGTTAGCTAAATATATAGAGCAACTTTTGTGAAAATCTCAAAATCATAGCTCGAAATATCTGAAAATAATCGTCAATAGAATAAGTTGAAAATCCGTTATTCCCAATATGAAGCAAAAACAAGAGGGAACTACTACATTGGGATAAAATCCCTCATTTTTTTGCTTCATTTTGGGAACATCGGATTTTTGCTTATTCTATAGACGATAACTTTCAGAATTTTCAAGCTATGATTTTGAGACTTTTACAAAAGTTCCTCTATACTTTTATCTAACATAATATGCAAATAAAATTTTTATATCGTTGACGCATGCGCAATGAAAAATTATTTAGTAAACCTACTCATTTTTCATACAATTTTCATTATTTTTTAAATTGTGATTACAGGGTGTTGTTTGCAATATTATTTGTCATATTTTCAAAAAAGAATATTACTTTATATTAAGAACTCTGCAAATTATAAGCAAAAGTCTGGGAAAAATTTGGGACTGTTTTTATAAAAACCTTAATTTTTCTACGAGTATACATTCTATATATGCATACATAAAAATGAACATAGTTTATTACAATACGCTGCCTAATCATAATCTACAGTTTGAGTGTTTTTGCTACATTAGTTTTGACTGGGTAATCCAAAAGATATTCATTCTTTTTTAATTTGTTGATGGTCTCCCATGGAGTTTCGGGGGAAAATCTTCACGGAAATGTATGACTTGTGTTATTATATTTATATACTAAGAATTTCAGGATCATGAATCCTCATGAATTTTTTAGATATTTAACAAAATGACTAAAATCGCAAGTGAACGGTCATATATGATCATGTAGTGTAACTGTATCTTTTGATCTAGATTTGCATATCATAAGTAGGATTATATGTAGGTCTACCTTTTGGTTTTTGACTTTTTTTCTTTGACAGTAATAAATGCATGAATCATGACATTTACAAATGAAAATAGAGAAAATCTCTTGCACGTTTAATGTATTTTCGTTTAAAAATTTCGAAGCCTAAGCATACTATAACGATTATTTCGTTATATATTGGTTAGTTTCTTAAATTATTCCTTTGCACCCCCCTTCTCTTTTCAATTCAAAATTAGTTTTAAATTGTCCTTCATTTCTTTTCCATTTTCCTCACTTATTATTTCTCTAACCGAAAATCTGCAGCTGCCGAAGATTATGTGTGAGAAATACACCCACATTTTAATCAACCGTTCAAAACAATTTCCAGATGTCGGCTAATTCTGATCGAATCAATTCTTCATTACCTTATAGGGAGATCCTCTCTGTATCGCGGTTAAAATTTATGCTTACGCTTCTTTTTCCTTTCTTGACAAAATCCTAAAAAATAATTTAACATCTGCGCATTAAAATCTGGTGCCCCTTCTGTGTGCTTCTTTGTTAGACATAACAACACGTGTAACATTTATCTATTGGCAACTATATCCTTTCCCCATCCCAGATGGGCAGCCAAATTGAATTCTGATCATGCCGGCTGCATTTTAACTGTAATTTGGCGTATACTATCCATTGTGCATGGGCGAACTTGTGTATGTTGGCGATTTTCTTTCACGCCAAAAGTGGCGGTTTGTTTCTATGTACGACTACACTTGGCTCGCTGCTCTTGACTGAAGAAGTTGTAAATCTCTGTTCGGAGATTTTTTCCGATTATTATAAGTGTACCCCCCTATTCCACCATGTTTAAATAAAAAGGTGACTTAACAATCATTGTGGGGTTTTTTCGCTATCTTCACATCTTGACCTGGACTACTATACTTTATTAAGTTTCTTCTAAGTGTTCTAACAAAATAGCTGCTACTACAAAACGACGCAGCACATACATTATGGAGAAAAAAAGAAAGTGCGAAATAAAAAACACATCGTTTAATACCGTTTAAAACATTATGAGATCCAATAAAACTAGTTCTAGCGAGAAAATTTCAATGCCCTTGCAAATTACATCTAGTGGTATAATTTGGAACAAAAAAAATAAAAAACAGAGGGTATACCCTAGAGTGTATATATTATAGCCTTTTTTGAGAAACATATGGTATACGGTGTTCCTTAAAAAATCCAGAAGGTATACGGCATATATCTCCTTATACCCTCCACTACCCCCTGATTATATCTTAATAAAAAAAACAGATATTTAAATGTAATTCTTTCTTCTGAGTTGAAAAATAAAAGAAGGAAAGAAAGAAAAATATTAGTTTTGTTTAATTGATGAAAACTTGACTTATTTAGAAATAATTTTAAAAAAATCTTTTTTCTAACCGGTCCAGTTTAAAATTAGAAATAAATATATATATTTTTCTTAACTAAAAATATAGTTTTCAAATGCGTTTGCTTCAAATTTAAGAACTATGCTAAAACTAAAAGATTGTAATTTAAGAAATATGTACTACCTTAAAATTTTGAGTTACGTTAAAGCTAAGAAATTTTATGTAAGATTTGAAGCAAGTTGATTTTAATTTAAATTAAAATACTAAAACTTTAAGCATTATTCAGAACGTTGTTTTAAAAGTTTTATAATTTCCCATACATTTATTTTTCAAAAATATTTCCTTTCCAATTTTCAATTTTAGAAAATTTAGGGATTTTCTTGGAATTGCAATTACGGATCTATATTTTGCCTCAATACAGAAGCTGTTAATACTGAAATGTAGGCTATTTAGTACATCTCTAATGTCAAGTGGCATTATATAGTTTGCGAAATTGTTAATACAAAACGAGTTTACTTTGTAAAAAAATGTTCTTTACAAAACAAAATTCGCGAAGTTCTTTATTTTTGATTTCGCGAAAGCTAAGGAATATAGTATATATATGCCCACAAACTGTTAAAACATTTTAAATACTTTACCATTACATAAACAGCATATTCTCTGCTTAAAAAAATACTTGTGTCTCAATATTTCTTCGCTAGAAACAAACAAACAAACGAACAATAAATAAATAAATAAATAAATAATTCCCTGCTCTTTTTATTATTAATTCTTTATATTGCTGAGGGCACACACTTCAGCTTTAAGTTGAAGATATCTTTATGTGTTGAAATATAAGCATACACTTAGAAATAATCTTGAAGTATTTCCGAAAATATCGTTAAAGCAATAAATAGCCCACTTAAAGCACATTCATTTATCATTAACTTACGTTTAGCCTTCTCAGTCCTGACACAAATATTAAGTAAGGCTAAAAAACCTAGTTTAAAATGAGAGTAAAGCAGCTCTATAGTTGTTTTCTTACAAGTGTCTAACAATGCTTCTGATATGCATGCATTTTTAGATGCATTCGTAATTATGTAAATACGTATTCGTTCAGTCCGTCCATCTGTCCGCATATAACAGATCAAAATTTACTCAACCGCACTATTTGAAATTAAAAATATATAATTGTTATATAATTTTGTCGAGCCATTTTTTATTTTATGAAAATTGAATCCATACTTTAATTACAGAGACAATAAAAAGTATTCCGTTACATTACCGCCAATGGGAAAAAATAGTTTTAAGCGCATTTTATAGGTGTTATACTATATTTCGAATATAATAAAATTGATATGCATCTTTGAAGTATATATTAAAGTATACATTCTGCACAATCTGTGATGCAAAATATATTTTTTATTCATTTACAGGTCTGTACAAAAGTAATACATTACATAATGGGGAAACATTGTCTGGGACGCGTTTTAAGAATATTAAATTGTTTCATATTTTATGAAATTGATATACGTTACTGAGGTTTAATACAAGTTATTTCCAGTATAATAGAATGCAGATAATGTTTATAGCGATACACAGATGATTTTGGATACTCTACTGTATCCGAAGTACTGTATTCGTATTACACCAAGGTATGAATGCATTTTAAATTTTCTTATAGTACGATCTCACCTCATTTGCTACGCTTGACGTGCAATTGCCAACTTGTTCAAAAAGATCTAGAGGTAATTTTAACAATTCTAGAAGCATTTAAAATCATTTTTATTGTGATTTTTAGTCTCTCATACTGGCGACATCAGGACTGAAGAAGTTAATATCATCTAATAAATTTAAGTGTTTATTAACTTAAGATTTTTGTTTTTGTCTCAATAAATTGACTGCAACCCTATTTTCCTGTAAAATTCCAACATTTGACGAAATAACTTTGGGAGTATTTACAAATTTAAATAAAAATAAATAAATTTTATACCAGGAAAATCAAAGAAGCTAGTACCTAATTAGTGTAAAAATTGGTCTATTTCAAGAAAAATAATTAAGAAATTTAGAAATTTTGTATTTAAATTTAATTTCGAATTTAATATATCACTAGTTATATATTTTTTCAAGGTTTGCGCTCCCCTAAGAATATTACTGTAAATTAATGAAAATGTAACACCAAGGTTTAAAGTTAATATAAAATCCAATTTGGTGAGAACGTTTGTACTATTTATCTTTTAACCCTCTCGCTTATGATTTTTTCCACAATATCATCTTTAAATAATCACTAGATAAAATTTATATTGGATATTATTTAAAAACAAAGATGATTAATTACATATATGAAGCCTGAGTGTTTTAGAGATATCGCTTAAAACAAAACTTATTCGAAAGATATTTTTAAACACTTTTTTAATTACTTTTATAACTAGCTTCATATATGCTTCAGATGAGTCAGTGTAAACGCAATTATTAAATTATTTCTTCTGTTTTTTTTTCCAAAATTTGTTTTTAAACAAGAAGAACTTCACTTAGATAGCATGCATGTAAAAGTTCACAAATTTAGCAAAAAAGGAATAAAGCAAAATTTTACAGCAAAATATCCTAATCACACATAAAATTATTTATTTTATCACCTTGTAAAAGTCAATTACGTTATTCTTTAATAATAAGGATGAAACTTCGTAATATTTTCAAAGGTTAGAAAAAGTGTTTTTACTAGATTAAAATAATTTTAAACATTCTTATATATATTTTTTTCAAGTTTTCCATGTAACATGTGACATGAATCAGAATAATTTTTAGAAATAAAAGTAATAGTTAGGTAAATAATATAATAAGCTTTTAAAAAATACATTAAATTTTGACTGTTAAAATACAATGAATGCGAATAAAACAAATAAATAAATTAACATTATTCAATCCTTAAGTGCCGTAGCAAAAAATTTTTCTTACTTACTTAAAATCGGTATCGATATTGCTTAATCAAAAGAAGTTTAAAAGGCTAGATAAACTCATGCGATAACGTTTTAAAGTACTGGACTATTATAATTAAAATTAACTTAATTAGAAATATTTAATATTAGAACCCAATTAGAAGTATTTAATGATACCACCTAATTAGAAGTCTTTAATTATACTACCTAATTAGAAGTTTCTAAGGTTTCAAACGAATGAAACTACCATTTGTATTCACAGTTGAAAAATTACGTGCTAAACTGTGAAAATAGAAAAAACGTATGGGCCTGTGAGACCTTTAATATCAGTCAAAGGTTAAGCTTGGACTTATTATGTTTATTTACGCAAAAAAGGATATGCAGTTATATACTTTTCCTGGGCAGTAAATAAAACTTACTGGTCCAGCTTGGAAGTAAAACACTTACTTATGCGAACAAATCCTGTCATAACTAAAACCATTCTGTTTTCGTAAATTATATTTATGAAAAATAATACTCATATGATAACATCCAGTAACACACATACACGCACGAGTTCCATATTGCGGCAAATTCTTTCCAATACAACAATTGGCGACAAAAACAAATTACCATAAACCTATCGAAAATTTTGATAACTGACTAATTAGGCAAATTTCAGATTCAAATCAGATTTTTATCGTTGTTAAGAATCTTTTGTAATTAGGATCCATTCCAAAGATATGCATCTTTCACTTGTGCATTCCTTTACATGCACACATACGTGTGCTCAAACTTCCGCCAAATTATCGCCGAACTGGACCTTGGCGATAAAAATATGTTGCCGTAAACATGTCGAAATTTGCGATTGATGGCTATTTTCGCAAAATACTCTTTTGAATCCAATTTATGGAACTCAGGATGGCAATGAATTTTTCACAGTCTCGTTCCACGTTAAAGTAATGTATTTTGCATGCTATGTTTTGACTTAAATTCTGCTGTACTCTTTATACCAGGGATGTATTTTTATATAAAAATACTCAATCTTATGTAAATTACAATTTTAATTAGATATTTTTTAATAAAATAATTAATGCAATTATAATTAATATCTTTTCCTGTATAATTTATTTTTATGAATGTATCTTGATATAGATATTATATATAGTGTGATTTTGACGTAATTTCCCAAGCGGAACTGGGCAATGCAAAAGCCGATATAAAACATAAAAAAAAACATAAAAAACGTGTCTTATCTATGTTTCCGCGTTATGGCAGGCAAAAGCAAATGCGCCAAAATTGCGCCTAGTTTGTAAAGGTCTAAATATGGAACAATTCTTTAAAGCCTACATGCAAAATAAGCACATATTTGGTAGGATCATTTCATATGGCTTTTAATTATCATCTACGTTTGATGAATACATAACTTAAAATTTTATTTTATTAAAGAATGAGTCCAATATTGTTATCGTTTAGAAAATCACTAAACATTGATTGAAATCTATTTGGCAACTGCATGTGCACCAAAATATGTAACGAAATATGAAATACTTCTCTGTTTAGTTATCAGTATCCATTTTTTCATAAATGATGCATGCGTCAAGCAAAAATCAATATTCTTAAAAATATGAGATTGAAGTATTTATTTTTTAAATTATCCTTTAAATGATTTATTTCTAAATTTATCTTCTTAAATCTTTTATTCTTAAAGTTATCTTCTTAAATTATTTATTTCTAAAAATAGAAAATTTACTCAGTTAGACCTTTATGCAAATATTTGTATTAGAAGAATAATAATCATACTTACAGAATCTTAAGGGATTGATGACTCACTATTCGAGAGATTTTTAAACATAATCTGTGTTTTATAAGAGGGAAAAAATATTTAACGAAGTTATTTTTTTTTCATTTTTTTTGAGTTATAGGAAAAAAAATATTTCAAAGAGAAATATTAATTATCTTCTCAAGCAAACAAAGTAAATATGAAAATGCTTGGGAATATTTTTTCACGATGCGTAAAAAAAAGATAACTTAAATTAAACAGTTAAATATTTCCCGGAAAAAATTTAATTAATATTCTGATGTGCACCCAGTAGTAAAATACATTTCAATCAATATTTAATAGTATCCTTAATGATGCAGGAATTTTTATTATGCATGTATTTTTTAAAATCGGAAATACTGGTACATATTTATTTATGCATTTTCAGGCAAATTTCTATCAAATAGCAAAAATAAATAACATATTTTTTATAATGAATTATTTTACAATTTCGATATTTGTAAGATATTTTTGAATTACACGTTATATTTTTTAACATATTTTTATTAAAGTTATTCTAATCTCTTGAAAGATAATGTTCTCAAATAAATTAGGAAAAATATAAAAGATTTAAATATTTTTTTTAGATTATAAGAAGAATTGATATTTTTAAAATCTGAAACAAATCAAATTAGAAATTAAATTACATTTCATGACAAGAAGTGTTTTCATGTCATAAAATGTAAAAATACATAAAGAGAAGCTTACAGTAAAAAATGTCCCATAATCAATAAAAATAAAGAAATGCTAATAGGAGCAGTCTATCGCATATCACTAATGGTCTAGCCAGACAGGCATAACCAAATGGCCCATGGTCTGTGTTTGAAATAACATGTTTGGTAATAAAGCTCGCCATAAAAATACAATATAGAGTTTTTTTAGCATCTGACTTTGTCCTTGAGATAATCGGGAAGTATGCGCCGGCATTTTTTTCTCCTTCTTCTTCTTTTTTTTAATACGTTTTTCTCAAAATGTACAAAAATTTAAAAAGAAAATGAAACCAATTCCAGTTATTGAAAATTATGTTAATTCACATCACATATACTGGGTGAGGCGCCAAAAATTCCGGACAAATGAACGATCGTTTTCAAACCCACTTTTTATTACAAAAACAGAAAAGCTTAAAATTTTTATTTGCACTAAATCACTAGTAAGATCATAGAGAACACATTTACTCTATATATCCTCCCCTTACTTGAATGACTACCTCCAGTCTGTGTCTGAAGCTTTCGCAGGTTTGATGTAATGCAGCACGTACTTACATCGGCAAATGCCGCTTTTATAGCAGTTCTCAATGGGGGCACCTTTGGACTTGTTCGTAACCCTTTCAATCACGCTTCATGCATAGAAGTCCAAAGGATTTAAATCTGGGTTGTTGGGGGACAAGAATTCTTTGATCAAAATATATCGACTTTTTTCGACAACCAATTTGGAGCAAAAGTTTTAAGTCCAATCTTCGTTGGACTTCTCCGATTCGTTATAGTTTGATACGACATCGTACAAAATCGATGTTGGTACCCGAAGAATCGAAAATAAATCGAAAATCGAAAATTTTAATGAGTTAATTGATATTTTTTGTATTTTTTCTTAACAAATCACTGATCGCAATAACAAAAATGTCATAATGTAAATTTTGACACCAAGAATTTATTTTTTGTTGTTCATTTTAATATTAATTTAAAACATAACATGAAATCTACATATACGTCGAATACTTATTTCAAAACTATAAATAACATTTTAATTAAAATATTTTACTCTTTGATTTTTTAAAGTGAGTATTACAGGCAAAAGTATCAGGTTAAGTTATAAAGAAATTAATTGATAGCATTAGTTTAATTAATGCATCAATTTAATCAAGTCTAAAAACTGTTCTTTTATTTTTTTAACTATACACAATGCTAAATTTTCAACATACATGCATATATTTAACATCAGAATTTGAATTTTTAAAAGATTAAACAAACTAAAATAAACTTGAATAAATTTTAAAATAAATTTATAAACTGTTTAAAATGTACTAAAAATAATTAAAAATACATTTGGTATATTTAGTATGTTTCATCAATCAACCATAAGCCTCACTAGCATAATATAAAACAAACAAGACAGATCATGTACATTTAAAGCTAAAGTTATTACTATATTCACTACCCTGTGAATAAAGACATTTCCATTCCTGGCAAATAAAGTGTGTTTTTGAAAAAGAAAAAAAAAACTTTATTTTTAATTGTACTTGATTTGTTTTGCAGACGTTAAAATGTGTTGATGAACCCTTGTGGTTGCTTGCCGAAAATATATTAAATGTATTTTTAATGATTGTAGTATTTTCAGAAACTTTTTATAAATTTTATTTTAAAATGTAATTAAGTCTGTCTTACTTTGTTTATTTCATTTACTCATTTATAGTACATATTTTTAGTTTTAAAACAAATTGTTGATTAATTGAATTGCAGAATTTTTATCAATAATGAGAGTGACTGAAATAGAAAAAAAAAGTTTTTTTTCAGATTACATTACACGAATATAAATTATATTCGTCGATTTTTTTTTTTTTGATTGTCTGAGTAATTCTTCTTCTTCAAATACTATGCTTAATGGAAATTAGAAATGTTGTTTATTTCTAATGGTGCGTTCTGTTGTTGTTTATGAGGGCCAATTATCTGCAAGGTACATGAGCCTGAAGGGAGGGAGGGATGTCTTCCGTGGGGGTCATTATAAGAAAATCTCTCTCATATTTACACAAGAAATTCGAAGGTTCGATGTAAACCATAGAAGACACTGAACGCATAAGCCTATGAGCGGAATAGGGTTCGAATATCTCCCAACTACCAACTTTGAGAACAGAACCTCTTGGCCACTGGTGTTGTTGTTTATGTCTAATGTAAATTATTTTGAAATAATTAAATGATTAAATTTACAATAATAATTAATTTTGATTACAAACTGTTCCAAAATTTAACGTATATAATAAAATCTTAGCTTTAACGCTTTATATTAATTATAAATAGAAATTTTCTGATACGTCCATTAAAACCATTTCAAAAATATACATTAAAATATTTAATTGCTATAAAGGACGTCAAATGCCAATAAAATACATTAAAAGATCTTAATAATTTGACATGTTTCGATTGAATTTACTCAATCATCTTCAGAAAAACAAAATATACAAATAAACACAAAGATGGAAAATGAAATAAAAAAAATATTTCATTTCATTTCATAAAAAAATATTATTTCATTTTCCACCCTTGTGTTTATTTGTATATTTTGTTTTTCTGATGATGATTGAGTAAATTCAATCGAAACATGTCAAATTATTAATATCTTTTAATGTATTTTATTAGTATTTGACGTCCTTTTTAGCAATTAAATATTTTAATATATATTTTTGAAATTTAACGCTTTAGTTAAAGTCTTTAACTTTAGCTTTAGTTTAAGCCTTAGATTTAAGTAAATTTTTTGTCAAATTATTTTATTCTATTCACATCTTATTTTTATTATCCTCTTAATTTTTCTCATTTATGATATTTATAATTTGCATTTTTCCAAGATATAAAAAAGCTAGTAGCAAGATTTTATGTGTTTTATAAAAACATATTCTTAGATAATATTTTTTGGAATAATTTTATTACCCAAATGCATTTTTAAGCAGTAGATTTTAAACATGCTTACAAAAACAAATAGGATAAAAAAAAGGAAAAATATGTTGTTTATCTTTCAAATAAATATCATAAATTTCATTTTTTTAATAAAAGTTTTCTTATATTAAAATTTTCCAAATTTTTGTTTGAAGAAACAAAAACACGCTTGCATTTTTAATTTATTCAGGGAAATAAAAGAATGCAGTTTTAATTTTTAAAAATATTTTACAATCCTTAAAGAATAAGCTTTAGAAGGAATTACGTTATTTATGGAATGTGGGAAGAAATATTTTATTTTATTTTGCTTTTCTGTCAGTCATAATGATATAAAAAAAACCGTGGGATATCCATTGTCTGTCTACGCCTTCTGTTTGAAGTATTCTTCCAAAATTACTAGAAAACATAATACATGTCTTTTTTTATAGTTGGTATTTTAAAATAATTAGATTAGACCTTTTTGTAGATTTCTGCCTCTGGTTAGGCACAAATAGCAAATTTGCTTTTTTCCAGTTTTCCAGAGAAATGATTATCACGAAACTTCTCCGTAAATAAATATTTACGATTAATGTATATTTCAATGTAAAAAATTTTCTAAATATGAGAAAATTAATCTTGGGGCAATTTAAAAATATTATTAACAATTTTCTACAGATATACAATCGGTATGTAACTCATGGTTGGATAGCACAAAATTTTTCGTGTTCGGATGAGCTCGGATTTTGAATCCGCAGTTTCAGGCACTGAAAAATGCATTTTATTTTTACAGCCAAACCCATCTCTAAAGTAATGAGTTCAGTCTCGTTTTAAAAATAACTAGAGAGCGTAGAATTAATCCGAGCTTGAACATTTCATACTCCATCTATATTAGAATCTAAATCACTGTGACAAAAAACATTATTTATGCGGAGCTATCAACCTTTAGACATTTTTTTATGAATCTGTTCAAGCCAAACATTGAATCCGAAAATGCATTTAAGGAAATGTGTCTTGTATCCATGCTAAGCTTATTATTGTGGTATATTTATTTTAAGTAAAATTTCTGATTCAAACATGTTTAAACTGACAAGGAAAGGACCAGCCTTGTTAGTCAAAGATTTTATTATTTTAATATATATTGTAAGATAGGATCTCAGTCTCAGGTTCAATGGATTTTATGCAACACTCTTTAGTTCTTGAGAAAAAGAGAGATTTAATATTATAAAAAAAAACTTAAATACTTATTTTGTAACCAAAAATCGATGTTGGTCGTAGCTCAATTGATATGCATTTGCTTGTTATCCCGTGTGCTCGAGTTCAATGACGGAACGTACTACATTTTTTTTTAGTCTTTTGTTTGTTTTATAAGTAAACTTGTATTTATAATTTGATAATCCCAGTTAAAAATCGTAATATCGTACCTAAATTACAAAGCAAACATATTTAAATTTTAATTTAGCATTTTTGACACTTACGCTAATATTTCAAATCATTTAAAGAGATTTTTTAATGGTTCTATTACTGAATAATAAAAATTCCAAAATCGTTATGTTGTTTCGTTTTCTAGTTATGATGAAATAAAAATAAATTCAGAAAAAAGATAAATGCGACAGGAAAATAATTCAAAGAGCAAGCATCCATATTACAAATTTAAAAATCTTTATTATGCAAAAAAGGGATTATAATTAAATTATTTTGCTAATTATGAGTATAATTATGTTTGTTACTTTTAAAACAGCAATGTTATTAGCGCACTGACTTATTTGTTGTGGCAATAATAATAATAATAATAATAATAATGATGATGATATCGATAACATAAAAGATGTTTCTTTAAATTCACGAATTGACACAATTGTTCAATACCAATGCATCGATAAATAATACATAAAATACATTTTAAAAGAGATAAAAAAAATAACTGTTTTATGATATTTGAAACAACCATTTAGTCACAGATAGAAAAAGTAATTAGGTTAAAATTATAATTGATATACAATATTATAATTTGTGATTGACAATGAGATTATTAAAATATTATTACAAGTATATTTATAAAACAAAAAATGAGAATAACTAATGTAACACGCTCCGGTATCGAATCCGAGGGACAGCGCGCGAATGGTGTACCAACTGATCTACATTCAAAGTTGCCCTTTAATTACTTAGATATCTCAACCGCAGCCCCTCCATTTCTCAAGAAGTCAGGTGCGTAGTATAAAATGCACTGAATCTGCGACTAAGGATCTCTGTTCTACAATATATATTAAGAATATCCAAATATGTAATTACTGGGGTCTGTCCTCTCCTTGTAAGTCTTATTGGAAAATACTTTAATATTGGCATCTATGTTTATCTTTAATAATTATTTTTAAATTTTAATTCTTAAAATACTAGCTTTGTTTACATAACTTCATAGAAGGTTCGATTTTGAAACTGACCATTACAAATCTAAAGAAATACCTGGCAATACATTTATACAATGTCGGAGGAAAGTTTGCATTTTATTTTATAACATTTTTGAGGAAGGAAAAGTGCAAATTTCTATTGAAAAATAAGAACATTTCTTTCAATTTTCTTTAACAATGTTCATAAAACGATGTAAATTAATTTATCACATGTGAATACATTTGTAGATTTCTAAATCAGGTTATCTTCTTTGATTATTGTTAGAACTTCAGAGAAATATTAACTTCGTGAAATTTAATTATGAAAGGAAATGCATTTATCATAGATGATTTCAAATAAATCATTAGATTACAGATTGATTCAATATTTTGGGATATTGTATTCAAATGTAATTTCATTATAATAATTTCACGGGTTTGTTCCTTCCTCCATTTTCTTTAACCAAACTACATAGTAATTTTTGATATAAAGCAAATAATCTGAGGAAGAAATGTATTTTTATGTTGTATAAAGAGCTATTATTAAGGTTTTCGATAATATATAAATCTATAGGTAATTATAATTAAGTTATTTGTCAAATACACGAATTTTGATTATTAGTGGACATTTGAAAGTATTGTCATCAATAGATAGTTGTAGCTTCATGTTACAAAAAGTCATTTTAATAAAAAAGTTCCCATTAAGGGACATTTAATCGTGAGGTTCAAATTTGTAAAATATTCACCTTTGTTTGCCATTATTTATTAATTCAAGCTATTTAAAAGGTGAAAGTCATTTATGAGTCTCTATAGAAGCCGTTAACTCAAAGATAAAAATCCGAGAGAAAGTGGCGTCTTACGATGCCACTTCAGTCACTCAAAAAGACCCGGATGATAATGTTAAGTCTATGGGGGCGTTATTTTCAAAAATCTCTCTGCAATATTTTTACATGACTTATTTTTGCATAGGATAGCTGAAGACGATCTACAACCGAGCAAGTTTTTTCTTTTTCAATTTTGGTTTCAAAAAAAAAAAAAAAAAAAAAAAAAAAAAACTTTAAAAGCTTTTGCTCGACTTTCACAAATAACAAATGGGGGACGTTTATAAGCAAATTTTAATTAAACATTTTATTGTTTAACATTATCGGCACGTGATTTAGGCAAACTATGTGTGGTATACCAATTGTATCATTATCTAGCATATATTCTTTATTATGATTAAATAAGAAATTAGGGTATATACAGTCAAATCTCGCTAACACGAACCTCAAGGGGAATTAAATTTTTGTTCATGTTATCCGTAGTTCATGTTATCAGTAGTAAAAAAATATTTTTTAATGATCATTTATATTCAATAAATATATATATATATATATATATATATATTGATAAACAATTAAATCAGTTTTTTAATAATAATAAAATTTATTATGAAACTTATATACTATACTTATTTTTAATTTTTATTTCGCACCAAACAGTTAATTTACAATAAGCTTAAATGCAATGATAAAAAATACAGGAACAAATGTGCATTTCAAATAGGGCCTAATGAGAGAAAACTTTGTCTCAATCTTATTTCTATTTGAATTCTACTTTGAACTTAGACGTATTTCTATTTTAATAATTAGGCTAATAGTTATATATATATTTATCAATTAATAGAAAACTATTAAAAGTAATTAAGTAAATAAAACATGAATGCTATAAATTGCATTTTTACAGCATAAATGGTAAAGTATATAACATTAACTTCAATAGATTTATACCAAATAATAAATGATACATTTATAACTAACTTACAAGAAATTAATTCTATTTACACTCAAAAGACTAAATAATAACAAAAAGAATAATTAAATTCTTACCTTATTTATTTATAACTTATAGGTACTAGAAAAAAATCAAAATTACACCTTAAAAAATCTGTTATTTGCGACTGTTTTCGGTTTCTGTCAACAGTTCGTTTGCGGAAATCTTCTAGTTTATCTACAACATCCAGGTACTCACTAGAATTTTCTGTTTGCATCACAAATCTTCGTACAATTTTTAATGCGTTAAATGCTTCAATACTGGATACATTGTTGTATTCTGAACAGTCACTGCTATCATCTTCCTCTTCTGTTTCAGAAGAATAGTGTAAATTATCAGCAGTGATTTTAGCACACTTTATTTCCTTAACTATTTCTTCATCCGTAACTGTGTCGGATGTCATTATTTCATCGTCCATTGTTACATAATTCTCAAATGTGACACTTTCTGGAAGTATGCCGCGTGCTTTTTCTTCTGAAGAATCAAATTTTATTGTTTCGTCTGTTTGTGAAGGAGTTTCTTTGGTAGAAAATCCAGCTTTTTGGAAACAATTTTGGATAGTAGTGACAGAAACTTCTTTCCAGGCAGACCGTGGTACATTTAATGCATTCAACAAGTTTATAGAAAAGGGTGTTCTTTGATCGAAACAAGAAACTGTTTGTAGGAGAATTTCTCTTCTATAGTGTGCTTTTATGCATTTAATTATCCCTTGATCATATGGTTGTATTTTTGCAGTTGTATTTGGAGGTAAAAACTCAATGTGGATTTCTTTGAATCCGGAAACGGCGCAATGAGCGCTGTAATTATCTAAAATTAAACAAATATTTCTGCCATCTCTTTCAAATTTTCTGTCGAGTTTTTTAACCCACTTCTGGAATAACTCTATGGTAATCCACACCTTTTTGCTCGACTCGTACGTCACTGGTAATGTTTTTATACCCTTAAAACAGCGAGGTTTAGCAGCCTTTCAAATGACCACCAATGGTAATTTTTCCGTTCCAGTCATGTTGCAAGCAATTAACACGGTTAATCTTTCTTTGCTGCATTTTCAACCTGAACATTTCATATTACTTATCGTTAAAGTTCGCGAAGGAAGTGCTTTCCAGAATAATGATGTCTCTTCGGCATTAAAAATATCTTCTTCAGCTTATTTGCTTAAAATTGATTGAAGTTTATTGATTACGAAATCATTCGCTAGTTCATCATGTACTGCAGCCACTTCCCCACAAATTTCCTTGCAAACTATTCCGTGTCTATACTTAAATCGTTGAAGCCATCCTGATGAGACTAAAAAATCTCTTACACCTAATGCATCGGCGAAAAAATGAGCCTTTTCAAGCAAAATCGCACCAGTGATGGGAAGATTCAGGTTTCTTGCTTCATTCGTCCATTTGATTAGTGCTGGTTCAACTTATTCATTATTGGCGACTCTCATTCTTTTTCGACTTGGTTCAAACTTGTTTAGTACATAAGCTGTTTCAATTTTGTCTCTACCTTTTAAAATCATTGATATCGTACTTTTAGCTATTCCATATTTCTTAGCAATATCAGATTTTTTTTTTAATTTCTCGAATCTACGTCATGTAATATATCGAGCTTTTTTTGCAAACTAAAGGATTGCTGAACTTTGCGACTCATTTTGAGCAACTATACTGTACACGTGATAGTCCTTATGAATTAATACGGGTAAATGAAAAAAAAGACTGAATACATGACCTTTCATATGGAAGTTGCAACACCAAACTGTAACTTCTTTCTCATTCGAACAGAAGGGATGCGCCATGTCACGTGACCTACTAGATAATTGATATTAAAACCATTTTTTCTTCTTCTTTTAGTTATATTATGCAATGTAAAACTTGAACCCAGTAATAGACTGCGTTATTTCTTGATCTTCCAAAAGTGGGAGAAATTAAAATATTGTTTTAAATTTTGAAAAGGAAAGAGTTGCTGAAATATTAACTGTATTTAGAATCTTTCGTTCATGTTAACCGTCTAAATCTCTCATGGGACATCGAGAATTGATCATATTAAGCGAATTTTCATGTTAAACGTGTTCATGTTAAAAGGATATAAAACACTGGAATCCCTATTCATTTTGACGGGGACAGCAGGAACTGTTCATGTTAAAAGTAATTCACGTTAACGAGGTTTGACTGTATTTCTATTACCGGAATTCGTACTATTCGGATTGTCTATGTGCCCGCGCAATAACTCTCGTAAATATAGCCGGAATTCCCTAAAATTTTTAAATGTTATTTATATTTACCCTAGCACGAACATTATTTCAAACGAAGTTTGTGGCACGTTTTGTTTATTTACACGGAAGTCAAAATTTTTCCGTTACATTACTGACTATGGAAAAAATCGTTCCAATGAATTTTAAAGATGTTGCACCCTTAAAAAATAATAAAGTTACTATGCATTTACGAAGTGCACTAAAATATGCCTTCTGTAGAATATGAGGTGAGAAAAATAAATACCATTCATTTACTGGGCAACACAAGATAATTCCATTACATAATGATATAGGGGGAAATTGTTTACGTCGTATTTTAATTATGTTAATTCCATGTATAATGAAATTGTTATACATTAATGAGGCTTATTATAAGTTATTTCCTGTTTAAAATGAAGTGCGAAGAATTTACATTGCCGCGCAAAAGATTTCAAATAGTATGCTCTATCCGTAGTACTGTATCTAGTGTATCATATACTGTGTCTACTGTACAAATTGCATTTTTAATTATGATATACACTTTTAATTTTTACTATATCAATGCATTCTACGCGATGTGTATAAATGTTATGGTTGATATACAGGGCTACAAGAAAGAATCCATAAAGATTATGAGAGTAAATTGCTTAAAGGTCGTTTTTTAAGTGTGTTACGCATATTTATGCTCAGCGGCTTTTAGTTTACAAATAAATGTTTGTAGAGTATAGAAGAAAATGTACAGGGTCACGAAAAGAATTTGATAAATGGGCGTCTATGAAGGATAATTTCTGGAAATGTGATTTATGTAGTTTTCGACAGATCAAATACAGGACTGTTCAAAACAATTCGAATACACATTTGGCCTATTAAAGTTATTTTATAATCAGATTTTCAAAATTTTAATCTCTCTTCTAAAAGGTTTACATATGTCTCTTATTTACCTGATTTCTCTAAATAATGAAGCTTTGTTAAATATTTCAGGATGTGTTAGAAAGTGTTTTGTAAAGTATGATTTAAATACATGATTTTTTTTTCTTGTTTATATCTATCTTCTTCCGTAATTTTCAAACGGCTACTTTCATTTCTGCTTCAGTATTATCAATTAATAATGCACCTCTCAAATTATTTTTTTATTTAAAATTTCATAAAAAGTCTTGACGAACCTTCGTTGAATGTGAGTCTTTATTTTATGAAAATAGTTTGGATACAATTTAAATTATCTTTTCTAAATTTTACTCTATATTTTGGTCATCTTTAATATGTGCAATTTAATTTAAAGTAGCTAAATAAATTACAAAAGAAAGGTATTTCATTCTCTGTAGAAGAAAACAGTAAATCATTAAGAAAAAAAGCATTTTTATACATAAGATGAAATCGTTTGTTGTTTAAATTATGTTATTTAGTTGTATTTTTTATGCAAAATCGTACTATTTTGGAGTACTTTGAATACCGCTTAGCAAATTAATGAACACAGAGAGTATCTTAGTTGCGTAAATTGGTAAATTAGTAACATTTTATTTTGATTTTCTCGTTTAACTTTTTTTCAGAACAAATAAAATGAAAAATTGAGAAAGTTTTCCGAAGTTTGATATCAATACAAAATCGATTCAAGTACTTTTGTGATGTAGCAGTTTTTTCTCAGTAAAACGTATAAGAAGTACTTTGTAATTCTATAACACATTTGGTACATTTAGTCCACAGAACATTTTTAGCGCAAATATCTAATCAAAATCAGTTTTGCATTGTACGTGAATTTGAAAAAAAAAAATAGATGAAAGATACTTCAGATGAATAGATGAAACATACTTTAAGAAGTCAAAGGCTTTATTGTAGAAATTTATTATAATTAATATGTCTTTTAAAGCAGAATATTTTTATAAACTTTAAAATATAAAGTAGTTTATAAATCTTTAAAATAGCAGGTAACCAAGAAATTCCGTGCGGTTTTTATCAGACATAAAAAAGACCCACAAAATTCTTAAAATACTTATTTTACCATTCGATTTAATCACCATTGGCTTCAATTAAATATTTGCCAACTAAAGTGCTCAAAAGGATGTTATTTTAACACCCCAGCTTTCGGAATATAATGCAGACTCCAATTACTGCTTTAAAATGTAAAAAAAAAGTAAATTAACTTCTTCAGCACCAATAATTTTGTTTAACTGTAAACACTTTTACTTTTTTCCATAAGAATATTCAAAACATTAAAAAATACAATTTCTTTTTACGTTACATCATATAAAAAATGGCACGAGCATTAAAAGTGAAAGGAAAAAAAAAAAAATAAATAAACATGGACAATGGATTTAACAATATTCCCAATGGGACAGAAGCTAACGAATGTTCTTTTTGTAAATTTATATATCGTTTTGTTAGAGTAATATATATACATATATATATGTAGGGGGATTCTAATTTTTTTACAATAAAAGAGGGGTGATAGTACACATCAAGACAAACAATATTAAATAGGCGACCAAGGGTCCTAAACGTTTTCCAAAGGCGATAGCCGCCATTAAAGTTTAGGGACCAAAATTTCAAATAAACATAAAAAACAGAAAAATCGGTCGATTGATTTGTGGTTTTCATTAAAATTATTCTTTATGACGGCATTTGCTTGAAATTATAAAGATAAATTCCAAAAAATGCCGATAGAGGGCGCTTTAGACTTTGGAGTAACAACAAATATTTTTTTCCGGTATTTTTTGAATGTCATTTAATGTTTTCGTAAGCTTAGACTCAAACTTAAAATTGAGCTCAAAATCTGAATAGTTGGGAGTGATTAAGTAGCACAAACTGAGCTGTGTTCAGAGGGTTCAAATTTCCAATGATTATAAAAAACGGAAAAATTGGTCAATTAATTCGCGGTTTTCCCTAAAGCTATTTTTTATGTAGGTATTTTCGTAAAGATAAATCATAAAGATAAATTTAAAAAAATGCCAATAGAGGGCGCTTTGGACTTTGGAGTAACGAACAACTCTTTTTTGGCGTTATTTTTTGCATCTTATTAAGTGCTTTCGTAATTTTAGACTTAAATTTTGAGCTCAAAATCTGATTAGTTGGGAGTGGTTAAATAGACAAACTGAACTGTGTTCAGAGGGTTCAAATTTCAAAAAATGATTGTAAAAAACAGAAAAATTGGTCGATTCTTTTGCGGTTTTCGCTAAAACTAATTTTTAAATCAGCATTTTCTTGGAAATAAGTTTTAAAGATAAATTTCACAAAATGAAGATAGAGGGCGCTTTAGACTTTGGAGAAGCGTACAACTATTTTTAACTGTTATTTTTTTAATCTTATTAAATGCTTTCAAATGCATAGACTTAAATTTTGGGCTCAAATTCTGAATCGTTGGGAGTGTTTAAGTAGCGAAAAATTTTATTGCGGTCGAGGAGGAGGGGGGGAGGGTTAAGTTTCAACTCCTGAACACACTTCAGTTTCGCTTCTTAATCCCTCCCAACGATTCAGAATTTGAGCTCAAAATTTAACTTTAAATCTAAGCTTCCTAAAACATTTAATAAGCTTTTGCAAGCATTTATTAGAACCAAAAAATAATGGTTAAAATTAATTATTGGTTACTCTGAAGTTTAAGGCGCCCTCTAACGGAAATTTTTGAAATTTATCTTTAAAATTATTTTCAAGAAAATACTGACTTAAAGAAGAGTTTTATTTTAAACGAATCGACCATTTTTTCCATTTTCTATAATTATTTTAAATTTGAACCCCCCCCCCCCCTAACTTAAACACAGTTCAGTTTGTGCTACTTAACCACCCCCTACTATTCATATTTTGAGCTCAAAATTTAAGCTTAAGTCTAAGATTCCGAAAACATTTAATAAGATGCAAAAAATAATGGCAAAAGATAGTTGTTCGTTATTCCAAAGTCTAAAGCGCCCTCTATCGACATTTTTTTTAAATTTATCTTTTTAATTTATTTTAAATAAAATAACAACTTAAAGAATAGTTTAAGTGAAAACCGCAAATCAGTGAACCAATTTTTACGTTTTTTATAATCATTTGAAATTTGAACCTCTGAACACAGTTCAATTTGTGCTACTTAAACACACCCAATTTTTCAGATTTTGAACTCAAAATTTGAGTTAGAGTTTAAGCTTACGAAAACATTTAATGAGATGCAAAAAATACCGGCAAAAAAAGTTGTTCGTTGCTCCAAAGTCTTAAAGGCCCTCTATCGGCATTTTTTGAAATTTATCTTTATAATTTAATTTCAAGAAAATGCCGACATAAAGAACAATTTTAGTGAAAACCGCAAATCAATCGACCGATTTTTCCGTTTTTTATGTTTATTTGAAATTTTGGTCCCTAAACTTTAACGGCGGCTATCTCCTTTGGAAAACGTTTGGGACCCTTGGTCTCCTGTTTAATATTGTTTGTCTTGATGTGTACTATCACCCCTCTTTTATTGTTAAAAAAAATTAGAATCACCCTGTATATATAGATATATGCAACAGTATTGTGATAATGTCACGGTTTGATAATTTCTGTTCGTACAGTTAGCTCTATCTATGGCCAAAAACAGACAATATTCCGATGGGGGACGTTCAGAGAGTAAAGAGAATGTGGCAAAATTTACCAGTCCAGTGTTTCGATCCAGTGTTCGCGTTCGCTGTATGAAGGCTGGCATTATCACGGAGAAGGGAAACTCCTTTCCTTTATACCAGCGCTCGCTTCTTTTGGAGAACAGCAAATGAAATCTTCGTTTAGTGTGATTACGTAGACGTCGACCGTGATGGTTGTTTCGTTTTCTGAGAATTTATAGTAAACTACACACGCGCTGTTTTATAAGACACACAATATTAGCATTTTTCGATGAATTTCCAGTTTGGCGGCCAATAAAAATAATCCAAAAGTCGATCAATGTTGTTTTCTCTTCCAGTTATTCTGTATGATCCAATTTTTGCCACATGTCAGTTTTGATCAAGGAACGAGGTTTTCTTGCAGAGTGATAGGAAGCAAATGTTAAACCTTCGGAGATTGTTTTCGTTGGACAGAACATGAGGAACTCACTTGTTGACTTCCCATGTCTTCCCAATTTTATGCAGATCCGATTACATGATTTTGTAATATATGCCAAGCTAGTATGATAGCTCCTTGGTAGTCTGATGAAAATTCCGTTTGATTTCTCGCTACAGCTGGACTTCGTTTTGGGGATAAACGACAAACACGGAGCTCATCTCTGCGGCTCTTGTCTACGAACGAAAATCGGCTAAACCGCTTTTTGAGTGATCAGTTCACTAACCGAAGTACTTGTGAACGCGGAGTACATTCTTTTAGTAGACTCTGCAGCTTGGTTTACAAATCTGAGCTCGTAGAGCAAAATAGATTTCATAATCTCTTTTGCCATCTACATGTTCTTTTACAGATTACACTTCCTACAAAACTGATAGAGAAAGGTGTGATCGACTAAATTATTTTTGATGGAATGAGGCTTCAAAAGAATGTGCAGATATGACGTCATCGGAATCCATTTGACAACAACTACGCAACAAAATTAACTGCTCTCAAAAACCGCAGAAACTTTTTTGGTTACCTGATACATAGATAGACTTTTTATTTTTAACTCTGCTATTAAATTGTACACATAGAATAAATGACTGGAATTTTCATATCTGGTTGAAGAAATGTCTGCCGAAAGTACGTTTATAAAATAAGTTTTACGCTGAAAGTAAATTAGAGAATCCCTAGTTTTAATTTCCAAAGCACTGCTTTTTTAGCTTACAAACAACTAACTACAAAGGATTTTATTAAGCAGACACAATTAATATGCAGAAACCGAATTAGAATGAATGCATAGTTACAAAATTAGATGTTATTGGAAATAATGTCTTTTCAAAAAATAAAATTTTACATTATAAACTTATTCATAGATTAACTTGACTTATTCATTTATCCTTCTGGGCAAATATACATGTTCTTGTATACTGTCCTTATTTATTTTATTTTTTCAATTATAAAAGGAATGCAACGCAAAATAAATTGCATTTTATCAATTGTCGCAATTATATGCATTTTGTGTCATTTTTTCGAATTGTTTCAGAGTATTTTTGAAGATAAAAGAAGAAAAATTCTATTGTGCTCAATACTTTTGTGCCTTGCATCACTATAAAATTATTTTAAGAATAATTATCAATTTTTCAAAATTTTTATTTAAAACTTAAATTATATTTATTAAAAAAACCTTTCATGATTCACTTATGTCTGCAATAATCATTTTTTAGAATAAGTTAAAGGAACTTCAAAGATGCTTATTTTATAGCATAATTTTTTTTGTAAAATATTCATAACTATACTTAACGGATAAAAAATGATGTAATTTAAAATATTCTTTAAATTTTCTCGCAAATTATTTAAAAAAATGTTTAAAGCAATCTAAATTCAATTTGTCACTTTAAAAAATTTGAAAAATTTGCTATTGAATCATAAAAAAATAAGAAATTATTATAATAAATTTTCGTAAAGAAATAATAAATCTATAAAATGTCTTCTAAATTTAATATTCTCGAAGAAATTTTTTTTATTATTTAAATTTGCTTAGACTAATATATAGATAAAACAATATTAAGTTTACTGGCAAATTTAGTACAGAAATTCAACATAAAAAAATTCTTGAATAA
This sequence comes from Maratus speculifer, assembly GCA_964019185.1. Lineage (NCBI taxonomy): Eukaryota > Metazoa > Arthropoda > Arachnida > Araneae > Salticidae > Maratus > Maratus speculifer. The sequence continues at coordinate 295,687,190 of OZ025297.1, read as the reverse complement.
GTAAAAAATTCAATACTTAATTAAAAAATATATGAATCCAAATACTATGAAAAGAAATACATTACAGAAAAATAGTAAAAAAATACATACGTATAAAAAGTACATAAATACTGTAATTTCATTCACCCAAGGTCTAAAAAAATAAAATTAATTCCTGAACGTTGCATACCTTTTTCAGTCAAAATATTTTGAAATGTGCATTGCAAGATTTCTTTTGATAAAATTACGTCGAAATTTAATTAATATCTATATTAGATTAAAATCGATTGAACTACGTCATTATAGATTTTAAGAAAATTTACTGCAAGGTGTTTAGTGAAATTTTGAATGACAAAATTTCGTAACGACAAATTTAATTAAAACATATGTAGCAACTTGTTTTCTAAATATATTTCAGTAAGAACTAAAGTACTGGTTCTAATTAAAGCAAAAATTATTGCAATTTCCGATATAGTATAATGGGTCATAATTAATCAAGAGTATTAGGAAAGATTAGAATTTTTCAGGTTTATAATACTAAAGTATTTGTTTTAGAATGCTTGTTTTCATGTTCATTCATATTTATATACTGGTAATTCAATGTCAACATCTTAATAACTTATTACTATTATTTTAGAGTTAGAAAATTCAAAATCAATCTAATATTGGAAAGGTAAATCAAAAGAATGAACGAAAAATACACTTTTAAATATTTTGGTCTAGTTTGAACCAAATTTTGGTGCTCAGTAGCTGCCACCATAAGATGGTGAAATATCCTACCAACATTTGGAGCTTTCTATTTCAACCTCGTTCCAACTATTGGAACTGCACTTCAACAAGAGCTCCAAATATTGGTTTAAGATTTCACCCTCTTACGGTGGCAGTTACTGAGCACCAGAATTTGGTTCAAACTAGGACAAGATTTTTAGCAGTGTAACTCCTTTGCTTTTTTTCTATAAACATTACAGTAGGTACCTAGTAGTAGTGTAGTACCTACACTAATTACATGCAATCTGCATTAAATCTACTGTCTATTAACCCTTTCGTGTCCGAATATTTTTCATTTTTAAAATAAAATTTTCTTTTATATTAATAATCTTAATACTAGTATCCAAATAGGTTTACTAAAGTTGTAAAAATATGCTATTGTCTGAAATCGAATGAATGTAGCTATTTTGCCTACTATTCAATAATTTTCATATGAAAATATATTAAAGAAGAGTCTTCAGAGACGTTGGGAAAATATCAAATTACAACAAAATTTAGGAGATGCTATAACTTTCTAATACTTTTTTGCTATTTATCACACGTTTTTCCATCATAAAAATAACCAATATTTTTAATTTAAAGAGTGAAATATATGTTTAAAATAAAAGAATCACAAACAGTGCAAAGAGAATTAAACAAATATTTATTATTATTATTATTACTAAATGTCTAAACTTTAATGAAGTCATATCGTAAATGCATTGACAGATAATAACATTGTTTCATGTAAAGAGTAACAAAAATATTTGTTAAAATAAAATAATACTCAATTGAAATACATGTACTATTAATAGTACACCAGACCCGAAAGGGTTAAACAAAGGTCTTTAATGCTGATGTAATTTTGCGAATGGAAATACTTCAGAATGAAATTTCTGCTTTGCAATTGTTGCTTCAGCAATTTTTAAAACGTCAAAAATGTCATATTTTCAATTTTTACTTCGCCCTTTTTAGCATATTTTATTTTGTTCAAAATAATTTGGAGAAACTGACTATGGTATCAGGTGAAACTTTTACTAATATTTAATTAATGTCATTTTTTATGTGTATCATATAAGCTAAGTGCTAATATGACCCCTTTTGGGATCGTAATTTTTTAGCAATAGTAGTAACTAATTTATAACAATAATAATAATAATAAAAATTATCTAAACGAGAAGAGTCTTTTTAGTACTGGAAATAAATAAATTAAGATTTAAACTTAATAATTTTTTTAAATGTCCAGTTGATAAAATTAGTATGCCATATGAGGTAAAATTGCCACAGGAAAAATATAATAAAACTATTCATATTTAATGCATGATAAACCAAAAACCACACAAAACTAAAATTCTAAAGTGCATTTTGTAAACTTTACATAAAACAATAAAAAAAATCAACAAGAAGAAGGTTTTGAAAACTACCTTAAGCAACGAAAATGTAAAGTACTCACTATGGTATCACTCTTTTTTATATGTATACAAAATTTTCGGGGGATTAACAGCCCTAAATGAACTGGCCATTTGTGGTATCACTTTTTTACCTGCATACAAAATTTTGGGGGAATAACAGCCCCAGTTGCACTGGACCAAACGACAATTGTTACATTTTTACCATGCTCTTTAGCAACCAAAAGCACACTAAATTATCCTTATTTTTTCACAAATGATTTCTGTACACTTAGAAAACGTATTTGATCCGTGAATTCATTCCGAACGTCTAAAAGAGAGGAAGAGATTCCGTTTATTCCTAGCACGCAAGCATATGGGGTCTATTAGTAATAAAGTCAAATTTATTTTTAAAAAGAAATTCTATAGATTAAGATGTCTAATTTAGTTTAAAAAGACAAAAATGTTTTCGAATTTAAAAATAAATCACAATTAATTTCTTTATTTATTCAAAAATACTCATAATTTACTATTCAGAGCCCTTTTGAGCGTAAAGACTTGTATCAGTACGAAAACTAAGAGAACACACTTTTTAGTCCGTATTAAATACTTGTTCCTTGGGATACCTTGAGAATAGTATCAATTACAACTTTTTGTGATTTACTTAAAAAAAAATCTTCAATATTATATTTATTGACCTTTGCTGCTCGCGCAAGATTCATGGGTTGGCTTTTCCTCCTGGAAAAAATGAGATTTCTTATTAAAAAGGCTTTCAAACAGTACCAGACTTTTATGCCTTTTCCAAATGATAAATTTTACGTATGATTTCATTTTACTGAAGTATTAAAAAGGCAGAGTTTAATGATTTTTGACTTAACAATATTATCGACATCAGCAAGCCTAAAAATTCCCGTGGAGGACCCTTTCTTGGTCTCGTGGGTAAAAACTGTTTTTATACCCAATAGTAATTTATTATTAACAATTATTAACACTATAACGATGAACAGTTTGTCTAGGATTTCTATCCATTTTTTAAGGCAGCATTTTGCGATAATTTATATTTTTGATTAATCTAAAACACCTGTTTATGCTTTCCTGGCTCCAAAGCCCTCTTTTCTTTTTAGGATACATAGACTAACCCTTTGTGGAGCGAATTTTTTCCATTTTAAGAACGAAATTATTCTTACTTTATTAATGTTAATCGTAGCTATCCAAATAGATTTACTGAGATTATTTAGTTGAGATTATTTAAGATTATTTCTTTGTTCTGAAATGAAATGAATGTACTTATTTTGTATACTTTCTTATTCAATTCATATTGATATGATAATAGACTAAGGAAGAGTTTTTGGAGACGTTTGGAAAATATCGTATTACAACAGGGTTTAAGAAATATTCCAATTTTCTAATGTTTTTTGCGGTCTATCACGTATGACTGGTTCAAAAAAGTAACACGTATTTTAAATTTAAAGAGTGAAATATATGTATCAAATAAAGGAATTGCCAACGGTGCAAAGAGAATTGAGTAAACTTTTAATATTTATGTTATTATTAAATATCAAAACAAAAATGAAATCATCATAAGAAAGGCATTGGCATATTTCATATTTCTATATGTAGAAAGTAACTAAACAATTGATAAGACAAAATAATATCCGATGAAAATACATGCATTATTAATAGTACACCAGACCCGAAAGGTCTAAAATAAAAGCGACTGAAACTTTTCGACAACGAAGTTTAGCTAAACTTTATTCAATTTTATGTAACCTAATTTATTTATACATTTATATTTGATTTCTCCTGTGTTTACTTGGTTTTGTAACATACATATATAAAAGTTTATGGATTTTTTTTATGTCACTAGTGCAAATAATTTTTTCAATCAGTTATATACATAAATGATTAAATAAAATATATAAGCATGAAAAATTAGATAAATTTATTAATATGAATCTATGACGATATCTGTATATAATATGGCTTGTGCAGGTAATACGCCAAATGGGCATACTGGCAATAATAATGCATTTTGAAAAAGCGTTCGTAATTTTTATGAGTACTCAGACATTGAAATTTATTGTTACAGTTGAAAATACTATTAAATCATCTAAAATATTATGTATAACAGTAAATACAAATACTTTTTTTAAATAAGAAAAGTGACAAACTTATGAAAGAAAAGTTTATAATAAGCCAACGCGACTAAGAACAAATCAACAATGACTGCCCCTTCCCCCATACGTATGATCAAGAATTACAGCCAGCACGGGGTTTAATTATATTTTTCGGATATCCAGGTACTAGATTTAAGCTTTGATCTCACTGAAATCAGTCTCAATTTTGCAAGTTGAGCGAATATTACCTGAATGAGCCATATTTACATCACTAATCTTATATTTAAATAGCTATATTTTTCGAAAACATATCGAGTATTTAACTCTTTTCATCATTAGTTATGGACACTTTTCAAAAATGGTTAATATTTTAATAGAATTAATGTACTTATGTAATGTGAAGTGTAGTTTATGAATATTATAAAATTCAAACAAAAGTATTACGAAATTATCGAAAGTAATGTCACGTGACAATATTTAAATTATTTTGAAAAAAAGAGATCTTGGACAATATAGTCATTTTTTTCGCTACCCTATGTATTAAATTTAGTTTGTAATTAAACGATAAAAGCTAGATGTTCTGAGACAGATTTAGATATGCTGTTATTGTTTTGGTTTTGATGCATCATTCGATTTGTGGCTGTGATGTGACTGGCTAAAAATGTTTTGCATGATTGTAAGAAAAGTGTTACTTATTGTGAAAAAATATCATAATTTTGAACTAAAATGCTAAGAAAATAACTAATAATTAATAATGTAAAATTTCATTAACGGACTTTTCTTCATGTTATGTCTTTAAATTAACAAAACAAATAATAAATCAAATTTTTAATCTCATTTATCTAGAGACATTATGTAAGTTTATGCAGCACAGTTCTAAATTAAACAATTTTTTTATTTTACTTGAGAAGAACAATAAGGTGAGTGACTTTTATTTAATTAACATACCTCCATCGAAAATATTTTAGAATATTCATTGATTTACCCCGCAACAAAGCCTCTAGATTAGCATAAACTAATTCTTTTACCCCAGATATATAGGTTCTGCTTTTCAATTAACGGTGGCTATTTGTATGAATTACAACTAAAATTCAATGAACTTGAAGCCATACAATTTTTAGTAAAGAAGAAAATTCGTATTATGAAGCACACTGTTAAAAAAATTCTGAAATTCACGAATATTTTTTTCTTGAATTTCACAGAAAAGGTCCCTTTTCACAACAAAAGGGCTCCATGGACGAGTGGTCAAGGCAACTACAACGCTAAGCACCCGCGAACGCAGATTGTGGGTTCGGATCCCACTGGCGTCATGGAGTAATGAAAACATAAAAAATACCTTTTAAATTAATTTTTTTTCTGTTTATTTTTCTCTTATTTCTTATTAAAAAATCTTTTAATTAATTAGCCAAAAAATAAATAAATAAATAGTGTACGACAATTTCAAAAAATTGTCTATACATTATTTTTTGTAAAAAAAATTGTTAATAAAAAGTTTTTTCGCTCTTTCATTCATTCATAAAAAAAACAGTGGTTTTAAACAGCGATTTTTTTAATTTAAACTAATTGATAAATTAAAATTGATTTTAAAAAATAATAAGTATCATGCATCAGTTTAAAATAAAATAAACCGTTTACAAATATTCTAAAGAATATATTTGAAAGGAAATCTTTAAAAAGCACCATAGATTTTCCCACTAACACATAAAAGACATACTTTGTATAATCCGGCATCAGCAGCTTTGGCTCAGTTAGTAAGGATTTATTCCGCTATCAGAAGGTCTCGAGTTCGATCATCAGGACGGCGTGAACTAAATTACACAAAATAATAATAATAATTAAGTAAAATAACATAGCAGCTTAAAATCACTCGCTAATTTCGAATTCTTTGACGATTAGTCGATTCATTAATTTTAAAAATTATATTACATTATTATCAATAAAAATCAAACTTTGTAACGGGAAGTTACTGCTTCTTCAAAGGGAGTTTTCCTTTCTTGTATTTCCTACAACGGAAAATCTACTAACGAAACGGTAAAAGTTCGGCTACTTTGCTGCCAGTAGTTTCACCGTGAATTCACAGATTTATTTTTAACAGTGCATCAGAGGATGCAATGCAAACGCATGAAACAATTTTTAACATTAACTGAAGATAAAAATCAACATTTCATTAAAAATTGTTTTCGATTGTGTTGTGAATGTGTTGTAAATGTGTTGTACGAAATTAAAAGATTGTGCAAGAATTGTTGTTAAAAATTACAAGAGGAGAAAATAAGTTTTCAAAACATTTCAAAATATTCATTTTTAATATTGTTTAATTTTAAAAGCACCATGTACAAAATAATTTGAAATTTTTTTACTTGTGTTGCTTTATAACGTTATAAATTATGTACTGTCTACAATGTGTTGTTAATTTGAGGACAAAGTGTTGTGCAGCCAAATATAATTTTTAGAAACTATTTTCATCAACGCTATTTACAACACTATTTCAAGATAATTAACAACACTATTTTTAGAACACATTTATAAATAGCAATGCTTTCAACATATTAAGAACTAATTTCTAGAGAGCAACACTTTTGCAACGTATTAAGAATACAATATCAATACAAAAACCACTTCGCAACACATTCATGTATTGTGTATTTGGGGACAAAAAGTGTTCCGAAATATGTTTATTTTTGTGTTTCAGAATGATTAACAATTATTAATGTAAAATTTCATTAACGGACTTTTCTTCATATTATCTCCTTAAATAAACAAAATAAAATAAATAAAATTTTTAATTGCATTTATATAAAGAAAACATGTAATTTTATACAGCATAGTTCTAAATAAAACAATTTTTCTTACTTCACTTTAGTAAGTTGAGTGACTTTTATTTGATTGACATGCCTCCATCGAAAATAATTTAGAATATTCATTGATTTACCCCGCAACAAAGCCTCAAGATTAACATAAACTAAATCTTGCTACGCACGTTTATAGGTTCTGCTTTTCAATTAACGGTGGCTATTAATATGAAGCTCAAGTAAAAATCAATGAAGTTGAAGCATACAATTTTTAATAAAGAAGAAAATTCGTGCGAAGAAACATCAGAGCTTAACATCCATGCATTAGTTATTATTTTTGACATGCCGGCATTATCGTCGAAATAGCTTTAAATAATGTAAAAGCACAGCTCAACTTTTTATTTTCTTTATTAAAGGATTTATTCTAAATGAATAAGTATTTTAAAAATTGTAAAAGTTGAAAACATTAACGGACTTGTTATACAATTTTATTAACTTCTTTATATTTTGATACTTGTATTATTATTATTATTATTTTTATTTAAAGTTGATAAGCAATCAATTTATCATCAAAATATTATTTTTATATTTTCTAATTACAGTATATCGTGAAAAAAAAATTGCAAAATATTCAAATTACTTTTGAAGTTATAGACAATTAACATGTTTCGATAGCAACTTGGATAAACAGTAACAAATCCAGTCGTATTTCGTTCGAGAATAAACGTCTTCTTGTAAAACGGATGAGAAATGACCATCAATTAATTAAGCACAGTGTCTGTGACATAAGAAAAAAAACAATTTTAATTTCCCACTTCTAAAATGTTTAATGTATTTTAAACATCACCGAAATATTGTATATGACACGAAGATAGCTTTTTTTTTCCTTTACAGATATGAATGCAAAAAAAGTGCAATTCTTTTGATGGTAATTTAATTAGTTTTTTATACCGATTTTATCTATTAAGATTAATTAAAAATTGGATAGACTTCTTGACTTGTATTGACTGTGTAAGCTGCAAAATACATATTTTGTATTGATTTCAATGTGTTTTGTGATTTGCCACGTTACACGTAATAGCTGTTGTATTTTCATTTTTTTCTATTTTTTAAAGAAGATTCGTAAAAATTTTTGACATCGTGTTTGTGACGGATTTATATGCTTTAGGAAATTATGAACAGGATTTGACAGTTTTTGAAAAATGTCAGTTGAAAATGACACAAATATTCTGTGCGCTCTATTTCAACAACTAATATAGGAAATTTAATAAAACTTTATATTCACCTAGAACTTGATACAAATGATTGTAACGATTAACTTTGATTTAAATCGCTTAACAGCTGGCGCTGCTATGTCACTTTTTTAAAGATATCTTCAAAAGCTCTAGCTCAAGAACTTATGGACGGATTTGGATCAAACTTCCGATTTAAGTACGTGTTGACATAAGTTGTTCCTAATAAAGTTTTGGTCTGAATAGTTCAATAGGTGATGATACTATATTTTTCACGATTTTCGCAGTAGCTCTATGTCAAAGACGGTTTTTCATAAGACATATGATTAAGTTAGATGGTGACATAAATTATTGCTTAGTAACTTGAGTTAGATTTTCATGCGAATCTCTCAACAGAGGGCAGTGTCATGCTGCATTTTCCAGAATTTACACTATATTAGCTGTAATTATATATCAATAATTAATGCACAGGATTTCACAAAATTTATGTTCTATTAGATCGCGACACAAGTTGGTGATGATTAACGTTTTCAAGTAAATCATGCATGAGATGGCGTTGCTATGCTACACTTTTCACGATTTTCGCGATAGCTGTATCTCAAAAATTAACTTGAGGAATTTATTAAATGTTCATATTCTGTTACACTTTCACATAAATAAATTGTCATTAAGGCTCAGTATTGCCAGTCAGCCCCCCCTTTTTTATTCATATTTCTTGATTGGCACGAATTTTTTGATCCGTAACATTCCCTTTGTTTTCGCCTTGATTAGTATGTCATTAAATAAGACGTATTTTACCATTTCAAGAAAGTGGTGTCAACCAAGAATAAGAATTTGACATAAAGTAGTTCATCTGGCAACACTGGTTAGGCTTGAGTGTATACTATCCAAAAGGTGTTGCTTTTATTCTCTTTGAGTTGCAAATTTTAGTTAGAGACAAATAAGAAGCTAGGACAAGGCCGTAGCTTAGGGGTGCTAGGGGCAACTCAACCTCCCCCCCTTAAAACATTTTGAACATTCCCTGGATAAGATTTTAAGGTGACTAAATAAATTTCTGTACTAAAAATCCAAATGACATTCTGTTCAAAAATCAAATTTAGTTTTGAAGCCCTTTCACAGTTTACAGAAATATTAAATTGTAATTAAAATAAGTGTTTTAACAGTCGCACATTCTATTTGCACATATGAAACTAATATGATGTTTAATGTTGCACTAGTTATACTCTCAAAATTTTCAGCATTCTATTCTTTTTTTAGCATAAAATGAAGTTTTGACAACAGTTTAATAAGAAACATAGTAACTACGATGTGAGTATGCACTAATTTATCTTTCTGCGTCTGAGAGAGGGAGAGAGAGAATATGCCACCCCATTATTCACTTCTAGATACGGCCATGAGCTAGATGCCTAATTACAATCATTTTTCTGAAAAATACGATGCTTGTATCTCCTCTTAAGATGCACACAACTCAACGAATCTAAACTTTTAGAATTCACCTGATGACCTCATAGACTGTCCTTTAATTTTGGCACGGTGATAGCAAATTTTCAAGAATTAATATGTATAATATAAAATAATGTTTTAGAATTGGCACATCCAACTACACTGTTAAAAAGTTTTTTGTGAAATTGCAGAGAATTTCGGTAATCCATTAGCTTAAATTTTATTTAAAATTAGAGTGATTAGAAAAATCAAGATTTTTTTTTAATGACAGAGAATTTATTCAGTAAATTTAGAATAGACTCTGTAAAATAATATCGTATGCAATACACAAGACTTTGTACATTTACTTTTTAATGATAATAATTTCATTTTATTTTTTAAAATTAGTGTGTCACTCAATCTTCAGTGAACTCTAAAGAACTTTTCCAAGTTAATTTGAACTGCTGTATTATTTAACTTTAACTTAATATGTTTCTAGCCCTTTTGGGATTTGAACCAGAGGCCTCTTGACAATGAAAGAACATCTTATTGACGGAGTTATAGGAGTTATTGAGTACAAAGTTTTTACTGAGTATAAAGTATGTCATTTATGTTTCAGCGGAAAAAAATCCCACTAAATCTGATGAGATGGTTTTTTCCCTTTCTAAAATATTCTATGTTATGAAAAAAATCTTTAAATTAAATTTTTTCTTTAATATTTCTTATATGAATTATAAAATTTAAGAAAGATAAAGATATATTTAAGTAAAGATATGGAAATCCCTGCAGGGAATTAGATATAAGATACACTGTTAAAAATCTTGTTCTAGTTTGAACCAAAAAAGTTTGTTTTTTGGTGCTTAGTAGCTGCCACCATAAGATGGTGAAATCTCGTACCAACATTTGGAGCTTCCTAGTTCAACCTCGTTCCAAGTATTGGAACTATGCTTCAAAGGGAACTCCAAATTTTGGTTCAAGATTTCACCATCTTATGGTGGCAGATATTGAGCACCAAAAAACAAACTTTTTTGGTTCAAACTAGAACAAGATTTTTAACAGTGTAAGGGAATTGCATATCTAATGATGTTTAAAATGATGACAGAGAAACACAATCGAATGCATTTAACTAAGAACTAGTGTAAATTTACAGTGAGTTTCGCTTTTTTTCTACGTTATTTCTGCGTTGCAGAAATTTTTAACAGTGTAGTTAATTAAATGTAGTTTTTTATTATTATTCTCTTTTCAATATTAATCAGTTGCTTTTTAGTATTGTTAACATTTTGTTTTCTTAAATGATGTGTTCAATATACTCTTTTGGAAAAAAAAAATATAAACCTTGTTCCATATGCCGGAATAATTGTATTTCTTCTAGGATGCAAAAGCGAGTAATTTTGATTTCATTTGCTTGTTGGCTTTGATTTGTAGGTGAGTTCGTAATTATGCAAATGCGTAGCACCTATAGTTGTCGTTCAATCTGTCCGTCATCCGCCTGTCCACATATAACAGAGCAAAAACTACCCAACCGAATCATTGTAATTGTAAAATATATAATTGTTGCATAATTTTGTCGAGTCATTTCAAATTTTATGAAAATTGAATGCATAGTTTAATTACACACACAATAAAACTTATTCCGTTACATTACGGTCAATGAGAAAAAGTAGTTTCAAGTGCATTCAATGGTGTTATACTCTTTCGAAGATAATAAAATTGATATACATCTGTGATATATATACTAAAATATACATTCTATACAATATGTGGTGTAAAGAATATTTGTTATTAATTTGCAGGGCTACACAAAAGTATTAATTTACGTAATGGTATAAGAGGAAACATTGTTTGGGGCGCGTTTTAATTATGTTAAAATGCTTCGCATTTTAGGATATTGATATACGTTGCTAAGGTTTACTATAAAATACTTACAGTATAATCGAAAGCAGATAGTATATACATGGATACACAAAAGATTTCGGATATTTTACTGTATCTGAAGTATTGTATACTATTACACCAACATCTGAATATTTTTAAAACTTCCTTATAGTACGTACGCACTTCATTTGTACGCTTGACGTGCAATTTCCAACTTGTTTTACGTCAGTTTTGGGCTAACATAAAATGTGAATGAGTGATCTTGAGCTGCTCTTGACAAGTTTTATTTTTTCCAGAATATGATAATTCTTTCAGAGAACAATTAAAGTATCCTCATCAGTAAAAAATAAATGACAACTAACATTAAATCATATTTGAAAAGACCCCCAGAGGGATAGCTTCTTTAGGTATTCAAGGGCTTCACAACCCCGGCACCTGAGTGATCTTTCTCTTTTCCTTTTCTTCTTACTCATCTTGTCTTCCTTTCACCTTTGTTTCACTCTCGTTGTGGTTTCCTCTACGGAGGTGAGGGCAATGCTGTAAGAGCCTATACCATCCTGTATATCGACTCATAGAGAATTGTAAACCACCACATGTTGGCCGATCGTGTCCCTGGAAAGGGGGATCCTGGCAGTTGAGGGAAACCAACACACTGCTTTGGCCTGTGCTTCAAGTAGACGGGAAGTGTATATTGTTCCTGTATGCATCAATCGGCAGGTCAGCTGACTTTTGTCACTGGCTTTAGGGATCAAGTGATCGAGTAATTACTAGTCATCTCGTTAAGGATGGAGGCTGACATAGGATTGTCTTGTGACCGTAAAGGCCCTGGTTAACACTGGTGCACGAAAGTGCATCCGCTTGTTGGCCTCGGTAGTGGGTGGTGTGGCCGTGGTCTGAATTGTTCTTTTTTTCTAATATGGATGGAAATTCACTTCCTTCTATCTCCCTCCCATTTGGAGTGCAACAAACTGTACAGAATATTACTTACACCCGCTTTATTGTAGTTAAACGCACTGATAGCCATTCTGATAACTCATTTAAGAAAACTTCACCTTTTCTTATTGCGAAAACATTTCAGTCTGTTTTTGGTGATGCACATTCTCTCAAAAAACTGCAGTCTGGGGATTTACTGGTTGAAGTTTCTTCAGCCAGCCATTCAGAACTCTAATACAATAGGTCCATTGTCTGTTTCTGTTAAAGCACATCAAACCTTAAATACATGCCGTGGCGTGGTATCCGAGCCAGGTCTTTTGTTCTCTAGCAGGGATGAACTTTTACAAAATCTAAAAGACCAAAATATTATAGATGTAAGACTCATTACTATCCGTCAAAATGACCAAGTGCTTCCGACGAAGCACATCATTCTCACTTTCAATAGCCCAACTTTACCAACAAAAATTAAATCTGCTTACCTTAGTTGTCCTGTTAGGTTAATGTACGGGTTAATGTACTATTCCAGATAGCGACCTTCTATGCATATTTATCTATAGATGTTGTTTAAGACTGGATTGTAAATGTGAATCTTTTCAACAGATGCATATGAAGTCACTTTATATAAAATAAAACCGTGTGTATTAAGTCTTAAAACAGAAATATATTTTTCAGTATCTATCTGACTATATAAATTTTTTTTCATTAGGACCAATTTAAATTCTAAAAATAAAGAATTCCTTCTTGCAACACGTTTTTTGTATTTTTTGAGACAATAAATCGAAATGTTAAGTAAAAATGAATATAATTTAATATAAATATATATGTATGTATATTATTATTATTGAAGTTTTGACAACTTATTTCTATTTATACAATCGATTTAAATATAAATTATTTATCAGAAATATGCTAATTTTTGGACACAGTTTAGCAGAAAAGAGAAAAAATGACAAACTGTATAGTAGCTTATTCCATCATCACTGAAATACTTATTCTTTATTCAACCAAAATTTAAGTCCTCTCATAAAACGTGCGATAAAGTGCTAACTGCCATTTTTATCTTGTATTTCTGGGAACTCCTTTATCCCTGCTATTTACAGCTTCGTTTATGGTGACGTTAAAAGTTTTCATGTTTTCATACTTGTGAGGTAAACACTTCGCTCTTTTATTGTGTCATGTTTCTGCTTTCATATCAAAAATATTTAGACAGTGTGCAGTGAACTTATTTAAGTGCTGATATTTATTTTTTAAAATAGATAAGAAATAATTTTTGTAAAAATTATATAATTAAGCAGAGAATAAAAATAAATAAATAAATAAATAAATAATAATTCCATTAATGCAAATATAATTCATTTAAGAGTATTTATTAAAATTTATCAGAAACATTTTCTACATTTATACAAAATTACTGTATTATTAGCGCCATTAGCCTCCAGTTTAATCTGAGATGTAATACGAATCATTGTGTCACGTTATTTTTATTCATAATTTAATTTACTTGTCCAATTTTTCGCCAAATCGGAATATTCTACATGAATAGGTTACATTAATTCGGTATGTTAGCGGGAGGCAGAGGAAATATCACCACACATAGTTTCCGTATTATTTCTTCATATGTTAATAATTTCATTTAAAATACTATCTTTTCAAGCATTTTATGTAAAATACAAAACTTTAATTTAGAACTGATACATTTAAAATTCTCATCATTTTTACTCTTTTCTTTTAAAAAAGAAAGAAGAAAAAGTAAAATAATAAATAATATATTATGCTTAACTTCAACATCAAAGCATTGTTTTAATTTACTAAGCTAAAAATTAAAAAAAAATTAACAGTTAAGTTAAAAGATTGTTACACGGCTAAAATACAAGTGCCAAGAATTCTTTGGCAACTTTTGAGAAGTTTTAGTCGAAAAAATAATTTTGATTAAAACGGCCGCCTCGCAAGTGAATAGTGCAATTATTTATGATAGTCATATGACATAAACTATTATAATATAGATAGAATGATGGCTGAGGAACTATATTAGGCAAGTTATCACCTGCTCACAGTACCAAAATAGACGCCTGGCATATAAAAAGCGAAGTGGTCAGCCCGGAACTGTTGATGACAATCACATGACTTAGCCATTTATTATATCGATGATGATGATGTTGAAATAAAATCTTGGCATAAATCTAGTTTAAACTTCGAGTGATTCAATTTTTATTTTAAATTGTGAATTCGTTCACAAATGCTAAAATGAAACAAGTATTTTTCGAGCAGAAAAAAGTTTAATATTCAATTATGAAAAATTAATTAAAGATATTTTTACAAACATACATTACAAATATAATTCTTAAGGCCGATAACAAACAAAAATAATTACTATTTTCCAGCTAATTAGTTGAAAATTCTCAAAAGAGCATGGTTCATTTTTGGATCGACTTAAAAATAATTAAGTCTTTAACAGTTATCTCACATAAATCATGTATATTTTTAAATTATTCATTTACAAACAAAATTTAATAAATTGAGAGCATTTTTCAATCCATAATTGTAACTGTTACACATATCTAAAACAAATTACACAATATTCAATTTGTAACTAGCAAAAAGCAACAAATCTTAAATAATGTGTGCATCATTTCACTTTCAATAGAAATTACGCTACCACAATAAAATTTAGTTTTTCCAATTACACATGAGAAATATTCGAAAGAATGACAGCGTGTGTCTGATGCATAAAAATTATAATTTATATCATTTTGCTTCTATTTTTACATTATAATTAACTATTACATTATTGTTATTATTATTTTGACACTAATTAAATGTTAGACAATTTGAAATCTATTTACCAAATAATGGCTGCGGATATTTTATCTTCAGAAAATCAAGAAACAAGCTATCAAATGGTGTAAACAAAGTATGGAATTCTTTTTGATTTTTTCTTTTTCTTTCTGGTTTCATTTTTGTTGTTGTTACTGTGTTTATTTGCATTTTGAAACTTCTGCAACCACTTCTAGGACAGAAATATATTAAAAAGCCTTATTTGTAATATTTTTCTATTTCTAACATAGTATTTAAACTTAAAATCTTTATTTTTAAAACATATATGTATTATCCATAGTTTGATTTCTTGTTGGGTTTTTTTTATTGTCTTGTTTTTTTTTTTCCTTTTAAGTATAAAAGTTCAACATCTGTTTCTTCGACAAAAGTGAAAAAAAAATATTCAGCGTACTTTTCCGGATGTCTCAAAAAATATTAATATTTATTCCATCTAAATAATTATTCCTCGGAGATTGATTTGTTCTCTTTTTAAGTTTTTCCTTTTTTCTATTTTAAAGTGCCATTTACATTTTCTATATGAAAATATAAAAACAACGATTAAAAAAAGCTTATTTTTCATTTTCAAAGCTTATATTTATGGAAAAAGCAGTGTTTTTCCATTTGTAACTATGTCTTTTTTTCAAAGAATATCAATATTTAACTAACATATAAGTTAAATATATATATTAAATATATATATTACAGTTAAATATATACAGGGTGTCCCTAAACTCATGGTACATACGCTAGCAGGTGATAGAACACATCAGGACGAGTAATAGTAAATAGGAAACCAAGGGTCCCAAACGTTTTCCAAAGCAGATAGCCGCCATTAAAGTTTGAGGCCCAAAACTTCAAATAAACATAAAAGACGGAAAAATTGATCGATTGATTTGCGATTTTCACTAAAACTATTCTTTATTACGATAGTTCCTTGAAAATAAATTATAAAAATAAATTTCGAAAAATGCGATAGATGGCGCTTTAAAATTTTGATTAACGAACAACTAATTTTTGCCGTCAATTTTTGCATCTCATTAAATGGTTTGGTGAGCTTAGACTTAAATTTTTTAACTCAAAATATGAATAGTTAGGAATGGTTAAGTAGCACAAACTGAACTTTGTTCAGAGGGTTTAAATTTCAAACGATTATAAAAAACGAAAAAATTGGTCGATTCGTTTGCGGTTTTTGCTAAAACTACTCTTTAAATCAGTGTTTTTTTGAAAATAAATTTTAAAGATAAATTTCACAAAATGCTGATAGAAGGCGCCTTAGACATTGGAGTAGCGTACAACTATTTTTAACTGTTATTTTTTAAAATATCATTAAATGCTTTCAAATGCTTAGGTTTACATTTTGAGATCAAATTCTGAATCGTTGCGAGTGTTTAAGTAGCGCAAAATTAAACTGTGTTCGAGGGTGGGTGATTAAATTTCAACTCCAGAAATACTTCAGTTTGCACTTTTTAACCCCTTGCAACGATTCAGAATTTGAGTTTAAAATTGAAGTTTAAATCTAAGATTTCGAAAATATTTAATAAGTTTTGGAAAGCCTTTAATTAGATACAAAAAAAGCTATTAAAATTAGTTGTTGGTTACTCTGAAGTTTAAGGCACCCTCTAACGGCATTTTTTTAAATTTATCTTTAAAATTTATTTTCAAGACGATACTGACTTAAAGAATAGTTTATTTTAAACCGCAAACGAATCTACCAATTTTTCCGTTTTTTATAATCATTTGAAATTTGAACCCTCTGAACACAGTTCAGTTTGTACTACTTAATCACTCCCAACTATTCAGATTTTGAGCTCAAACTTTAAGTTTAAGCGTAAGTTTAAGAAAGCTTTTAATCAGATGTAAAAGATAACGTGAAAAATAGTTGTTCGTTACTCCAAAGTCTAAAGCGCCTTCTATCGGCATTTTTTGAAAATTACTTTATAATTCATTTTCAATAAAATACCGACATAAACAATAGTTTTAGTGAAAACCGCAAATCAATCGACCAATTTTTCTGTTTTTTATGTGTATTTGAAATTTTGGAACCTAAACTTTAATGGTGGCTATCTCCTTCGGAAAACGTTTGGGAACCTTGGTTTCCTATTTACTATTACTCGTCTTGATGTGTTCTAACACCCCCTAGCGTATATACTATGAGTTTAGGGACACCCTGTATATTTTGTTGCAGTCGCTTTACGATGTCACCAAAGCTTTTTTTTTCTTAATATGTGTATTTTTTTCCATTTTAAGAGAACTGTGCTTCAGGACATTTTTTGGGGGGTTATCAATCCTGCGTATTATCCAGGGAAGTTTTTACACTTTCAACACAGTACACAGTCATTTCTGATACACTAAATGGTATCATTCTATTTTTCAAAAGACGCATGATGTAGATTCGCATTTCATATTATTTCGAATTTCTTAGGAACTTATGATCAGAATTGAATGTTTAACGTGTCTAATTTTCAGAAATTAAATCGACAGTTACTATAACAAGGATTATTTAGTTTCGCTGGAAAGATCGTTTTTAAATAAGTACAGCACCATACAAATTATAGTTACGTTTGCGAAATTAATTCGGGATTGCGTAATGCTTCCACTATACGCTGCCGAAGAGTATGGGTGATCTAAATCAAGGTCCGTTTGTATAATATGGAAAAAATTAAAGTATTAAATTATGACGTTTAAAAATATAATGTCATAGGAATTCCAGGGATTACCGGATTTTGTGAGGCTAACATTACATTTGTTCGGTGAGATTTTTTCTGAAAAATAAAAAATGGAAACAGACAAGAGCGTGTGTGTCACGCCTTGTGTACGTTGTCAAAGTTAGTGGAATCTCCAACTCTAGGTTCGTTTGGATGCATTTTCTTTCCAAAATATTAAGTCTTACAAATTTCAGTGTGTACGTTGCCGAAAGCAATGGGATCTCCAACATTAGGATCTTTCCGAAAGATACTTGTTTAAAAGTATAAAATCTTTCATGCCTGGTTTTAGGTTCCCTGATTAAAGTTAACTTTACGGTTACTGGCAACGCAAAAGGGATCAGCTGACACATCATAAAAAAGAGTATTCATCTCTGTATAACAAAACGTAATTTTTTTACATTTAATTAAACTATTTTTTTACGTTCAAAGAAATAAACTAAAAAAGCGATACGAAATAAAACTTTTAATTAACAAATTTTATTTTGAATTTACTAGTTAGAATCTCTAATAGGAATACGTTAGCAAACATATCAAAAACATTATCACACATAAAATATAATAATAGTAATCATAAAGAAAATATAATTATATACATTCTGTCATTTTAATACACATAATGACAATTCTTGCGTTTAATAAGATTACTGTTCAATGAAACGTTTTGTTACAAATATTTCAGTTACAGGCATCAAGTTTCCAAAACATTTTTCTATTCGAAAGAAATGTGAACAATAATCTGAAAACAAGTTGAAGTATCTTTAGAAGTAACCAAATATTTTCAGTTACATAATCTGCTTGTTCAGTTTAAAAAAAATTACATAGTATTACATTAATTCTGGTTCTTATCCCGCTTGTATATCTTGTTCTTATCTATTTACGTTTCTATGCATTTAGTGTTTAGGCACCTGCAAAAAGAATTGGTTTATGTTTAAGAAATATTTTGTGGAAAACATCTAATCAGAATAAAAATATTTAAGTCACACTGTGGAATCATTTCCATTAAAGCACTTTAATCAAAGTATGGCATTTAAATAGAAAAATATATGGCAATATTTTTATTGCATTTAAGATGCTGTTTCATTAAATATTGTAACAGATTTTTAAAGAATTTTATAAATTGCATGATTCTTTGATGTATAAGAAAATACCGAAAAATCCAAAAAATCGTATACCATTGTTTATAAACTATATTTATCTATATTTATCTTATATCTATATTTCTGATTATTATTATTTTACCAAATCACTTAAATACTGTTTTGGTTGAGGCAGTATGTAATGTTCTTTATCTATCTTCCTTATCGTTCTTCCGGTTTCGATCTTTTTAATGCACAGAAATCACTACTGTTTCCCAATTTAAAGAATTATCTGTTTGTTCAGTTTAGAAAAATTTACATAGTATTACATTAATTCTGGTTCTTATCCCGCTTGTATATATTGTTCTTATCTATTTACATTTCTATGCATTTAGTGTTTAGGCACCTGCAAAAAGAATTGGTTTATGTTTAAGAAATATTTTGTGGAAAACATCTAATCAGTTGTAAAAATTTTGTTATTTTTATAGACGTACCGAAACATTCCAGAGTAGTCTTATAATACATCAAACCATTTTCTCAACTCGGAAAGTAATTTTTTAGGACTGTTTAAATCCTTAAGTAAGCATTTTTATGTTCAACAAATGTGATAAAATAACAGCTTTAAAATTAACATTAATTGTTATACTATTTTTTTTTTGCATGTTTAAATTCAGTTTACGCAACTGAAAATGTTTAACTCAGAATTAATAGAATCCTTTTAATCCATATACCAGTCTCGTAGAGTGGAAAGAAATTGCTTCTTATTTCTTGTTTTTTCTTTCTTCAATCTATACAAGAAGAAAGTAGTGGATTCGTAACCTATTTAATTTTTAGTTTTCGACAGATTTACATGCTTTATGGGTCCTGAAAAAACATTTTTTTAGGAAATATCAATCTAAAGTTTGTAACTCTGCCTGTAAGTCTGCATGTGATGCAAACTTTACACAACCTTAAAATCTTGAGATTAGTTCGAAATAATGCATAGAATAGAATAAAAATTTATATTCATTTAGTCCCTGGTATAAATTGGTGCTGATTAGTTTTTCATGTAACCAAGTGGTGACGCTGTTACGTTGCATATTTTCCAATTTCCCACAAGAGTTCTATCTCAAGAATTGCGGATTAGATATTCATCATACTTCAGATTCAGAAATGTTTTGAGAAACATTGGTGCTGAATTTGATTTGGTGTAAATTGCTCAACAGATGGCGTTGTTATGCTGCATTTTCACGATTTCCATAATAGTTTTATCTGCACGGATTTTCGCCAATCTTCAGAGGCAGTTAGACATTGACAAAAGTTCTTTCTCACTAGGTTTTGGTGTTAACCAACTAATAGATGGTGCTGTCGTTTCCTTGATCTCACTATTTTAGTGGTAGTCATACCTCAAGAACTAATGCACTGTATTTTATATCTTTCAAATCTCCATGATATGCATCAATTGCCATATAATTTGGGTACTGTGACAGCGTATTATGAAGTATATAACAATACAAGATAGAAGAAATTTTGGAAATCGAGCATCCGTCTAGTTTATAGTTTAGTAGAAGTAAATATTCATTAAATTCATGTATATTCATTTTAATATGCAAAAAAGACATTTTTTGCTAATTATTGAGTTTATTTCCTTGACAAAATTCAGTTGTAACGAATTCCGCTACCTATTTGAAGTTTTAAAAGATTGTCCAATATAAACGAAACGCTGTGAATCTTCAGAAAACAAAAAATATCTCTTAAATGTACTTAACTTTATGTAATATATCTGAAACTCAGGTCAGAAACAAAATTACGCTGTATATTAGTAACTTCCCCGCTGTTTCTCCCGCTTTCATGTATTTTCATGTAATTAATTTTAAACAGCCAATAAAAATAATAATTAAATTGAAACAAGTACAAAGTACTGCATAAATAATTAGAACTAGCAATTACTCTAATTAAAGTCTAATTACAATATATAGTTAAAATGTCAATAGTATTTTTATATTAATTAAAAACTGAAGTTAAAAATAGGTATCGTAATATGATCAGAATATATATGACGATTTTATTAATTTTCAAAATCACTTACTTATAAATTATGGTCTGCAATTATTTATTACAGCTATCATTAAGTAATTTTTCTGTCAGAATTATTGGAAATCACTAACTTTGATTTCCAAATTATGTCCTGTTATGGCATTTCGACAGAATGCCATACAGAATGCCATTTCGACAGAATTTAAGTTATGAGCTCTTTCATTCATGTGTTCTATTAAAACTGAAAAAAAAACCCAAAAAACTGTGGAACATTCAGATTGTGGCTTATGTGTCAAGTAGGTTCTGATTACTTTTTAATGTAAACCAGCCAACAAGTACCGATGCTACATCGCATTTTTTTTCAATTTTCGCAAGACCTCTATCTCAATAATTGATGATTACATTTTCATCAAACTTCAGATACTTGATAAATATTGATCCTGATCTTGTTTTCGTATAAATTGCTCGACAGGTGGCGCTGTTATTCTGCATTTTCACGATTTCTGCAATAGTTCTATCTGAAGAACCGATTTTCATCTAATTTCAAAGTCACTTAGACGTTGACACAAGTTCTTTTTGATTAGGTTTAGGCATTAATCATTTAGTAGATGGCGCTGCTATGCTTTTGCTTATGCCTTTTGCTTGATTTGCACTATTTTAGTGATAATCATACCTCAGAAACTGCACTGTATTTCGTATCTTTAGAATCCTCATGACGGGCAAGGAGTGCCATTAGATTTTGGTACTATGATAGCGAATTATGAAGTTTTAACACTATAAGATAGAAGAAAATTTGAGAATAGAAGCATCCGACTAGTTTACAGTATAATAAAGATATATATTCATTAAATGAATGTATATTTGTTCATTTTTGTACATAAAAACACATTTTTGCTAAGTATTTAATTTATCTTATGGTGAAACTTTAGCTTTAACAAATTCCGCTATTTATTTCACGTTTTAAAAGATTATCCAAGTTAAAGGTAATTAACTGTAACTCACAGTAACTAAACGTAATTAACCAATTTAACTGTAATTATTTCGAAAATGAAATTAAATATATTTTAAAGTGTGCTAAACTTTATGTAATAAATCTGAAATTCGGGTCAAAAACCAAAATTACGCTTTATTTTAGTACCTTGTCGTTGTTTCTTCCGCTTTCATATATTTTCATGCAATTAGTTTTTAAAAGCCAATAAAAATAATAATTAAAGTGAAGCAACTACCAAGTACTGGATGAATAGTTAGAAAGATCAGTTAGTCGAATTAAAGTCTGATTACAATAAATAGTTTAAATATCAATAGTATTTTTATATTAATTAAAGACTGAAGTTAAACAAAGCAGGCTTCGCAATATGATGAGAATATATATGATGATTTCATCAATTTTCAAAATCACTTACTTATAAATTATTTTCTGCAATTATTTATAATAATGATCATTAAGTGATTTTCCTGTCAGAATCATTGAAAATCACTACCCTTGATTTTAAAATTATTTCCTGTTATGGCATTTTGATAGAACTATTCATCTTATGGTATTTCTCACCCATGTGTTCTATTTAAAACTGAGAAATAAAATAAATAAAACATTCGAACATTCAGATTTTGGCTTAAGCGTCAAGATGGTGCTGATTAGTTTTTGATGTAAACCACCCTGACGATGCTATGTTGCATTATTTTTCAATTTTTGCAAGAGCTCTATCTCAAGAATTAATGATAAGATTTTCGTCAAACTTCAGATTCAGTTATACCTTGATAAATATTGATTTTGAATTTGTTTTGGGGTAAATTTCTCAACAGGTGGCACTGTTATTCTGAATTTTCAGGATTTCTACAATTGTTATATAGTTCTACGTTTTTCATCTCGATTTTCATTCCGATTTTCATCTAACTTCAAAGTCACTTAGACGTTAGCACAAGTTCTTTCTGATTAGGTTTTGACATTAGCCATTTAAGAGATGGCGCTGCTGTGCTTTTGCTTATGCCTTTTGCTTAATTTACGCTATTTTAGTGATAGTCATACATCAAGAACTAATGCACGTTATTTCATATCTTTGGATTCCTCTTGATGGGCATGGATTGCCATTTGGTTTTGGTACTATGATAGCGAATTTTGAAGTTTTAACATCTATAAGATAAAAGAAAGTTTAGAAATATATGCATCCGACTACTTTACAGTATAGTTAAGCTGTATATTTATTAAATGAATGCATATTTATTCATTTTAATATATAAAAACAGATTTTTGCTAATTATTTAACTTATCTTCTAGTGAAACTTTAGCTGTAACAAATTCTGATATCTGTTTTACGTTTTAAAAGATTATCCACGTTAAACCAAGGTCTTTAAATATTTCGAAAACGAAATTAAATATCTTTAAAAGCTTTATGTAATACATCTGAAATTTAGGCCAAAGACATAATTACGCTGTATTTTAGTAATTTGTCGTTGTTTTTTCCGCTTTCATATATTGTCATGCAATTAGTTTTTAAAACCCAATAAAAATAATATTTAAAGTTAAACAAGTACCAAGTACCTATTGGATGAATAATTAAAATGATCAAATAGTCTAATTAAAATCTAAATGCAATAAATAGATTAAATGTCAATAGTATTTTTACATTAATTAAGACTGAAGTTAAACAAAGAAGGTTTCGCAATATAATCAGAATAAATATGATGATTTCATTAATTTTCAAAATCACTTACTTATAAATTATCTTCTGCAATTAATTATAATAGCGATCATTAAGTGATTTTACTGTCAGATTCATTGGAAATCACTAACTTTGATTTTCAAATTGCTTCAAGTTATATCATTTTGATTTGACTTTTTATTATGCTTGCTCAACTGCAATTTTTTAAGTAGCAATTTATGTATGCCTGTTTTATAAAAGTTTTTTAAAGCACAAACCTATTTCATAATTAGCTGATGTGACTGTGATGTCAAAGAACATTTATTAATAATTATTTCGATCATTACGTATGCATGTAAAATTCTGCTCGAAACCATATCATTTAACAAGAATACTCCATCGAAGATTTAGCAATCGTGTGGCACAAAGTGGTAAAGTAACAATATAATTCTTTTAGGATATTTCCTACTTAAATTAGACAGAAGAACCGTGCATTTTTTAAGCACCTATAACACCTCCAGTCGGCGTTGTGGCGTTGCGGGTCGAAGAATAGCAGCAAGAGGCTGGATCTGATTTCACTAGTATTTATTAAGTCCGTACAAGGAAATCTATATCCTATTATAACAAATATAAATTGTGGGTACGTTATACGGAATGGAAAAGCTAGTGTGAGTTCCTTTTGAAATGGCTTTACCGCCACTCGTCAATATAATAAATCCTTATGAAGAGTTGTTCGCCACAAGTTCCTTTACCATAGGCACTGGCGGCCTACTGGTTCGTTTCCAAGAGTAAGACACCGGTCTCTACTCTCTCTATATCCAAAAGGCAAGTCCTGAGAGTAGACTCCCCGTCTCAACTCCCTGGCATCCGAAAAACAAGTCCCTCCTCAGAGCATCTCCTTGCTCTATTTATCCCTACTTACCTCATCCATCATTCCTTGTGATGACACGCCTCCGTCGCTGCTTGCATCGGCAGTCGACTTTACTGGGGAAATATCTTTCTCCTACCTGTTGAAATCATGGTCATAGCGGTCTCTCACCGAAGTCAAATGCTCATCACTTGTGGGGTCTTAAATCAGCGTAATGACCACATGTATTAGCCGGAAAGTTTCCTTTAAGTGGTCCTTAGAATTCGGCTGACTTTCTAATGTCCATTTTGATGATGGAGAGAGATGTATTTCTCCGTTTGAGGATTCGGCGGGATTAGCCGACGTGGGGGTAATTTTAGAAGCGTGGGAATTGGATTCTTCATACACCGTTATTCGAGTTTCATATTGCAGTAAAACAGTTCCTCTAATGCTGGTTTTAAAACTTGGCACTACTATAAAATACCGAAAAAAAGAAAAATAAATAAATAATAAAAAAAAGATTTATGGTATTGCCGTCGAAATCCACCCATTACGTCAGCTTTTATCAAGTGACACAAAATATAAAGAAACACGCAAACTACACTTAAAATGAATTAAAACTGATTCTAAAGCAAACGTAATCCTTTCTATAAATTATCAACGCGGGAAAAAGGGGATTTCACAACAAACGCCTAATTTATCAATTAAACTTTCTGAATTTACTATTAACCAAAGAAATTTAACCCGCTGACACAAACATAAAATTAGTTCTACTTTACGATCGCATATAGTCAACTGGAATCCTGCATTTAAACAAAAACCACTGAATGGAATTCTGGGTAATCGAACATTTAAGAGAATAAATAAATATATATTACACAACAGATACAGAATGAATTAAGTAATAGGATTTTCTTTTTAAGAAAAGAATTGTTTAGAAAGGTTAATGTATTTTTAGAATAAAATAAAATAAAAAGGGTTGATTATAGGTATGGTATTAAAAATAATGTGTTAAAATATCATAAAAAAGGAAAAAAGTTCAATATGTATAGAATTTGGAAGTAATTAACTTAGGATTAAGCGAAAAAATTTTATTATTACATACATAAATTCTCTAAAGGGTTACATGGATTTAAAAAGGTAAAAGAAAAAAAACACATTTTCTCTCTTTATTAAATATGTATAGTAAAAATATTATTTTATGGATAATTTTAAGACACACTCAAGAGCCAAATCATTATGACCATCTACTTAGTAAAGTGTATCCCACTTTTCATCGGCAAAACAACTGCAAACCGCTTTGGAATGCATGCTACAAGTTCTTGGTTGGTGAGCAGTGAAAAATTGTATTAGCCGTTCAAGCAACGGTCATGCATATCCGTGACCAAAAAGACTATTTTTGAGATCTGGATTGCCTTTGAATGATACCCTAACTCGTCGCTTACTGCCGTTGAAATGTGCTCTGGCGGATTAAGATCTGTGGAGTTATTCGACAAGGACGTTAACTGGAATTCAGTATTATGCTCCTGGAACCAATCGAGAACAATTCGAGACAAGACTCTAGCGGGAGTCCTAACTACCGTGCAGACTACTCTCGTAACCAGAGCTTAAACATCTCCAGGTAAGAAATGACGCGGCATGAACGTCACATTCGGGAAATGGAGATACAGATCATCCATTCTGTTTATTTTCTTAACAGTTTATTTTCTTTTTAATTAATTTTCGTTTTTTAGTAGAATTTTTTTGTAATGTTTGTTTTTATTTTATTTTTTTAAACATGTGCCATTTATATACATATTTTTTATATATTTTTTTGTTAAACATCCTATTTTTAACATGTAATTTTGATATTTTATTACTTTTTTAATATCTATCATTTTGATATTTTATTTCTTTATCACAATCATTCTCCCAAAAAAATTCTTTTAATAACTAAACAAAATCTCTCCAACTAGCTAATAAGGAAAGAAATTCCAGCGAAATAAAAAATCTACACTTCATTTTACTATTGCAACAAGAGATGGCTAATGCAAAGCACACTGAGAAAATAAGGTACCGTCGATGTCGACAAACCTTGGTAACGAGAGTGCCTGTACGGTAGTTAGGACTCTCGCTAGAGTCTATACAATTCGAGTCATGTGACATGGATCTTTGTCATGCGTGAAGATTCCATTTGCATTTCGGAAGACAAATATCATGTAAAGGTGCAACTGATCTGCAATAATGTTCAGATAATCCGTGACATTCGTGATCTCTTCCACAACAACCACAGGTCCCAGAATCGCCCATGAGAACGTTCCCTAAAGTTTAATATTGCCACATCTCACCTGTGTATAATCTGTTATTTAAGGGGGAGAAACAGTTGGAATAGAAGACGACGTACTCAAACACGGTCATCGATGTGTTGAAGGAATAATCGGGTTTCATCCGACGAGGCAACTTTCTTCCTATGTTTCACAGTTCAGTCATGATGTTCGCAGACCCAGTAGGGAATATTTGGCGATGTCTCGTCAACATGAGCACTTGAATTGGATATTAAGCCGTAGTGATACATTCAAAAGTGCGGATGAACTGTATACTCCGAAATAAATATTTTTGGACCTGTATTGCTTTGGGATGTAAATGGAGCTAGTCACTGGAGCCGATTTACCAAGGGGGGAGTCTCCGATGTCCTATTCATTTGATAATATCTGGGAATTCAATACGATGTCTTCTACTGATGTTTTCTCCGTCATTTATACACTTTTAAAAGTATTAACAATGATATGTCCAGAACAATACGTGAGACAAGCAATTTTGAAATTACTGGTTCTGAGTCATTGGAGTTTCTGAGTCTACTGAATTTTTCCTTACATCAAAACATCTGAGATCAGCAGTCTATTCCTTCACAAGCAGAAGTATTGGGTAAAAATTATACCTGAGACTCCCTAGCAGCATTTAAATGCCATTTCCAGCGAACTATGTAACTCTCACGTCATCAAGGCCAGTTCATTACAAAAATGTGGGAGTTGTGATAATGTTTTGGATCTTGAGTGTACAGAAGAACAAAATTTAATCAATATTTTATTAAATTTTTGATTCAAAAATTTGGAGAATTCAGTTGGTAGAACCTGATTTCCGCAGACTTCTGAAAAAATATACTCATCGCGGTCAGGATAACTCATGATACTTTATCTGAAATTAAAAAAATACATTTTCTCTCTGTTAGTAGATATGTATAACTGATGATTCAACGAACGATTGAAATAAAACTTGAAATTCGAATTTTTGATAGATATGTAAGCAGAACAGTACAAAATTTGGTACAATTTATACAACGTATAGCATTGCAAAATTCTTTGTAATCGAAAAAAAATTCTTTCGTTCAATCACTTGACAATAGTATTTTGAAGAAGTGGGTAAAACTTTAATAAGATCGGTGAATTAGTTTTTGTGAAATGGTGTCCAAAAACTTATTTTTTTATTTTTTATAAAGCGGCGTACATGCGTCTTTTCTGGCCGATCTAATCTAACGAGGAAATTTTATATTAGTCTATGAATTAGATTTTTAATCCAATTGAATTGACTTTGAACAGATATTTTAGGCATGTTTCACGATTAACTTAATAAATAAATAAATAAATAAATAAATAAATAGATCTCTTGAACTTTTTAAACCATGTATCCCCTTAAACAAATATATACTTTAATTTCAGTATATGAAATAATAATTGTTTTCAAATATCCAAATAATTAAATCAAGATCTCAATGTAGCAGAAAATTACTCTAAAAGAAAAGCATAAATATTTTGAAAACAAAAGGGAATAAAGCTAGAAATATTGTTAATGTAATATACGTAATTAAATATTTGTATATACTTAAACATACACCTGTTGCAACTCATATTTATGTATTCAAAGATAACATATAAGTAATTTTATTTTTATATGTATGACGCTTCACTAAAGTGAACATATAATACACTAACTTTTTCTTTTCATATTACTCCTTAGAGTACCTATTTGTAATACTTTAGTTGCTACAGCTTCGGCCAATATTTGTGACAGGCAAAACCTATCGTTGTTAATTACGAAATATTTTTATATTATCGGAAACTGCGAAGATTCACATCCGAATTTTCCTTCGTGTTTCAGATATTAGGTTCAGCTTTCTTTTGTTTTTACTTTGTCCTGTCTTTACAAGAATAAAGTATTGAATTCGTGAAGATTTGGGAATTCCTGCTTTAGACGAATTTATGTGTTTTAGATGTAATAGATTCTGAGAAACATGTTTTTACAAAATGTCTGTCCGTTAGCCTGTCCGTCTGCATGTCATACAATTTTTATGAGCGCTGTTTCTCAATAACTAATAATCGAAATTTAATAAAATTTTAGATTCAGTTAGATCTTTATTTAATATAATTTTTTGCTGATTACTTTTCGTGTGAATCGATCAACCATTGGCTCTGCTATGCTGCATTCTTCACAATTTTCGCAATAGCTATTTTTCAAGAACCTACGTACGGATTGTCATAAAATTTCACAATCAGATAATCCCTTATATAAATGATTGTTTTTTAGTTTCTGTTCGTGTAAATAGCTCACATTGGCGTTGTTATGTGGCTTTTTTAGGCTTAACGCAATAGCTGTATCTGAAAAACTATCACATACATTTTCACTAAGCTTTAGATTCGACTAGTCCTTGATATAAATTCGTACTGATTAGTTTTTGGTATAAATTGCTCAACAGGTGGCACTGTTATTCAAAATTTTATACGATGTCCTTAATAGAATTACAACTTTATATCAAAAGCTAATGCACGGATTTTCATCGAACTCTAGATACAATTAGAAGTTGACATAAGTTATTGCTGATTACTTTTTGGTATAAATAAACTAGGGGAAAGTCGGCTAGCCACGGACGGCGAATAACTGCGGACACTTCAATTTCTAAGAAATTCAAAGTGTTGCATAAATAAAGAGTAATTGTAAATGAAAGCCTTCTAGAGTAGAAAGAAATACAGTTTAATTGCGACGCAAATGCCGAGTAAGTTAGTCGTCAGTGAGTGCTTTGTTTTCGTCAATAAATTCATCAAAAAACGAGACAGTGCATCATAAGCGGAAAAACACTTTATCAAGACTGGATTCTATGCCGGTAATGCAAAGACTGGATCCATGAAGATTGTGTGTATATAGATGCATCGGATTTTTATTATAAACAAAAACCGGTTAAGACACTTTTGATTAATATGTTCAGGATTAACCGCCATTTCTGGTGACACCAAAAAAAAAAAAAGAAAAAGATTAGGCTAAGCTAGGGGTTCTCAGCCTTTCCAAGATAAGGTCTACTTGTAAATAGATATAGGTGGTCGAGGGCCACATCAATAACACACTGATAAAAATGTGCTGCATTTTGCTGCAACGCACTCCCCTGCTTGTATAGAAAACGGTTACTTGGCCGTGAAATGGAGCTTTGTCATTGGTTGGAATAGAGATATTATATACAAGCGGTGGAGTGCGTTGCAGCAAAATGCAGTAAATTTTTATCAGTGCATGGAGCGAATTCTATTTCGAAATGGTGTTCTGTTCACTGCAAACTCATGGAACACATCTGGAACACTAACTGAACACAAAAATCAACACTTCTAACTAAAATCGTTTTCAATTATTTTGTGAATGTGTTGTGCGAAATAAAAATACTATGCAAATAGTGTTGATAAAAATTGTAAGAGGATAAAATGTGTTTTCGAAACATATTGCAAAACATTCATCATTAAAATTGTGTAATTTTAAAGACACCGTGTAGAAAAACTTTTGAAAATGTTTTGCATGTATTGTTTTATAGTGTTTTAAATTGCGTGGTGTTTGCAATGTGTTGTTCATATGGGGACAAAGTGCTGTGCAGCATAAGAAATTATTTTCACCAATACTATTTACAACACTATTTAAACACAATCAACAACACTATTTTATGAACATATTTCTTGAAACACATTTACTTTTAGACAGCAATACTTTGCAATACATTAAGAATACATTTCTAGAGAGCAATAATTTTGCAAAATATTAAGAACATAACCACAACACAAAAAACGCTTCACAACACATTAATGTGTTGAAGCGTTAAAGTTTGATGGAATTCCGTGTTTTAGTTCTTGAAATAGAGCTATTGCGGAACTTGCGAAATATTGTAGAAGCATAATTTTTTGGGCGATTAACACTCTCGCTGCATTATTTTTTCTTTTAAAATATGTTTAAAAAATGAGCATTTATTTTTATTACGTATTTTTAATCTACATATATTTTAGTGTAAATAAAAATTATAAAAAAAACGAAGATAACGAAAATCGTGATTTGCTACTTTTGTCCGTATAAATCGCGGGATTGGCAGCGAATGGATTAACACAAAAAACTATGCAGCACTAATTTATATCAGGGTCTAAATAAATCTGAAAATTAATTAAATTTTATTCATTAGTTCTTGAAATAGAACGCTAACAAAACTTTGTCACAGACAGAAAGACATTTTATAAAAACAATCGAATAGTATTCAAGACCATATAAAAGATATAAATCTTTCGAAAATCTGAATTCTAAATTTTTCACAAATTCAATAATTTTTTAAACATATAAGATATTTGACAGTGTTTAAAAGTGTTATTAATTACCGCAAATACATGCAACATGTGTTTTTAGAGATCAGGATGAGATTTATATTTATAATAAAACACATTTGAGAAGTTAAATGGAAGGGAACAAATTGGTGGATATTAGCAAACGTTTGAAATTTTAAGTAAAAAAAAAAAAATCAGTAAATGATTTATATCTTATGAAGAAAAAATGTGTTACACATAAGGAAAACCATAATCAAGAAATTTAAATGTAAACAGATTTTTTTCTGAGACTTTCAAACTTGAATACCCTACTTGCATTTAGTTATACTGAGTTTTTTTTTACAGCAGGCGTGCAGAGGGAGCAGTATAGTGAGTTTACTGTTGTGTTAAAATATATATACTTTTTTGTATTTGTAATAAGTTTTTGTTGTAAAAAATTGTTAAGTTTGTAACTGATCTCCTATGTAAATGGCTTCCTTTTTTATAGTTAATTATAATTATTGTAACCACGAGAAAATCTTAATTTTTTGGACATATCCATCTTTTTTTACATATATCATTTCATTTTCTTTATATAAATTATTATTAAATTAATTATCGCTAATTCCTTTTATTCCTCTCTTATATTCTTCTTTTTGCTGAATTATTAAATAATGAAAAAGAATTAAGAGCGGTTATTTGTCAGATACTTTTCAAAGAAAATATCTATACACATATTAAATTAAGATAAAATATGCAATTTAATACATATGAATTTTCTAAGAATTAATATCAGTTTTTGATACTAAAGAAACTTTATGGTGAAGAAGATGAATAGTGACGTTAATTAATATAAGTAAATATTTGAACACTGTGAGATTTTAAAATAAGATAATACATAATAAATTACATCAACTGTGAGCAAATAAAAAAATGATTTAAAAAATAAAATAAAGAGTTTAAAAATTTCTTAATAGAAACTCTTTTTGATTGCAAGTATAAAACTGCGTAGAGTTACTTTTTTTTTCATTTAAAAGGGAGCGGATTGCATTATTATTTTGAATCTATTTAAATTTTGTTGCAAAATATTCTATACTTTAAAATAACAAAGGAACAATTTATCAAATTCGTTATAATCTTGATCTTTTCTTACTATTATCATTATATTTTTTGTATAAACGTATTCTTATCTGTATTCAAATGAAATAAACTAATTGGAAATTGCCCGTCGCCTGTAGCAAATGATGTAAGTTTGTACTATAACAGTGTTTAGTGAAATATTCAGATCTTGCTGTAATATTATACAGTACTTCGGATACAGTATAGTGGCAAATATTTTGTGTGGCCCTGTAAATACTATTTGTTTTCTATGATGCAGGAAGTAAGTTCTAGTAAACCTCAGCAATGTTTATCAATGTCATAAAATGTTAAATATTTTAATAGTATTAAAATGTCCCCCCAAACAATGTTCTGCCCTATACCATTATATAATAAAATACTTTTGTGTGACCCTGTAAATTAATAATAAATATTATTTGCACCACAGATTGTGCAAAATGTAGCTTCTAGTGCGTACTTCATAGATGCATACCAAATATGTTATGTTCGAAGAATATAACATCATTATATTGCAATTAAAATTAATTTCCTCATTGATCGTAATGTAACTGAATGATTTTAATTGTCCCTGTAATTAAAAAATACATACATTTTCATAAAATTGATTTTCGAAAACAGGGTCGGGTATACAGTTAATAATATATTGCATCAGTACTGAATCTTCGATTTTACCGCGCGAACATAATTGTTTCATTACGAGAAAATATTCTTTAAGGGATTCAGTTTCTTGTAATTTTCGTTTATTTAACATGTCATGTAACTCGGCAGAATTATAAGTAATGCCAAATTCTGAAATTAAGAGTTCTTTAAGCTTTTCGTAAGAGTTAATATGAAATTCTGTTTGTACAACAGCTGGGTTTTTCCGCGTAAGGATCGTTTAGCAAATATAAATTTATGAAATTCTGATAAATTTAGCATGCTAGCGACATCGTCAAAATTACTTAACCAAACATTTATGTCTTGAAAAAAACTACTATCAAAAGGCGGTATAACGTTTTCAACATCATTAAAACTAATAGTAGATGGCAAAAAATTTTGAACTGGAAATTGCTTGTTTTTATCAAAATTTAATGATTCGATATTACTTCCAGTGTCCTTATTCAATGTAGTATTATGTGAAGACATTTCAGGTTCTGAATCGGTATCGCTGTCATTCTGAATAATGTTAGCTTGCAGTGAATTCAAGTCTGAAAGATATGTAACTAATCGGGTTGCGAATTCAGTTAAAGAACCTTCATTAGAAATACAGAGTAAATTACAAATTGTGATTAAATCGTTTAAAGAAAAATCTGCTTGAACTTTCGTAACTCTATTTTTGAATTCAGTGCTGGTCGTTTCGAAATCAAAACCAGTGAAGTCACGAATTCTTTTTCTATTTGAACGATCACCTTCAGTGTCGAACAATAATTTATGAAGCAATTTTATTTTATTAGTACGTTCATTTTTAAATGCAAGTTCCAGTTTTTTGATGTCGACTAGCTTCATAGTAAACATAAAATATGGAATAATAAAATCACCCGTAAAATGATATCCGGCTTGAATATGAAGAAGAAATAGTTCATAACAATGAGGAAAAATGCTGAGTGGACACTTCTGGCACCACTTTATAGGATGGACGAGTCCTTACTGCAAATAAAAACTATTCTCTGACAGACACATACATTTATTATCTGACGAACAGAACAAAAACAAACAAATAAAAAATAAAAAATAGATTCATTCTTCGTAAGTTTTCTCAACAATCTTTATCGAACATCAATTCGTCGTAGATATTTTATAGTTCTTAAAAGAATCGTCTTAAATCTTCGCTTTTAAATCGTCGGAATCATCACTTTAGTTTTTAGTCAAAATCGTTAGCCGTCGGTGAAAACACTCTATATACTTTTCTTCTTTTCATTCTTCGCCACACAGCTTCACTATTTTCCGTTTCTTATTTAATCTCGACACAGAGTTCCGGTAAATGAGTGGCGGAGGGAAATACAGTCCAATTCAGGTGCAACAGAGAGTGTAGCCAGCATGCAAGAGTATACCCCACATATATATATATATATATATATATATATATATATATATATATATATATATATATATATATATATATATATATATAACACCTGTTTATCTCAATTCCCTGTTGATTATCCTTCTAATCTAGAACTTTCAAAAAACCTACTTTTTAATAATACAATCAATTTCTTAGATATTAAAATTATATTAAAAGAGAACAAATTTATAACTGATATTTATGACAAAAGGAAAGAATTTAATTTTAAAGTTAATACCTTTACTAATTTTAAATCATGTCTTCATAATTCTGTATATCGTAATATAATACTTAACCATTTATATAGAATAAAATGTCTATGTTCTTCCCATTTAATTAATACTAATATTAAAAAGCTTGTATATGATGCTATAAATAATTGTTATCCTAAAAAATTCACATATTCTTTAATTTATAATTAGATATTACATGATCTTATAATTAATTCTTTGCGTAAAAAATGTATAAAAAAATTATAAAACATAAAAATAATAATAAAAAAAATAATAATAAAAAATTAAAAATGTTAAAAAGTAATAAAAAAAAATATATATATAGGTTGGTTGGGTGGGTAGATGTTAGAGTACGGAGGAGGGTGGTGTTGTCTGGATAAAAAAGCAAAGGTTAATTATTTATTTAAAAAAAAAATTGAGAGTGGGTTATTTATTTTAACATAATTTTAAAACTGTTTAATTTACACCAATATATGGATATTTGTCTAGTTATATCTATAATTAAATAGCTATATTTTAATTATCAAATTATTTTTAATGTTATTGATATAATTTTTGGTATTATTATTAATATTATTACTATTATTATTATTTTTTTATTTTTTTATTTTTATTATCCTATATTAAGATAATGAGTTTTTACCATGTAAAGTCACAATAAATGTTACTGATTAAAGTAACAATAATGTATTTTAAGTTATATGTTAATATGAATGTTATCTCTTAATTCTAATTTTAATCATTTTATTAATTTAATTTTATGTTAATATCGATTATTAATTATTTTTCCGGTTCAATTATATTTCCATTCTGCTTTATCTTTTTGTTTGTTATGGATAACTATTATCTTTTTGTTTGTTATGGATAACTATTATTTTTACTTACTTTCAACTCCTTTTTGTAAAATATCTTTGTTCCTTGTTTAATAATTTGGTTTTTGTGTGATGGTAGTCCCAAATTCGTATTGTTTTGCTTTTTCATGGCAAATACGAAGATGAAACGACACACTCCATTTGTAGTTCCAAAGTATTTGGGACCTGAAGATTCTGCTTTGGTTCTACAATTTTCATTTGTATTAATATTATTCTTTTTTCCTTCCATGTTCAATGTACTATAAGTTATTAAATTCAATGGTTAATTTCAAATGGTTAATATTGTTTACTATAATTCAATTTAATTCTTTTATTGATAAAATACATTGGTGAATCTTGTCTACTTTTACTGGTATTATATATATATATATATATATATATTTATTTCTTTATTTAAATTGAATTTTTTATTATTGGATTTTAATTTTTTTTCATGCCAAAAATGAGTTAAATCGCCAAATAGTACGCTACGAATTTTTCGCTTGCGTTATTTTGGGGCTATGTCATTCGGCTAATGTTGCGGGAAAACTCTACTTTTAAAAACACGCCAACCTTTTTCCCCGCCAAAAATGTGAATATAATGTCATAATTTTTCAAACCATATTCTTACGTTTTAGAAGTAATATTTAAACTTTTATTCAATATTATACGCTTATTATAAACTATTTTATATTTTAAATGTTTTCTTTTTTTTATATTAATAGTCCAATAAGTGGCCACGAAAATAACATTTTCAGAAAGTTATGCTGCTGCAAAATAAAAAAAAATATGACTTTAACAGAAAGTTTTTTTTTCGGTTCTCAAACTTCCTTATATTGCGCTTTAAAATATACTAAGTCTCAATGCTAGGTGCAAGTAAGTTGTTCCCTTGTAAGTGAAAAGGTGTATTTGCAGCTAATATAGAAGGTCCCTATTTAAAATCTTGGTCTCGTAATTTTTTTATTTAGTTTGGAAATTACCTCATATCACAAATTTACCAATTATAATAATTGTGTTACAAATTATCAAAAATGATTAGTTATCCAGAGTTTACTAGAGTTCACTTATCTGCTATTACCTGTTGAGTTTTATCAATTAACAGATAAAATGCCATTATCATTAATGTACCAGGAGGCGGCTGCATATATCATCGCGTCATCGGCGTGAAGGCTGAAATTTCAGGATTAGTTAAAACTTAATATAAACAATTAGAAAGTCTATGATTTAGCATTTTAATATGCTAAACGAGTTATGAACAATCCTGAAATATCAGATTCCAACTGGATGAGATGATGGCTGGTATCCCCGGCATGTAAGTTTAGCTGGGGGATTTGCATCCATTTGATTCGTACAGAATAGCTCATATGTCAGAGAAATGGCAGTCTAAGACTAAAGGTCCATGGTTCGAATCCTGGCGTGTACACTTTTTCAATCAGTTATAAAATTATCTCATATAATGTGTTTACCTATTATAATATTTATTCTAAAATTAATCAAGTGTAATTATTTATCCAGCATTTACTGCAATTCAGTTATTGCGATTACTTATTAAGTTTTTTTAAATTAACAGACCAAGAGAAATTATCATTAATGTACCAGGAGGCAGATGTTCAGACCATACCCTCATTGAGTTAAAGACTGAATTTTTAGGATTATTAAAAACTAGATTAGCATATTTAAAAAATCCACCAAGATATGACCCAGGATACCAGTTGCATTTTAATATACTAAACCAGTTATCTCTAATCCTGAAATTTTAGTCTCTTACTCTTTGAGATGATTATTTGCATCCGACAGATCCGTCAAGAATAACTCAGTTAAACGAGCTTTAGCAGCGTAAGCAAAAAGATCTCTGGTTCAAATCATACCCTGGACATTTTTGCATTCAATTTTGAAAATTACAACTTATCTAAAACATTTAATTTAAAACGCATATTTTATAAAACATGCTTAAAAAATCACTTTAAAATTTAGAAATATATTTTGTCTTCTACGAAATCATTAAAAACCAAATTTGTTAAAAACAATAATATTCACAGAAAAAATCATTAAATATTAAAAATGATTTTCAAATATAATAGTCTTTTCAAAAAGAAAATAAATAATAATTATGTTTTGATACAAATATATAAATAAAATAATCATCCAGTTTACAAATGGATTTAAATTTCATGAAAAAAAATCAAGCTTGAAAAGATCAAAGAATTAACGAGAACTGCAATATTACGTTTAAAAATTAAAATTTTATAAAAGAAAAAGTAATTCAGAATTTTTTATGTTATCTTAAACTCACAAAAATTAAACTAATTATCGGCATTTACATACCTTCTTCGTGGTAAAGTATTTGAAATTTATCACAAGAATTCTCGTGATGAAATTACATCGAAATTTAATTAATATCTGTATTAGATTAGAATCGATTGAATTGCGTCAACGTAGACTTAATGAAAATTATTTCCAAATAAATTCAGCTAAATTGTGAATGGATAAATTTTGAAATTGGAAATTTAATTTCAGAGCATCTAGTGTGTCCCTGTCATAATGTAATTTAAAAAGGAACGAAAATGTTTGTTTTCTATAAATCATAATCAGAATTTTAACATGATGCAATGTAAAGTATTATTAAATTAAGTATTATGTTATTAAGTTATGATATAGTTAAGTATTAAAGTACTTATTTAAACTAACATTAACTTGATAGTTTTTAATTTTCAGAGCTTTCATTTTTAACCCTTTCGGATATGATGTACTATTAATAGTACATGTCATTTAATTGAGTGTTATTTGATTTTAACGAGTACTTTTGTTACTGTTTACATGTAGTAATGTTAATATGACTTTGGAAATGTTTATTCATTTAGTAACAATGATAATAAAAATAACTATTTGCCTAATTCCCTTTGCATCGCTTGCGTTTATTTTATTTTATACATGTATTTCACTCTTTAAATTTAAAATAAAGATTCTGAATCCATCTGTCTGACCACTCTAACTAGATTAGTCTTAGATGATAGTATTAGATTGCCAAATAATTGATACATGTTATTATTAGGCATGTTCGAAATTGAAAAAAAAAATTGTTGCACTGATATTACATTTACAAGTGCACTCAAAAGAATTTTGTTATATTTTGATGAATGAGATAAATCGTTTGTAAAGTATTATAAAGGTGTTAAATTATTCCAAATACAATAAATACATCATAGATGTTCACTTAATATAGTATAGGCTTACTAATACTGTGTTTACGATAGAACAGGCCTGTACAACCTTTCACTAAGGGGTGGCTCATTTCAGCTTTTGGCAAACAGTGAAGGGCGCCATTATTAACAGTGTCTAAAACATGAAAGAAGATTATCATGGTATTAGTAGGCGATACATACATAAAAATGCAAAGAGAGAGGACTCCTGCAGATCTAAAGCTCTTTGAAAAAAAAAGAAAAAAGTATGAAAATAAATATAAATCAAAGTAAATTTCGAATTATACATTTTTCTGTGAGGAGCAAAAATGTTTGTAGTAGAAGAAATTAACTTTATGATGGTCATTCTGATTGCCGAAACTTCAATCTCCTTATAATTAAAGTAAAATTGTAATCAGAGCTATTGTTAAGGTTTTTTAAGGGGGGGGGCGTGAAGATTCACCTTGATTTATTTTAGCGGTGCAAATATGCCAATTAAAACAAAAGCAAAGATAACAATATTACTTACCAATCCATGAGTAGTTGGAAAGATAGGGAGAGAAAATGTCACTCTTTTACATGTTTTATAAAAGAACAATGTGCCACTGACAAATAATAATGACAATAATAATAATAATAATAATAATAATAATAATAATAATAATAATAATAATAATAATAATAATAATAAAAGTCTGAATTTTCCTGCACGAAGGAGGGGGGAGATATATTTTTCTCACAGTCTTTATACTTAATATATTTAAACCAGCTACTGACAACTTTAGCCAATTTCTTCTAGAGTCATGATTCCCATAATATTCCTTTTATAAAGAATAACTAAAGCTTATTGAAAAAACGAAATATTACACGTTTATTTTTCATTTTTTGCGTGAAATACACTTGCAGTGGTTTTATCAATATATCTCAGAAAATAACGAGAATTTTAAATAAAGCATTCTTTAAAATGGAATTTTATTTAATAAAATACCAGTACTGAAAAAACCTTCAAAAGGGCGCCATGGCGCCTGTTCGCGCCGCGTTGGACAGTCCTGCTATAGAATATACTTTGGCACTCACTTTTGGCTTTAGACTCAAACACTTTAGTAAGATTAAATAAGCAATGAACTTTTGAAATTCATATTATATTTTTACGATTAACTCAAGGTGGAATTTCCGCTTTTTTGCTTATGACTTCATTTTATCAATTTTTTATTTAGGTTAATTTGAAAGTACATTTTTAAAGAGTAAAATCCTACAATTATAATATTGAACTTGAATTATTTCTTATAGAAGCAATTCTTTTAAGAGTACAAACTTGAGGCGCTCGAAGCGGGTTGTATAGTGACGCGTTTGCACAGGTGAATCATTTGTTATTCTCTACTCAGCTTTAAATAAATGTTATTTCATGGCGACGTTTGTAGCTGAATTTTTAGACCACATGGTCATTAAAAACACAAACATTAACGTCTTAATAACACAAATTATTGGCTAATTTTTCACTACATTTTGGGTTATTGTATTGACTGTGTTTAAGCCTGTCAGACCTTCTTCGCTCCTTGGGTCCCGATATATGGACTTCCATTTTGTCCTAATTAATTAATGATACACGTGCATAATTACAATTTCGATATCATAATGATATATTTCGCATTCTAAAATTCGAAATAATGCAAATAAAATAAAAATCTTGCTCTGAAGTCAAATAAGAAAAGAAATAATTCAGTAATAATTAATCATATTTCATTAATACTCAGTAGTGAAGAGGTTAATATTTATGTCCCTTTATTACGTAGACACCTGTTAAAAATTTGAAGCTTTTGCTGCATCATCACTCCACTACTTCTATAAAAAACGATTACTTCACTGCATTCTCATTTGCCAAAATAGAGATATTCTATAAAAACGGTGGAGTGACGATACAGCAGAAGTTTCGAATTTTTAACAATGCATTCTTTGTATAAGTTTTTGAAGAGCAAATCTATCAATTTTGCGTGGTAGTTTTACTTTTTTATATGGTGAAGTAGTTTATAATCGACGGAAATATGACACGTACGTACATATAATCGACGTAGCTCATGTACGTGTGAATGCTAACACTGATCTGCTAAGCAAGACAAAGAGCGTATTAGACGTTCGGACAGACGATCGCCTCCCCCGTACAAAGAAGTCAACACAGCGAAAAATGAAGCAAGAATCGAGCTAAAAGAATAAGTACAGGGAAGCAGAAAGATGCTTGTTATGATTTTGGGATAACAGATTATGATATAATGTTTTGCCCACTCGTTAGATTAGAAAATGAATAGAAACATCAAATGTATTTTTCTCGAATTCTCCTTTTTTGATTGGTTATTATGAACATTTCAATCGATTTTTAATCAGTTTCAGATTAAAGAACCTATCTCTTACTATTTTTCTACAGCGATTATATTTTTAGGTATTATTAAAAATGTCATTTTTGTGGAGAAAGAACAAAATAAAAAAATAAAAAGTCTAGTTATGTGTTTCAAACGCTGTGCGAGTCTGAAATATGGCCGTAGTAGTGGGAATCATTATTATCAAGATGATAACTATTTCTACGCTGGTTAACAATTTTTTGGGGGTTTGGAAATCAATCGCTTAGCCGTGATCACTAATGCATGAGTGGGTGATCACGGGGCACAGAATATCCTTACATGAAGTCTTACTTATTCATATATCTATCATCTTGATTCTTTGACCCTGAAGATTATTTTTAAAACGATAGTAAATAAAGTAGAAAAAGAGCAGCTTATTTTATGTTATCCTTTTCATTTGGTCCAAATTAATATAAAAATAAACACAAGAAAATGAAAAAAAAACCTTTATGCTTTGACAATATTTTAAGTACCATTGAAGAAAATTTAATATAAAATTTATTTACTCTATCTATTAATAACCATTTATTTTTCTTTTCATAGAGTAAACTTTGCTCGATCAATTTCAGAAGCGTAGATAAATAATAGAAGCTAAATCTTTTCAAAAAGTGGCAATGTTCTTAATTATTTCACAGCCATAGATTTTCTTTTTTTAAAAAAGTTACATAAAGCATTTTCAATTGAAAATGCATTTCCATTTACAGAGATGACATTAATACACTCAAATACGTTAATTTTTATAAGAATTGTGACATTTCCACTATTTGTAAGCATTTTACAAAAAAAAAATACATTTAATTAGTTTTAAAGAAAAAACGCATGTAAGTTTCGCATAGCTATAATTTAATAATTTTAGTATATCTTCAACTATTGTAGAAGATAATTGTTGAGGTGAAGCTATTTCTTAATGAATAATTCCGAAGATAAAGGATTAAGTTCTTTTTAACTGGACGAACATAGTTTATAACAACCTAAATGTTCGTCTGTTAAAAAAAAAAAAAAAAAAAAAAAAAAAAAAAAAAAAAAAAGTTTGGAAATTTTACATCAAATAGGACGGCAAATGAGGTGCGTTTGTACTATAATTAATTTCATAAATATTCATAGTAATCGATGTTAAACTCTTATGCAAAAATGCATGAACACAAAATTTTATACTATTTTATAGCTTCAATTTAATAATACGAAAATATTAGGACTTCATCTTAAATAGGACGTAATCAACATTGCAAACATAGAATCAATTCTTTTCAAGGGATAGCTTAAAAATGCGTAACTCATTCGAAAACCACTTTTAAGTTACATTCATTCACACTCTGTAACTTTTACAGATTCTATTGTGTTGCTCCTTATATGATTTATTTATACACACAAAACAACATGCAAAAATGTAGTTAAATTTAAAAACTCATATCACAAGTAAAAGTATACTTCCAGCAAATGTCTATAATATTACGGGATTTCCGGTACAGCATAGTATCCGAAATCTTTTTTTAGTCCCTGTAAATTCTGTTAGCACTTCCTATTAAACAGGAAGTAACTTGTAATAAATCTGAGCAACATATATCGATTGCGTTACATATGAAGTAATTTAGCATGATTTAAATATGCCGAAAACAGTATTTTCCCATATATCATTAAGTAACGGAATTCTTTTGTGTAGCTTTGTAAATGAATAATAAACACTTTTTGCACCGCATA
The DNA here is from genome assembly GCA_964019185.1 of Maratus speculifer. Taxonomy (NCBI): domain Eukaryota; kingdom Metazoa; phylum Arthropoda; class Arachnida; order Araneae; family Salticidae; genus Maratus; species Maratus speculifer. The sequence goes on along the minus strand of OZ025297.1, from coordinate 295,644,522 downwards.
TTGCGCATAATGTATATTTCGGTACGCCTCAATAAATGCATATAAATTTTATCCTGCTTTAAAGGCTGTAATACCATTAAAATGAGCTTGAAAAAATTTTCCTTATTGACCGTAATGTAACGAAATACTTTTGGCTGTCCATGTAATAAAACTATTCATGCAAGTTTCATAAAATTTAAAATGAGTAGACAAAATTATACAACAATTATGTTTTTGAATTTCAAAAGATTCGGTTGGGTAGTCTTTGGTCTGTTATACGACTGTAGGTACTACATATTTACTTAAATACGAACGTACCTAGAAAAAGAAAGAAAAAAGTAATGTACCATAATATTTCATTAAAAACTTGAAAACCTTCTTTTCCGCAGTTATATTTTGGAATTATGCCTTACTTCTACAAAATCGACGATAAATGCATATTACGTTATAGAAGCTGCATGAAGCAACAATTTTGTGCTAAGGGACATGAGCTTCGTAAAATATATTTCAGGGTATTTATTGATTTTCTGCGCAACAAAGCCTCAAGATTTGCATTAAATAATTCTTTCCACGTCAGATTTATACGTTCTATTTTTCAGTTAACAGAGAGTAATGAAGTAAAATATGAAAAGGTTAATCAACTGGAAGCAATGTATTCATTTTTGAAAGAAGAATTTCGCGTGACAAAGCGTAAAATTGCATTCATTCTTATTTTAGACATTCGTGCATTAGCGTATTAAGAATCTAAAACTCAATTAATGAATTTTTGCTAAGCTCCTTCTTTTCTTAGATTTATTATCGATGAAAAATCCTTGTAAATTGCTGGAAACGTTTACATTTATTTAGACTTTTAACATTTAAAAAAATGAGTTGGAATATATTTTTTTACTATTGTTTAAGACTTATTAACCTACAATTTTTATCTAAAGAGTTATTTTAATACATTTTGTAGACTATACGCCTCACAAAGTAGTTTTTCTTTTATATATGCAAAACATGTTTAATTTTAAACACCATAAATGATATTTCATGCAATTGAGTCATTGAGTGTCCATGAAATTAATAGATAAAAATATTTTGATCACAGCACTTTCCCATTTTTATTATTTATTCTCGTTATCTCGTGTATGCTTTATGCCAAAATTAGTATTTTTTCAGGATATACAACACAAAGGACTCTTTATAATTGCACATTACTACACATTAGGATAGAAAAATAATTAAAATTTTATCGTTAGTCGCGTAACAATAAAATATGAGAACTATTGCTCTAGAGAATCAAGTGCCGTTCATAAAGAAGTTAAAATAAATTTTAGTACATTCTAGTTTATCGTGTTTATAAATATTTTGTTTAATGTATGCGGTACTTTTAAGGCACTTTTTAAAAATATATAAAATTTTTATCAAAAACATAATTTTTACCTAATAGGTAATAAAATTTTGAATAAAAAAAATTACTAGAATTTAAATTAACTTTTAAAATTTTGGCAATATTATCCAAATTTTAGTAACGAATTGTGTTTATACCAAACTTTCTATAACGAAATCAATTCAATACAGTTCCCTTTTTTCCAGCAATATAGTAGTAGGCCACTTACCTTTCTCATGAAGCTAAAGATTTGGTAAACCTCATAAGTGCACCATATTACCATACCATATACACAGCCATAATGTCATATACATAATATATACCAAACTTTGTATAGAAAATACGATTTTTTAAAAAAAAAACATGTATATTTTTTTAATAAAAATAGTTTTAAAACTAAGGAATTTCATAACATACATAAATGAACAGAACCTAATGACAAAATTTTATTTCAATATTTTAATAACATTTTAAGAAATAATGTTTCTTGTAAATGCACTGATTGAAAAATGCATTTTTTTTCAGAAAACAAAAAATTAAGATTTTCCTATGACACAAAAATTATGTATAAAATTTACAACTTCAAAATGCATCATATTTGTACATGTTTTTATCATACATTATATATTTCTCTATCAAAATATATTATTTACCTTTACGTTTCTCTTTAAACAGTCACATACGGTTTCAGAAAATACATTTTACATTTTGGGATATAATTTGCTTTAACGGTTGCTGAACAAAAAGCATGGCATTTTGTGGATTCCTTAATGTTTAAATTTTAAATTTAAAAAAAATCGAAATGTTTCGTAAAAACAACGATTTGAGGCTAAGCACTTACCTGAACTTGATGATAATTTTATTTCAAACATGATAGGAAAACGTGTCTTTTCATCGACAAATTTCACTTTATCTCCTAAATACGTTATTTTATGCTGAATCTGGTATTATTATTTACCTGGTTTTATTTTTATTCAGTTTACTCAGGACAATCAATTGCCAAATGCGGTAAATTTTGTCCTAAATCTCTATTCTTGAGATAGCTTAAAAATACATACATATACTTCGAAAATTATTCTTATAAAAATATAAGTCATGAAACATCTCTAAATTGAGCCCATATTGAAACAAATTTCATTCAAAAGTACATCTGTTTTTTTAATTTTATGATTTGAAAATTTGAAATTATGTGATATTTAGAAGCTATGTCGGAACAATAAAAGTAAAAGTAGATGTACTGGTTGTTATTCCCACCATCCTTACAACACATTTCTGAAAATAGCAACAGTGAATTATAAATTTTCAGAGATGACCAAAAGAAAAAAAAATACTTGGTGAAATAAACAGCAGTTTGTAGTTCAAAATTTATAAAAGTTATCAAATTATAAAACAAAACAAACTATACGGATTAACCTAATCGTAACATCGGCGATCCAAGAAATGATAATTCAATGCAGATACAAACAGCATATTATTGGGAATAATTCAACTAACTCTGCAGCGTAAGTTTGGATCATTTTACAATACCAAATTTTATTATTTAACATTGCATTTGTACCACATTCAAAATTTCCTATCGAAAATTTGTACTAGTTGATGATTTTTAAGATAGCAATATTTAAAATGTTCAATTTCTGTTCGTATTTCAAAAGTAGCTGGCCAACTAAACAATACTTTAACTTGTACCATCGATACTAACAAGGGCACCACCAAACATGGTGCTCACAGATTTTGATGAATTCAAAGTATGTTGTAGGGGTCACACCACTAATTATTCAGCTGAAAGGGTTTTTTCAAATGGGCCTTAGTTTTTGAGAAATTGGGGGTCAAAGTTTAGCGCTCATTTCAAATAGCCGTTCGTATTGCAAACAGATTGTGGCTGGGTGGCGCTGAGGTAACATTCGAGACTCCAGACCCGGAGTTGGCGGGTTCAACACCAAGCTAGAGGTTTTTTTTTTTTTTCTTTATATACTTTTTTACACGTTGCATATTTAAAGCAGAATTGGGAATTCTACAAGCTTTGATCTTATAACTATTTTCTTATGGGGATAGTTTATTTTTTCAATTTTTACTTTTCGATTTTTTCGGAATGAAATATAACGTATAAATACATCTACATATATATATTGCTAAGTAAAAAAATTAATACCTTTGTAAATTCATTTAATTGATATTCTTCATTCAATATCAGTTCATCTGTTTCAATAATTTGTCGATCATCTAATATTTTTAATATTGAATTATGAAATTCTTCAGCCATAGCAATAGAAGCACAGGAAATATCATGCGGTAGAGAATTTGTAAGCAGATTAACATTTTGTAACAACGTCTCGCAATATTTTAATGCATTCGTAATTTCGCCTTCATACCAATATTGCAAATCTTTTATTTGTCTGCAAAAGAAGCTAAATGACATTAGTAAAAAGAATTTCTATTTTTGCGTGATTTTCCGAGCAAATAAAAGCAGACGAATAAAATAAGCACATACAGTGTCTCACATAAGTGATGGGACACTTGTGCTTTACAAAAGGAAACTAATCAAATAAATTAATAAAACATGTACACATTTTTTTGTGGGTGTGTTTCATACTTAAATTTAGTAAAGATTATTACATAACATACATTTTGTCAAAATATTAAAATATTAATTTAATAAAAATACAAATGTTTAGAACGGAGCAAAAAATAGCTCACATAAGTGATGGGACACCATTATATATGCAACAAAAATCGTCTGAAATAAGCATTAAAAATGTTTTTTGGGGTTTTATTTTTACTTAAAAGCAATTGGCAATAATTTATAAAATCGTCTGCAGTATTTCTCTCCAGTTTGTTTTGGAATTTTTGTGTTTTTTAGCTCTGTGTAGCCATGAATGCTAAACGAAAAGAAACTTCGCCTGAAATTCGAAAATTAGTTATTAATTTGCATATTGAACGTGGAAAATCTATTAGAAAAACTGCTGAAACAGTTAACTTGAGTCGTTCAACAGTTTTCAATATCATTAAACGATATAAAAAGAATCATATGATTCAGGATAAAAGAAGACCTGGCCTACCATCAAAGCTATCCAATGGAATAAAGCGAATTATCGTTCGAAATATTAAAAAAAATCCAAGAAATAGTGCTTCAAAAGTTGCTGCTGATTTACAAGCATTATATGGAATAATTGTTAATCCTGAGACTATTAGAAGGGTAATTCGATCTGCTGGATATCACGGTAGAGTAGCCAGGAAAAAAAATTTCGTAAGTGAAAAGAATAGAAAACTCAGACTAGCTTTCGCAAAATCCAACATAAATAAGAATTCTGTTTACTGGAATAAAGTTATATTTGCTGATGAGAGTAAATTTAATATATTTGGTTCTGACGGTAGAATCTTGGTGTGGAGAAAACCCAGGGAAGAATTTCGCAAACAGAACTTGGTACCAACAGTAAAACATGGTGGAGGAGGAGTTATGGTATGGGAGTGTATGTCGTCCGCTGGAGTTGGTAATCTTGTTTTTATTGACAGTATAATGGATCAGTACAAGTATATTGATATTTTAAAGCAAAATTTGATATCTTCAGCACGAAAATTGAACCTTCATAACGATTTTAAATTCTACCAGACAATGACCCCAAGCACACTGCTCTGAACGTTAGACTCTGGCTGCTATATAACTGTCCTGAAATAATAAAAACACCACCACAATCTCCAGACTTAAATCCCATAGAGAATATTTGGCAAGAATTGGAATCAAGAATTCCCAAACACACCATTTCTTCAAAACAACAACTAAAATCGGTGCTTCAAGAAGAATGGGGTAAAATCACTCCAGAAATCACAAAAAATTAGTCGAATCCATCCCAAAAAGATTAAACCGTGTTTTAAAAGTAAAAGGAAGTCCAACAAAATATTAAAACCTTTTAAAAAGTAAAATTTTTGGATAAATATTTGAAGGAAAAGTAAGTGTCCCATCACTTATGTGAGCCATTTTTTGCTCCGTTCTGAACAATTGTATTTTTACTAAATTAATATTTTAATATTTTGACAAAATATATGTTATGTAATAATTGTTACTAACTTTAAATATCAAAAACACCCAAAAATTTTTTGCACATGTTTGTTTATTTATTTTATTGCAGTTTCTTTTTATAAAGCACACGTGTCCCATCATTTTTGTGAGACACTGTATGTATTTTTTTTTATGTATCGTAAATTTTATCTTATTGAAATCATTAGCAGACGATTTTTCCGATCTAGTTTACTTTTTTATGAATAGTGTTTTAGTTTGTTAAAATAAAAATGTATATATAATTTTTTAATGTAATCTGTCATTTCTTATTTGTGCAAACAATAAATAATGTTTAGGTTGAACATTAGAGATGAATGTATTTAAAGATCAGTAAAAATTTGGATAATATTTTAGCACTGCTGCATTAATATTTTATTACACTTTCGAAGATATGCATTATTTGTATTAACTAATCCTATTAGTGTTTGAGAAATTGCACCTGAAAATTATTTTATATAATTTATACAAAAAAGGATAAATTTTCATTTAAAAAATTCCACAAAAAAAGGCGATAGAAAAAAGAAAAATTATTATTTCAGAATTGTGCTTCATAAAAAAAGAAATTACTTAATAATTAATAAAAAGGAGTTCTAGGCATAAATTAGTTTTGCAGTTTTGTCAATAAAAATAATAGTTTAAAAATTGCAGAAAAAATACATTTTTATGAAATAAATTCGAAAATATAAATTTAAATTATTAAGAAAATATTAAAAAGTTCAAAGCTTGTAGAATTCCCAATTCTGCTTTAAATATGCAACGTGTAAAAAAGTATATAAAGAAAGGAAAAGAAAAAAAAAAAGCTCTAACTTGGGGTTGAACCCGCCAACTCCGGGTCTGGAGTCTCGAACGTTACCGCAGCGCCACCCAGCCACAATCTGTTTGCAATACGAACGGCTATTTGAAATGAGCGCTAAACTTTGACCCCCAATTTCTCAAAAACTAAGGCCCATTTGAAAAAACCCTTTCAGCTGAATAATTAGTGGTGTGACCCCTACAACATACTTTGAAATCATCAAAATCTGTGAGCATCATGTTTGGTGGTGCCCTTGTAAGACATATAAGTTTCATTCGACTGAAGTTTAATGCGTCTCATCAAGTATGAGGTAAATAGTTAAATGCCATTTTTCCTTTAATCTATAATTATTCATTTATTTCTGTTTATAACAATTTTGCTTGTGGCACCTGTTTTCACTTTTCGTATTTTGAAGGACATTAGAAAAGTACCAATGGCCAAAATAAAGAAAAAGATAATATCAACATCGAAATTCATATATTTTAGTTGCCTAATGGAAACCATGAGGGACATTATGCTCTACAGACTTAGCTTCATCGTCTGTGCAGATCCTCTTAGGATATTAAATTAAAGAAACCTTCAAATTGTCACAAAAGCTAAAAAATGGAGATATGCAATGTATAAAGGGAAATATATGGAATAATCGAATTCTAAATTTTACTTTCTCACAAACAAATATAAGTTACAATTGATATGCTTTGCAAAAGTTTATTTCGAAAAAATATAATTTTTATTTATTTGGATAAACTTTAAGATATCAATTCTTTTATATGATTTTACATAAATAATTAACATATACTAGTGAACATTTATTTGGAAGCTTTATCGATTGAGTAAATTTCCTAAATCGAGTATCAGACAAAGTAATTATGTTAAATACAAAATCACATAAAAACTAATTAGCAAAAGAAAAACTACACATTTTTGCGGTCAATAACCATTAAATTGTTTTACTAAAATTTAATCATTTTTAATTATATTTGAGATTCTATTGAAAATATTTAATCACACTTCTGATGTGTGGTAATTATAAAGGAATTTCTTTTTTCTCTTCCTTTTTCTATCATAATTAACGGGTATTATAATTTTTTAAACGTTTAAAAATATTAGACATTCTGATTTATATGCATTAATAATGATTATGATTTTAAATAAATAAATAAAATAAAATGACATTCAAACAATAAATATAAAGCTTATTTCTTTTCAAATTTTATCTATTTAAATTTTCTTAATATTCTTTGAGTCTTCAGTATTTAACAGTGGTAAAATGGAAATAATATGCTCTTTTATACATGGAGCAATGTGTTATCTATCGCCGAACACTATTTTTTCAACCGTTGATCGTTAACATATACAGCGGCGGTCAAAAGTTTCCGGCCAGCCAAATTTTTTGAGTTAATTTGTAAGTATACACATATGAAGAGGGATCTCAAAATGAAATTAATGCATTTTATTGACATAATAGTTATCAACTTGTTTATGGAGTAACGTATAAATATCAATAAATTTCCTTTATAAAATTTAGTGCAAAGAAAAACGCATGTGCTCAAAATTTTCCGGCCACCTTTGCAAATTTAGAAAAAAAATGGTATTATAATAGAAAATAACAGTGATCAACAACATTTACAATTAGCATTTTATAGCCATAGCTTTAGAAATAAGTACTGTGGAGCAGCAACATGGCATTGATACAATCAACAGTTGAAGATCATCTATGATATGTTTTTTCCACACTTCTTGCAGTTTTTTTGGAAATGTCGGCTGAGTTGGAATATTTATAGTTCTACCTACGTTTGCCAACTTATTTTCATAGATTTTATATTTTATTAATCCCGGGCATTTGAGATAGCCATTTCAAAAACGGAATTTTTTTGTGCAAATGCCATTGCTTATCGAGCTTGCATACATTCATTAAGTCGTTATCATGTTAAAACAAATAGTTTTGACCACATTTTTTTCTCTAATAAGGCAACAAATATTCTTGCAAGATATTCTTATACATTGCATCCTTCATCTTGCGGCGGGTTTCAAATAACGGAACAACACTTTTTAAAGAAAGTACTCCCCACATTATAACGTGAACTCTGTCATGCTTCATTGTAGGAAAACATATGTCGAATCGTATCTTTTGTTGTTAGGTTATCGGATGTAGTGTCTGCCATCACTCTTATGAAGTTTTAAATTCGACTGATGGAAATATAGAATGGTCTTGTCCAGTTTTCACTTGACCAGAATTTGTGTTCCTTGAAAAGCGCCAGCATTGCAACAGCATTTTTATGCGGGCCATCAATTGTTTTTCCCTTGATAATTCCCTCTACAACAATAGTCCTTTTCCAGGGCCTCCCGGACGTCAGAAAGTCTTGAAGACCATGGCCTATTTTATAGAATTTTTAAATATCGTTTACAGTTGGTTTACCGATCGATAGCTTTGCCGCAATATCTCGAGAATATTGCCTATTTAGAGACAAAATAATCACTCATTTATGTACAATAATTATTGAACTTTTCATTTTTGTATTTAAACTATGGTATTTACTTTGATTCCTTCACAAACACGTCCATAAAAAACTTTAACGATAAAAAAAAATCTAAGGAAAGAAGAGTGGCCGGAAACTTTTGCACACACGGATTTCGAATTTTGCCCCTTTCCATGAAGTGTCTTCAGTATTTAATCAGAATGATCACGTGGTCAGAGGACATTCATATATTCCTAACTTTTGAAGCAATTGTTCTTCTTCGCTGAAACCTTTTGGTAGTTAAATCAAAGAAACAAACTGGCCGGAAATTTTATACGGTCCTCCAATCACGTACGCATCACAATACCCCAAATAATTTTTAATAATAATTAAACCATTTAACACAAAATTATTCGGCCTTTTTAAAAACTGATTTTAATTTTCCTTAACCTCCTCAGTCCTGAGACCAACTTTGAGTCTTAAATTTTCAAAATTTCTTGTTAAATGGGTTTTAAATACTCAGAAAAACAATGGAAAAATGCTGATTTTTTTTTTTTTTTTTTTTTTTTTTTTTATGAGAAAATTAGTGTCTCCTACAGGCGACATCCGGTCATAATGATGTACGATATGTTAAATACGAAGTATAAATTTATGTATACATTTATATTTATTTTACTATCAAATAGCATTTTTATGTTGTAGTACACATTTATAGTAATTCAGAACATATTAGATTAAATAGTTAATTCATTGTATAGAAACATCATTTATAATAGTTTGAAAATTAAATTGTAATTATCTAATCTTTTAGAAATAACTGAAACATAAATTAAAATATATATATATACAATTATTGCAGATACTTTCCTAAATATCAGTAAGAATTTTTAAATCATTTTTTAAAATATTATTTTTTGTGAAATAATTTGAAACATTGTCAGTCTTCTTGCAGACAAAAAAAATAACTTTACATGCTGTGCATCGAATCCTTGCAGAATTGGATTTACAACCAGGCATCCTACATCGTTTTTTTTTTTTTTTTTTTTTTGTGGATGGTTTGGATATCTTAGGAAGATGTGAAACCTTTCTTTTTCACAAAAGAGTGGATGACAAGGAAATTCTTTGTTTATATCTGTTTTTCTGTGGTGATGAAGGCTCACTAGGAATATACTCTGAGCAACTGCATTCGTCTATGCCATAGAAAAGATATTCTTGTAGATGAATTCTAAATGCAAGATAGTCTAATATTTTTTTCTTTGCTCTATTGAGCAACGTTTGGTGACCTCTATATTCTATCGAACTGGCAGCTATGGCCAAAAAAAAAAAAAAAAAAAAAAAAAAAAAACCAATCGTAATGGCTCTTATGGTCCATTTTTGTCCTCGCATGCATTCTATAATAGCTTAAATATCAGTCAAAGAAATCAACACGTCTCATAATTTCATTATACTTTTTTATAATGGATGGACGATTCACTGACACATATTCTTTATCCTTTTCCGACCATCGCTTACATATATCTTCAGGATGTTTACCGTCAGCTTGATGAGGCAAGTATAACTGGTTTGTTATAAAACCATTTCAAGATACAAATTTGTCCATCATTACGAATTTTTTGGTCAACTGAACCCCGTCCAAGCTTTTTCATATCAGAGTCGGATTTAAAATTTACATTTGGGGGTATGTTACTCTTTCGTAGAGTACCTGTTCCCTGACATTCAGCTTTATATAATATATAATAAATGTCTAATAAAGGAATTGATATAAAATATCTGTCCATATACAAGGTACAGCTTGGAAGTAAATTCTCTGTAAGTTTAAGCACTATTTTTTCACTAGTACTAAATATTTTTCATCATTCTCATGTATATCCGTATTTATTTTGTCTCCTATACATTGATACATAAAAATGTCTTATGGGAGACCATCTGAATCTGTGGATAAAAGACCTTCAATACTCAGGGATTTGGTTTTCCTTTGACGAATCATCTTCCTTGTGCATGGCCATAAAAAGGAATAATTTGTTCATCTATAGCTACGGCTGAGAATTTTTTATTCAACAGACATCCTGATACAACAGTTTGGAAAATAAATTTGGCTTTCCCAAATTTATTTTCAGACTTTTCTTCATCGGTTACTGTGAGATCATCTCTTTGTTTTAAATTGTCTCTGATTGAAAAGTAAGTATCACTCGATATGTTATCTTGAAAGCGTGTGTCTTTTGAACATTACATCCGTATTCTAGGATATTTTAGATGGGTCATTATAATTGAAAAGGAAAAAAAATTATCTCAGATTCTGTAAGTAAAAGACTTTTTGGAGTCTCTACTGTTTTTAGTTAAGTATTTTTATTGTTTTACATAAAAGCTATAAAAAAAATTAAACTCTACATTCTCTAAGTTTTTTTTTTTAAATGAATTTTAAAACATATTCAATTTACCTCAAAATAATTTTAAAAAATTCACGTTTAATTTCAAACTGTTCTCACACTGAAAAATTAAGAAAGTAATTAGCTCGTATGACTGAAATTATAATATACTGTTTGAAATCATAATATATCTATTTTCGCAAAGATGAGATTACATTGTGACACCTGGTCTACTTTGCGTATTTCATGTTAAAGTTTCCGAAGACAATTGTTAGGTTATGTGGCATTCTGTACTGGGAGTTATTAGGGCTGTTTGCTTTCCTACCACACAGAACAGAGCGGGAGATTCAAAATACGAAAACCTACCATGTGTCACAACGTTACCTCATCTGTCACAAAGTAATTCCATCTTACGGTAAGAAAATATTTATAAAAATACTGAGTTTAAATTCAGAAAAAATAGTTCTACCAACAACATCAGAAAATGCAGTTTTACTTGAGCATGACCGGATGTCTCCTACAGGCGACACTAAAATGACCTTGCTTTTTTTAACGCTTAGAGCAGTTAAAGCTTAACACAAATGGTATCATTAAAAAGAACAATCTTTATATTATAAAATCTTAGGCTGAATAAATTTCAGCAAAATTATTATTAATAGATAAAAGAGATTAACTGTACGCAAATGATTACTTTTCCTTCTTTTTGGCGATGCCATATTTGCATACCGCTAATTGAACGAAAAAATTTATTTTGGTAACAAAAAACATTTTGCAATATGCTGTCATCTATTAACAATAATAGGAACCAGTTTTTGAAAATCTGGAATAAAAATTTTGAATGTGATAAAAGTTTTAATAAGGTCTGTTTAGTGTCGCCTCCAGGCGACATCGGGACTGAGGAGGTTAATAAGTATTTCAGTATAAAATAATGTGTGTCAAACTTCCCAAATGTGAGGAAACTTGACTCATTATTTTCACATGATTAAAGACAATCATTTTTTAATATTTTTATAAATAACACTTATATCACAGTTTTACTTTGGCATTTGATTGTATAATGAATAAAAGGATATATAAAACTGTATCAATATTTAAAAAAATAAAAAATAAAATCATTTTGCAAAATATGGGTTAGCCCTCCCCAGACATTTTTGGTCTTGACCCTCTATACATTTTTGGTGAATTTCAGTGAATATGATTAGAAAAGCTATTAATTATGCAAAACAATTTAAATATACTTTCAAATTTAGGTTCAGTGTAAAATACAATATTGTAAGTAACAAAATAAGAGAAATTAAACATATATCTGTTGTAGAATTCGATAAACCACGCGCCCAAAAAGCATATTTCAATACTCATATTTTTCAAATGCCACTTTTGTTGTTAAGATTTAATATTACTAAATGTAGAATAGAGTTCAACTACTTCGAAAATCCACCTATTTCAAACAAAGTTAAAAAAATACCGATTTTTTTTTAAACTGAAAAACAAGAAAATTTAAAATGACGTTCGTGAAAAAACGTACACTTATTGTTATACAAAGAGGTTAAATAAAGACATACAGAGAGTCTGTGTATGATGAAACGTCAGAAACAAAATTGGAATGAAAGCTGGTTACTTGCAATACATGTCAGCTCCATTTATGCAATTCTGTTGATCCAGTCTTAATCACTGCTAAACACATAAAACACCTAATTTACACACACTTAAGTAAAGTGATTTTTTTTCTGACGAAGAATACTGAACTTTCTAAGTAACTCGTTTTTGTCATCCTTAACACAATCTTGTGTGTGGAAAAAAGGCGTAATTATTACTATGAAACAACAGTTGTAGTTTTGATTTGAAGATTCTGTTAAACAGTGAATTTTAAATTAAGTTATTAGAAATTACAGAATTTGTTCACCACCAGATGATCAACGCTATATAAAGCTGACACTAATTGATGTGTCCGCGCGTAATTTACGCCTTAAAAAGTTAATAACGTTGATTAATATTAAGGAATTCCACTTTCCTATCTTCCATTAAAAGAAATAGTGTTCGATCCCAATTAGTGCCAAAAAGCGGGATTCGATTATATGTATATTTGAATATTTTATCAAAACATAAAAATGTGTGAAATCAAAGAAAAAAAATGTTGCGTTTCATTTATTGGTTAAGTAATTATTGTACTGCTTCAAATACAATCATTTTCTGTTTGCTCAGCCTGATCTGACCCTTTAAATGTGTAATGTTTTTATTTTAAGATAACCAATCAAATTACTTTCGTGAGTAAATGCGGTTTTTAATGACTATGAATACAAAAACTTGTTTATAGGAATCTTCTGATTCTATGTGTTTTAAAAGCTTGTTTTAACAAATACAAGTTTTTTGCTAATTAAATTAAAATTGTAAGTGTTTAATGTTAGATAACTTAGATATTTAACATAAACTATTTTAATTGTGATGTCGTTGATGATTTTGCTTTCTTAACTTCATTGTCCAATTTCTTAATTAAATCTTGTTGCCCAGTTCTCAAGCAACTATACTAATTACTATAGAAAAATAAAGCACATTTATTTTGGGAATTCGCTCAAAACATGCATTCCTAATTAAAATAAACTTTAAATACTAGAATTTAATTAATATGTACTTTGATTTTTAATTTCAATTAAGATGCTATCTTACTTACTGACCTAATTTTATTTTATATGTTTCAAATTGCATTTTATTATTTTAATAAATTCTATCTGTGTAGTTACGATGTTTTGCATTACTTACAAATCATAGTATAGGGTAAGTATTTCAATCGCTTCAAAAATCGAAAAAAAATGACGTTTCAGACATTGGAGATTCCGAAAAACATATTTTTAGAGGGCAAAAAATTACCGCACGTCTGTCTGTCTGTATGTGTGTCTGTAGATTTCCATCTCCCGAACAAGTTCCGATAGAGACTCTTAATTTGGTATGTAATTAGTATGTAATAATAGAAAAAAGCCTATTGAACGTCAGTAACCTCGATTATTCGGAAATTTATTTTTATGACTTGCGAAATAATCGTTCTGATACAAAGTACTAAATTTTTCTTTTAATTGCTTATTTTAGAAAGCGAATATAATAGACAATAATAATTTCTTAAAAAATCGCATAAAGAATGAAGTCAATCGGTTAATTAGCTTCCAAGATATTTATAATCATATTTTCCACACTTTTCGATTTTTCATGAGCTTGTATTTTATTCAAATTTCAATTTAAAGTTGTATTTTAATTGGATATGATATACTTAACCCGACGCAGTAAAGTGTTAGTTGATTTGAAGCGCTCCACTGAAAGATAAATTAAGATCGAAATTAGCTTATAGGATAGTATTTTTATACTTAACTTTTTATACAGGACTCTTATAAGGTACCCTGGGGTAATAACGCCAGGCGGGGTAATAACGCCAAGTGCTTATATTTTGCATAATTATGAAATAATCAGGTAAATGACACCCATGTGCTCTGCGCAGAAGGGTTTTGAGTCATATAAATCGCAAAAAACAGCTTCAAGTTAATTTGTTTCATTTTTAGGTCTTATTGTTTTTACAAACAACTAAAATTAACGCTTGATCTAAAATTTTCGAGATACGTGTTGTGATGTGAAGACTATCTTTTTATCCGGAAATACTTTGTTAATTACATAAATTTGTAGTGCATTTCATGTACTTTTAAAATGTTGTTGAAGATTTTGGATATCTTCTCGAGATAATTTGTAATTTAAAATGCACTGCGCAATAACTATACCGGGGTAATAACGCCAATCCTTTGCATTAATACCCCGGTTGATTCCCTACAGTGGCTGAGCTACATCCTAAATACTGATTCAAATAAACACAGTTAAAACTGTGCAATGTTTCTCATATTTCTATTTAAGCGGTCCTTTTTAAGCAAAAAGAAGCTCACGGTCTGATATTCTTTTGCCTCATCTCCCCCTCCCACACCACACCTTTATTTTTCTTACACTTTCACAAAAAATTGAACATTTTCAATAGCTTAGAATGAAATTTGTCAATTTCTAAGTTTGTAGAGCTTGTATTTTTAGAATTGGGCTATCTACATGCAATTATTCCATCTTATTTCATAGTTTTGTTTGCATGGCGTTATTACCCATATAGGTGGGTAATAACGCCAAATAGCATTGGTCAAGAAAAAACGCCATTACATTTTATGAATACATATCTGTTAAATTATTTTATTTTATATAGATAGTCAATGAGTTGCTGTATCAGATCCTATATTTGTTTGAAAAATACAATCTAAAACGAAGCCGTGAAAATTGGTAGAACCTTAACGTGGCGTTATTACCCCAGGGTACCTTATTTAAAATTTATCTGTTTAAAATTTTCTAGTAACAGTATATTAAAGCTCCAAACGGAACTTTTTTTGGCAGTATTTGACGTTAAACTATAAAATTACAAGTTAAACTACAGAAACAGAACAAAACAGCAATCTCTGAGTTCGGTAAAATCAGTTAAAAATTAATATAGCAAATAGCAAATTTTCTCCTCCAATTTGTAATAAAGTGAACTCATACAGATTTTTTTAATTTTTTACGACTTTTTTATATGATTTTTCGATGTTTTTCATGTTCTACGGTGATTTTTTAAAAAATCTTTCACAGTTATTTGATGCAAAATTTTGACCAAATGTAGTAAGTTTTGCTTACCACAATTTTTAATGCGATGCGATTTCGCGCGCATTTATTTATTTTGTATGTTTGGGCTTCGAGATTTTGCTATATTAGCAAAAGGAATCCTGTTAACACATTTTAGCCCAACACTGTAAAAGTCTGCCTGATTTCAATGTACTTTCTTCGAAATTCGATTACCAATAGATTATTTTTTGTCTATCTACAATTTTTTGACATTTGTAAAAGGAATTTGGATTCAATGTTTTATCTCAGTATAATAAATATTTTCCAATAATGTTTGATCATAATTTATTAGACAATTTTTTATTTTTTCAGGAATTTTATATGTTTTTCAGATATTTTTAGTCATCTTCGTCGAATTTTTGACTTTCGTAACAAGTATTAAAGTTGCAACATTCAATCCAATATAGTAAATTTTGTCCTTAATTTTTCAAATTTGAGATTTTCTTTGTGATTTTTATCTTTTTGACATTCATAAAAAAAATCTAGCATTTTTACTCACTATTGTAAATTTTATCCTTTGCGAAATTTTTAATTTTTAGGCGAATTTTTAATATTAGCTAATTGTCTATTAGTCCATAACAGTAAATGCTGCCGTGTTTTCAAAAGTAAATTATTTTGAATTCTTTTGTAATGCAAATGCAATTTTTACAATTTTTTTATATTCTTAGGCGATTTTTGGACAGTCACAAAATGAATCCGGTTTTAGTTTTTAGGCCAATAATGTAAATTATAGCTTGTGTAATTTTGGAAACTTAATGATTTTTCGTGGGATAGATAGTGTTTTTCATGTCTCGTTCCGACTTTTCTCACTTTAGTAAAAGAAATCCGGTTTTAACTTTTAGCCCAATATATTAGTACATTTTATATTAAAAAAAGAAATTGAGATTTTTAAAACATTTTTCTTTTCTTTTTTTCCGTTTTGGGTCAATTTTTGACATTTGTTTCAGATATACAGTTCAATATTTTTGTACTTGATAGTAGTATTATCTTTTGCAATTTTTTAATTTTAAGCATCCCCTAACACCTTTTCACTACTATCTTTCCATAATACTAAAACAAATTAAGTTTCAATTTCTTTAAACTATCTAATAAATTCTAATCTTTTTTCAATAAAACCCACGTATATTCCTTACTTGTACAGCAATTTTTGACATCTTTTGCATTTTTTATGCAAAATTCATAGGTTTTTTGGTGTATCATACGATTTTTTGGTATTCGTAAAAAAATCCTGTTTCATCCTTTTATTCCAAATCTAATTAAATAGAATTTCGTTTTAAAAATTAAGCCACATAAATCTGTAATTCTTTTATAAAAATCCAGATGTCACGAATCAATCCCTGTAGATGCCGTAGTAAATGTCACCAGATGTCACCCTGTAGACGCAGCCGAAGACAATCAAGCTTCCCACATTGGGTTCGTATTGAAAGATTTTCGTTTAAAAAATAGAAAACTTTTCAACAGCGACCTTAGAAATGTACATGGTTATTATCATGGATTTGGGCAACATTGGGTGGGTCGAGTAATTTCTTATTAAAAGGAAAATATAGTAAACAATGAATTTAGCACCAGAAGCATAAAAATTTAAAAAAGGTTAAGTAGAACAGTATTGTAGTTTATATAATTATTTTTAATAATTGAATCATTTAAAATTGAATTACAACCTTTTAAAAAAGAAAATACTAAAAATAGGAACACTATAAATATGATAATTAAGGAACAAATTTAGATATATCGAGTTTTTTTTTTTTTTTTTTTTTAAAGTTGTGGAAGTAAAATTTTATAACAAAATAACCATTGATCCAATGACCTTAAATTTCACTAATAGACTGACAAGGCAATGAAATTTTTTAGGAATTCTTTTTAAAGGAAAAAAAAAGATTAAAAAAAATGTAAAAGAAATCCTTGCAATGATTGTGCCATTGACGCTGAAAACGGTGGATAAAATATCTTGCGTTTGTTGAGCGGTTCCTCCATATTTTTATTTAGTTCTGTTTCCGCGAAGATGTTCGCAGTCCGTTTTCCCAATTACAGCGTTTGGTATGTTTTTGATATGCGTAATTAAGAACCCACACTACTGAATGAAAAAGACCCGGATAATAATGTTAAGACTATGGGCGCGTTCTTTTCAAATATCTCGCTCAAATTTTAATATTTTTACATGCTTTGTTTTTGCAGAGGATAGCTGAGAACGATCTAAAACTGGACTAGTTTTTACTTTTTCAATTTTGGTTTTAGATTTTTTTTTTTATATCTTTCAAAACCAATTTGATCCGGTTATGTAATGAAACTATCATAATATAAAATATCTGAAACCAAAATTGAAAAAGTAAAAACTAACCCGGTTTTAATTTGTCCTCAGTTATGCTATGCAAAAACAAAGCATGTAAAATTATTAAAATTTGAGCGAGATATTTGAAAAGAACGCCCCCTTAGACATAACATTATCATCTGGGTCTCTTTCATTCAGTAGTGTGGGCTCTAGCATTATTTTTCTGAAAACTAAGCCCGTTATTTTAAAAAATGCAGTTTTTTTATGCTTAAAAAATTCTTATTGCTCTGGCAGCATATTGGTAAATTTCAGATGATTTGGATCAGACGTTCTTTTGTTATAGGATTTTACGACTTAAAAAAAACACCTTATACATCAAGTCATATAATATGCAAAATGACTATTTTTTCTAAAAAATATTAAATAGCGAAACTATTATTGTGACTAATTTTATTATAAACTTCAAGATTCTGCAAGCTTAACTTTTAAAAAAGAAACTCATACAATATTCTTAAAACAAAAGTAACTATCTTTAGAAGCACGTTAATTGCTTTCAGTATTATCAATTGAATTTTTTGTCAGAAACAAATGTCAACACATCTTGGTTCCTGTTCATGTTTCTCTAATTTTCACATTACTTCCGGGTAATTAGAGATTCAAATTCTTGGAAAAATGATTGTTAAAATTTAAAAGCTTATTTATAAAAATGGTCTAATTAGAATAAAAATTTTATAATTGCGGTAATAACATAAAATTGAATTATTTTAATTAACGTATGGATGTTAATAAAAGAAAATAATCGCAAAGTACTCAGAGTACGTATGATTATGAAAGCAATTTGCGTTGTAATTTTTCAAACCTCTTATTTTTAGGTGCATTCGTAATTACGCAAATACCTAGCACTTATCGCCGTTGTTCAGTCCTTTCGTCCGCCTGTCTATCTGTGAGTCTGACCACATATAACAGAGCAAAAACCACCCAATCGATATACACACAAAACTGATATACTTTGCTGAGGTTTGCTATAAGTTTCTTTCTGTATAAAAGAGATACGATAGTATTTACAGCGACGTACATAAGATTTCGCCTACTACACTGTATCAAAAGCGCTGCATACTCTTACACCTATATCTTAATAATTTTATAACTTCGTTATAGTACGAACGCACCTCATTTGTTACATTTGATGTGCAATTTTTGACTTGTTGAATTCCGTCATTTATTTTCTTGATTTATAATATATAATGTAATAATGTTTTTGACTTTATCTTAGGATCTAACAAAATTAACTTGCATGATTTGTATGCAACGGATCTAAAAAATTCCGGCTATGAGACAAAAATTAATGAAATCCTAAAAATAACTGGCCAGATTTATAAGTATAGTTAAAAACTATATTCTCTGTTTATAGTTATTTTTTTAAATATTTTGACCTCTTCAGTCACAGGGTCCCCATTCAGGGACTTCTGTTGCGTTACTTACAAAAAAAATTTTTTACATTAATATTTAATGGCTGAATGTTTTTGTGTTGAAAGCTAAAGAATAAATGCCTACATATAAGCTGAATTCCTCCTAAAATAAATATTATTTTCATCTGATTTTGCAAAATGCCTAAAAATGTTCAAAAGACAATGTGACAAACAAAGGGATGAATTTTCATAAGTAATTTCGTAAGTAATTTCATAAGTAATTTCGTAAGTAATTTCAGTAACTTAAATATTTTTCAGTAAATTTTTTTGAGGATTTCTAGATTATGTACTTGTTTAAATCTCTTAAATTTGTGATTGAGTTAATTTAGGTTAATAGTTATTAAACTGAAGTTTTAAGAGGGTTTGTTGTTTTATCCATATTTTTTAACCTAAATTACTGAGCACCTAAAGGATGTATTGGCGAAAGATATTTTTCTTTGTCATTTACAGCGTCATTTTATTTGGATAAAAAGCAATTAAAAAATATTTATATTAGGAGCTGAAGAGGTTGAGTTAGTCCTCAAAAAATTACTGTACACATATTACCCAATTAAATATTTATATATTACTGTTATCATGTCAAACAAGCATTTGTTTCTGTCCATGATCGAGCATTCAAAATCAGATTGAAGTTTATCCATTTCTAGCTCTTTTCAGTAGGTTGCAATTAAGTTGTCTCAGGAACTTAAAATTGGAAAAAATAAAAATAAAAGACACTTTTCAACATATAAAATCTTAAAATGTATATCATTTCAATGCGCAATTTTAATTAGGATGAAAGATATAAGTATGTTTTTCATGTATTTCAAAAATGGCAAGATGTGAAATTATTTACAGGGGGCTCCAAATAGTCAAACATTTCACGAGCAGAAAAGTGCTAAAACGATTTTGTGCCCGATTGCATAATGAATTTTGCAAATAGAATGAATATTTTGATGCCTACTAATGCTTCAGATTGCAATAATTGCACTGAAACTAAATAAATTTGTATTTAATCCCCTGACTGCCGAGCAAAGTGTAAAATTGTAATGTATTTTCTTCTTTTATGTTTGTAATGTTGTTTCTCTTTTTTTAAAGGTAAAATTATATATATGTATACATATATATTTTTTCTAATATGACGTAAAAAATTAATTAAATATAGGAGTATAATCTTTGGGAGAATTAATTATAACAAAATCATTCAAAACGGCATTATATCTGTATAATTATATTAATAAAAATAAATTCCATTGCAGTGAAACCTACAGATTAGTGAACGGATATATAAGTTCATGGACGTGAGACGGTTAAAGCATTTTTATATTTTTAAGAAAAAATTGTATTTAGTTAATTTAAAATTCAGAAAAATTCCGCAGTATAATCGCCTAAAAGAATGTTTTTTTGAACAATAAAAAGGAAATTTTAGGTTCGGTTTATACAGACTAGCAAAATAAAAGAAATATATTATTGATATATCGAAGAAAACTTATAGATTTTGAATCAATTTTCTTGGATACTTCGAGTACTTTGAGGGATATTTACTGCTGTTAGATTAAATTTGTCTTTTTCCTTTCCATTGTTACATAAAAACACATTAAATAGTAAAATAAAAGAATGAAATCATGGGTCAGACATAGATTATAAAATATTCTCCAACACATTCAGAATAATTTAACAAAACAGACCCATTTAATAAATTGAAATATAATCTCTAATTGAACCTTTTGGAAATGCATGACACATTTAAAAACACAATTTAAGCAATTCTCATCTACAGTCAGAAAATTATCTAAATTCTTTGAGCAACACTGTATCTGATATATACAGTGATCTAAAGACCATAACATATCTAAGTGGTCTAAAGATCACTTGATATTAACTTTTTATTCATTGACGGCAGTTTTTAGTACCATTAAAATAGTTTAAATTAAAATTCATTTACTCTGTCTATAATATAAATGTTTATTTTTTTTCTCATACAAAATACTTTGCTCGATCAAATTTAGAACGGAGAAAAACGGTCGAAGCTTAATATTTTCAAAACTTGTTAGTTTTCTTAATTATTTGCATAGGTATAGATTTTCTTAAGAAAATAGTTATGTGAAACATTTTCAACTGCAAGAGATTTTTTATTTACAGGGAAAATCTTAATATATTTAAATATATTACTTTTATAAAAACTGTATTATTTCCGTAAGGGTATTTTTTGTTAATTAATCGATTATTGTTGTAATGTTTCTGCAAAAAAGTTTTAAATACCGATAAATTTAGTCTGTTGTAATAAGAAAAACATATCTAAATTTCTCATTTTTATTATTTAAAAGTTTTAGAATATTTTAGACATTTAAAGAGGATAAGTTTTAATTTAAAGGAATTTCTTGAAAAATATTTTTGTAAACAATGATTAAAATTATTCTGTTAGGCCTGATTAGGTTTTAGGGGATTTTTGCTGTGGACAAGTATTTTACAATCTTTTGTTTTCTGTATGTTCTTAATTATATACATTTTTATGCTTATGGCAAAAATACGCATCTCAAAATAATTAAAACTGAAAGTTAAACTAAATGAGATAAATAAAATTCTAAGAGCCCGACACACTTATGTACCTTGTCCTTTAAGAGAACAAATTGAAACTTGTGGCCTGTATTTTTATATTTAGATTTTAAAAAATCAAAACGTATTAGTAGACATTAATGAAATTTCAGAAATTCTGATATGAATAATGAATGGATAGTCACTCGATTGCTGACTTCCTTTAATAGATGTACAGAAAATCATAAACAATAAATTAAAAAGTTGACGTTAGAACTCAAAATATTACCCGTGTATAGTTAGATATTTCAATATTATTTGACAGGGAGCCACAGAGTGTTGCGTTTCGCAAGAACAAATTCGAGTTTTTTTTTTCCAGTGGATTTTTAGTAGCTGAATATATTTAAAAATATTTTTTCAAACGCTCTTTCTTAATAAATTTAGCGCTTATTTAAAAAATTAAAAAAATTTCAAAATATTTCATGTAAAAAACTTTCATGTAGTTATAAAAAATATCTATTCTTGTATATCGATTTACTTGGGACTCTGATTATAGAAAATTTTCCACTTTGATTAGTACTCAGTAGAAAATGTAAACGTGTGAATATTTTAGAAATGTAATTTTTACTGGCTTTTTAAAAATATCTGAAAACAGGAAAGAAAGTCATTTTTAAGCTAGCTATTCTTGATTTCTACATTTATTTCCGAATAATATGCCACAATTTTACCTTAAATATACCATAAACAGTCATGGGCAAGTATTCCTCGCGCTCAGAGTGTCCTGTACAATAAATAAATATCTCAATTATTACTGTATTATTAAAAAAAGTTCCTAAAAGAATAATGAGATTTTGTAAAATATTATACATTGTTGGGATGGGTATGGCTGTATATGCTGTAAAAGTATGAATGAGTATAACATAGAAGATTAGAGAGAAAAAGTACTGACAAAAAAAGTAGTTCATATTTAAATTTCATGTGGTATTTCGTAAAACTATATTCAGCGTAGTAATCTTTTCTTTTTACAGTGTAGCTAATAGTAGTTGTTCAAATATTAAACTTAGCATTGTGCTAAACGCCTTTCGAAAACCGGTCGCAAAGTTACAATGCCGCATTGGTCCATGTCGCGTTTTACCAGATAGGTTTTTAATTAACTTTTAAAGTCAGGGGAGGTATATTTAGGTCTCAACTCAATACAAACTAGTCACGAATCCCATAGTATTTTTATGATTAATTCTAATTAAATTATTTGTTTTTGACAATTTGATATTTATTTCTTTTATAGGGGTATTGGGGATTGCACTACCCCAATATATCATTAAAAGTTCTTACCAAGGCTTTAAAAACCGATGGTACATAGATTTTGCCATCCGTGCTATTATGTATGCCCAAGCAGTCATGGTTTTTGAAGGATGATATTTCGGCTAATTACGACATTTTTTTTTCGAAAATCATTGTGAATAATGTTATTATACTTCTCTTACGATAGATATTTCCAGTGCTCCTCAACACGTTTGCTTAACACTCGAGAATCGAAATTCGTGTGTAACGGAGAATCGAAATTTGTGTGTAGCTTTTCTGAAAAAGTATGTGACCAAGGATAATCGCTAATGTCCTGTAAGGTTTAAATCATAGGTTCCCAACCTTTTCTGGTCTACCGCCCCCTTTAAAAGAGAAAAAAATGCCAACGCCCCCCCCCGCTCCATAACAATTAATTATACAAAATGTTAAATTATTATTGCATTTTATCTATATTTTATCTGTATATCAATCTATTAATCAAAGTAGAAGTTAATTAAAACGACCATCAAATGTAGAAAAAAAATTAATAAAAATTGAAAAATAATCAGAAAACTAATAAGAATTTTAAAACAAATTAGTGAAGTAGTTGAGGCTATTGGAGTTTTAACAATTTTTTCATATCAGATTCCGTTTTCTTCAACATCAGTCACAAATTGTCATGTTCAAAGATGCATGTTCCTTTTCTTAGACAATAAATTAGCTACTGCACAGAACCCACTTTCAGCGAAATTTGATGAAAGGAAAGTAATTAAAATTTTACGTACTCTCCCTCACAATCCAGATTAGAGAGCTGTAGGTTTTGAAGTTAGAACTCTTGGTATCCATTTCTGAATTTTACTTACAGTTCTCATTTGCTGCGAGTTCCACGATTTCCTCCTCCAAATATGATGATAGTGCTATAGCTGCATTTGCAAAGGATCTAAAAACCAACTCTTCTGTGTGCAGCAGCAACTGATTGAATTAATTTGCAAGTCTGATGCAAAATGATAGTGATAACTGCACTACAAAATAAACAATTGTTTCACTTTGTTGTGAAATGATTTTCAATATGAAGTTGGCAAAATATCCTGTCATTCAATGAATTTCTTCTATTTCTATTGACTGCTCTAATAATGCAATGAAGCAACGTATACAGGTGTTCATTCCAATTTTTTGAAACGAATTGCTGATGATGTGTAACGAAATGTACAGAGAGCACATTTAGTACTGCTTGTTTAAAATGCTTTAATGAAACTCTCCTAATGTCCCGTCGTTGTTCGAGCAATATCAGTAGCAAGTGACAAAATATTATAATAAAGAATTTATTTCTCTTGGACTAACTTCGTGGTATTAAATATCGATTCTTTCTTTGTATAGGTTTCTAAATTTTTATCAAATAACTCTTGATTTTTTTTATGAGTTTTTGTTATTTGGTAATGCTGATCTATGGAGTTGAATGAAAAATTTGCAGGTCTTTAAGTAACAACATGATGATGTTTCAATTCTTTTAGCTATCTATCCCTCTTTGTACCGAACTTTTACTCAGGATTTTTTCTGCACTGTAAAAAAAATCTGTAACCTTAGTAATCTAAATTAACCGAAATCTCTTATGCTTACTAAAATTTTATGTGTACACTGTACAAGAAAATGATGTCAATCTACAAAACTTGTAAGCAAAACTAAAACCATCTGTAACTTTACAAAAGAGTTTACTAAAATTTTGGTAACTTTACTAAAATTTTATCTATAATGATCGTTATCGTCACTTAAAAAGTTCTTGGAATACGATTTCCCCAAAAAATTCTTAGTAACCTTAAAATTTGTTTGATTCAAAGTGCAAATCTGTATCTGTTACATGAATTTTTATTGTTGCCGTTACATAAAAAGTTCTTGGAATACAATTCTACTAGAAAAATTTTTGTAATTATCCAAATTTTTTTTTACAGTGTGTTATATCAGACGGTTTCTCATGATGAGGAGCAGTTTTTATAATTTCTGGGACTACAGGCAAGATTAATTTCTTGCCGACTGTGTGCAATTTTATTACTTTTGTTATTAAAATTATAATGATATATGAGGCTCGTAGTCCGTCAGCTTCTTGTTTAGATGATGACTTATAAAGATCTGATACAGTTGACTGTTTTAAATTTTCTTTTCCAGTCTTTGAAATGGTCAGTGGCAATATCAAAACTTTCTTAAATCTCATACATGTTAATAGTTTAAAATTCGCTATCATAGTATCAAAATTAAATAGTAATCTGCATCCAACGCAAGGATTCTAATGGCATGAAGTTCCGTGCATTAGTTCTTGAAATAGGACTACTGCGACTATCGTGAAAAATACAGAATGAAAGCGCCACCTGTTATGCGATTTTCACCAAAACATAATCAGCAATGATACTTATCAAAGTAAAACTAAATCTGAATTTTGATGAAAATCCGTGCATTAATTCTAGAAATACAGCTGTTGCAGAAATCGTAAAGAAAGGCAGCATAACAGCATCAATTGTTGAGCGATTTTCAACAAAATGAAAACAGCATCTATTCATGTCAAGGAATAAACAAATCAATAGTTTGGTGAAAATCTGTGTAATAGTTCTCGAGATAAAGCTGTTGCGGAAATCTCGAAAAAAGCAGCATAGCAGCGTCACCTGTTGAGTGATTTACACTAAATACTAATCAGCATCAATTTATAACACAGAATACCTTAATATAGATTTTTTATAAATTTCATGCAATAGTTGTTGAGATACAGCACCTATAAAATTTATGTCACATACAGTCAAATAGGCTAACAGACAGACATTTTGTAAAAACATGTTTTTGGAATCTCTGACCATAAAACGTATAAATCCGTCAAAATCAGGAGCTTGAAAACTTTCACGAATCTAATACATTCTTCTTATAAAGATAGAAGAAAGTAAAAATAGTACATAACTTTGTATTTTATATCAGCACATATTTATTCAAATGCTCTTGTAGCCAGAAGGCTTCATGGCTTCATTTGAAAAAACATTCTTGGTAAATTAAGCACAGGTAACAGTTTGTTTGTTGCAGAGTTCCTAGATCCATATTTCAAGTACAAAATACTGTATTGCTGGCATTTCTTCTTCGATCAAGATATTTTGAAGTATAAAATTTTTACCGATATAAATTTAAATAAATTTACTTTCGAGCAAATTTATAGATATAACGATTTTTATCAATATCACTAAGGTTAAAGAAATTTCTTGAACTGATTCAAATCACAGGTTCGTTTAAAAATATTTGTTTAGGCATATATCGTGATATTTCAGAATTTTTCGAAATACAGGTTAATAAAAAAATAATTATATTTAAAACTTTTAGCGTGCAGATAACCGCGAGTTTTTTACTCCACAATTTTTGAATTCATGATGATTTTTAATTAGAGTCAATGTCTTTCCTCGAGTTCTCAGATTTATTTTCGTCTGTATAGATTTCCATTTAAAGGTGCAGTTAAGATTTTGGTCTCGGAATAGGCAATGTAGAGGAGATCAACTATTTTCATTATATTAGTTCCTAAATAAGTAGGTATGCCATGACCGCCCCCCTCGGCCACCCTAACGCCCCCCATTTTTCTCTAGACTCACTACCGCCCCCCTGGAAGTCTCTAGCGCCCACTGGGGGGCGATACCGCCCCCGTTGGGAACCTATGGTTTAAATCATCGTCATCTATTTCTAATTTTTTCATAATTTTAGTTTCAGTTGATTCGGAAATAGATATTGGTAAAAACATTTTCGAACTATATTTTTGATGATATCTCTGAAAATGTAATGCCCAAAATTAAAAGAAATGCACTTTTGAGGTCAACGTTTTGAAAGTTTTACACGATATATGAAGTCCAACGCGATATACAAGAAAAAGATTTTTTTCCAAGTAACAGCCTCTCTACATTTTCTTCTAAATATAGTGAATACAGCTCATATTCAAAATATTAGAATAATTACGTTTTTTTTAGAAATTGAAAATATCGTTTGGTAATTTAATGTCTTTTAATGAAAATATGCAAACGATATTTTTATTAAGAACTTATTGTTGATTAAACTTACTTGTTATCTTAAATTTAATATCATTTTTGAAAAGATTAATTGCAAAAAAAATTATTTTGAAAAGTCAAAATATTAGAATATTTATTCAAGTGGTTCAAAATATTAGAATATTTCACATTAATTCTCCTTTAATTATTACAAATTCTTAACTGGTGGCATCATTGATTAAATTCAGACTATTTTATTTAAAATCAGTATTCTTTTTTGCAGTTTGTTTCTTTTTCGTCTTAAAATGGGCCGTGTGAGTGATATTCCTGAATCTACTAAACTTCGTATGGTTGATTTGTATCGGCACGGTAAAAATCAATGTTTTATAGCAAATTATTTACATTGTTCACAATCGAGCGTTAGTAAAATACTAACACAATATTAAAAAATTGGAAAATTTCAAAATAATCGCCGAAATGGTGGCCGAAAACCAAAAACATCTGCTAGAGATGACAGGAAACTGAAGCGTATCGTTAAGAAAAACCGATTTAAAAGTGTGCGATTCTTGCACCGAAAATGGAAAGAAGAAGGAGTTGAAGTTTCTACATCGACAACATTAAGACGTCTCCATAAATTTAAATTTGAATCTCGTGTACCGAAAACAAAACCTCTCATGACTGCAAGACAAAAGCGTATAAGATTGAATTGGTGTAAATCAAGACGTTTATGGAGCAATGAAGATTGGAAAAATATATTATTTAGTGATGAAATTATGTTTTGTGTTTCATATGGTAATCAAGGTATTCGAGTTTGGAGAATGAAGCAAGAAGCATTTGATAAAGAATGCTTTAAACGTTCCGTAAAATTTGCTGCTAGTGTCATGGTTTGGGGTTGTATGAGTGCAGCAGGACCTGGAAAGTTATGCATCGTCTACGAAAAGGTTAACTCTCTGATATATCAAGAAATTTTAGAATATTACATGATTCCATCATCAGAAGATTTATTTCAAGATGATTTCATCTTTCAACAAGATTTAGCGTCCCTGCATACCTCGGTGTCAACTAAGAATTGGTTCCGCCAACGCAACATTAACGTACTTCCTTGGCCACCAAATTCACCAGATCTTAATCCCATCGAAAACATATTGTGTATAATGAAGAAAAAACTTCAAGAAAATCCTCCTTCAAGTAAAACTGAGTTAGTGGCACGTATAAAGTCTATTTGGGCTAATATTGATAGAAATGTTTGTAAACACCTTGTATATAGTATGCAAGATCGATTGTACGCTGTTATGAAAGCTAAAGGGGATGCTACAAAATATTAACTACCATTTACTTCATATTCATAAGGTAATATTGATGCGTAAAATAAAATATTCTAATATTTTGAACCAATCTAAATTTTATTCTAATATTCTGGTGTGTTTAAGGAAGCTGTATACCTAATTTATTGTGCTGTATTTTATATTTTATAAATGTTAAAATCTTATTTAAACATTCCAGATTTAATTTATAAGAAATTTAATTGCATTTACTTAGTATAAAAAATAAATAAATGACAAATAATTTTTTCTTATTACTTTTTCTCAATTATTCTAATATTTTGAATATGAGCTGTACTCAATTCTCTGTAAATATGTGGATCAATAGTCTTTATTACTTCCCTGATTTTGAACTTTTCATGTTCCATAGTTTACGAGTAAATAGCTATGACAGACAGACAAAGGAGGTTCTTAAGATAGTTCTGTTTTAACTTTTCAAGTACGAAACCCCAATAATAGTACTCCTTTACATACACTGTAATTATAATCTTAAACTATTCAATTAATTGATTAATTAATAATGAATATTATTAATTTGATTTGTTAATTTACTGGCTAATTTGTTTTTAAATTTTACTCTTATTTTAATTTAATTTTTACTTTATACTGAAATAGCTTATAATGAAACAATATATTGTTGAAACGATTTTTTAGTTTAAGCAGGAATTAAATAACATGGCTCTATATCAGGCATACTCAACCTTTTTTCTTCGCGGGAGCAAACATAAAGTTCAGACTTTATGTGGGCCGCAAACAGAAGTTTCCGAATTTTGGCGGGTCACAGCACGCTTATAAAAGGGTTTAAAAATTAGAATAGTATAAGTAGTCTAATAATTCAACGTAACAAAATTAATATTATCACTAGAACAATTGTCGCGGAAGAAATATCTCCAAAAAATTTAATAACACTCTTTCCAAATAATAAACTTTGCTTTTTGAAATTAGCATTGTAATATGTTTCCAATGCCAATGTTTTCCGCGACGAAAATTCTACCTAAAAAGTAATATTAGCTGTATAATTAATATGAAACACATAAATATAACAATGCAGTGTTTTTTACGAGATCTTCTCTAATAAATTAATAATTTGCTCAATGAAAAAAAAAATACAGAAATATGTAGTGCAAATTTAATTTCGAATGATGTTTAATTATTATTGATCATTAATAAATATATATATATATATATATCAGTGTTTGACAAATAGGAAAACACTGCAAAAACAAATTGTGATTAAGGATACGAATACACTTTCCAATTAAAATCTGTCCTGTTATATATTATTTTCTTCCCAAGAAAATTTATAAGACGACGCTGAAAATCTTTAATATTTTTTTTATGCGCGCGTCTCAACTTATTATATGAAAATAGATTAATGATTATGTGCCTTGGGCCGTACATAAAACGTCGCCGGGCCATATGGCAGCCCGCGGCCCGCAGGTTGAGTATGTTTACTCAATGTGGTTAACTGCATTTTTTCTGTTTCTGGTATACGTTAACATTTTCAGGATTGTTTTGCTTGAAATTAATTTCACATATAAATAAGCTTATTTCTATGGTATAATTACTTATTTAATATTTTTAATTACGAGAAAATCTTATTTCTTTAAACATATTTACTTGCACTTTTTTTTATTTATAAGAATATGAAACTAATTATCGCCAATACCTTTGGTTTGTTTATTGAGTTATTACAAAATCAAAAGTGACTAAAATAGAAAATTTGTAAGCTATTTTTGAAAGAAAGCGTCTACCCTTAAAAAATGATAAGACGAAATGTGCAACATAATAGATATGAATTTGGTAAGAACACATATCAGTTGTAATTAACATATAGGAAAATGCATGTTAATTAAGGTGCGTAAACATTTAAACATTATGAGATATAAAAATTAGTTAGTAGATAATTAACTACTTCCTTCGCGCACAGGGAAAAACGAATTTAAAAGTAATTTTTAATTAAGAAAGACGAAACAAATTCTTCGTGGTATTTTATTTTTATTGCTAGTTCAAAAGTTGAATTGAATTACTTTGTTGTAGCTTTGTAAGGTGCGATAACATTGTAATTTTATATTACAAATTTTGTTACAATATATAATTATTATTTTCATTTGAACAAACAATGCAGGAAACTCACCATCGATCCAATGTTTTTATTGTTACTTACTACTAATAAAATAAATATTCACTAAATAAAAAGTTCCCTGTCGTCTTGGCCTATAGGTGGAGGTAGATTTCGAAGATAAGTGCTCATCTCTACAACAGAAAATAAAATATGATTAGAGGTAACCCAGTTTAATAATTTTATTTAACCGAATTTGAAGAGTTCTTAATTTCCCTTTTCCGTTAGAGCTGGTTTAATCAGAATTATCTTAAGCGAAATTCACCAATTTTACAGTATTTTTAACCCTTTCCGGCACAGGCAAAATCTGTTACTAAAATGAGAAATTATCGACTGACACCGGAATTCACCAACGAATTTTTTAGATATTTTGAAACCCCTAATTTAATCTTTTATTGTAAAAGCAAAATTTTACTAAAATATTATTGGTGTCGTTTGCAAATTTGGAATTAAAAATAGGTATCCCAGACCGGGCACAGTGTGCTGGAAAGAGTTAAAAATATATTCTGACTTTATGAATAAATCGACCAATATGGCACGTTACATAGTTCGTAAACAAAGAAACTGTCAACTGAATGCGGTTGAGAGCAAAATTGAATTTAAAAATTAGTATAAAAATTAGTAATTTGTTATTTAAAGAAATTCTCAACTCTTCAATCACATTCGCTTAAAGAAATTCAGTTCAAAATGTCCATTTTAACAGCATATTTTTGAAATACATTTTGCCTTTATCGTAAAAATTACCAATACGGCACATTATACGGTTCTTAAATAAGACAACCTGTCAATTAGATGCGTTTGAGAGCAAAAATGGATTTAAAAATGAGTCAGAAAGTAAACAGTTTGTTATTTGTATACTTCTTCAATTTTCAATCACGATCACTTCATGAAATTCTGCTCAAAATGGCTATTTACAAGCCTTTTTTGAAATATATTCTATTTTTATCAAAAACTGGCTAATACGTCACATTATACAGTTCCTAAATAAGAGAACTTGTCATTTGGATGGGTTTAAAATGAAAAAAAATAATTTAAAAATGAGTCAATATATAAGCAATTTGGATTTGAGATTTTTTCTGCAACTCCTGTTTTTGTTTAATTTATTTTAGCAGTAAAGATTGATCCTGTAAAATACTTGTCAAAATAAAAGTTATAGATATT
Source organism: Maratus speculifer (assembly GCA_964019185.1). Classification (NCBI taxonomy): domain Eukaryota; kingdom Metazoa; phylum Arthropoda; class Arachnida; order Araneae; family Salticidae; genus Maratus; species Maratus speculifer. The sequence goes on along the minus strand of OZ025297.1, from coordinate 295,612,698 downwards.
TCCGAGAAAATATAAAATCGATTTAATGGGATTTGATACCTTAAGAATTGAAAAAGTATGGATTCCCCCCCCCCTCTATTTTATCTATTTATTTTTTTAAGTAAGAGTTAGTCTTATCAAAAGCTTGTCAGTACAAAAGTTTTAGATAATACCAAGAACATTTATAAAAAAAAATATTTAGATATGATATCTTAAGAATTTATGAAATTATGAATTTTTATCTCCCCCAAACCTTATTTTTTCACCCCTTGAATCCATTTTTAATTTTATCAAATATCAGTCATACATAAACTTTTTGACCACTTATTTTTAGAAGTAGTATAAACTTTAAACTAATTCAATAGCTATTTTCGTTAATAAGTTATGGAGGGTTTTCTGTTTTCATAAAAACCTTCCTTATCACCCCCCTGGTCCGATTTTATTAAAAACTAGCGAGCTACGCCCGCTAGCTGGGCCACTTTTTCCAAACGAACCTCGGTATTAAGCAGTATATAATAAGCAAAAAAATTCATTTAATAAGCAAGTTTTGGTGTTCGAATCCTCAAGCACAAAAAAAAAAGTAAATTAAAGAGCCATGGTCCCGTTAAAAATATATGATTTCGCACGGTGGGCCACGTGCACTTGAAAAAAAAAAGATTGTGGATCGGAGCTATGGTCGCTTCGCGCCCATAGTCCCGTTAAAAATATTTGGTTTTGCACGGTGATCGCTAAGCGCCCATAAGGCATTTTTTCGTATTTTTTAGTTCATCAGAAGCAGGTTTTTACGCAGATTCTGAATATGTAATCAGTTTTTTTCTACTTTAAAAACTGTCTGCATGATGGTTTAAGAAAAAACGCGCGCAAAAAAAAGTTTCGATAGTCCTGTTTTATTTCTAAGTTCAATATTTTAGCGAAAACTACGGTAAATATTCTACGGCAAGTCAAAAAAATTGATGCGGAAAAAAACGCAATTAGCGCCGGTAGAAAAAGAGGTTTTCGGCTGTATCTTCTTTTAGCCAGAGGGGAAAAATTCCCCAGCAAACACAGATTTGTCAAAAAAGTCACTATGTGATGTCAAGTTTATCATGATTGTCAAGTACATCGATTGTCATGTACCATTGCGACATTTTTTAATGATAAAATAATGTTATATCGTATAAGTGGTGCCAATATAGTGTAAGACAGGCGATATTAATTCGAGGCCCTGTAAAATCGTTAAATACTGTTATCTGTCAACTATCCCACACATGACAGTTGTTTAGCATGCCACTAATGCATTCTCCCTATGGTGTAAGTTTGAGACCATAAATATGATAATTTTCTAGCGCGTCACCGATTAAGTATCGATATCCTGCCATGTTATTCGTGTATAACTTTGTCAGTGAAAAGTGGCAACAGTACATCGCTGGAGAATTGGAGGGAATATTGCAATGGCGGCTACCGGCGAGCGGATCTGTGTTGCGTGTATTCGATTCGAACGATCGGGTTTGTGGTGTACGTGGCCATGGTTTTACTTTAAATATAAAAGGTAAGTGCTTTACTAAATATTGGGTGCTACTTTGATATACCCCCCCAAAAATTACGCGCCAAATCTGGCACTCCCTACGCACTTTTCCTACGGACCTTTTAAGTTTTAGGTTTGCTGTTACTCATCTTCATTCCTTCATTTGTATTTTTTATGTATTCATTGTATTTTTTAGGTATTCCTTTTTTGTATTTAACGATTAAGTAATTTTTGTTTATTAATTATTTGTATTCAGCGAGAATTCATCTTGGCGAGAAAAAGCGTTAGAAACGGGTATTTTGCTTGGCGAGAAAAAAAAGTCGCCAAATTTACGATTTGGGGGGGTACATCAAAGTAGTTCCAAATATTGTTTGTATTGTTATTTCATTTTATCATTAAATTGAATTTTTAAATATTGTAGATGTGAGTTACAAAAATGTAAACTAATGTTTACATCTCCAGTTAGGCCTGCTTTAAAATTAATAGTAAAACAAGAATTTCTCAAACATTTTCCACCGAATAGCCTAAAAATTAGTTAGCGGTTATTATTTTTTTTTTCTTGCGGCCTACTTTGTAAAAAGTAAAAGTTATGTTAGGGTGAATGCTCCAGTTTTAGCCACATTTAGAGAAAAGTTGAAGCAGAAATTTTATAATTTATTGACTGATTAAAGCATATTAAATCATAACAACAGCATTCTTAAGTAAATGGAATTGCATTTCTGTTAATTATAATAACTTTTTATGGAATATTTCAGATTGCGAGTAATAATTCATTAAGTAATTTATTTCAATTTGTACTAGTTTTGGACACCTCAATATCATGTAGTTTGATAAACATTTTAATTGATAATAAGTTAAAATTAAGCATTTTTATGCAATATCTATTTTACCACATATATTTGTTTGCTGCATTGAGAGAATTTTGCAAATTTTTTGATATCTACCCTTCATTGTATAAAATAAATATGTAATTAAACAAAAAAATAACAGGGTTCATACTCATCATGGGAATATGGGATTCCTGGGAAAATCATGGGATAAATTTTAGGTTGTAAAAATCAGGGGATGAATTTTAGGTTGTAAAAATCAGGGGAATCTCAGGGGATAATGCAAAAAAATTCCCAAACCTGGGAAGAACCTGTCAAAATGATAGTCTATTCTGGGAAATTGGGCGCAGTTGTTACTATTTGTGTGCTTTATTGTCCAGCGTCGAAACTAGCCTTTTTTGAGCCCGGGGCAAACATGGATTTTGGCATCTCCCCCCCACCACCACATTTATGCATTCTTTTATGAAACGCACCAAACAAAATCTTAATTTGGCGCCCCCTTCACCTTCTGTTCTGGTAGTTCTGAGTGCAAACGCCCCCTCTGCCCCCCTCTAGTTTCGGCTCTGTTATTGTCATATGAAATATCAAAATGTCATTAATTGTTGATATCTAAAAATTGTACACCCCGGGAAATGTATCAGGGAATTTTTCTTGGAAAATCAGTATGAACCCTGAATAAGTAAAATTACTTATGAAAGCAAATTTTCATTGAAATCATACATTCTCAGCAAAGTATATTCAGTTTTTTAAGTCCGTATTTCTGCATGAGTAGCATATCCAGAAAAAAGGGGGGGGGCTAAGATTTGTTCTATATTAATGTACAGAAGTTTTAATACACTGGAGAATTCAGAGTTTGGGAGATTCTAACCCCCGAATAACACTTTTGAGAGAAATGTTTTGGTGTGTGTGTAGGGGGGGGGGGGTGATATTTTATGTTGTGTGTATGCAATTAAGCTTTTTTCCGTGAAAATTTATATTTTATCTCAATTATAAAATAAAATTTGTACTAAAAATATAAGCTATTTTATGCCTAGATTTTTATTTTATTTATAATTATTATTTACTACTATATATTTTTAATGTATGTATGTACTTTATGGAATTTCAAGTCAAAATTTATTATTTTCTGTAAATTATAAATAATGTCCGAATGTATTTAGCTTTATATGAATAAAAATGGACAAATGATATTACATTTTTTTTTCACTCTAACAAAAATAAAGCAAATTTTTTCAACTAGAAATTTAAAAATTATTTGCTGATCCCACATGACCAGTGTTCTCACTGTTGCGTGCCATTGTGCCAAATGCAATTAAATTCTTCATTTGGCGAGTAAACAAGCGATTAGATTTGCAAAATTGCTAGTGCTCAATTTTTGCTTTTTCTTTTTCGTTTTTCATACATATATTTAATATTTGTTGTGGATAGTTGAAATTAGATTAATAACAATCTCTGTCGCAGTTATAAAAACTTTGGTTATTTTAGAACATATTGAAAAAAAGGGAAAGTACATTAAAAGGTTAAACTTTCTGTGCTACATTGCGAATCTATTTTGCTAATATTTTTTTCATTTAGTGAATGATTTTTACTTTTTAATTAGTCATATTACTAACGTTGATTAAATGTCAGCGAGAACACTGCACATGACTTATAGATGTATAATTATACTTCTTATAAGAAATCGTCAGCTAGACCTGCATAATAAATCTGAATAAATAATTTCTTTTATTTATATCTATTTTCTTTAGAAGGCAAATACTAGCGAAGAAGTTATGATCTGTATAGGAAATTTTTCCAAATTAATATTCTGTTCTGAATATTTTTAATGTCACCGATTAATTGCACATTAAAAAAACTTTAGAGTCAGTAATAATAAACATTTTTCATTATTTGACATACATTAATATTAAAAACAAACTAAATATTAAAGAGGTATTCATTTTGTTAATGCTTTTTTCTAATAAAATAATGTGCTTTTTTGAGACAAGTATTTAAAATGTAAAAAAGAAAACAAACTTATGAAAAACAGGTAGTCAACAGGTTATGTCAACAGGTAGAATCAAACTGGCCAGTAGGCGTTTATTCTACAGATTATTTGGATAAATATGCAAACTAGCTATTCAAATTATAGTGACCAAAAAAGTAACCAGTCAGAATTACAATATAAACTTTCTAAGAAAAATAATTGTTTAAACTTAAACAAGTCACATTGATACTATGTTTAATTAGAAAACTGAATAAATCTGAAAATTTGGATTGATTTCCTGTTCATTATTCAATGTTATATTAAAAAGTTGTGCAATAGTTTGTTTTTAAAAAATGATCCATATTATAATCTTTTGTCCCAAATTGAGCTTATTTTTTCTTTGTAGTATGTTTTTAATAAAAGTTTTATGTAATACAGTTACACACGCACAAAAAAAAAAAAAAAAAAAAAAAAAAAAAAAAAAAAAAACAGTTACACAAAAAATAAAACATTAATTACTCTCATATAATTATTATGAACTTTTTTATTGTGTGTGTGGGAGAGAGGGGTGAAAATAAAAATATATTTTTTAACTTTCTATAGGACATATTTTACTGCAAAATTCTTAAGTTTCTCAGATATTGTTGTAGTCTTCTCTTTTCAGCTTGGATACAAAAGTTTTTACTTTACAGATAAAATTTTTACTCGGAAGTCAGAAAGTACACATTAAGTTCTAAATAAAGTATTTTATTTCACAATATTATATTTTATATCAAATATACTTTATCAGTATTGTAACATAATTAAAATTTCATTAAAAATATACTGAAATAAGAAAATAACTCATTTCATGAACAACAATCATGAATCACGAACTACTATTTTAGCTTTTAATCTTTTATTTCATTTTAATCATTAATATTTAATAAATAAAAATAAATGTAGAACAGAAGGTACTATTTGGTTATGTCAACCAATTTTGCCAAACTGATAGCCAAGTTATACCATGAGTGCAAGTTTTTCCGTCTTTTAAAAATTCCTGAAGATGGAAACGAGACGGAAAAATCTCTGAGGACAGAAGCAGATCGCAAAAAATACACGCTTTTCATCAAAGGATCGCAGAAAGAAAAACATGATTTTCGTGAAATGATCATGGAAAAAAGTTCTATTTCTGTCAAAGGATTGCAAAAAAAGACGCGTTTGTCGTCAAAAGCTGGCAGAAAAATAATCTATTTCTGTCGAAGTATCGCGAAACACATGCTCTTTTTGTCGTAAGACCACAAAAAAGCAATATTCCTTTTAAAAGATAGTGGAAAAGATGAGTTTTCAGTCAAAAGGTTATAGGAAAAAATGCCATTCCTGTCAAAGAATCGTGGTAAACATGCCATTTCCGGTCAAAGAATACTAAATAGATGCAATTTTTGTCAAAAGATCAACAAAAAGACGTGAATTTAATCAAAGGAAAAAACGTGAATTTAGTGAAAGAATCGTGGAAAAGACGTGAATTGTGCCAAAAGATCGAGAAAAAGACGCGATTTCCGTCAAATGATAGAAAACAATTCCACTATTTTCATCAAATGATTGGAGGAAAAACGCAATTTTTGTCAAAGTATCACAAAAAGACGCGATTTCTGTTCAAGGATTTTGGAAAAGATGCTATTTCTGTTCAAGGATCGTGAAAAAGACGCTATTTCTGTCAAACGATTTTGAAAAAGACGCTATTTCCGGTCAAAGAATACAAAATAGGTACAATTTTTGTCAAAAGATCGCAATAAAGATGTGGATTTAATCGAAGGATCGTGGAAAAGAAGCAAATGTTGCCAAAAGATCGAGAAAAAAATTGGTTGCTGTGAAATGATCCCAAAAAAACCTACAATTTCCATCAAATGATAACAGGGAAAACGCGATTTCTGACCAAGGATCACGAAGATGCAATTTCTGTCCAAGGATCGCAAAGAAGACATGATTTCTTTCAAAGGATCGTCAAAAAGACACGAATTTCACCAAAAGATCATATAAAATACTTAGATTTCGGTAAAAAATGGCAGATTTCAGCTGAAAACCATAGAAAAAACACATTTTGCCTAAAATCCATTGAAAAATTGCAAATTTCGGCTAAAAATAGTAGAAAATTGCAAGTTTCGGTTTAAAATCATAGAAAAGTTGTAAATTTAGTCGAAAGATCAGGGGGGGGGGGGACTAATTTCATCAGATGGTCTTGGAAAAAACACGAGTTACAACTCATTCAAAAAAATAGCGCTCTTCTTGCCCACATTTGAAAAAACTCAGCCTTTGAACGATGATGCGGATGCACAGCATAAATTACGCTAAAAATAGCTTTTGCCCATCAAGTGAAACACGTAACTTCGTCAAAAAATTTTGAAAAAACAGTAAATTTTGTTAAAACATCGCGAAATAAGGACTAATTTCCGGTAAGATTCGCGAAAAAAATGGTTAATTTCGTCAGAAAATTCTGAAAAAGGCGACGGATTTCCTCGAAAGATCGTGAAAAAAACGAAAAAATTAGCCCAAAAATTGCTATAAACGAAAAAATTTGTCAAACGATTCACAAAAAACTGAAAATTTCACAAAACACGGCAACTGTCGTAAAAAAATCGCAGTAAAAACAAATTCTCTAAAAAAATCGCAAAAAACAGCAATTTCTTCAAGAGACAGAAAAACAAAAATGCAAATTATGTCAAAGGGGCACAAAAAGAAAAGTTAATCCCCAATAAGTGAATTTTTCTGTTCTAAAAACTGATTTTCCTGCTTCAAAATTGTGTTTTTCTTGCTTCTAAAGTGAATTTTCCTGATTCACAATCATTTTCGTGTGTAGAGAAAATTGCATCCGGGGCATAATTAGAGAAAAGGGGGGTTGATTCCACTCCCGTTACGAACTATGTTCTTTTTTTTTGCGGCCCTTTTTTAAAATTTGTGTTTTTTCATGTTTAAACGTGACAAAATTGACAGTTTTTTTAGATCTTTTGAAGAAATTTTCCATTTTTTGACATCTTTTAACAAACTTTTGTCTTTTTTTTTCGAGATCTTGTATCAAAAACCTGCTGTTTTTGTGATTTTTTTTTTAAAACAAAATCCGTCTGGTTTTTTTTTTCCCCGATCTTTTGACAATATTTGTCCTTTTTTTTTTTTTTTTTTTTTTTTTTTTTTGACAAAATGTTTGGATTTTTTTCTGGATTCTTTGAAGAAATGTCTGTATTTTCACGATTTTTTGAACCGCTAGATTCTAGATTCAACTCTATAAAAATGCCCTTTTCAGAACAGTAGTGCCCTGCCCCTTTTTAAACCTGGGGGAAACTCTGTAATATCTATGAATGTGACATTCATGATCATCCTTTATTGGCATTTAATCTTATAGTTCAGGGATAATTTTTTGGTCAACAGGATAACCAGAGTTGTATAATAGACGTATGCACACTTTGTGCAGAAAATTTTAGGAAAGAAACAATTTTTATTTTTGTAACTTTTTTAGTACAATAGAACCCCGTTAATCCAGATCTGCTTGATCAATTTTTTTATTAAAGTTTGTGAAGCATTTTGGCCAATTTCCATAACATTAACTTGTTTCATCGTCGTGTTCTGAATAAAACAACTTTTTTCTGAAATCTTTTCAGAACAATACCACAAGCTTTCTTATTTAAACTGTTATTTAAACTACACCCAATGAATTACTTATGCTCAAGTGGATGTGTGGTGTGATCGTACGGCTCGCAAAAGGTATAGAAAACTGACGCAGCAAAAAATTACACACTTACATCCAAAGATGACGTAAAAAATGCAAATATTAACCAAAGACTGCATGAATAACAAATTCTGTCGATAAATCTCACAAAGAACGCTAATTTCATGCATGATTTTTGCAAAAATGCGAATTTAGTGCATGAATTGCATAAAAAATGTGAATTTTTTATGCAACTCATGCACACATAGTAAACACAAATCAGTGAATTGTTCAAAAAATGCAAATTAAGTCCATGAATCGTGTAAAAAAATGTGAATTACTCCATGAATCATGCAGAAAAATGTGAATTACATCATAAATCTCTCAAAAAATGTGAATTACGTCCATAAATAACTTAGAAAATGCAAATTTCATAGACAAATTGTGCAAAAAATGCAAATTTCATCGACAGATCACAAAAAAAAAAAAAAAAAAACCACTCATGAATTGCCTAAAAATAGCAAATTAAAAATATGAATCATGTAAAAAATGCGAATTATGTTCATGAATTGCATAAAAACACGAATTAAGTCCATAAATTGCTCAAAGAACGGAAATTTTGTCGACAGATTGTTCAAAAACGCAAATTAAGTACATGAATCTCATAAAAATAGTGAATTACGTCTATAAAATTCTGTAAAAAAAAAAAAAAAATGCAAGTTATGTTTCAGGAATCTCATAAAATATGAGAATTGCGTTCATAAATTGCTCAAAAACATGAATTTAATCAACGGAATGATGCTCTGCATTAAAAATGCGAATTTATAATTTTATGAGTTTTTTTTTCCATAAATCGTTACAAATAATGCTAATCATGTCCATAAATTGCTTAAAAAACACAAATTATGTCAATAAATCGCTCAAAATGCAAATTATGCCAACAGATTGCTCAAAAATGCAAATTTCATTAATAGATCGCTCAAAAGCTGCAAAATGCATCCATAAATCGCTTAAAAAATGTGAATTACATGAATAAATTGCTCAAGAAATGCAAATTTCATTGACAGATCGCTCAAAAAACCAAAATACGTCCATGAGTCACTTAAAAAAAGCGAATTGCATCAATAAATCGCTCAAAAAAACACAAATATCATTGACAAATCTTAAACAACGCAAATTATGGCCATGAATCGCATGAATGTATCAAATCAGGTCTATAAAATCGCATCAAAACACAAACTATTCCATGAATTGCATAAAAAATGAGAATTACATTCATCAATCGCTCAAAAAACACAAATTTCAGCAACAGATTGTCCAAAAAACGTGGATTATGTTGACAGTTCGCTCAAAAAATGCAAATTACATCCATGAATCTCATAAAAATAGTGAATTACGTCTATAAGTCAGATAAAAAAGGCGAATTATGTTCATAAATCACTCAAGAAAACCCCCTTCTAATTTCATCGACAGATTGCTGAAAAAAGGCAAATTACATCCATGAATTGCATTAAAATTGCGTAAAAAATTGTTAATTATGTTCATTAATCACATAAAAAACATGAATTACATCCATAACTATCTCAAAATTCGTGAATTTTGTTGACATATCGCTCAAAAAACGTAAATTACGACCATGAGATGCATAAAAAAATAATTGCATCCATTAAGCACGTAAAAAAATTTGAATTACTTTCATGAATCGCATAAAATACTCAAATTACATCCATGACTCACGCAAAAGATGCAAATTGCATAATAAAAGCAAATTTCATCCATGCCAAAATAATATAATACATAATTTTATTAAACATTAAATCGATTTGCATCAAGTTTATGACCCAATATTATGTGTGCAGAAAGTTTTTGGTTTTATACAATTCTGGGCGGTAAGCAAGTAATGCCGAACAGAAATACCTATCTTTTGGATTTTACTCCTCGTATTTCTGCACCCATGAAATCGTTAATTCTTTCCTAAAGAAACTGACATGGAAAGGGAATCCTTTGATGTGAGGTTGTTGTCAGGTTACCTTATCACAAATCTGGCTGAAATCAGCATTTTCAAGTTAAAATTTTAATGAAGATAAAAAGCAGACGATGTATTTTACATTAAGTCTTACTACTTTACAAATTTAAAATTGCTGCATTAAATAAATTTGTAGAAACTGATGAAACAAGGTTGCAAATAGGATTTCTTCATTGACAAATTTCACAATTTTTTGCAAAGTTTCAACAGAGTGTATGTGTGGAGAGAAATCCAGTTTAGACCCCTTTGAGGACCTCAGATTTTTAACGATTCTGTGGTGAAATTTGGAGGTTTTTCACAATCTTTTGACATAATTTCGACACTTTTTTTGACAAAATTTGCAGTTTTTATCGATTTTTTTTGTAAAATTAGCAGTTTTTTCTTTGTTTGCATTTTCCCACGATTCTTTAAAGGTTTTTGTGCTCTTTCTGTCATCCCTGGATGAAATTTGCATCTCCCCCTACTATTCTTTAACTATTTCACCGTCTGCCCCGACATAAGTCGGCAAGGGTGGATCCAGCCAAACCTCCAGGGGGGGGGGGGTCACAACTTTTGACAGATGATTCAATGACACAATTTTAAAATACAGTAAATCTTGTGAAAACGAAATAACGATAAAAAGTAGCAAATTTTGCCGATCGGGCATAAAAAAATCACGAAATTTGTCGATTAGGCATGTGAAAATCGCGAATTTTGTCGATCGGACACGAAAAATCTCAGATTTCATTTATCTGCAAGGAAAAAAATCTAATTTTTTTTATAATACTTGAAAAAATTTTGTTCATAGGTTGTGGAAAAGTCTCTTGTTTTGTCTGTTAACCATGCAAAAAAACGCGAACTTGTTGACCTGGCGTGGAAAAATCGAAAATATCGTCAACTGGACATTGGAAAATCACGAGTTTTGTATATCGGCCCTCGAAAAATTTCGAATTTTGTCTGTATGTCTCAGAAAAACTGCAAATCAGTCGATCGAGCACAAAAAGTTGTGAATTTTGATTGGGAATAAAAAAATTGCGAATTTTGAGTTGATATGGAACGTAAAAATTGCCAATTTTGTGAATCGGGAAAAAATTATTGTGACTGCTTTCGTAAAAAGCGTGAATTTAGTCGATCGGGAACGAAACAATCGCTTTTGGTAGGGCACGAAAAATTTGCAAACGTTGTTGATCAGGAACGAAAAAGTCGCAAATATGGTCAATCAGTTTCGTAAAAAGCGGATATACAGTTGATCTGGAATGAAACAAAATCGCAAATTACGTTGATATGGCAAACAAAAATTGACAATTCCATCGATCAGGAAAGAAATTATCGCAAATATGGTCGATCGGCTCCGTAAAAAGCATGAATTCCGGCGATCGAATACAAAAAACTCACGAATCTTATTGATTCAGAACAAAAAAATAGCTAATTTTGTGAATTTAAAATGATAAAATTGCTAATTTTGTTGATAGGGCACGGAAAAAACGCAAATTTTGTTGATGATGCGCGGAAAAATTAAATAAATCTTTGATCGTCTGCAGAACAATCGTGAGTTTCGTCAGTATCGCGAGAAAAAAATCACGGATTTCATCAGTTTAAGGCAGGAAAAAAATGCATAGCTCGTCATTCAATTAAGAAATGCGTATTTCTTAGTTCGTGTACGGAAAAATTCGTATTTCATCGAACAAGAACAGAAAAATGTGCTAATTTTGTGGATTGGGCACAAAAATGGTGAATTTTTTCAATCTAGTGAAGAAAAATCGCAAATTTTGCAGACCATTTGTGGAAAAATCCCAAATTTCGTCGATCACACCCAAAGAAATCATGAATTTCATCGATTAGGCATGGACAAATTCTGAACTTCGTGGATCGGCTTCGCAAAAATTGCGAATTTCACCGATCGGGTGTGGAAAAATTCTGAATTATGTCGATCAGGCACGGAAAATTCTCGAATTTTCTCGATCAGTTTTGAAAAAAGCGCAAATTCTTTCGATTAGATGCTATTTTGCATTCCTGTTTTAGCACCTTTTATTTAGACTGTACAGTGTACATCCCTCTTTGAAGAGCTCCAGGGGGGGGGGGTCGTGACCCCCCCCCCTCCTCCCTTGGATCCGCCACTGTAAGTCGGAGTGTAAAAGCACTATATTGCCTTACCTATTGCCGGTTAAGTGGTTAACGAATGATGTTTTTCTGATGCTCTGACAAAATTTGCACCATCCACCAATCCTGTGAAGAAATTCACAATTAACACGTTCGCTGCCGCTTATGTGAAGATGTGATGATAGTTAATGCCGCACTGTAAAAGTGGGTTTTCCCCAGTAGCCGATTTACTTTTTATAACAAAGAATCGGTGAAAGATTTTCCCGCACCAGTGCGTGACTGGCTATTGGACATCACACGCTGGCGGCTGAGTGGCCCTTTAATTTTGGCACCTTATAGCGAATGTGTTAACGAACATTTTTTTTTTCTGTGACCATTTGTGTGATATTCATTTTTTTTTTTTTTTTTTTTGTCCAAAATTTCAGATTGATGGCTTTTTAAAAAATATTTTTTTGTAATTGAATGTCTTAAATTTTTGGAAAATTCAGATCAGAATAACCCCTAGGTCGTTTAATATATGTGAATTTCGTCTCAGGATATCCTAATAAAAAGCAAATTTCGTCAAAGTATTGCAAAATAAATATCTGAATGTCATCTAAAAAGTCAAATTATTATACACAAACACAATCAAATTTAATATCTTTTTAAAGTAATTGCTTTGTTACATAGGGCCAGTGTTCTCGCTGTTGCTCGCCAATGCGCCAAATTGCGACTAAATTCTTCATTTGGCGAGTAAACAAGAGATTAAATTCGCCAAATTGCTAGTGCTCAATTTTCGTTTTTGCTTTTTTTCATTTTCGTTTTCGATACATATGCATATGTATTTAATATATACTTATTTTTTTATTTGTAGTGGATAGTTGAAATTAGATTAATAGCAATCGCTGTCACAGTTATAAAACTTGGGTTTTTTTAAAAACATATTGAAAAAAGAGTAAAAACATTAAAGGATTAAAGTTTTTTTTGTTTTGTTTTGTTTTGTGCTACACAGCGAATCTATTTTGCTAATACTTTTTTCATTTGGCGAATGTTTTTTATTTTTAATTAGCCAAATTACTAACGTTGGTCAAATCTCAGCGAGAACACTGCTTAGGGCAATTAGGTTGTTATTACTAAATTGGTATTTTTGTATTGTAATTTTACTGACAATTTTTAAAATTTTTAATTTTTAGCATTGTTTTGATAAATAAAAATTTTACTACAAAATATATTTTTGGACAGTTTTAGACAGAAGGGTTTTGGATAGTACGGTTTAACCCTTAACTACTGTTAGCAGTCTCACAGACCGCTGAGTTTTTTAAGTTTTGGAGTTTAACTTGCAATTTTTAGCTTAACTATGGATAATGGACAATTTTGTTTCTGTTCGATACATATTAATATCTCTAGAGACATTTGAATAGCTGAAATTTATTTATTATAGTCCTGTAGTTTAATACAAAAATAGTATTCTAAGAGTTAATTTAACATTTTATTCTTTAGATAAAGTGGTCTGATAGATCGCTGACAGTAGTTATGCAATAATTTTTGTCACAGCAGTTAAAGGTTAAACCATGGATTTTACCATAGTGTCCAAAACCTTTACAACCTTATTTTAAAATACTGCTTTGTTTGAAGTCTAATAGAATTAGAGATGTTTTTATGGGAATTACCACAGCGCACATAGGAAGTGTTAAAATTGGCTGCCAGTGCATCAAAAGTGTTTTAAAGGGTCACTGAGTGCATAATATATTCATATATTTTAATTCATGATGATATTAATAAGAATTAAAATACTTGTATGTATCTATTGTATTTTCTTAATTTCTTCTTTTAGGTGGTTTTGTTGAGAAATTCAGGAAGGCCTTCCTTGGTATCTTTATTGTTGGAGTATCCTACAGTATGCATTTTTCCAAACATGCAAGTTATTTTTTATTTATTTATTTAACAAAAAATTTATAACTTTAATAAATTAAATACATTACAGGGTTGGCAAAACATCTGGTTTTTACGGGGGTGGGGGGGATAGGTTTTTTGGTTTAAATTGTTTTAATTTTTTTGACTTCTACATATGTATGCATGTTTAATGATAAAGATATACATTATTGGATTATAAGTAGTGTAATTGCATTTTAAAATTATTATTCTGAATTTATATAGGTAAAAATGCATTTTAATTTAAACAGTATTAGCAAATAGTCTTATGTTCAAAGAATAAGCTGCTCTACAAAGTGAAACATTGATATTCAAAAAAATCTTTATAAACAATCTTCTGATTACTAATAATAAACATTTGGGTGTAATTTGATATATATATATAAATATTTAGTTATTCAAATAAATTTCAAATATTTCTTGAGATTTTGTTTTTTAGTGACAGTTTGAAGTCAACATTTTTGGTCATTATAGATTCTGAAGGTAACATGAAAAACAAAAATAAATGAGAGTGTTATTAAAATGCTATAACTAATATATCCAGTCTTTGAATACTCTTATTCAACTTCATATTTTGATTTTAATGCTGAAAAAAATCTCCCAAATTAAGAAAAGTTCCTGTTACAGCTAATCTTCAATGATCTTTTGAGCAAAATCTTAAAGATCGTGTTATGTTATTAATTGTTAAATGATCTGCATTTTTTTTTTACTACATATTTGAAGCTATCTTTAGAGCATTAGATATGTTTATCAGTGCATACTGATTTTAATCCTATGCATAAAAGTAATGACCTAAATCCACTATATCTAATGCTAATTGTTGAAAAAAAGTGTTAAAAGTAGAAATTATTTGTATCTAATAATATGAAACATGTAAATTATAAAGAAAAAAAAAAGAGAATGTCATTAGATCTCATCCTTGATGAAATGAGAAAAAAAAAAGTCAAATTAATAATTAATAATGTATGATTAAATATTCATTATAAAGATTAAATGTAGCTTTCCTAAATTATTCAATGAAGCTTTCCTCATAAAGATACATTACTAATTCACATCAATATCATGAAAAATTAAAGTAGTTTTATTTCAAGTTTAGCCATACTTATAACCAAAAAAAGTTTAATACATAAATATAATTGATAACAAGATTATAATTACTAGTGATATAAGGAATAGCTTGAATTTTTTCAGAAATAAATTTACTCTTCCTTCGTAAAAAAAAACATTAATTCAGCACTATTAACAAAAACTACAAATTAAACTATATACATGGAATTGATAAAAAGCTAAATAACTCAAATTTTCTCCCTATGTCTGAACTGAATGTTTCCTTGTTTACATCCATAAATTATGTGCAGATTTTACGGTTGTGGATTTGAGGGAGTCTACTGTATTAATTCTAGTTTTACTTTTTTTACTTATTTTTAAACATAACAATTTGTTGATTTTACAACTTTATGCTACTACTACTACTGCAAATTACATTAGACAAAGTTATATGGTGAACCGCTCTGTTATTATATACATGTTATTAAATGCTAAATATGGAAAATGACATTGAAGTAGGGCAAATTTTTTCTAGAAACTAAAATTAAAATCAGCTGTATTTACATAAAGATTTATTTGTGCAAACACAATTGCTATAAGTTTAAAAAATAGAAAAGCAGAGTGCTGCTTATGAGAAAAAGCCGCTATTTAATTCTTAAGGTCCAGTAGCTACAGTTTGAAAGTTTGGTTCCTTGTTTGCAAAGTTCGATAATATAAAAGAACATGCAAACACTGTTCGTGGAAAAATTTTGACAGTTAGCATATAGTTTTGAAGCTTTTTACAAATTTCTTTAAATTATTAACACTCTGGGTAGAGAATCAGTTAGAGATGCACCGAATGTGGATTTTTGCATGATAATGGATATCTGGTACAAAATTTGCCCAATATCTTGTATCCAGCCGAATAATTTCTTTTGTTTAATTTTAATAATATCTCAATTCTATGCTTGTTTAAAGAAAAAAAATATTGTAATTTTATATTATTCAAGGATTAATAGATTTTAATTCACTTATTAAGTCAAAGTTATTTAAACAAATGCATAGTAATAATTAAACATTGAAATTTAATATTTTGCTTTTCCAATTTTACTTATAAAACTTCTAACTTTACATGCATATTGTTTTCTATCTTTTCTTTAGTCTATCACCAGATTTAGGTAGATGTTTTGATGTTTTATGTAGATGCATTGTATCGGCTAACATAACAAAAAAAAAAAAAAATTACCCTGTTGACGCATAATTAACAAAATGGGATAGTTATGCTTGTTACTCCTCTTGACTGTGAGTGAGAGTTAGTTTTCCTATTAAACTCTTTTTGTATTGTACAGCAAGTCTTAGAATGAACTTTATTTATAAGGTCACTTGCAATTTTAACATGACTTGGGGATTTATAACAAGGTGTAATTCAATTGCTTTGAAAATTTTTACTAAAATGTTTTTTAAAAAATGCAATTTGTATATTTAATAATTTTTTGTTTTTACCACATTTTTTTCTATTGTTGACTGCTTAACTTATGCAATTGATGTTCCACAAAATTTAAAGGGTTTCTTTAATATCAGCACCATTTTGATTACATTTTGTTCTTGATTTTCTAAACAAACACACTTTGAATCTGTTGGACTTATAACAAGGTGTAATTCAATTGCTTTGAAAATTTTTACTAAAATGTTTATAAAAAAAAAATGCAATTTGTATATTTAATGGTTTTTTGTTTTTACCGCAATTTTTTCTATTGTTGGCTGCTTAACTTGTGCAATTGATGGTCCACAAAATTTGAAGGGTTTCTTTAATATCAGCACCATTTTGATTACATTTTGTTCTTGATTTTCTAAACAAACACACTTTGATTCTGGAGTATGAATATTCATAATTAAACTCTTTAGTTTGCTAGAAGCTATTTTTCTACATGGTTTTTAATCCTCAATACTTTAGCACTTACAAAATGGCCCCATTCCCCATTGTACACATTTCTGACTCAAAATTTTTGATGTATTAACAGTAACTTCATAAAACTTTCAGATAAGATATTTATACCTTCCTTTTTTGTTGATATTCATAACTCAAATTAATAGCAAAGTTAATAACAAAACATTTGAAGTATAAAAGTCAACTACTTCATTACTGCAATTAAAACTGAAAGCAAAACAAAGTTACAATTGATATTCCAGTTTTGGTTTTGCAAATACAGTTATGACAGAATAATTGAAAACTGGAGTTAAATTTTGACTGGTGAAAATTAAAAAACTTTTCACAGATAAAATTACTTCATTACTGAAATTTTAAGAACAATTAAGAGAAATAAAAAATTTGAAGTTGTAGTACATATTCTAGTTTTGATTTTACAATTGCTGTTATAGATTATGACAAAATATTGTCATATTTTAAATATATCTTCATTCACATATAAACGTTATGATTTCATAATTGTGAAAATATACAAATATTTATTTTTCTTAACATTGCTTTTTAATATGATAAGGTTAGCAAGGAGCAAATTAATTTTATATGTTATTTTAAATGTAAAAAACAGAATTTAAAAAAGTTTCCCTATCCAGCAACCGGATATTGAAATATTCGGCCAGAACGAATATTCAGTTTGAGTGCCAAATAAGCAGGATACCCGGCAGAAGCCGAATATCTGGCACATCCCTAGAAATTAGTTGCATTACTAGAAATTAGTTGCAATGTACCATGGCCCAGTATTTTTTTGAAGTGCTGTCGTGCGTATCAATTTAAAACTTAAAAATATTAGAAGTGGGGCACTTATGCTAGAATGGTGAGTACAATGCTTTTTTTTTTTTTTTTCGTACTGCTGCTTAAATGCAGATGTTGTCAAAGATCACTTAAACATGAATTTTGTCTAAGGATCATTTTAATGTATATGTCATCAAGGGATCGTTTAAATACCAATTTCGTTGAAGGATCGCTTTAACACCAATTTTGTCAAAGGATCGCTTAAACGCAAATGCCGTCAAAGGATAACAGAAAAATGTGAATTTTATCAAAGGGCTGCAGTTAGTTGCTGATTTTCTTCCATGTAATGAAATAATGAAAATATATTCAGTAAAAAATGTTGTCTAGTGTATAAATCACACATAAATTAGTTAGTCTTAAATAAAAATTCTGGTATGAAGTATTTTTATATCTTGAATAAAAATTCTTTAGATATTTAGTGTTAATGTCCTGTGTAATTTACAAATTACCATGGTGTAAAATTCAGTTATTTTGTTTATTATATTTCTATATGTTTAATAATTTAATTTTGTGTGTACAAATTACAATTTTTGATCTTTCTAAAATTTCATTTTATATTGTTAAAATAGGTGGAGAAATTAGCCAGAACATGGAGCAATACTTTTTTTTCACCTAACTTGGAAGGAATCCGGGTTTGAAGTATATCTGACTTCAGAATAAAGGATTGAAGACTTGAATGCCCATTTCAGAATATTCAAGAAAATATATTGAGAAAGCTCATGTTAATATATAAAATATATTGTATTTCTGATATGACTTTTTAAAAAATGAATGAAATTTTTGTTTAATTGAATACTAAATATATAATTTGTAAGCAAAAATTATGTTTAATAAAAAATGTAGCACAATGAAAACATTAGCACTGTTCTATATTGTCTGTGTCTATTTATTTCATCTATTCTAGCATGGTAGGTATTTTCAGGTGGAACATAAGGACAAGAACTGGCAGATGATGCCAGAAAATAGCTAAAGTCATCGAATGTAATTCCAGCTGTAATTTGAAAAGAAGGTGCATAAGGTTTATCACAATTAAAAGGGGAGGGGGTGTGAATGATTTTTCTTTTTTATGCTTGTGTGCTTCACATTTTATTTGAGATAAGATGAATTTGGTGTGTGCATGTATATGAATGCAGAGATAATTTTGATTAGCACGTGTAATTATTATCTATTTAAAATAGTTAGTAAATTTTTAACTCTATTTCATGCAAAAGTCTCAATATAAAAGCTTATGAAGTATGAGTTATTATTCCATTTAATTACCTCTCGCTCACCTCCTTCCGAAATTGGTATTGTCGAAATTTTATTTGTGTATTTCTTGCTATTTAAATGGTTTATGCATCTTAGCAACAAAATGTTGTCAACTTAATAATTTATTGGATTATTTTTGGAGTGCATCAATATTATATTGAATGTGATGAAAACAAAAATTCAAGAATAATTTTGCGATGAAAAATGTTATCACAAAAGTACTTCATTGTTCAAGAGGGAAAAATTTGTGTTAACCCCTAGTTTTTTCCCCCCCTATTGTGTATGGATTATTATAAGACAGATCCCGTAAAAGGAAAAGACAATAAAATCTGCAATAATTGTAAATAAACTTCATTTAATGCAAATTTCACCTTTAATAATAATTCTTATCTCATAGTCAAAAGCAAGTTGGCTATTGAACAGAAACTAGATTTTTTTATGCTTCTGATTAGTTTGAAAAGATAAAGGAAATCTCCCCCCCCCCCCCTAAATCCAATACACACATGCACGCCTACAAATCAGAAACTAGTCGTTGGGGGCCACCGTAATACTTACCCATCATGGATATCCATATGAAAATAAAACATGTGAAACTATTTGTACAATGCATTGCAATTCATAAACAAAATTTAAATATTGTTAATATACATAGTAATGCTATATTAAAGAACTGCTGATGTACCAATTTCGACAAATTACATAAAACGCCAAACTAGTCAAGTAGTACCGAACTGCGTAAAAGAAACATCCTTATAACTCCAAAAATAATAATTCTATTAACTAACAATTAACTGCGTCGGATTAAGCGTCTCATTTCCAATTAAAATATACTTCTGAATTGAAATTTGAATGAAATACAGGGTCATGAAAAATCGAAGAATGTGGAAAACAAGATTACAAATATCTCGGGAACTAATAATCCGATCGACTTCGTTCTATATGCAAAATGTGTGCTTTTTTATTGCCTTTTACGTCCATTCCTTAGAACAAAAAAATTCGAAAATTTTTATATACCTTTCATCAGAACGAATTTTTCGAGAGTCCGAAAAAAATAGTTCCGGATAATCGAGGTTGCTGATATTACATAGGCTTCGTCCCATTCTTACATACTAACTACATACAAAATTTCAAGTCTCTATCTCAATTTGTTCGGGAGATAGAGCGTTTACAGACAGACAGACAGACAGACAGACGGACAGACAGACGGACGGAAATTTTTTTTTCCTAAAAATATGTTTTTCGGAATCTCCACTATCTAAAACGTGTAAATCCGTCAAAAAAAATTTTTCGATTTTCAAAACGATTGCAAGACTTACCCTATACTACGTATGATGGGTAAGTAAAATGTCTACTGCTTTGAAACAATATTTGATTATTTTTTATGTATTACACTTGGAACTCTAGGCAAATGCCATTGCATGGAGGGGGGGAGGGGAATGAAACATTTTTACTATAAAAAAGAAATTACTATTGAATATTTGAGCAAAAGATTAGAATATTTTTATGCTTCATGATTAAAAAAGTTAGTTCTTTCCCCTCTTGTCAGAAAAGTATTTGATTCTTTGTAATACCTTTTTTTTTTTTTTTTTTTTTGAATTGGATAATTGAATTTCAGAAATTGAAAAATTTATCACAAGTTTCTATATATATGTTTCCTGAACAATTTAAAGTTGATATCGGAAAAGCTAGGTTTTTTTTTTCTCTTAATATGATAAAAATGAAATACACATATGAAACTGAATGAAGGAAGAATTTATACAAAATAACCAAAAAAAAAGGGGGGGGGCTTTTATTTTAAGCATAACACAGAGCAGAGAGATTCTGTATTAAGTTAAAAATGTAAACTATCTCATAAAATAAGTTAACTGCAAGATATTGGGGGAGGGGTATTCTCCAGTCTTAAATTTCCGCAATAAAACGTTTCAATGCCCCTCTATAAAATTAATTTAGAGAAAATCTTGCAACAATTTAAGATTCTGAAACTTCAGAATTTTTAAAAATGTATGAATTCCCCCCCCCTTCCTCCAATTAATATAATTGAGGTATTTTAACTCTTTCAAGAACGGTGGTACATTTATGAAAATTCCCAATTGGTACCAGAATTTTGATTAAAAAATAGTTTATGATGTTAGGGAAATTTAGCTTTTTCTTGTTTAAAATTATATTTGTAAATTCCAGTATCTTTCATTTCAGCAATTTAAGTGATTTGGTCCTGAAAGGATTAAAATAGTTTAGATGCTGCAAAATAAATAATATTAAAAGTATTCGCCGACATGGGTATAAAATGTCTTTTGACTGGCACAAGATTTATATAATCCTATGTGCATCAAAAACAAGTACAAAATGATTATCATTGGGTATCAAATTTGTGCCCTTATTTTAACTTTTTTATGCCAGAAATATCGGAATTCCTACATATTTGTATCGAATACGTATCACCCATATCGCCGATTTCCGCCGTGGTGCCATATTTATGGCACCACAAAGATTGCCCATCTAAGTATCGCCAAAGATATCGAAGGAAAGGACAGAATCGATACTTTTAGGTTACGAATCGCTGTTATCGAAATAACACCTCTAGTACTTGTCGGAAGATATCATTTTTATATCAATCTGTTAGTTCTGTGTTTGCTGGGTCATGTCCTTCACCGCAATGTGGCGCAGTGTTCTGCTTCGGAGCTCCGTTTGGGAATTGAGACATTTTTCGTTCCGATTCCCAAGGGGTTTTTAATTCATAACTTTTTTAATTTTGGTCCCACGGTCTCGAAAATGCCCGAAATGACTTCCCCGGAATTTTTCCAATCGAAAGACACCTCTCGCGACTTCCAACTCGCCCGCGTTGCAAACTGTAATCGGCTTCAAGCAGACAGACAGACAGAGGCGCACGGATTTTATTAGTATAGACTAGCGAGCTACGCCCGCTAGCTGGGCCACTTTTTCCAAACAAACCTCGGTATTAAGCAGTATATAATAAACAAAAAAATTCATTTAATAAGCAAGTCTTGGTGTTCAAATCCTCAAGCACAAAAAAAAGTAAATTAAAGAGCCATGGTCCCGTTAAAAATATGCGATTTCGCACGGTGGGCCACGTGCACTTGAAAAAAAAGATTGTGAATCGGAGCTATGGTCGCTTCGCGCCCATAGTCCCGTTAAAAGTATTTGGTTTTGCGCGGTTGGCGCTACGCGCCCATAAGACATTTTTTCGTATTTTTTAGTTCATCAGAAGCAGATTTTTACGCAGATTCTGAATATGTAATCAGTTTTTTTCTACTTTAAAAACTGTCTGCATGATGGTTTAAGAAAAAACGCGCAAAGAAAAGTTTCGATAGTCCTGTTTTATTTCTAAGTTCAATATTTTAGCGAAAACTACGGTAAATATTCTACGGCAAGTCAAAAAAATTGATGCGGAAAAAAACGCAATTAGCGCCGGTAGAAAAAGAGGTTTTCGGCTGTTTCTTCTTTTAGCCAAAGGGGGAAAATTCATGTCCTTCACCGCAAGGTGGCGCAGTGTTCTGCTTCGGAGCTCCGTTTGGGAATTGAGACATTTTTCGCTCCGATTCCCAAGGGGTTTTTAATTCATAACTTTTTTAATTTTGGTCTCACGGTCTCGAATATGCCCGAAATGACTTCCCCGGAATTTTTCCAATCGAAAGACACCTCTCGCGACTTCCAACTCGCCCGCGTTGCGAACTGTAATCGGCTTCAAGCAGACAGACAGACAGACAGACAGAGGCGCACGGATTTTATTAGTATAGACAAGTATCTTACGATACATCCAGATTGAGGACCAGCCTCAATACAGTGACTTGAAATACTTCCATTAATAGGAAGATAAAAGCGGCGAAGATTAGAAATCTACATCGTATATTTATACCAAGCTGGCCGGATTGAAAACACCGTTTCAGGGCAACGCCCACGAAACGAGCCAATGAGAAAACGACGTGTGTACGAATCGAAAGATCGATTCGGTAAAACGGATGAAAGATTCGATTAATGTTACGATATTCCAAGTCGCCATCTGGCGGGGAAAATATCGTTACGGAAAAATATGATTAGTCGGAGATAAGTTATTGCAGGTGTTGGTTGAAATTAAAGATGGCGTCCATGACGGAAATTACGAAAGGCTATTAAAGTTAAATGGATTATTGAATGCTATGAAGTTGATAACGTCCGGAAAGGAATTGAAAGGTAAGTTAATATTTATTGGATATGGTTATTATGAAATAATAAATAAATAAATATTAAA
Organism: Maratus speculifer; assembly: GCA_964019185.1. Taxonomy (NCBI): domain Eukaryota; kingdom Metazoa; phylum Arthropoda; class Arachnida; order Araneae; family Salticidae; genus Maratus; species Maratus speculifer. Next base: position 295,589,431 of record OZ025297.1, on the reverse strand, counting down.
ATAAATTATGAGTGAATGAATTAATGAATAAATGGATACAGGTGGTGATGAGAAAACCATCTGTTGATGGAATCCCATCAATGCCCCCCCCCTCTCATTGCCTTTATAAATAAAGAGTTACAAGTGAACTCAAAGAGCAAAGGATTGAAAAATCCATAGATATCACAATTACATTCACAAAATCAAGAGACAAAACTGAAAAAAAAAATTTTTTTTGTTAGTTAATAATACCTCAATACTTTGTCAATTAGGAGTATCTCATTAACCAGAACAAATCAGGATTGTCTCGAAAAAACTTAAGGAATTGAAATTCCGTCTAGTTCATTTCTGAACTCAAAAAGTGAAACAATTGCAATAGTTGAAAAACACTCGACTTCAACAATTGAAGTCAGAAAAATTTAAACGAAGCCTAACTAAATATGCTTCGATCATGGTAAAATTTAAACAAAGTTTAAACACTTCGAACTTGAAAAAATTTTAAACGAAGTCCAAGTACTTCGAACTTGAAAAATTTAAACAATTTAACAATTTTAAATAATTTAACAATTTTAAGTAATTTAACAAGAAAAAATTTAAACAAATTAACAATTTAAATGATTTAACAATTTGAATAATGTAACAATTTGAATAATTTAACAATTTAAACAAGTTAACAATGAAATTTTTGAAGAATAGTTAATTTTTATTTGTATAAGAAAAGTTTAAAGTAAAAAAAAGTTTAAAAGTTTAAAGTTTAAAATTGCGAATCGTTCACCAAAAAGGCTGGCTTCAGTCTGTCCAGTGATATGTTTACTAGTTTACCTTTTATGGCCACTTTAAAAAGTTTATCGTTGCGCTCAACGACTTCAAAAGGTCCATCATATGGCGGTTGTAAAGCTGGCCGAATACCTTCTTGGCGCACAAATACGTGCGTACATGTTTTAAACTCTTGAGACACAAATGTTTTTGTGCTATTATGGGACTTAGTTGGTTGTGGTTTGAAATCTTTGAAAGTATTTCTTAACCGCTGTACTAATTCTTCAGGACTTTTAATGGTGGATTTGTCGTCAAAGAAATCACCTGGTAGTCTAAGAGTAGATCCAAAAACAAGTTCTGCTGGTGAAACATTTATATCAGTTTTTAGTGCAGCACGAAACCCTAGTAACATTGTTGGAAGTATTTCAGTCCATTTTTCAGTTCGTCTGGCTTTTAGTGCACATTTTAGAGGTCTGTGCCAATTCTCAATAATTCCATTACTCTGAGGGTGGTATGGAGACGATCGGTACTTTCTAGCACCTAACAGTCTGGCTAACTGCTGGAAAAGTTCAGATTCGAACTGGCGTCCTTGGTCAGTGGTAATTTTCTCAGGACAACCAAACCGAGCAATCCATTCAGAGAGTAGTGCGCGTGCCACTGATTCTGCTGTGATGTCACTAAGTGGATATGCCTCTGGCCAACGCGTTGCTCTATCAATTACAGTTAAACAATACCTTTTACCATTTGATTCCGGTAAAGATCCAATTAAATCTAAATGTATATGTGCAAATCTATCTGTTGGAAGATCAAATTTTCCTAACTCTGTTTTTGTATGTCTGACAATTTTGGAACGCTGGCAATCCAAACACTCACGAGCCCAAGTTCGACAATCTTTAGCTAGGGAAGGCCAGATAAATCGTTGTCGCAATAAATTTACACTACCTTTAGTTCCAGGATGGGAAAGTGCATGTAAATTCAAAAATGCCTGTTTTCTAAAAGTTGGAGTTAAATATGGACGTGCTTTGCCACTAGAAATGTCACAATAAATTTCTGCTGTGGAATTTGGAAGGGTAATTAATTTGAGTACTAAGCTGGATCGACCACTTTGCATAATTTCTCTAAGTTCTGAATCCTCTTTTTGCTCCATACTTAATTTATTGTAATCTAATGGAGTGGGCATTTGTATTTCGTTAATTCGGGAAAGTGCATCGGCTGCATCATTTTGGTTTCCTTTTAAAAATACTATATCAGTAGTGAATTCAGATATAAAATATAACCACCGACTTTGTCTGTTAGTATAATTATCTGTTCTTTTTTTAAAGGCAAAAACAATAGGCTTGTGATCGGTAAAGATTGTACACTGACGGGCTTCCAAAAAGTGTCTAAAATGCTTCACAGATTCATAAATTGCTAACAATTCTCTATCAAAGGTAGAATACTTTAATTGTGTTTCATTTAGACGTTTGGAAAAAAATGAGAGTGGTTTAAGTCCCTCCTCTGTTTCTAAACTTAGTGTAGCACCAATAGCAAAATCACTAGCATCAGAATGAAGTGCTAATTGACCATCGTGGCTAGGAAATGCAAGAGTTGCATCCGTTAATGCCTCTCTTGAAGCTTCAAAAGAATTTATTGCATTTTCAGACCAATCGATAGGGGTTGAATCTTTCTTTTTAGCTCCACGCAACAAATCTGTTAAGGGTGCAAGGATAGTTGCAGCATTGCGACAAAAACGTCGAAAGTAATTGAATAATCCAATATATGTACGAAGTTCAGAAAGAGTTTTTGGTCGTGGATATTGCTTAATAATTTCAACTTTAGATTGTAATGGTCGAATCCCAGCAAAAGAAATTTCGTGTCTTAAAAATGATACGCTGTTTTGTTTAAAAACACTTTTGGATATATTTATGTTAAGTCCGTATTTAGAGAGTCTGCTTAGAACAGCTCGTACATGGTCTATATGTTCAGACTCAGTTTCGGAAAAAATTAGAATGTCATCCAAATAAGCTATAGCAAATGGAAGATCATAGAGAACTTCATTAATAAATCTTTGGAATGTGTTTGCTGCACATTTAAGTCCAAAGTTTAGATATAGAAATTCGAAGCTTCCAAAAGGAGTTATTACCGCTGAACTAATTAACTTTCCAAAAATTAATTGGCACATGAAATTTCTCAATCCAGTGACAGAGGCTAGCATATCCTAGATTGGAGATTAACCAAACATGGAAGTTAATCTCTAAAAGATGCAAATAGAAACTTTTCAAAAATTTAAAGTATGAAAGAAGAACATGAATAGGACGTACCATTTCAAAAAGCTAACAATTTCCAAATTTGAAAATGTTACAACCAGCTCTAGTTGATTTCTTGATCACAATATTTAAATAAATCTTTATTACAATTGACAAAAGGAAAATTTATGAAAAAAAAATTAAAATTTCATTTTTGAACTTGAACTCCAGGCATCTAGTCCTAAGGAACAATACAACGGCTCTTTCAAAAACTCTAACATTCAAATTGATTAATATGAATTAGGGACTCATTTACTCTCCTGACAATCTTCCGGTACCTGGAAAACATGCACTCCCAAAAAATGGCTGTTGGCCCTAGATGCCTAGAATAAAACAAACAGAAATTATATACATATAAACAAAAATTGTATAAACACAAGTACAAATACTTTAAAAATAAGATTTCTTTACAAATTAAAAGCTATGGGTTTTAAAAAGAAATCACTTTAAAAATATTTTTAACATTCGGGTACAGTTTAACAATTTAAAACTTTATAAAATGATCAAGATAGCTGGTTATCTATGCTGATTAATTATGCTGGTTAACAGTAACAATAGCAGATGTCTACACCTATCTTTTTAAACGTTATTTACAATTTTCAAGGAATAGTGTAGTTACAAAAAGCTTGACATGTTACAAATAATACCAGCTTAAGTTAGGTACGTTATATAAAAAAAATTTAAATATGAAATACATGAAAAATTTATATATGATATGAATTTAAAACTATTTTACATCATCACTTAGAAATCGAATCTTTATAAAGTTAAGTATTTCATATTTAGACAATGGTTTGGTAAAAATATCTGCCAAGTTTGACCTGCTACGCACGTGATTAAGTAAAAATTCCTCCCTATTGAAAAGATCTCTTATAAAAAAGAGTTTTACATCAATATGCTTAGACTTGTAATTTTCTACTGGGGATTTAACAAAGTCGTTTGCGGCTTGATTATCTGCATTCATTACAACTGTCCTCCCTAGTACAGGTATGATCCCTTCTTGTACACATTCGCGGCGTATCCGGTCAAACCAGACCAGGTTCTTGACGGCCTCAGTCATTGCGACGAATTCAGACTCCATAGTCGATAAAGAAACGCACTTTTGCTTAAAAGTGCGCCAATCGACAGGAGCTTCATAGAGCATGACTATTTGACCGCCGCACAGTGGTCCCAAATTGCGATTATGTGGCCAAAAATCCAAAAATCGAAGTTTCGTATTTCGAAATGAATAAAATTCCACAGTATTGAGAAATATCTGGAGATTTATATTCTTTAATATTTTTGTTTTATATGCTTTCATGAATTCGCAGTGCTTATCTAAAGTTGGGAGTTTTGAGCGTTTTTTACTGTTGCGTGATTTTCAGTCAAATTCGTTGCATTCATAGCCTAATTAAGACCTTTTCAGATAGTTGAAAGTTTTTTTCTTTGCACTTTTCTGAAACAGCATTAAAGTATATATTTAATTTGTTTTTTCGGTTGCAAAAATCTCAAAAATTTAAAAAAGTTGATACATTTTAAAAATACATAGTTTTAAGGGATTTTCGTACATAAAAAGTGATATATAAAAAAAACTCCTCCTAACATATCGGAGATTTTACTACAAAATGTAGAATGAAACTTCTAAAATAATATCCCAAGAGATCTATTGCGACTTTTTGCGATTTTGTGAGAACCAATACTTTGAAGTTGGACATTGGATATCGCCGATATTAGTCCAAAACCAGTAATCGAGTTGAAGCTCTGTGAAATTTCCGCACTGACACAAAATTGTCAATGTTTATATTATATGATGCAAGATTCCAATTAATATAACACAGTCAACTTAATTTTTTTAATTCTGGGGGTGGGGGTATAAATATGTAAATTTATTTATTTTATTATTATTATTATTAATATTATTTTACAATTTTTCTTTTACTTTTTCCGTTTATTTCAAAAATAATGTTAAAACTTGAAGCACATATTTAGAGTTTAGTTTATATATATATATATATATATATATATATATATATATATATATATATATATATATATATACACATACATATGTACATATACATTTATACACACTATTTCTAGCAACATGCATGTAAGGAACTTCAGTCAGCTGGAAAAAAATCATTCAATGTTTTAAGTTTCTGAATTATTTTTAAAGTTCTATTTTGTCTACTTACAAATAAATTTTCTTAGTGTATTTTTTAATTTTCACGCAATGTCATATAAATCTATTGTTACATTTTTAAATAAAGGTTTTTTTTTTTTCCAATTTATTACATATTATTATTATGTACATTTATTTTGTTTAAACTAAGAAACGATCTCGTTATATTAATTAAAGGAAATGTATACCTCTGCACTTTCACTAGAGAAATTTGTCGACGCGATGTATGTACAAATAAAACCCCCATATAGAATAGTTCATTGCGCTCCCTTCATTTGACACTCCCACTATCTCTTTCTCTTATGTTCATTCGTCCCCTGCCCCCACTTCCTGTGAAAGGGGAGAGATTCTCTGAAGAAAGCGTTAAGAATTTTTTTTAGTTTAGTTTGGTTGTGCAGATCCGATTCTGTGTGTATTATTCGTTGATTACATGCTGTGTTATGCTTAAAAATTTTGCTTTGTGAATATCAAAATGTTATCTAGGAGACAACTATAATAATATTAAATATAATAATTATATTATATAAATAATAATTATATATATAATAATTATAGGTAATGTCGCAATTATTTCTAGTAATTTTAAAGATTTTTATACACATGTTATAGTGGAATATTCATTGAATGAAAAAAAGGTTCACTAAAAAAATCCTTAAATCAATTCTATTGGAAGTTCATCGCATTTTGGAAAAAAGCAAACAGAAATAGAGATCATCTCGAACGGAAGCATTCTACATGGCTTGACGGAATCGTAGATTTTTCTAAGGATTTGTTAGAAGTTCCCCATCCAAATACGTCAAATTTAACAGTCAGAAAATGTGGACGCCCCAAAAAATCTTATGTTGAAGGTAGCGATCGTAGTAAAAGAAGAATCGTAAAACGTGAGTCCGATTCATGTACAACTCCAGAAGCAGTTAGAGTTCTATCTAGTCACTTCAAAAATAAAGGAAATCGAGCAGCAGTATCTGTGCTAAGAGTCGTAACGAATAGCACACCCACATCGTCAAGAAAGAGTCTTGAAAAAATAATGAATGAAGAGAAACCATATACACCATATTCGCCCGAAGAAGCTCTAGCTCTTCTCCTTGAAACAAAATTAACTAAACGATCTTATAATATATTACGAAAATCGTCAAAAGAGTGAAATGCAGATATTTATCCTAGCTATAAGAAACTAGTGGCAGCTAAGAAACTTTGTTATCCAGAAAACATTCGATGTTCAGAAATCGATTGTGAGGTTCCACTACAAAGTTTACTCGATCACACGATTAAAAGAATATTGCAAGCATTAAAAACCCCACTTGAAGGAGATTATACACTGTTATGCAAATGGGGATTTGATGGATCCTCCGGGCAATTCCAATACAAGCAAGCATGGGAAGAAGAGACACTGGCTAGTGATGAGAGTGTTTTTATTTCTTCTTTCGTTCCATTAGTTTTAAAAGGTAAAGACGGAGATGTATGGAATAATCCTCGGCCAAGTTCCACTCGATTTTGTCGCCCCATTAGGCTTCAATTCAAAAAAGAAAATAAAAATCTTACAAAACAAGAGGAGAAGTATATTCAACGACAAATAAATGATTTAAAGTCATTTAAGGGATCTTATTTAGAAATAAGCTACAATTTATTGTTAACAATGATAAATGGCAAAGCTGTCAGTGCCTTGACTGATACGAGCACTTTACAGTGCCTTATTTGTAAACAAACTTCAAAAGGCTCCTCGTCATGGACTGTATCAAAACCAGCAGATGCAGACGCTCTGAAATATGGACTATCACCACTGCATGCATACATAAGATTCTTGGAATTCATTCTGCAAATTTCCTATAGGTTAGGTAAGAAATTTAAATATTTAATAATTTAAATAGTTTTTACTTTAAAACCTCTCTACTAAGCATTCTCTTACATTAATTTTATAGGTGCAAAAGTGAAAGAACGGGGTGATAAGAACAATCCAGAAATTAAAAAACAAAAAGAAATTGTTCTTCAAAACTTAAAAAAATAATACATATAAATCCTGATCGTCCAAAGCAGGGATTTGGATCAACGACCGATGGCAACACTGCCCGAAGATTTTTTTCTAATCCATCAGCAGCAGCTAAAGCAACGGGAATTGAGCATAATATAATCAGAATGTTTGGAGTAATTTTGTTTGTTTTGTCGAGTGGCCATGAGGTTAATGTCGAACATTTCGAATCCTACTGCAAAAAATCCTTACTGTGCTATAAAATATTGAACAGTTGGTATCCATTAACACCAACTGTTCATAAAGTTTTAGAACATAACTCTGAAGTACTAAAACATTTTCTCTTGCCTATTGGGCAGCTGTGTGAAGAGGCACAAGAGGCAAGAAATAAAGATATAAGAAATTACAGGGAATTTTTCAGTCGAAAACCAAGCAGAAGGCTGAACAACAATGATTTATTTTGCCGACTGCTTCTATCTTCGGATCCTGTAATTTCCTCTGCTCGTGAATTGCCCCAAAAAATACGCATAAGCTTGCTCCAGAAATTAAGAAAGATTTGGAAGCATTACTAATTTGAAGACAATTTCATGAAAGTTTTCAGGAAAATGCAGCTATAAGCGATGATTCTATTGAAGAGGGACTTAGCAGTGAAGAATCATCAGATGCTTCAGATGGATTGTTATAGCTATGAATTATTGCATTGCTACGTAAATTTTGGATTTGACATCTAAAATTTTCGTTATTTCATGATGTGTGTAAGTATTGTATTAAATTATATTTAATCTAGTTATTACATGTCTATAGTTATTAGTGCACGCATCTATAAATAAGATTTAATTATTTTAAATGTGCAAAGTTTATTGATTTTAAATAAGCAATGCGAAAGAACAAATTAAAAAATGCATGAAAATTTTACTCAACCCTTGGGATGAAATGTTGCGATTACTCGAAATGTCTAATTCCACTCTTCTAAAAAGCATTTAACCCTTTATGCAGTGACAGTACTTTTAAGTACCAGTGAATAAAATTTATTGTTAAATTTATTCATTCTGTCTATTAATGAAAATTTATTTTTCTTTCCATAAAATAAAATTTGCCCTATCAAATTTCCATAACGTAGAGATATAGTCAAAACTAAATAGTTTCAAAAAGTGGTAATATTCTTAATCATTTTCATACGTATGCTTTTCTTATTAAGACAAAAATTATGTGAAACGTTTTGGACTACAAAAGTCTTTCAATATATTTAAATGCATTGCTTGTATAAGAATTGTGATATTTCCACAACGGTATTTTTTGCTAATTAATCTGACTATTTTTGTAAAATGATAAAAAAAAAAAAAAAAAAAAAAAAAAAAAAAAAAAAAAAGTTAAAACTACTGATATATTTAATATGTTTTAATGAAAATTTATCCAAATTTCACATTATTATAATTTAATAATCCAATATATCTTCAGATATTAAAGAAGATAATTTTTGAGCTGAAGAAATTTCTTGCTAATTAATTCCATAGATAAAGGATTAAAAAACGGATTTTATTTTTATTTTTCGATAAAAGCAAACAAAAAAAAAAAAAAAAAAAAAAAAAAAAAAAAAAAAAATTCATTTTTCAAAACAGATTTTGTTTGTAAAAAAAAAAAAAAAAAATGGGGATACTAGAAATTTTATAAGGGGGGAAGGGAAGAAAGCGGGAAAATCCTAGAAATTTAGATAAATAATTATTTATTTAATATTAACAAAATAAAGTGACGAAGACAGATTCTTCAATTTTTTTTGGAATTTCAAAGTTATTATTCTCTGTGTGTTAGAGAGGAGCAAAATAATTGGGGGGGGGGGGGAATCGAAAATTTTAGAAGTGATCTAATTAATGAATTCTATGATTTATTATTAATTCATATTAAGTTGATGTTGAAAACTTAAAAAAAATAACCTTTTCAGATTTTCTTTGCTATATTATCAGATGGGAAAAGGGGCGAATTCACATGTGTTTAATGGGGAAAAGGGGGGGGGGGGGGTTCGGGGGGACAAAATTTAGCTGATTGTTTTTTTTATGTATTTCGTTGATTTCTGGCAATCTTTTGATTTTATTTTGCAATAACATTAAAAAAAAAAAAAAAAAAAAAAAAAAAAAAAAAAAAAAAAAAAAAGGTTTTTAATTATACATTTTCAATGAAACGGGGGGTTAAGGGGGGTGTAAATTTCCGGAAATATTGAATCGGATGATTTGTCTTGAAAAAGATTAAATAATCTCAAAAATTGAAAACATTCATTCCCGTGAAAAAAAAAAATCGTAAAAAATAGAAAATTTAAATCGAACAAAAACTTTCCCCGTCTTTTGCCCCCCCCCCCAATTCCCTCCCCCGTAACCCCAACTACATTTGTTTGAAATTCACAATGTAATATCATATACTATGTTATAAAAGGATAAATGAATCATATACAACCACTAGGAAAGCCAGAAATGATTTTTGGCCACTAAATCGCGATTTGGGACCACTGTGCGCCGATCGAAGTCCGGTCATCGCGGTTAGCCGCGAAGTCAGCATCAGTAAAAATTGCGAGATCATTGGATCTGCACGAGAGTTTCAGCTTGTAATGCATAGTTGCTTTTAAATATCCCAGCAATCGAAGTAACCCGTCCCAATGGACTATACCTGGGTTTGCTTGGAACTGACTTAAAACATTCACGGCATAGCAAAGGTCAGGTAGAGTACGGTTAGCCACAAAGGCAAGGCAACCCAGTAAATTACGATAGGGCAGATGTGACATTTCCTTTATTTCAGCATCAGATACGGGACAACTGGATCTTGAGAAAATTATACCGTTACTGATAGGCAATGAAAAAACTGGAATATTAAAAGAACTGAACCTATTACATACATCTTGGATGTTGTTTTTCTGGTGAATCACAACTCCCGTCGGAGTATCCTCGAATTCAACACCAAGTAGTCTTTTTGTCGTTCCAAGTTCTTTTATATTAAACCTAGCTTTTAATTTAAGTAAAATATTATGTATAAGCTTTTTCGTTTTCCCAAAGATCACAATGTCATCCACGTATAAAAGTAATAAAATGTTGGAATTAAAAATATAAACGCAATTACAGGACGATAATTTCTTAAAACCAATGTCTAATAAAGTTTTATGGATTTCTGTAAACCATTCTCTGCCACTCTGGTGCAATCTAGTTTGCAATATAGATGCTCTTTGCCTGGTTCAGAGAATCCGGGTGGTTGTTGCATATACACATCCTCATTCAGTGGTGCATACAGGTAGGCGCAGGTCACGTCACACTGAGTGTGTGACCACCCGCTACACGATACAAGAAGGGAGAAAAAGAATCGGATAACGCCAAAGTTCACAACAGGGCTGAAAGTCTCTTCGTAGGATTCGCCCTTTATTTGCTTGAACCCTTGGGCAACAAGCCTCGCCTTGTGCCTGGTATCCGTCCATTTTCATCCCGTTTTCTCGTGTAAACCCACCGGCAACCTACTGGCGTAACATATGCTGGTAACTCAGCCAAATGCCAAACCCCACGGTCTCTCATTACCTGCATTTCACGCATCATTGCTTCCCACCAGATCGAGCTCTGTTCCGATTTGCATGCTTGTTTAAATGTACGGGGGGTATCAGAGTTAACTGCTAGTCATGCTGAAAAACGTGAAAAATTTGACTCACTTGAACTTTTGTCCTCACTTTCTGATGTTTCAGACTCCACGGGAATAGGAATAATGCCGCAATAGGAATTGGATCCTTTAAAATCAAAAATTTCAGGCTTAAGTAAAATGTTGTTATCCTGACAGTATTTACGAACTTCGTTCAAGGAACGTAACCTATTGGTTTTTCCTAGCTCGTAGTAATAAACGTCTGTTCTGTTTTCCTTCTTGCGTTTTACAGGCTTTCTTATCCAACTAACATCTTCACGTAAGGGAATAGTTGGTAGGCTACTGGTACTGGACCCCGAATCAATGTCCCCCTCCCCCCAAGTGGGTAATCTTGAGAACTGCTGGAAGGACCTGGGATGACCTCAGGTTCATCTTCGACAGCATCATCTCGATTGACCGCAACCTTGGGAGAAAAGAGGGCATAATCATCGGTGCCCAGCACAGCTACACTGCGCTTAAGACCAACAGAACTTTCGTTAAAGCAAACATTAGAGGACTCAACTATTTCATCTGTCTCAGGAATCCAAATACGGTAACCCCTCGTGCGGAAAGCATATCCCACAAGGATTCCCTTTCTAGCACGAGCTTCGAGTTTCCATGTCCTTTGCTTCGGCGATTTAACATAAGCTTCAGTTCCAAAAGGCTTTAAATGCCTAACAGACGGCTTTCTATTCCCGTAAAGCTCGAATGGAGTCTTGCCTAACAGTTTTGGACAAATTCTGTTCCAGGAATAGGCAAAATATTTAATTGCCTCTGGCCAAAATTTTGGGTCTAAGTTACTATCAATGAGCAAAGTTCTTATTCCATCAGCCGCAGTCGCCATGAAACGTTCTGCAACCCCGTTTTGTTGTGGAGTATACGCATTGGTAAATTCGTGGTGTATACCCTTTTCTTCAAAGAAATTTTTGAAAGAAATACTATCGAATTCCCCACCGTTGTCCGTCCTGTAACTTTTAACCTTTTTGTTCAAGTAATTCTCAGCCCTCAAAATATGCTTTCTCACGACATCAAAGGTGTCGGATTTAAGCCTTAAGGGGTAGATTGACACACGGCGGGAAAAATCGTCAATAATTGATAAAAAGTATCTTTCACCACCTCTACCTTCTATGCGACAGGGACCCCACAAATCTGCATACAGCAACTCAAGTGGATTATTAGAACGAATATTTTTGTTGTGCTTATGGGAAATGTTTTTAAGTTTGCCGAATTTACAGGCCTCACAAAATAAAGTAGTTTCTTTTAAGTTAGGTAATCCTCGTACACCCTGCTCACGGCTAGTATGGGTAGTTAAAGAAGGGCTAATATGTCCATACTTTTTGTGCGACATTAACATTTTCTCAGTATGTTTAACAGCAGAGGTTTCAAATTTCACTGATTTACCCTTAGAAACTGGAATTTTAGGATATAACCTGTAAATTCGGTCTTTTAAAAATGCACTAAATAAGTACTCGTCCCCCCGACAGATCTTTACCTCACCATTGTTTCCTTTAAAAGTTAAACCATTAAGGTCCAACTGGGGACCCGAAATTAAATTTCTACGTAATTGGTCTGAATACATTACATTACACAAGGTAAAAACTCTTTGACCAAAACCTCCCCTTTGCCCTTAATAGGAAACAGTACATTTTTAACAGCAACAGACATTTCATCATTTAACTCTTCAAATTTAGAAAATAATTTTCTATTGTTACAAAAGTGGTGACTCGCACCACTGTCAAAAATCCAATCCGAATCATTAACAACATTACTAAGACTAGAATGTGAAACAAAAAGATTCGACTTACATGAACTATCTGACAGTTTCGTGCGAGAGCCACCGCTTCTGCAACTGGAAAAATGAGGAGAGGGTCGTCTGGAAGTCTGTCTGGGAGTCTTGCGTCTATCTCTGGAACATCTAGGAGCAGGTGAAGAGTCTCGGGAACCACAGTTGGAGTCGTCAGATGGGCATGATGAGTCACTCTGGCTTCTCTCGGGAGACCGTTGAAAGTGTCGACTTCGGGAACTGGATCTACTGGAAGAATAAGGACGTCTGGATCTGGAAGAAGGCGAAGGATGACGGAACTGGCGATCAGGTGATCTGGCGTAGCAGTTGACTTGGATGTGGCCTAACTTCCCGCATCTGCAGCATTTCCTCTGTTGAGATTTCTTAAAGCGAGGTTTGCTCTTAAAGGGCTTAGTAACTTTAGCAGTAGTGGAGACACTGACTTGTTTGGCACTGTCCCGATCACGTAACTTCTGCCTCGTTTCCTCTGCAACCAATTCATCCACAACTAGGTCAAACTTGAAGGATGTCTCAGGTTTGGATAAGACTTGTTGGACAAGATTGTCGAAGCTGGATGGCAAAAATCGTAGGAACTGGTAGGTCAGGTAACATTAAAAAAAGTTGGCATCTATGAATTTTATCTCGGAGTAAATCTTCTTTAAAGGGGTGGCGAACAGGTTAATGGATTCTCCATATCGTATTCTTTCTTCCATGAGTTCATTGAATAAGGTCATATGATGAGTACGTGAGTCAGGATGGAAATTTTTGTGTAACCTTCGCCATGTTTCAACAGGCTCTTGACAATCTTCTATTAACCTTTTAAATTCAGGTTCTATATTCATGTAAATTAATGAAAGAGCTTTGTTTGCACGGGAGGTAAATTGGTTGACCATATCGGCAGTAACACTTTCACTTAAAACTCGGGCTACTTGCTTTAAATGTATTATATCCCATAGGCCTTTCTCCATCAACAAGTACTTCATATCGCAAGCCCATGTGGCATAATTCCGTGAACTCAACTTGTCAATCGTGTTAGTGGCCATTAAAAAAAAAATTCAGGACAAATTTTCAAGCAAAAAAAAATTTAAGTGTTACCGCCCCCCCTGACTTTTTCGTCGGTTCTTTCTTAAAAACCAAATCCAGTTTCTCAAAAAAAAATTCAAAATGGGATAAAGTTCAGCAAAACTCAAAAACAGTCTATTGTAGAAACATAATTGAAGCATAAAATAATATAAAAGTAATTAATTCATTCTGTAAATCATAAAAATTCAGCAAAGAAATAAATCAAAACTTCTTCAAATTATAAGTCAACAGTTCTGTAAACAAAAGTCCGGCAGAAATATAAATTAAAGTTCTTGAAAAATATGAATAAAGTTCTGTAAATTATAAAGTCTGGCAAAAAAAAATTCAGTTTTTCATAAAGAAGAAATCAATAAACGTAATCCACGATATTTCAAAACATAGTGTTTCACTTTTGCTTGCCGAGATCGATCTGCTCAAAATGACTTCCAGGGTTAGGCTTCCGCCCATAACCCCTTAATGTGCGTAATATAGCTTTTAGAGGTCTATATACGCTGAAAGAATATCCTTACAGTAGCAGATAGCACATATGGAGCTTTTGCTGGCACCTAACACAGTAGTGGAAGTTAAAATATATGTGAGCAGAATTTGATGTCGATCTCTTTAATCAAAAATAAAACTAACTATCTTCTCTCAAAAATAAAACTAAAGTATTTATTGATTACTTTGAGAAGTAGACTTGGCTTTACAGAAGACTTTACATGGTGAACTCTTTTTAACATCACATGAGCAGATTGTAAACGAACATAGGTGAACATATATAGATGATTAAGCTTGCAGTTGACATAAGTACATTGGTTAAAAACAATTAAAAATAAACTTAATAAAAACAAGTATCTTACGATACATCCAGATTGAGGACCAGCCTCAATACAGTGACTTGAAATACTTCCATTAATAGGAAGATAAAAGCGGCGAAGATTAGAAATCTACATCGTATATTTATACCAAGCTGGCCGAATTGAAAACACCGTTTCACGGCAACGCCCACGAAACGAGCCAATGAGAAAACGACGTGTGTACGAATCGAAAGATCGATTCGGTAAAACGGATGAAAGATTCGATTAATGTTACGATATTCCAAGTCGCCATCTGGCGGGGAAAATATCGTTACGGAAAAATATGATTAGTCGGAGATAAGTTATTGCAGGTGTTGGTTGAAATTAAAGATGGAGTCCATGACGGAAATTACGAAAGGCTATTAAAGTTAAATGGATTATTGAATGCTATGAAGTTGATAACGTCCGGAAAGGAATTGAAAGGTAAGTTAATATTTATTGGATATGGTTATTATGAAATAATAAATAAATAAATATTAAAATAAATTATGAGTGAATGAATTAATAAATGGATATAGGAGGCGATGAGAAAACCATCTGTTGATGGAATCCCATCAGATTTTGCCCATTAACTGACATGACCGAGATTTTATGCACCTGATTTTATGTAAAAGTTTGAAGGAGATCTAAGCATAATTATAGAAGCTATCGTGTCCATAAAAAAATGATATTATTTTTATATAAATAAATATATATATAGATATAACTATTATACAATACTACTATTATATATATACTATATTGCCATTGATTATTGGACACTTGCGATTTTAGACATTTTACTAAATATCTAGAAAAATACATGAGGAATCATCTCGAAACTCTTAGTATATAAATATAATAGTATACATCATACATCTCCGTGAAGATTTTTTACCGAAATTCCATAGGGGACCGTCAACAAATTAAAAAAGAATGAATATCTTTTGAATGACCCTGTCAAAATTAATGTAGCAAAAGCGCTCAAACTCTAGATTATGATTGAATGCCTTATTGTAATACATTGTGTTCATTTTTATGCAAATAGCATGCATACTCGCAGAGTAATTAAGGTTTTTATAAAAATGGTCCCAAATTTTTCCAAGTTTTTTCCTTATAATTTTCAGAGTTCTTAATATAAAATAATATTTTTTTCAGAAAATAGGACAAACAACATTGCACACAGTACCCTGTAATCAGAATTAAAAAATAATGAAAATTCTATACAAAATGAGTTGGTTTACTAAATAATTTTTTACTGCGCATGCGTCAACGATATCAAAATTTCATTTGCATATTATGTTAGCTAAATGTATAGAGCAACTTTTGTGAAAGTCACAAAATCATAACTTGAAAATTCTGAAAATAATCGTCAATTGAATAAGTTGAAAATCCGTTATTCTCAAAATGAAGCAAAAAGAAGAGGGGTTGTATCCATATATTCATAGATTAGTGTCAATATAGAATACGCAATACGGGATGTTACGACTAAGATAAAATCCCACATTTTTTTTGCTTCATTTTGGAAACAACGGATTTTGTCCTTTTCCTATAGACGATTACTTTCAGAATTTTCAAGCTATAATTTTGAGACTTTTACAAAAGTTGCTGTATACATTTAGCTAACATAATATGCAAATGAAATTTTGATATCTTTGACGCATGCGCAGTAAAAAATTATTTAGTAAACCTACTCATTTTTCATACAATTTTTATTATTTTTTAATTTTGATTACAGGGTACTGTGTGAAATGTTGTTTGTCATATTTTCTGAAAAAAATATTATTTTATATTAAGAACTCTGAAAATTATAGGGGAAAAACTTAGAAAAATTTGGGGCCATTTTTATAAAAACCTTAATTACTCTGCGAGTATGCATGCTATTTGCATAAAAATGAACACAGTGTATTACAATAAGGCATTGAATCATAATCTAGAGTTTGAGCGCTTTTGCTACATTAGTTTTGACAGGGTTATTCAAAAGATATTCTTTCTTTTTTAATTTGTTGACGGCCCCCTATGGAGTTTCGGTAAAAAATCTTCACGGAGATGTATGACGTATACTATTTTATTTATACACTAAGAGTTTCGAGATGATTCCTCATGTATTTTTCTAGATATTTAGTAAAATGTCTAAAATCGCAAGTGTCCAATAATCAATGGCAATATAGTGTATATATAAACATTTTTACTAATGGTAGTTTTGGAGTCTAGGGGTTATGATCGATGTAGATATGCAAAATCTTTCAGAAATTTCAACATCGGAGCGACCACAATAGGTAATATTTCATACGAAATCTACCAAAAAATTTAAATAAATAAAATCAAAAACAAACTATTCCTGATTCTAGCATTTCGAATATATGTAAATAGGCTTAATCATTCATTGAAATTCCATATTTTGCGCCTAAATATAATTTAAAATTTTCTTATTGGTGTTTGTCAAATAATGTTTTTAATGTTTTTAATGTTTTTAAACAATTTGTTATATTGGCTGGAAAAAGTTTGGAATGGTAGTAATCAAATAATTTCCAAGGATGCAATTGGATCCTACTAACTACTATTAGTGCTAATAGTAGTTAGTACTACGTGGTTAGCACTAGTAGTTAGAACTAATAGTTATTACGTGGAATGAGTCAGCATAACTCTAACCTGGGTATAAACTCTTCATACCTGATGTATCCTATGGGAGTAGTTAACACAAGAATTTCAGTTGTTTCACATGTGATTTCGCAACTATTGTTATCATTTTAGAACAGAATTTTTTATGAGTTCCAATGACAAACTGGATTCATACCTTTTTTCAGACATTTATTTAAATAAAATCGAAACTATAGCATTTTAATTTAATTCAACATTTAGTCCTATATATAAATGTGCTATATATTAGAACTATAAATATGCATTAATCTTCAAATATAGTGATTGTAACATATTTATATGCATCTAGAATCATATGTTTTATAAATTTTAAATATTTCAAATTTTTAATAATAAAACCTTAAGTTTAAAGTGTAGTGAAGATATTTACTATAGTCCTCAAAATATATTTTCGACTAACGTAAAATATATATATATATATATTATTTTACAAAGTACTAAGCTTTATAGAGATCTATTGCTTGAAAAGTTTATTTTACATGATAATTATTTTAATCGATAGCTTGCGATCCTGAAATTTATAATGGGGATATAATTTCTTCAGAAAATCGAACCTGAATATAAGTCATGTGCATTACGGCAACGACTTGAAAATCTGGCACAAAGAAAAATAAAGTTTTTGTTTTCATTTTTTATTATTATTTGAGAAATATTCTGATTTTTTTTTATTTCGAATTCTTCATTACGCAGAAGAAAAAAAAATGGCAAAATCTCTTTTCATAAAAAATCAAAATGTAAAAATAAATATTTAAGTTAATACATTGCGTTTAATATTAAACTAAAGAATAATTGAAATGTTTATAACGCTATTACAATCATTTTACTTATATATTTTTTTTTCTCGGGAAAGCACTACTATATTTACAATGTTAAGCGAGTAAAAATACGAAAAGACCCAGTTTCTATGAAATAATGTTATTAAGAAAATGAGGATAGTCTGTCAACATACGCATATCTTAGAATATAATTGTCTAACGCAAAATGTAGACATGAGGCATAGTGAAACAAAATTCGTAGAAAACCTGGATATCATAGAATTCTGGTTTTAATGCCACACATGTTAAATTGTTAAAAACTATTTTCAAAAATAACACTAATAGTCAACAGTCATTTTGTGATTAATTTTGAAAAAATATTTTTACTTTCTTTTATCGTTACAAGATACAAGTCTTGGATAGGTAAAAATTTTCGAATTCCAATTTTTGGTGGATTTGCATTTCTTATGGATCAGAGAATCCGGAAACCAGGTTTTTACAAAATGTATGACTGTGAGTCTGTGAAACCGTCTGTTTGTACTGATGAACCACGTTTGATAGAAACCTAGACAGAACTGGACATGGGCAAAAAGAGCGAGTCCATGTCGAAAATGGGGAAGTTCGTACCATCTCGAGATGAGTTTGTTTATTAAACATCTTAGATATGTCGAATTTTTTTGGCGAATACCTTTTTGTTTCTGTCATTGAATTATCTGTTTTTAAATATTACGTTGTAATTCTGTTACACTAAAGTAAGTTATAAAAAGACAAATATAATAAAAAAGATTATTTAAAGGTATGATTATTAAACTTAGCTTAATAACTTTTTTCCTCGCAATACAGCGTAACTTAAATTTTTTAGAATTAACGGCTGCATGGCGTGATTTTAAAACTTGCCAGATTAGCAATTTTATTAAAATTATTTCATTTTAATATTGTGTATTATTTGCATGCATTGGATATGAATATGACGCAGATATCATATACGTACAAGGTTTGATACAATTTTTTTCCAACGTGAATTTGGCAAAAACCTCATTTTCGAATACTGGTTAAATATACATTTTTAAATTACTTTCTATTTAAAAGAATAACAATAAATAAAACAATTTTTAAATTATTAAATTTTAAAAACTATTAACCAGAACAAAAAACATTTTATGTAGTTTGAAAAAAGAAAAATTAAGGTAAATAAACAGTTTATCAAAAAAAAAAAAAATAAATAAATAAATAAACAACAGTATCAGGGTTACCACGTTAGGCAAAATAACACCATTTTGGCGCCAAGTAAATCCCAGTGAGTATATGACATACATGTGCCCTGAATATTTTGGTTGTTAGAATTGGCGAATTTCTCGTATAACCGCCAAGTCAGATGCCAAGCAATCGTTAAAACTGCGTTTTAGCCATAAATATAAATGTAAAAAGAAAAAAAAAAGAAAGAAAGAAAGAAAAAAATTACACATGCTTTTATTAAAATTCACAAAAATGTAGGATAAAATATATACTTTTAAAAGGTTATCCCGAGAACTTACAGAAGGTGCACAATCTATTTAATTTAAAATAAAATTTTACTCAGAACAAAAAATAGAAAACAATATTTAATATCATTTCCATGAATACGTAGAAGCAATCTAGGCGTCATAGGCTAGTCTCCCCAAAGTCTGAATGGAATCGGCTTGGCCTTCTGCCAAGTGAGGACCTTACAAGAGTTGTATATCAGTATGTATGTAACACAGACATGTTGCGGATGCTCTATCACAAAAACTAATGAAGTGAATTTAATAAAACTTTAGATTCATTTAATCGCTGACATAAATTGATGTTGATTATTTTTTGGTGTAAATCGTCCAACAGGTGCATTTTTCATGGATGGTACATTGCACTTTTCAATATTTCTGAAAAAAAAAATATCTCAAAACTATTAAACAGATTTTCTTAAAACTTCGGATTTCGTTAGTGCATCATATAATTTGGTGTTGATTACATTTGGTGTATATCATCCAACAAGTGGTACTGAGATTTAGTTATTTCCTGATGTAAATTAGTGCTATTATTTTTTTGGTATAGATCCCCCAACAAGTGGCACTGCTAAAACTGCATTTTTCAAGATTATGCAATAACTGTGTCTCAAAGATTAGTGCATGAAACTTCCTTAAGCTTTTGAATCTATTAGATCCTGATAGAAATTAATCCCAATTAGTTTTTGGAGTAAATTCACTAACATGTGACGCTACTATGGAGAAAGTTTTACGATTTCGAAATAGTTCTATCTCAAAAACCAATGCATGACTATTCACAAAATTTCAGATTCAGTTAATACTTTACAAAAAATTATTTTTTTATTAGATTTTGCTATAAATCACCTAAACAGAAGCTCTGCTGTGCTTTTTTCAAGAAATATTAACATGTATGACATAGAAGTAAGTTTGGGGATTACCAAATCCGACCAGTTTCATGTATTTGTGCATGTAGAATCCGAATTTGCTATCAGAAATGTTATATCACGTCGTGGTATAACAGAATTTTAGAATTTCTTTAATGTATACATGTTAAAATATCTTGTGAAATGCAAATTTTAATTTCCATATTGCAATCAAATAATAATAAAATGGAGAATATATGGGTTAAAACTTTTATTTTTATGCCTTCTATTGTAAAATTAATTATCAAAACATTCAGCACAGTTATCAAATATACATTATTCTATTTTGAAAAAATAGCATTGTTAAGAAAAAATATTGAGATTTTTAGACTGTGAGACGGTAGCACGGACAATCACCTCATCGAGTTCACATCTGAAATTCCAGAATCTGTTAAAACTCGATTCGCATATTAAAACACAGTCGGTCGGCAAAATCACATTTTGGTAGAAAACACCTAAAAACCCGACTTTAGCGATTGACTCTCAAGTTTATCTTAGTGTTTTGTTGTATCCAAAGGCATAAAAAATATGGAGGGCTGAGAGCAAGAAAACACAATAATAAACCTACGAGTTAACTGCTAAAATCGGGTTTCCAGGAGTTTTCTATCAAGATATGACTTGAAAAGCCGATTGAGTTTTAATATTAAATCGAGTTTTAACTATTCTGGAATTTCAACCGTGATTTCCATGAGGTGATTGTCTGTGCAGCCCCTTCCCGGTCCATTTGAGCAACAGTTTCGTGATCATATTAGTTCATGGTTTGTATTAAACTAGCAAAAGCCGTGCTTTGTTTGGATTCGCGAAGCATTATTTCATAAGATAAATATTTGAAAGTAACACTAAGCAAAAACGTTTATCTCATGTTTTGGCGCATTTAAATTTTAGAAATGTAAATTCAGCCAAATAACTAAGAATTTCCTCGGATTTTTTATTTATGATATAAGGCTGGTATAAATAAAAATATTTTCGGAGCAGAATTTTACAAAATATTTTTTTTTAATTTTTAACTAAATGTTTTAAAGATGTTTTTACATTTTCCAATGGCCAGTAATGGCGCTCGTTCTGGCCAGTAAGTGTTCTTTTTCTCGACATTTTTAAATTACTAATACATTCCAGAAATTATTTATAAACGTAGTTAATATATTTAATTTGGTTGAATTAAATTAATCTTCAATCAATTAAAGTATTCTTAAATTATTCTGTAATCTTTCATTTCGAATACCAAACTTAAGAAACTTACCAAATTTAACAAAATATTTCACTTTAAATACCAAATATAAGAATTAATTTTACTTGTTTACGATTCTTTTGTTGCCACTTTACCAAAGTAAATACCTAAATAAATAAATCATAATGTGATTCTTTTAAAATCCATAAGTATAAACTGCGTAAATAATTTTGGCAGAATAATGAAAATATATTTTATTTAATATATTGATTACATCTATAAATACTAACCCCATGATTTATTTTCCTTCTTAAAATAAAAAGATACGGGTTCAATTTTTTATTTGCAAACGATTTTGGCGGAATAATGAAAATATATTTTATTTAATTAATTAATCATGATTCTATCTATAATTACTAACCCCATGGTTTATTCTCCTTCTGAAAGTAAAAAGATACGCGTTCAATTTTTTATTTGGAAAAATGCGTCCATAATAGAAAAACATATAGAATAAATTAATTATTAAACTAATATTTTTTAAAGGTTATTCTGTAAAAAAAAATAACATTCTGCAAATGTACATATCATAATTTATTCTTATGTTTAATTTCAAGTCAAAATACTGAATAGATTTTTTATAAAGTGTACGACAAAATGTAACTTGAGTGGCCTAGTAGAGGATTCGCTTCGCTCGTCCTAATAATAATAATAAAAACTTTTTTTTACTAGCGAATATTATGTTACGTTTGTATTTCGAATGATCAATTTTTGCCAAATATTTCGCTTTTTCTTTATGTAACCTGTTTTTTGAAGTTTCTTTTTTATAAATGTCAAGCACATCATTTGAACTATCAGTAGTTCAAATTTGATCTCATTTCGAGAAAGCGGGAACGCGGTAGAGAATGCGGTCTGGAATTCTTTGAAATGAGCAACATATTTGTTGATTACCCTGCATATCAACATTGTCTGAATTCGCTTGCGACTGAAGAATAATTTCAGTTAAAAAAAATACATATTGAATATTCCTGGTTTCAATGTTAATTTTAGTTATTAGACACATTGTACAATATTAACAACACATTATAAATTCATTTATTATTTACTAATGTTTATATTTATATTTAAGTTATTTTATTTGTAAAACAGTTTATTAAAAAAAAATTAAAACTTTATGAATATTAAAGAAGTATTTTTCATTTATTTTTCAATTAACTTGAACTGAATTTATTGCCAAAGTGTCGATATTTTTTGATTCACTATCCTTAGTGAATCTCCCGTCTGGTTTAGATTAAAATGGAACGAAAATAAAATTTAAATTTTAAAAGTGTAATTTTAATAATTATCTGTTATTACAATTTTAATTTAAATCATTATCTTAATATTTCTTGTAAAATCTATTAGAATTATCTTCTAATAATTAACAAATTAAAAAGATTATATTCATGAAAATGCGAGATTTTTGATAAAAAAATTTTTTTGCATCCGCTGGCTGTTATTTGTATCTTTTTCTAAATTTATGTGTTAACATTACACACATAAAATGGAAGATGCAGTTTTTTTAAAGACCTAAAAACAAATTCTCCACATTTTATTTATTTATTTATTTTGTGCAAAGAATATATAATTTTTTAAACATATAGCATTGATAAACGTTTATTTTATTTATTGGGAAAAGGTAAAATTTATAATTTAGCCTTCTGAACATGGTATTAAATAATAAAGAAATTCATTTAAGTGCCTCATTATAATTATTTAATCATAAACCATTCTCTCTGAACTCAGGAATTGATTTCCAATAGATCTATAGGCTTTAAATAGCCACGTGACAAGTGAAATCTAGTTAAGCGTGTCTCACTATGCATTAGATATCCAAATATTTAGCATTAAAAGAGGTATAGAGCTTACTGTTAAATTCATTAATATGTATTGGCATTATTTCCTCTCGGTAATTTTCAATAAGGCTGCGATTTCATATCTTTGCGCAATTTACACTGTAACTGGTCGTATAAAATTACAGTTAATATTTTCTTTAGAAAATGCCAATAATATCATTTTTATTCATCTGTTCTGCCAATAAATTTGGCAGACTCTTTAATATTTTATTGAAGATTAAAATAACTTTACATAAACAAAATTGATAAGCGTTTTTAATGAATAAAAACATGAAAAGAATGGTCCAGAAAACTTTCTTATTTTTGTCGTTAAATTTAAAACTAGAAAGCCCGGAAATTTTATACAAGTTTCGTAATAGTATTTCGTACCAGAATGTTTATTCAAAACAATTTAATTGATTTATTTAACGTAAATCTTCGTAGTCTAAATTTATCTTACTTCAAGAAAAAAAATTCTGGCTCGAATTGAAATTAAAGCAAATGGTTGGAGTAGAATCTACTCCTTCTAGGCGTTCCAGTATTCACAAGGTGTTACCATTATTAATTTTAATGAAAGTTTAATATTTGCGCTTTTACGAACTCCCCAAATTAAGGTAAACGCACCAGTAGTGGGCCAGTTAAGGACATTTGACTAATTATTAAATATATTTGTGAATTCCGAAAAAAATTTTTTTTTTAGCCTAGTCCTTACCTTCATGTATCCTTACCTTTGAATAAACATTCAAATTTTTAAAATATATTCTTTAGAAAAAATGGAAAATAAAAAATGTTACCTTCCTCTATGCTCCAGTAGTAGGCATAGTAAATTTCTGATGCTCCAGTAGTGGGCCCCCCGTAAGTGGGCCACTCCATTCTTGAGTTTAATGTGTACTGTACAGAGGTTATAATCTTTTTTTACATTTCTACACTTAAATATACATAATAATGAAATCACATTTATAAGTTTTGATGATTACGTAAAATAATTTCAGCTTATCTTTAGTTTTTTTCGAACAGCCTGTAATATTTTATAACTTAAAAAATATATATCTGCCCTATTTGTTACTTTGCAGTAGTGGTAAATAATAAGACATACATTATAAAAAGGGTAATTAAATGCTGAAATTTTTTCAAAACTATATTATATTTATAAAAAAAAGAAAAGAGAAAAAAAGGAATGTGAGTAAGATTTAAATTCAATTGCATTTGTTTTTCTTTTCACCCATTTTTTTACAAAAAGAATACAAAAGTTGGCGATCTGTTTGTCTGAGTTCTGGTTGCGGTACCACTCCAACTATGCCGGAAAAATTTATGCTAAAGACATCCTTTTCTTTAATGACAAAGTCTTTTTTTATTTCCAGTAGACTTCAGTCCTTGAACAAATATTATTGTTTCTGTAATTTCTTGAACTACACACACATATACATATTTTTCTGTATTTCTTTTTCTTCCGATTATTGAAACAAGTATAAATTGTCCCTTTTTCACTTCAGATTCTTCTGGGATATAGTAGTAGGCCAGGTGGCCCCCTACTGGAACAACTTGAAATTTAATGACCCAGAAGTGGGCCACACCCTAAACTTAATGTATGCATGTAATGTTAGTTTTATACCTTTTAAGCATAAGGAATAAAGTATTCATATTTATAGTGTATTAGAAATGTAACATTTTAGTATAAAATACAATATGCTTTTAAAGAAAAAAATATTGAATGAAAACTTACCTCTTAAGGAAAGCAATAAGAATGAGCCACAAAATCATTGTATTTTAAGACTGGAAGAAAAACACCCTTAAAGCTCAAAGACTTTCAGAATACTGAAGTTATCCCTTTGTCTGATAACAGATAGGGGTTCCAGCCAATCAGCATTTTTTTTATCTGACAGGAGTGACTAGAAAACTTGTTTTTCTAGTTTGTAAACTGGTGGCCCACTATTGGTACATGGCCCACTATTTGTACACTTACGTTAAAACGAAACAATTTCGTAATCACAATTGATAATTTGTGTTTTCTAATTTTGACTTTAGAAAACATTTTGATTATAATAGAAAAACTTTTAACAACTAAATAACAAGCATATGGGATCAAATTAAAACTAGTTTAAGTGTGGCTCGTTTTGCGTCAAGCATTCAAATATTGAACTGGAAAAGAGTATATAGCTGCAGTTAAATTTACAAATGTTTATTGACATAATTTCCACTAGATAACTTTTAATACATAAATAATTTTACGCAATTTTCATGGTAACTGTCTGCATACGATAGCAATTAGTAGAAACTGTCTCTAGAAAATTTCGATAACATTATTTTAATTCACAGTTTTCTGCATAATAAATTCAATAGATTCTTTCATATTTTCTTAAGGGGGCTCAGGGCTTGATTGATACGGGAAAACATGTAAACAGAGCTCTCGCTTCGAGTCCATATAAAAACAGAAGTATTCAGTGTAAATAATATAAACTTTCCGAAATTTTTAAGGTATGTTTGTTGTCTTATAAAATTATAAAGTGAAGTACTTTAATGTAATATAATAAAAAATATAGCAAAATTTATTAACACAATTTTTGAGAAAACAATTATGTGGTATGTTACCATTCGTAAGATATCTTAATGTTTAATTGACATAAGAACCTAATTTTTGCTTTAAAATGATCAGGAAACTTTACTCTAAAGAATGAATTAAGGATATAACTATCACTCAAAAAGAAAACACTATTAAAAGAACTCTCAAATTTGAAAATTTAAAAACCCTAAAAAATACAATTTCTTTTTCATTAAAAATACTTAAAATATTAAACTATCTAAGATATATTAATTAATTCTATAGATAATGCTGTTATATGCATGCAAAAAAATAAGCCATTCCATCAAATAGCTTTTTTTAAATCTTATGGATAGTCGTAAAAATCAAGTTTTGAGAAAACTCGACTTAATGTTAAAAAAATTATATGAGTGCTGCTTTGAAAGTGTTGATACATAAATGCTTATAACTCCTTGAAAAATGCAAATATTTTTATGTGGTTTCTTGTACTGAGTTCAGAGTTAATTGAGTAATCGAAATAAATCATTAAAAAATCGATTCTTTGAAAATTTTCAAGTTCTGAGCCCCTTAAATTTCTTTGTGACAGCAACTAGTTATATTTCTATCGATGAATTTTATATGGCATTGTGGATTTTAAATAAATTGCAATGACAGTTATTTGATATAAATTTGAATTGCAGGAAACAGATTTATTCTTTACAAAAAAAAACTGTATTCATTTTCCTGTATATATTTTATTTGTAAGTATAAAATTGAAAATTATGCGCAGTGAAAACTTTTGAAACAATAATTTCAAAATTTGTGCATTAGGCCTATATAATGATTTTGAACCAGGGTTGACACGGTTTGAACAAATTATTTCGTTTTTTAAAAAACTTTTTTCTTTTGAAAAATCGAATTTAATATTTTCTCTTTTTTGTAATTTAAGTGTTTGAAAATTAGATATGAATAAATTCTATTTTTAAAAACTTTATCTCAACTGTCAACATCAGATATATTAGGTCTAATTCACGTTAGTGTGTAGGGTAAACTTCAGCACATGTTGATGAACATCATGGCTCTGAACAGAAAACTTAAAATATGGAATTTAGCAAAGATAAACGAAACAGATAGACTAAAAGATATATTTAAACTGTTCAATATTATTATAATCTAATTTCATTTTTGAAAAATGCAGAACATTTACAGCAGTTAATAGCATAAGAAGATAATCTTTAATATTTGATCAAGCTGCAAAAGAAGATTTTCTTGACTGAAAAACTATTCTTTCGCATAAAAAAAAGAAAAACACTGTGAAGATGTAAAATTGAATATGAGGCCTTTCAAAATTTGTCTCCTTGTTATAGCGTTTCAATAATACTAAATTATTTTTCCTATTACATGCTGAATCTAATGATCAAGAAAATTTGGCTTGGAGCTATGACTCAAAAAACAGAATCACGAGAAATATTTGAATATAAACAACTCTTAAATTAAATTATTTATATTTATATTAAAAAGTTCACTGTTCAGGGGATACTCTCTTGAAGATGAATTTGATTATGATTATTACGTAAAAAATATAAAATGTTCAGTGAAGTAGTTTACACTGTAATAAAATAAACAAGTAAGGGAAAGCATGCGTTAAGCATAGATTAGGAAAAACTTTCCAATATTTCTAGATTAGTAGAACAAGGCCAAATTTCGTTATTTAGGGAAAAAATGTGTTACTGTATTCCTATACTATTGAACAGTCCTGTATTTGATCTGTCGGTTGATATATATACTAAATAATAGAAAAATTCAGTTTAGCAAGAAAACGCTAACTGGTTGAAATTTCTCTTTCAGCAATTTATACTAACAGATGGATATTTACCTGAATACTTTTGTTCAGCCTTGTAGATTACCTTGTACCTTTATTACACGCCAGTATTTTGCTAAAATTAGTTCAAATAAAAACAATCTTAAAACTACTTAAATTAATTTTCAGAAATTATCATCCATAGGTGACCATGTAGTTAATTCTACGTAAAAATTCAACGTAAAAATGCATAACGTATTTAAAAACCACTTTTAAGTATATTATGGTCATATTCAGTAACATTTACGAGCTCTTTTCTGTAACAATGTATATCAACTATAGCATTTGTACACACCATATAATATGCATACATTTAGTGAAATTTAAAAGTGCATATCATAATTAAAAATGCATTTCATACAACCATCAGCCATCATCGGTAAAATACAGTACTTCAGATAGAATATTTTATTTGAAATATTTTGTGTGTCCCTGTAAACGTTGTGCATTTCATATTATGCTTGAAAAATTAAGCCTAAGTGGCATAAATCAATTTTATTATACATGAAATCGTTTAACATAATTAAAATATATCGCAAACAATTTCCCCTTTATTATTGCATAATGGAATTCTTTTGTGTGACCCTTTAAGTGAATAATAACTATTATTTTTACTGTACATTTCACAAAATGCATTATTTAGTGCACTTTACAAATGTATTTAAATTTTAATATGTTTGACAGGATGTAACACCTTTAAATTTCACTTGAAATGATTTTTTCCCCATAGGCCGTAATGTAATGGAAAACCTTTGACTATCTCTGTAAATAAACTAATCATCGTAGAAACTTTCAATAGGATTCGTGCTTGGATAGACGTCAATAACATATAAAAATGTCATGGCAATATATTATTATATTGTATTGCCGATTATATTTACGAGAGTTAGAGCGCGGCCAGACGGCCAGACGGACTGACCACCGAAATCATAAACACTTTTCAACTTCATTCTAAAGTAATGGTTTAGGGAGCTTTTAGTCATGATGAATTATGTAAAATTTAACTGTAATTTTCGAATGTATGAACTCTGCGCAATATTTAGGATATGTTATATGATCATTTGATATCGTTTAGACCTTTATTAGGTGATACTAACTGGTTTCAGCAGGACAGTATATTTTACCATGTGTCTAAAGCCGCCCACCAGTCCATTAATAACTATATCGCAATAATAATAATATATATTCCCCAACGAAAAGGTAAAAACTTAAATTATAAATAATTATTTTGCTTATAAGACGTTATTTTATTAACAAAGAATTTAAAATACATTAAAAATTGACATGTTTCAATCACTTTTCATCGAGTCATCTTCAGAATGTAAATAGAAAAAATTACAAACACAATGAACGTGAAAAACTGAAATAAATAATTATTGAATTCAAATTAAATATATAATGCCTTCTATAACTTCGGCATTGTCCGTGTTCCCAACTACCTAATTATCCTTTAAACCGTCCAAACATTCAATCCATATACTCGGGATGAGAAAATATAGTGAACCGTTACAAACAAGTGAACATTTTAAATAAATTTCAATGGACTCTCTAATGAAAAACTATAAATAAAAATTAGTTATTCGTAAGAGAATCCATAATATATATATATATATATATATATATATATATATATATATATATATATATATATATATATATATATATATATATAGGTTTATTTAATTTTTATCTACAAATATGTATATATATATATACAATACGAAAATATATCTTTAAAAACAAGGATTAAACAAACAACAACAAAAGAAAACCTGCTTTACATCAAATAATTCTATTTTTTACCAACCTTGCTTTGAACTATTAATAAAGTTTTTATAACCAATTTGTTTCATTTTTAAGAATTTATGGTGCATTTCGCCACTTGTCAAAATTGTTCGCATAGTCAAAAACTCTCCAATAATTTCATGACAGCTCTAAGCTGTCATCAAGCGCATCAATCTATGCTTCCCTGAACTCGTAATTTGTTTTTGTTTTGTTTTCAGGAACAATTTAAGATTACAGGCGCATTATATGAATCAATAATTTTTAAAAACAATGACTGGATTTTTGTTAATTGAGCCTAAAAAGACGTTCTAATAACGCGTAACACATGAAAGTTAAAAGTAAATTTTATAAACAATTTGTTATTTATTTTTTGAATTTGTGAAAATTTTATTTTAAACTTTAGGGAATATTTTGAACATAATTAACAATATTCAGATGCAAAATAAATAAATAAATATATAAATAAATAAATAAATAAAAATATAAAATATATAAAAAAATAAAGTAACCAATATTATGATTTAAATAGTTGAATGGATTAATTTAAATATTTCAAAAGCCAGTTTGTAAATTAATATTTCGCACTGTCAAAAACAATAAAATAATTTGCATCGCATCTTGTATTTTGAATTGAATTTTATTTTAAAAATCAAATAAATCCTAAAGAAATTTCTAAATGGTTTAAGAATAAATCCTTTTAATCAATTTGAAAACAATGCAGGGAGCGTTATAAATTTTATATGATCTTAAAATAAATTTTTATTTGAAAAAAAAATGATTTCTGAAATTTTAAGAATAGTTTTACGAACATAAGGCCAAATATTTGAAGACATGCCTTTAACATAGATATTAGGCCAATCTTTGAGAATAAAAAGAATTAGATTTGAAATCAAAGAAATTTTATTGTAAATTGAAGATGTATTATTCTTACTAAATTTCTTTCAAAATAAAATGAATTAAATAAAACATTTTTTATCCTGTTAATGTATGATATTACATTTATTTCATTTAAAGAAATAAGGTTTTATTGGTGAAGAAACTTAATGAATAATGTAGTCTTCTTCGAACTAAAATCACGCTAATCAAAAGAGGAATAAAACAAGCTTTAATTAACAAATTTTATTTTGTGAGAGAAAACAAAAAACTATCATTGTAATTAATAAATATGTATGCGATATATTGGCGATTGTCTTAATATAATACATTTTTCATATTTTTGCTTTCATAATCACAAGAATCAACTTCTTTAATTTCCAAAAATTGTGATACACCAAAATTCGCGCTATAATTTCTGTATAAAAATGTTTAATTGATATTTTCCGAATTCAGGATAAATTTAAGTAAATAAGAACCGTATTAATTTAAATTAATTAAAATCATTAACTAATAGATTAAAGAAGTACGCATAGAAGTATGCAGATTTAAAATTATGATTTTATTTAAATAATTTGTTTTAATATTTTTGAATTGAATAAAATAAATAGCTTCCTTTTGAAATTATATTTAAATTAAATTTATTGGGTCTACCATCTATTTAAGAAATTAATAATTATAAATTAACTATTTGGATTTATTAATTAAATGATAAGTTGTTTTGTAAGAAATATAAAAAGTAATGCTCTGTGTGATTCGCAAATGAACTGAAAATATGGGATTACTATAAGGCAGTTAATATCAAAAGTTGTTAAACATTTATTTCCTAAAAACTAACAATTAAAAAGGGGATATATCATTTTTATAGGAAAAGTGGTCTAACATCATTCAATATTTAAAATAGTAATGAATGTGTTTTTGAGAAGTAGAATAAAATATAATGTAAGTAGAACAAAACGTAGTAACTGAGATTACAGTCAATAAGCTTGGATATTGCCTTCAGGATTGATATACATTTTGTTAGGAGTCTTAAAAACTATTAAGTTCATCAAAATGAAATTTTAATCATAAATTTAACTCTTTTATGGTTATTATAATTATGGTTATTAACCCTTTAAGCATCGTAACTATTTTTTTTCGTCATGTAATTTTTGAATTAATTTGCTGATTTAATATAAATCCGATATTGTGGAGGTTTTTTTGTACTGCATAAGATATATAAATATGTAAAGTACTCATAAACAAACCCGCATATGAATAATTTTCATGTGTATTATTTTATGAATCATTAAACATAAAGAAAATAATGTGCCGGACACTTAAAGATTTAATATTTATTCTTTGTAGCATTTTTAATATCTACCGAAATTGTCGATGTTTAATATTTACACTGTAAAAAGAAGAAAAACTGTAATTCTACAGATGCAAATTTACAAAAAATTCTAAAATTTTATCTGTACACTCTACAGAAAAAGATGTAAATCTACAAAACTAGTTTTTGTAAAGCTACAGAAGTATGTAGCTTTACAAAAGATTCTACTAAAATTACAGTAATCATGCTAATATGCTAATACTTATATGTAAACTGGGTAGCACTTACATTAAAAGTTCTAGGCATCCCGGTTTCCTAAAAATGTCTTAGCAACTATACAGTTTTTTTATTTACACAGTAAACATACATCCTTTACATGGATTTTTGTTGTTGTCTTTACATAAAAGTTCGCAGTTTCGTAGAAAAAGTGTAGTAATTTTACAAATATATATATATATATATATATATATATATATATATATAAATATCATAGTGTACAGATACAAATGGCAAGCACCAATTCTTAAACATATTGCTCCATTTATACAAGATTGACAACAAAATATAGTAGCAAAATTGGCACTGCTTTTTAAATTAGTAATACAGAGACTTCAAAAGAAAAAAGTAATGTAAATTAATTATGGCTTTTGTGAACTGGAAAAAAATCTTTATATCCAGTGATAAATAAGTTTACTATAAGTACAAAACTTTTAATCAAAATTAATTAACTAAATTACGATATGAAATAACCTAATCTGTTTCAAATGAATCCACGTATAATATGCAAGTTGATACTGTCACAAAATTACTTTTCGATATAAAAAGTATTGTCAACTATCAATTTTCATGAAGACTATTGAATTAATCTTATAAAGTAATTTTTTAATCACTTTTTATTTCCAATTTTTAAAAACAACAATAACAATAGCAAGAGCAACAGAAAATACTAATATTAGACTAATATTATGATTTTCAAGACGTATTAATCAATAAATATATTTGTTTTTAAAACAATTTCTGCGGAAACTATAAAAATATGATTAAAAAAATAGAAAAAAATTTAAAAATGTAATAATATAAAATATATAAAAATGTAATAGCATAAAATATATAAAAATGCAATAATATAAAATATATAAAAATGTAATAATATAAAAATATATAAAATTGTAATTATCATTTTTATTGAAAAAGAGACGTGATTCCATTCATCCTTCAGTTTATAAACGATTAGGTAGTTGAAGTAGGATATAAATAGAACGAATTGTAACAACCGAGATTATTCTACATTCTTTAAATAACTTAAATTTTCTAACTTACAGATTAGCACGAAATTTACATAGATTATGTTTGATATTATACTGCCAGAATTCAGAATGTGTTACTCTGCATAATAATTCAGATGAAGTTCATTATATAAAGAAACATTCATTTGGTTTTTAATGGTTTTGAAAAAATTGACATTAAAACATTTTCTTAATTTAATTTTAAAATACATTAAAATTTTAATTTTTCAAATTTTAATTTACATTTTTCATTAAATGTTACTTAAACTACAATTATATAAGTATACTAGTGCACCCGACAGACGTTGTCCTGTCACCGACAGGCGTTGTCCTTCTTGGCACCAGAAAATCAAATAAATGTACGTAAATATGGTAATACGCAGAATAAACACTACGCTCTTAATTTAATTTCTTATTACAATTATGTAAGGAAATTATTTTTTACTCTTCATTAGTTATTGAAGTCGGTTCAATTTTTGATAGAAAAGTTTATTTTTCTCTTTTTAGTTAAAAGTTAACGATTGTCTGAAGTCGGTTTATCAAAATTATAATACAAGAAATATTATTGTAAAGCATACACGTTTGTCAGCAGTGGGGTTCGAACACGCGATCTCTTTCTTCAAGAAGCTGAGCTTAAATCTGGCGCCTTAGAACGCTTCGACATTCCGTCCGCACTCCATTCATCGAACTTATTCAACACTTTTAATTAGCGAATAATCACTAACTATTAGTATTTGCCTAATTACAAAAAAAGTACTGTATCAAATTCGATGAAATGTGAATCTAAACTATTCTCAAATCCACTGGAACACACACACACAATTTCATTAAAATTGGTCCAGTCGTTTAGGAGAAGTTCAGTGACATACACACGCACAGAAGATTTTTATATATAAAGATAAGCATTGAAAAATTGAGGTTTTTGCGCCGAAGGCATCGCCAAATTAGGAAAATGTGAATTATCTCACGAACTTAAACAAACTACTGGATTAAACAAATTTGCTTAGTACCGCTCGATTCAGCATGAAAAAATACACTAAAATATGTTATCAGATGAAAAATAACTACAAAAGCCGATTTTTAAGGAATTTTTTTAAAGTTCGTTCTTTTTTCTACTCATTGTAGGGGTGGAATTTTCGAAAATCCATTTTTAGCGGCACTCGATGTCATAAGAAGTATTTTTACCCCAATTTTCAAGATTTTTGGTATGGTAGACTTTTTTGTGCTATGATTAATACGAAATCCTGACTTTCTTTGATATATGTAGCACTTTTAATTAGC
Source organism: Maratus speculifer (assembly GCA_964019185.1). NCBI lineage: Eukaryota > Metazoa > Arthropoda > Arachnida > Araneae > Salticidae > Maratus > Maratus speculifer. The sequence goes on along the minus strand of OZ025297.1, from coordinate 295,555,165 downwards.
GAAAAATCGCTAATTATTAGTTTTTGCCTAATTACTAAAAAAGTACTGAATCAATTTCGACGAAATGTGAATCTAAACCATTCTCGAATCCACTGGAACGCACACACAAAATTTCATCAAAATCAGTCCAGTCGTTTAGGAGGAGTTCAATTACATACATACGCACAGAAGATTTTTATATATAAAGATGAGCATTGAAAATTTCAGGTTTTTGCGCCGAAGACATTGCCAAATTAGGATAATGTGAATTATCTCACGAACTACTGGATTTAAACAAATTCGCTTAGTACCATTCGATTCAGAATGAAAAAAAGGCACTAAAATATGTTATCAGTAGAAAAATAACTACACAAGCCGATGATTTTTATGGAGTTTTTTAAAAGTTCGTTCTTTTTTCTACTCATCTTAGGTGTGGAATTTTCGAAAATCCCTTTTTAGCGGCACTCGATGTTATAAGAAGTATTTCTACCCCAATTTTCAAGATTTTTGGATCGGTAGATTTTTTTGTGCTATGATTAATACGAAATCCTGACTTTCTTTAATATATGTAGCATTTCTAATTAGCCAAAAATCACTAACTGTTAGTTTTTGCCTAATTACTAAAAAAGTACTGAATCAATTTCGACGAAATGTGAATTTAAACCATTCTCGAATCTACTGGGACGCACACACAAAATTTCATCAAAATCGGGCCAGTCGTTTAGGATGAGTTCAATTACATACACACGCACAGAAGATTTTTATATATAAAGATGGAAAAAAAACCCCATATAAATATATATTATTAGATAAACATTGATCAAAATATACCTTAGCATTATTTACGTAAACTTAAGTTTTACTTAAGTATTATTTACTTAGTATTTATTAGTATTTAAGTATTACTTACGTATTTTGTAATTTGTATTCCACCCATTTCTTGATTTGTTAGAATTAAAAATATTATATTCACATATGTTTTTTTTTTTTAATTCTAATATAATATTTGATATTTTGCGATCTTAATTATAAATTAATAAATCATTTTTAAGGCAATTTTCATTGTGATTGCCAAAAGCGGTAAATTGTTAAACATTTTTTAAGATAATAATTCTATACGAGTTACAGCAACAAGGCTTTAATAATGTGCCAAACCATTCTCACCATAATCGATTAAATGTTTCTAAAATTCCAAGAAAAAACAAATGTTTTAAACATTAAATGTAGAAAGCATAAATAAAACATAAAGAACATAAAATATTTAAAAAATATTCTTTTAACAACTGATAGTTTTATATTAATTAATCCTATCGGATCCGATTTTTAGAAAAATTTACTTTAACACTAGCATTAACATTAACACTAGATTACAAATAGATCAATTAGAGTTTTAACGAATAATTCATTGTCTGAAACGTAACGAATATTGTTGTTTTCCGTGCCATTAAGAACATATTCACATAACAAAAGGCCAAGGAAGAGTTTTTGAAAATGTTTAAAAAATATTATATTACAACAAGATTTAACTGATGTATCAACTTTTTAATGCTTTTTGCGCTGTATTTCACATGATTCTTTCAGGAAAGTAACCTTTATTTGAAATTTAAAGAGATAAATATATAGTTAAAGTAAAATAATCGCAAACATTGCAAAAAGAATTAATTTTTTTTATTATATTTTATTTTTTTAAATCCATAAATGTTAATAAAGTCATATACTTAATGCATACACGCATTCTAACACTACTACATGTAAACAGTAAGAAAGACATTCGTTAGAACAAAATAATACTCAATTAAAGGACATGCACTATTTATAGTAAGGTACCCTGGGGTAATAACGCCACGTTAAGGTTCGACCAATTTTCACGGCTTAGTTTTAGATTGTATTTTTCAAACAAATATAGGATCTGATACAGCAACTCATTGACTATCTATATAAAATAAAATAATTTAACAGATATGTATTCATAAAATGTAATGGCGTTTTTTCTTGACCAATGCTATTTGGCGTTAATACCCACCTATATGGGTAATAACGCCATGCAAACAAAACTATAAAATAAGATGGAATAATGGCATGTAGATTGCCCAATTCTAAAAATACAAACTCTACAACTCTAGAAATTGGCAAATTGCAATCTAAGCTATTGAAAATGTACAATTTTTTGTGACTCTGAAGGAAAAAGAAAGGTGTGGCGGAGGCGGGGGGAGGAGGCAAAAGAATATCAGATTCTAAGCTACGTTTTGCTTTAAAATGACCATTTAAATAGAATTATTAGAAGCATTGCACGGATTATTTGAATCAGTATTTATATTCCCATGTATGCATTCTATGCGATAGAAAATATTGATTTTTTTGTGAAAGTGAAAGAAAAAGGAGTGAGGGGGAGATTCAACAGAATATAACACCCTGTGTATCTTTTTGCTTAAAAAGTCCCACTTAAATATGATTATAGGAAACATTGTATGGTTTTAACCATTCATAATGTAATATTTTAATCATGTGAAGTTTTATAATAACTAGAGTTATATGTAATAAATATTTTTGTTAAACCTTAACTGCTGTTAGCGTCTCACATGCTTTAATAAATTTTTAATAAATTGAATAAAATTTTTGATTAAAAAATATTATCCAAAAGAGATCTCTTATTCAATTTTATGCATAATTCATATGGTTATATATTATTATCTCTATATTAGCAACAAATTTAACCTTTAACTGCTGTTAGCAATCTGACTGAACACTGTATCCCCTTCCCCCCCCTAAAAAATAGCGTTTAACTTGTATTTTCCAGTTTAACTATAGTTACAACTGAAATTCTCTTTCGTTTGGAGTTCTCGTAATATTGTTAGAAATATTTGAATAGATTAAATTTATTAGAATTAATTCTCTACAAAAAGTTTAGCGCAGGAACAGTATTCTATGATTTTTAATCATGGATCGCCTTTTAACCTTTAACTAATGTTACCGGTCTCGTAGACCACTATTTTTCTTTTAATTTTTTAGTTTAATTTGTAATTTTCAGTTTAACTGCAAACACTACCGAAATTTTGTTTCATTTGGAATTTTAGTACTATCACCAGAGACTAAATAGGTGAATATTAAGTATAATACTCTTGTATAAAAAGTTTAGTACAAAAACACAATTCTATGAGTTATTCCCGCCTTTTATTCATCTTTCAATTTTGCGGTCTCACAAACCGCATCACATTCATACGTTACAATTTCTGTCACATCAGTTAAAGGTTAAATTTATAAAGTTTTTAAAATCCGAACGCTGAGAAAGCGGATAGTTAAAATTTCGAACTCAATTAAACAATCCAGCGGAAATTTAATAGAAACCTGATTATGAAGATGTTCGAATTTGAATCTCGAAATCATTTTGATATAGTTTTATTTACAAGAGTTAAAAATTATTTTTTACATTAGTAAAAAAAAAAAATAATAATATAATAAAAAATAAAATAGAGAGATTATTTTTAAGTATTGGGGACCCTCCCCTTAATCTTATCATTTCAACAATGATGATAATGCTGTCCCATATTAATATATAAACCCCCTTCGGATATAGTTCGGCCACTGTTGGGAATCAACCGGGGTAATAACGCCAATGCCTGGCGTTATTACCCCGGGATACTTATTGCGCAGTAAATCCTAAACTACAAATTATCTCGAGAAGTTATCCAAAATCTTCTACAACAGTTTGAAAGTACATGAAATACACTACAAATGTATGTAATAAACAAAGTATTTCCTGATAAAAAATAGAGTCTTTACATCAAAAACCTTATCTCGCAAATTTTAGATCAAGCGTTAATTTTATTTGCTTGTCAAAACAATAAGACCTACAAATGAAACAAATTAACTTGAAGCTATTTTTTTGCGATTTATATGACTCAAAACCCTTCTGCGCAGAGCACATGGGTGTCATTTATCTGATTATTTCATAATTATGCAAAATATAAGCACTTGGCGTTATTACTCCGCCTGGCGTTATTACCCCAGGGTAACTTACATCCGAACCGAAAGAGTTCGGTCGTGATTATATGATATATAAAATTTGTATTAAATTCTAAAAAAACAATCCCATTGGCTGTTATTCTAACCATTGTACTCAGTGGTTAGAGCAACATCCTGGTGTGTTGTGCTTCCGGGTTCAATTCTTGGATCTAGCTAATTTTTCACCCCAGTTGGGTTTATTGTATTTATTGTATGTATATCTATATATTATTTGTATGCACTTAAATATACTATTGTTTGCTAATATTTGTTATTAGTATCTCTAAGACATAGAGAAAAAATCTTACAAATTTAATCTAATATATGAACGATTATATTTATATATTTCCGCACAAATACAACAAATATATCAAGATGAAAGAGAAAATTATATAGTATGGCTATATAGAACTTATATGCTATATGGTTAAAGATGACCGGCTACTTGCGATTTTAGACGTTTAGTTTAATAACTAGAAAAATATATGCCCAGGCAGCACATCCATATGGGCCCGTAAGGGCAAAAGTGGGTCAGGGATATATATCTATAAGAGCTATCCACATGGGCCCGCATAGAATGTCCACTTTTTTTTCTATATGGGCCCATATGGGCTATTTATATATATCTATATGGGTGTCTATGTCGATATATAAAGATATCTATAAGGATCTATGTGGATGCCTATGTAGATCTATAATGATATCTATATGGGCCCGCATAGAATGTCCACTTTTTTTTCCATATGGGCCCATAAGGGTTATCTTTATATATCTATATAGATGTCTATGACTATCTATAAAGATATATCTATATAGATCTATGTGGATGCAGATGTAGATCTATAATGACATCTATATGGGCCCGCATAGAATGTCCACTTTTTTTTCCATATGGGCCCATATGGGTTATTTTTAAGTATCTACATAGGTGCATATGTCGATCTATAAAGGTACCTATATGGGTCTATTTGGATGCACATGTAGATCTATGATATCTATATGGGCCCGCATAGAATGTCCACTTTTTGTCCCATATAGGCCCATTTAAGCTGTTTACATAGATCATTAAGGATTTATAACGTGATCTTTATAAATTTCTAGGTCTCTGATTTAAGAAGACACTTTACTTATTTGAAAACATCTGTTCCGTAATGTTAAACCTAAGTTTTTGAATTTCTCATTTAAATTTGAATACTTTTTAATGTTTTCTTTCTGCGTTGTATAATTGAACTCAATGTTAAACCTAGTTCTTGAATTTCTCATTAAAATTTGAATATTTTAAAATGTTTTCTTTCTGCATTGTATAGCTGAACTCAATCTGTAAAGGGACCATTTTGTATTTTTTCAATTTGTTTGTAATTTTTTAAAGGTACTTTCATCTTCGAAACCGGTTCCGAAAGTGTAAATACCTTTACTAAAAAAAATTTGGTACCAAAATCCAAGAAGTAAAACTAGTGATATGATATCGACGTCAGTTTCCTATGCAGAAAAAGTCATTTTGAAAATATTTAAATTTAAACGAGAAATTCAAAAATAACCTATCCATAACATTACAAAGCCCATGTTTTCAAGTAAATGAAGGGGATTCGTCACTTATTTGAAAACATGTGTTTCATAATGTTAACTTTATGGACGCTATTTTTGAATTTCACTTAAATTTAAATATTTTTTTTCTACATATAGGATAGCTGAACTTGTTTTCTAATTGAACAATCTTGTATTTTTTTTTTTATTTTTATTTTTTTTTTTTTTTTTTGTTACAGATCTTCAGGTATTTTCATTTTCAAAACTGTTTTTGAAAATGAAGGTATTATCAAAGTATTATGGAATTAGCTGGAAAATAATCAAATTTTCTTTATCTACTTTATGTAGCTCAATAAATTTAATAAATGGAAATCATGTATGCACAGTACAGCCTGAGAATTTTGTTTACTGGATCATACAGTGTACATGCCATACACACTTGAGACAAATTTAAAATGTTACTTTTTTACTAAAATAAATTAATAAATCAACCAAGGTAGGTCACCAATGACCCATTATCTTTATTTCTCTTACCTGTTTTGTGAAAACCAAAAAAGAGACGTTCAACATCCTAGTGATCTTGAAAGCTTCACAAATGCTGTAATGATAGAGACTGACAACCAGGGATGTAGTGGAGGGTGTATGTCACATACCCTCTGGATTTTTTTAAGGAACACCGTATACCCTCTCTTTCTCAAGAAAGCCATAGTAAATACACTCTATGGTATACCCTCTGCTTAAAGTATATGCCCCCCCCCCTTTTTTTTAACAACTACACCACTGCTGACTACTTGGGGCAAGTGATCATGGCTATCATCCTCCATGCACAAAATTTCTCTTCTGGGGGGGGGGGGTCAAAAGCATCCCCAGATCTTGTGATTTTATGGTTAATGGAAGTACATTGTTACATATGAAATGTCTCATAATTTTAAACAATATATGTTTGCAATAAATTCATTTATATTTTTTCACAAATATGATTGTTTCTAAACAGTACATAATTTTTCAATCATCAAATTAAAAATAAAAAAATACTATCAAATTTAATTTGTTTAAAACCCATATTCCAATTTACTTTTTATTTAAGTTAAAATAATTTAAGCATAATGAAAAACATTTAATGCATATAATTCAATTCCCAGAAGATTAATTTACATGTACTTACAACAATATAAACTATTCAGCACCTCTGACTGATATTCCATCAATAAGGACTTTAATAAAATAAGAGCACAGTAATATCTTTGGCATGCAGCTAATATAAAAATATTGCTTTTCCATACTATACTTACTTTGCTAACCTTAATTTACCAATGACAGGATTCTCACTGATGATTTATTATTATTCAATATTTCTAAATAATAATTTACTTTGAAGATTAATTTGTTGAAATAGTGTCAGAGAGAAAATAATTACCAATGGCAGTCATGTAAATTTGAAATGAAAATGAAACAGACTAAATAAAATAGCAACACAATTCACTTGGTTTATGGTATGTCACTCCATTTATTGAAAATACAATTTATATATTCATATATATGTATTTCTATAGACTATATAAGAATAGTTATCTTGTAGCATAATTCTATTTTTCATACAGTTTTAGATGGGTGCTGCACCCTCTCTGTAGTTTCATTTAGCCTCTATAAAAGGAGAAAAATTTCTATAAGAATCTAAAATCCTATGAGCAAGCACTCTGCTTTTCTTTACTTTTAGGAGAAAATCAACAGATATAGTTATTCGAATTTTTACAAACAATATGCATCATTGCAGAAGAAAGTTCATGAAGTATAAACAAACATTCTTTTCCCTCTTCAAATGCATAACTTTACATTCAAGATCATCAATGCAGGATTCTTCAGCTTCGTACAAATTTGAATCAAGATTCCATGTCAGGTACAAATGAATTGCTCCAAGCATCTGGTTAATGTCACCACCTATTTTTAAAATATAAGGATTAAATTTTTAAGATATAAAATTGTTTGTGCAGAAATAATTTTATCTAAAAATTAAGAAATATAATAATAATAACAATAATAAAAAACATTTTACACAGTAGAAACAGTCAATTATAACAGTAACACTATCCATTTAATTCAGTTTTGCAAGGCAAAAGCTTTATTTGAAAAATTGATGCATTAAAAACCAATAAATTCACCAGGAAGATTTTTTTTTCTCCTTTTTCAAATGTGAAATTGTGTTGGAGTGAGTATATATATATTATTTATATATATAGTATATATATATATACATATTTATTTAACTAAGCTTCAATTTGTATTTTTTAAGTGGTTAAAAATCTTTTAAAAAGTGTAATCAAAATTGGAAAAATAAAAAGATACCCAGTAAAAGAGATCTATATGCAAAGAAAAAAAATATGTAAATATATGGAAAAGTATGTACCCAGAAATTTAATTTTAATTTACAAGTTAATAGTATTCTTATTTGACTACCATGGGATTTTATAACAAAAATATAATGTACCTAGATAGTTAAAAGTAATAGTTTTGGACTGTAATTCATCTTTTTTATTTATTATTTCCACTTTCATTTCACAGTTTATTTTAAAAATTAAGACGACAATGAATGATTTTTTTTTTTTTTTTCATTTATAGATCAATTGCTATGAGGCATTGCACATTTAATGAATTTATAAATAAACAAGCTGATCTGCTTGACGTTGTCCAGTGTCAGTTCCTTAAATAAAACTTTGTATGATTTAATATTTAAAAAAAAATCTTTAAACCTAGCTTCAGGGACATTCTGCTGAGTCTAGTGCATTCGTAATAAACCTTTTTTCTGAACTAACCTGTGACATGGGTCCCCACTATGTAATGCAGCATGTACTGAAAATGTTCTGCATTTACCAGAGACTATCAAAAACAAAGTTGAATGAACCAAACCTCGTAGTAATCCATAGAATAAGAAAAACTAATGCCTCATTAAAGTTTTAAAAAAGTTGGTCACCAAAGTCTAAGATAAACTTTTATAATACAGAAAGCAGCTGAATTGTAATCTAAGTTGAATGAGCCAAATCTGTTTTAACATTATTGGATCCTTAGAAATGTGAGAAAGAATGTATCCTCCAGTGATGGAAAGTCCCCCCCCCCCCTGTAAATTTAATGAATTACTATTAACATAATGTTTAATAAATGGATGAAATTTCTAATCTAAAGTTATGTGATTTTTAATTTTCAGCTGCAGTGAGTAAACATAACTTTTCGAAAACACTGGCAGTATTCAAAATGTACACAAAAAAGGTGGCAGCTGAAGTATAAAGAAGGACCAGACATAGGGGACAAAGGTGTATTAACAGGAATGTAGCTGGCTATAAGAAAAATTTTTAGTAACTTAAAAGCAGTTAAAGAATGCTAGAACTGCCAAAGAAAATTTCAATACAATTAGAGCATTGTTAAAGAAATTGCAATAAAGACCTAAAGAAGGAAATTAAAATTCAAACGTAGCAGTAGCTGAAATCTGGAAAATTGTTTTGTTATTCATATAATACCTGGGGGACCTAAGAAATTACTAGGTATGCACTGAATAGTGCTTTTGGCTGAATACCGAATATTCGGTCAACACATGAACCAAATATTGAATATTCGGCTACCCAAATAGTAATTGTCGGACCGAATACTGAATATTTGGCCAGCCGAATACCGAATATTTGGCTTTCCAAATACTTTTTATATTTCAAAGTTTAAAGGTATTAAAACCAGGGTTGGCACGGTTTAAACCAATTGGTTTTAACCATGGTTTAAACCACGGTTTAAACCAAATGGTTTTTTTCTCAAAAAAACCAATTGGTTTTTTTAGAAGAAATCTAATGACATTTTCTTTTTTTTCTTTATAATTTACGTGTTTCAGATTATTGAACATAAATAATTTCTACTTTTAACACTTTATTTCAGTAATAAATATTATATATAGTGGATTTAAGTCTTTTTTTATCCATAGGTTTAAACCAATTGGTTTTTTCTAAAAAAAAAAGCAATTTGTTTTTTAGAAGAAATCTAATGACATTTTCTTTTTTTCTTTATAATTTACGAGTTTCAGATTATTGGATATAAATAATATCTACTTTTAACACTTTATTTCAGCAATAAGCATTAGATATATTGGGTTTACGTCATTTTTTTATGCATAGGATTAAAATCAGTACACATTGGTGAACATATCTATTGCTCTAAAGAAAAAACTTTAAACAAGTGAATTGATCAAAGATAAAATAAATTCAATATTTAGTAGAAAATATTTTAATTTTTTTAATAATGCAGGTTATTTAATGCAATTAATATCACAATGATCTTTTAAGTTTTTGCACAAACTGTAAAAAAAATGTTTCTTTTTGGAGAATTTCTTGAAGAATTAAAAACAAAGACTCATTGCTAGTTATAGCATTTTAATAATATTTTTTTTTCCCTCTGCTATCTGCTGAATATGTTAACTTCAAATCGTCATCCAGAAAGAAAAAATCCTAAGAAGTATTTGTAATTTATTATTTGAATAATTGGGGAAAAAAATATTTACCAAACTACATCCAAATTTCCAAATTTTTATTATTAGTAATCAAAAGATTGTTTATAAAGATTTACAGGGCATCAATAGTTCACTGTGTAGAACAGCTAAAACTTTCAACATAATAAGACTGTTTGCTAAAACTGTTTAAATTGTAAAATGAATTTTTTCAATTTTCAGCATAAATTCACTATAATTATTAAATTTAAATTATTTTAAGTGAAGTTACACTGCTTATAAACCAATAATGTCTGTTTTTATTAGTAAATATGCATGTATGTGTAATAAGAAAGGATGTTTTTAAAAAACCTGGTTTAAACCAAAAAAACCTGGTTTAAACAAAAAAAACCGGTTTTTTTGGGGGTTTTCGAAAAAACCTGGTTTTTTTCCAACCCTGATTAAAACATTACTTTTTAAACAATTTTACATAATATTTAATAAAAGAAACTTATATTTTGATAAACTAGAGCTTTTTATAGAGCATTTAGAGTTGAAAAAAAACCTGCTGTGAGTTTTTTAAGAAGCACAATTATGAGACTTTGTTAATTAATAAAATTTTAAATTTCATGGTTAATTCTATGAATTAAAACAAATATTTTGAAATCAAAGTGAAATAATGAAAAAATGGTCAATGAAAAAATTTAGTCTCATAATTGTCCTTTTTAAATAACTCAAGGCAATTTTTTTTCAATATAAAGTACAAATACTTTAAACTGAATTCTGATTAAAGGAGTGTCTAGCTCACAGATTTCTTTTCTTATGAATGGTGGCATTTTCCACCCTTCCTTTCATATCATATTTTAAAGAAACCAAAGAAAGTGAGATGAAATATTACGTACTTATCAGACTTGTATAAAATCAAAAACTTTCTGTGCACGTAATATTGGTTCAAAAACTTTCTGCAAGTTAATATAATATCTAATAAAACACGCATTATATTATTTTAGTATGGATGAAATTTGCTTTTATTATGCAATTCATGGAAGTAATTCACTTTTGTTACGCAATTCATAAATGTAGTTCACGTTTTTTATGCGATTCATGCATGTAATTTGCATTTTTTACAGGATTTATGGATGTAATTCTTTTTTATGCGATTTATAGACATAATTCACTTTTTTATGTGATCGGTCGACGAAATTCGCATTTTTTTTAAGCAATCTGTCGGCGAAATTGACATTTCTTATGCGATTTATGGACATAATTCTCTATTTTTAAGCGATTCATGGATATAATGGGCTCTTTGAGCTTTATGTTGACAATATTCGTGTTTTTTGAGCTATCTTCTGATGAAATTTGCATTTTTTCAGCGATCTGTCGATGAAATTCACGATTTTTATGCAATCTGTCGACGTAATTCGCATCTTTTGTGATTTATGAACGTAATTAGTGTTTTTTATGCAAATTGTGAACGTAATTTGTGTTTTTTACATGAATTGTCAACATATTTCGTGTTTTTTACACGATTCATGAAATAATTTGTGTTTCTTGTGCGATTCATTGATGTAATTTGTGGTTTTTTTAGATTCATGATCGTAATTTGTGGTTTTTACGAGATTCATGGACATAATTTGCAGTTTTTATGAGAACCACGCACAAAATTCGCGATTTTTACAATAATCACGCACGAAATTCATGTTTTCAATTCAGAGGTATATTTTAATTGAAAATGAGACACTTAATCCGATGCAGCAAACTGTTAGTTAATATGATTATTATTTTTGGAGTTATAAAGATGTTTCTTTTATGTAGTTTGGTACTTCTTGAGTAGTTGGCGTTTTATATAATTTGTTGAAATTGGTGCATCAGCGATTCATTAATAGAGTATTACTAAGTGTATTAACAACATTTAAATTTAGTTTTGGAATTGAAATACATTGTATAAATAGTTTTCACATATTTTATTTTCATATGCATATAAATGATGGGTAAGTATTACGGTGGCCTCCAACGACTAGTTTTCATGATATTTTGACAAAATTGGAGATTTTTTTGTGAACGATTGATGAAATAGATTTTTTATGACAACCGACTGTCAATATTCGCAATTTTTAGTATCTGAAATTTTGGACCAGGGTTGGATTTTTGATATGACAAAGGTTTAAACTAGGGATGGGACGAATAGTGATTTGGCCGAATAGCCGAATACCGAATATTCGGCCAAATTTTAGGCCGAATACCGAATATTCAGCCGGCCGAATAGTAAAAAATTTTTCCCAATAAAGAAAATAAATTTTGATTATATATAATTTTAAAAATAGGAGCTCATTAATAATTATTACTCTTAAATGTGCTTTTAAATGTATTTTTAGATTTGAAAAACTTATTTTAACACAAAAAAATTATGAAATTGCATTATATCCTTTATTCTAATGTATATCAAATTGATTTTCAGTAAGTCAAGATGGGAAAATATTTCCATTAAAATATGAAGAATGTACTTCACTTTTGCTATCAATTGATACTTCTTGCATCCAAAATCAATAATATTTTTAATCTCTCTCTCTCTCTCAGAACTCACAAGGGCATATTTTCTGAAATAACCTTTAATGAAGTAAATTTGATCATTTAGAGTATATGTCCCTAGTGATAAGCAAATTTGTAAGAATGAGACTGTTCTGAAATCAGATGCCAAGCTTTAAATTACAAATTACGTTAAAGCAAAAGATTATGCTTAAAGTAGAATGCATATGTTAACAAAATCTTTGACATTTGAATTGGCACATACAATATTCAACTTAAATATTCCACTTATTCAACAAGCATTAAAAGGATAACCAGAAATTTATAACAACATGAAGGAAGGAAGATTAAATAAAAAATATATACATGTTACATATTTAAGTCAGTAATTATGCAAATAATTATTTAAATGTAAAAACTATAGAATGAAAAAATTATTTTGTTGAGTATTTAGAATTTATATTAAAATATTTATAAAGCCATCTTCATAAAGCAAGTTGTCATCTAATGTGTATCGAGTTTGACACCAGTTCTGCTTTCAGATATACCGTTGTATTTGGAATGGTGATATATTATATTTAATTTTGAAGTTGAATCTTCGTTAACACACCTAGTGAATAAATTTTTTTCATTTCTTACTTTATAGAAAATAAGTTATGAATTTCATAAGAGCCTTTTTTATATGTGCATGGATTTTGCAGACATTAATAAATATTCGAGCGTTTTAGAATAAGGCAGTGTTTTTATATCTTGAATTGTAATACATCATTCTCTAATGATGACATTTCCTGTACAATTAAATCTCCAACTTGGGCAGCATTTTCTAGAATATCACTAACTTTTATAGAAAATACAGAAAGGCTGTATGTATATTTTTTAGTATCTGAATAACTCTATATTTTGTAAGTAAGAGTGAGAATGACTTCATAAATGAAGTAGCCGATTTGGATTAGAGAAAAAAAAATTGCAAGAATGAAATTCTTTAAATCTGAAATTTATTTGGCAAGATATCTTTCACTATTCGGTGAGATTTTAGAGTATTCGGCAAGATATCTCTAAATATTCGGCTACAGGTATTCGGCCGAAGTATTCGGTCAACAAGCCTTCAATATTCGGCCAACCGAATATTCGGCAAAAGGGCCGAATAGGCCGAATACCGAATAGTGGCCGAATATTCGTCCCATCCCTAGTTTAAACTGGTTAAAACTGTCAAAAACCTGTCAAAAACCCATAGAGTTGCAATCTGCTGCAGTGTGTTAGAATTTGTTTAGGAAACAAATTTTAAAACTAGCAACAGTTGCCATACATTATGTTGAAATTTAATTATATTATGGGTAATTAGCAGGTCTTAAAATACTTTTAATTAATAAAAATTAAGGTAAAAATGTCAGATTTCAAATCTCAGACATTTATCTCAAAATGGACATGTAGAAATATTTGCAGAAAAATTATGTTTAAATATCTTGTTTATTTATTATTATTATTATTTTAATACTTAAAAAATTTTAAAGTTATTTAGTGTGCATTTTGACATAGCTAATATTTATAACGAACAAGTTAAGTGTCACAAATACAGGATTTCTAAAAGTGTTGAACTTTATACACATGTTTAATATATATATATATTTTTAATGCTATACACATTATATACATAATATCCAGCAGGCTAATTTGAATTTAAATATAATGCATATTATTTATTATATTTATGATTATTGCACATCATTATAAACCATTTTTATCTCTATCCCTCCCCCCCCCCCCAACACACACACATTAATAGTACTAAGAATATAAATAATGTTTACTTTCAAAGGAAGATAAGACAAGAAGTAATTATTCAACAACTGAATGCTTAAGATATTTAATAAAATTTTATAGTATTCAGTGAAAAAAAAAAAAGTATTGGCATAAACTATAATTTTTCAGCATAGTACATAAATAGGCTGAATATTGTAAACAGATATTCAGATTTTTTTTATTATCTTTATTTTAGTTAAAAATTAAAAAAATGACTGACGATTTAAAATTTACTGATTTTTCTGAAAAACTAACAATTGTAAAAGTCAAAACAGAAAAAAATTACACTGATCTATGAAATACTTTTATAACAAAAAATATTATATGGTTTTTTTATTATTATTATCTAATTAAATACATAATTTTAACAAATAAAACATTGAATAAATATTTCCAATTAATTTGATTACATAATGAAAATCAATCCAAATGAAAACTATTAAATTAGAAATTTAGTACAATAATCCAATTCATTTGCTCACATAGCATAAGGTAGCAAATAACCAGTTTTGAACCCTTTTCTGTTCCTAATCAATTACGGAGTTTTGAATGAATTAGTCCGAAATTGGAAAACACTCATTCTATTGCAGCAGCACTGGCAGGACATGATAAAAGTTGTTCGGCTACTGATACTAAATCAGAAGTTGGACCAGACTTGAAAAATTTGCATTTGTTTAAGTCTTCTAAGATTTTGTTTACTATTCAAAATATGTTTCTTAAAAAATTTAAATTTATTTTTTCTAGAACATATTTAAAATTAGAAACATTTTCTTTCTTAAAAGAAAATAAATTATACTTATTAAATATAAATATATGAAGATTATATATATATATATATATATGTAAATAAATATTTTTATTTACATATAAATATAGGTTTTTGATATGACGGTTTAAACCATCAAAAACTGTTGCATGTTAAAAACTTGCCAACCATGTTTTGAACTGATTAATTTTTAATGTTTTTGGCATAAAATGTCTTAAATTTTTGGAAAATTCGAAAATCGGCTCTGCTTTTAATTGTGCGGTAACTGTAAATAATTCGTACATAAAATTAGGAGAATATTTTTAATTTTCTGGTACTTAAAAAAAGTTACAAAAATAAAAATTGTTCCTTTCATAAAATTTTTTGTGCACAGCTTGCGTCTATATTATACAACTGTGGATGCAACTATGATTTCTAAATGTAGTTTAACTTCGATTTAACAAATCTCAATTTATTAAATCTCTCAATTTAACGAATTTTTCTTATTCTTCTTTCAATTTAATAAAGTTATAATTTCGATTTATTAAATAGCATTCAATTTAAAAAAATTAAAATTTGAAATTTTTTAATATGCATAAAAAAAATTTTCAATGTCCCTCGATTGTCAATTTTCTAAACTTTTGCTTTATAAAGCAATATTACCTATATGCCAAGATACATGCTACAGAGAGATTTCATTTTAAATACATGTAAAATAAAGTTTTTTTTTTTTTTGGGGGGGGGGGGTGAGAGGAATTAGCCAGATTTTATGTAATAGCATTTAATTCATAAAACTTCAAATAAAAAAAAATGTACTTACATAAATTAAATGTAGCTGAACATCCTTTTAAGAATAAACTGAGAATTACGATGGCTATGAGGCTAAGTGTCAAACTTGATAGTAAATCCTATGGAAATCAAAATGCATGTATAATAATATACAAAATTTGAATATTTAAATTTCATTTTTAATACATAATGTTCTGAATTTCTTTTGTGCAATAAACTAAAATTTTAAAGCATTTTAAAAAAATGTAGTTGAAAATGTTAGCAGTATTATTAAAGGAATTCTTATTTATTATCAGTTATAGAAGATCAGAAATCAACATTATGTTTAACTTTTTAGATTATTGCACAAGTAGAAATAATCTTCCATAAGAACTTTTGAGTTACCAAATTTATAAACACTTCAAAATTCTCAAAAAACAAAATAAGTCAGTTGACCTTTTATCCAGACTCTTCGGAACCTTTTATCCGAACACATAGGAGCCAACTTTGGTCCCAAAGCAGGGCCACAAGGGCAGTTGTTTGACGGGTGAACACATGATGTGCCAGGCAAAAAAGCGAGTTCAATAAACTAGGGAGTCTAGGTCATAGTGCCGGAAGCTGATGCAATTTGAGCATTTTAATACAAATTCAGAGCACTTTAGACTTCTTACCACTTTAAAACAAAATTCGAGATTTTCCTTTGCATGATCGACGAAATTTGCAATTCTTCTTAGCATGATCGCAAAATTCACGATTTTTCCTTGCTTGATTAGCAAAACTTATGATTTTTCTGCACTTGATTGACGGAATTCACGATTTTTACGAAGCCGATCGACGAAATTTGCGATTTTTTTTTTTTTTTTTTTTTTTTTTTTGCACCTGACCAAAAAATTCACAATTTTTACGAAGCTGATTGACGAAATTTGTGATTTTTCAACGACTAATTGACAAAATTCGCAATTTTTACAAGACTTATTGATGAAATTTACGGTTTTTCTTCACATGAACGACAAAATTTAGGATTTCCCTTCGCATGATAGTTGAAATCTTTTATTCCCATTCAAAAGATTCAAAATTTTTACAAATCCGATCGTCGATATTTGCGATTTTTACAAAGCTTATCGACGAAGTTCGCAATTTTTACTCGCATAATCAATAAAATTCACATTTTTCCACATCTGATTGACAAAATTTGCGATTTTCCCACATCTGATCAATAAAATTTGCATTTTTTACAAAGCTGATCGACGAAATTTGCTTATTTTACATAGCTGATCCAGGAAATTTGCGATTTTTACAAAACTAATCGACGAAATTTGCGACTTTTCCGTTTCAGATCAGTGAAATTCTTGATTTTTCCACGATTACTAATCGAAAAAATTCACAATTTTTACGAAGCGGATCGCCAATTTTTTCAATTTTTCTGCACCGGATCGACGAAATTTTGAATTTTTTTTATAGCCTGATTGATACGTTTAGGGATTTTTCTATGTCTAATCAACAAAACTCGAAATATTCTCGTCACGAACTAACGAAATTTGCAATTTTTTGGAATCCAATCAACAGAATTCACGCCTTTTCCACCTTTAAGTGACGAAAGATGCAATTTTTCGCGCCCGATCAACGAAATTCACGATTTTTGTACTAAATCTGAATAAATCTGCATTTTTTATGTGACAAGATGAAACTCACGATTTTTTCTCTGGATAAATTGGCGAAATTCACGATGCTTTCGCATCCGATCAAGGGAATATTAAAATTTTCAGGGCGACATCGTCAAGTTTGTGATTTTTCCGGGCCTTTATCAACGAAATTTGTGATTTTTTTGTCCCAGATCGACAAATTTTGACATTTTTTGTGTCCGATCAACGAAAATTGCATTTTTTCTCGTGATAAATCGAGAAAACATGCCTTTTTTTGCAACCAATGAATTTAATTCGCAATTATTTCAAGCATCATAAACTGAAGAGTTTTATCTTGCACGATCAACGAAATGTGAGATTTTTTCCGTGCTCGGTCGACAAAACTTGCGAATTTTCCGTTCCCGATAGGGGAAATTTATTTTTTTTCAAGCCTCATGGGCAAAATTCTTGATTTTTCCATATCTGATAAGCGAAACCTGTGATTTTTCAGAGCCATATCAACAAAGCTCGCTTTTTACGTCCATGATGAATAATGAGTTTCGCGTTTTAATTTGTGCCGATCAATGAAATTTGCGATTCTTAAGTGAAAAAATTTTATGTTTTCCCGCGATAAAGTAACGAAATTTATGATTTTTTTCGTGCAACATATGCACAAAGATTGCAATTTTTTCCAGTTGTAAATTGACGAAATTCACGGGCCATACGTTAACCCATCGCAGGCTACAGGTTGCACATTCCTAGTTTAACACATAAATTGCAAAAAAAATGGGTATGAGACAAAAAATTTGGTTTATTACACATGAAAATAACAGTTTGCTCTATCATCGCAGGAATAAATATCAAATCAAATAAAAGTATCTTAAAGAATATTTTTAAAAAATCAAAGAATAGTGCAATACAAACTACATTGAAGTGAAGATAGAAGTATAAATTATAGTAAATGAAATTATTCAAGTTTTATCATAATTTCATTTTATTTCTGCTTTTTTGCTGCTATCTTTGAGCAAAATTTGAGTTTTTTTACTCTACTTTGCAAAAATGCATAATTTTTGAAATTTGCATTTTTACTCGCAATCCTTTGCCAAAATTCCCATTTTTCCAACTATCCTTTGACAGAATTTTGTTTTTTCTGATATCTTAAAAAGAAATTAAAGTTTTTTTCATGATTATTTGCGTTTTCATGACTATTTTTTGGCGAAATTTGCGTCTTTACCATGATTTTTTTTAGACTTGCCAAAATCTGCAAATCCCTCGCGCTTTTTAGACAGAATATGCATTTTTTTCAGTCATTCTTTGAACGAATCAGCTTTTCCCCCCGCTATTATTTGCAAAATTCATAATTTTCTGTGATCTTTTGCGAAAATCCGCGTTTATCTCTCAATTCTTTAACAGAATTTGCGTCCCCCCCCCCCCCCATCTTAGAATAAATTCATTTTTTTTTTTTGGTGATTCTTTGACAGAATGTGTGTTTTTCAAACTACTTTCTGATGAAATTTTGCATGATCTTTTGATGATGTTCATGTTTTTTCCACAATCCTTTAACAAAATTGTTTGACAAAACTGGTGTTTTTCCACGATCCTTTAACAAAATTGGTGTTTTTCATGATCTTTTGATGAAATTGGCAATTTTTCCCCGCTATTTTTTTATACTGTTCTCGTTTATTACATGATCTGTTGACAAAATTGAGTTTTTTTGTGATCTTATTTCCGATTTTCGGATTGATGACATTTTTTCTTAAATTTCAAAATAAATCACTCCCGCAAAAAGCGACAAAAAAAAAAAAAAAAAAAAAAAAAAAAAAAAAAAAAAAAAAACAGAAAATCACGAATTTGCGGAAAAATCTCATGCCTGCATTTTTCAGAGTTTGCCAAGATACTGCAAGGTCAGCAGAAATTTTAATGGCAGACATTAAAATGAATAACCCGCAGACCCAGAAGTCGGCGCCACTGTCCGGACATACATACAATTTCCTAAAATTTTATTAAAAGTTAGAATGACTAGAAAGAATTTAACGGTAAAATTAATGTCAGTCACATGACAACCAAAATAAAAACAAGTGGGTAAGTGTGAATGCAGATTGCACAGAGGGTTTTGTTTAATATTGCTTTTAAAAGACTTTATCCTTAATTTATCAAACAAAAATTGTTAATAGAAAATTAATAATTGCTTGCATAAATAGGCACCTGATCTGGTAAGTTATGTGTGCATAGTACGAATAATTCTTTATGGACCTGTCTAATGAGATGTTGCACATTGTGTATGCTTAAACTTTCTAAAAGTGCATATGGGACAAAGTGTGTGTGGAGGGAGAGGCATCGATTTGCAGAATAAGTTTTTAATGGAGTTTTCTGACAATATATTACTTGGGGGTGCATTAAAATTGGGAGAAGGTATTCCCCTCTCACCCCCCCCCCCAAAAAAAAAATTGAGATTTTTTTTTTGTTTTCAATTACCAAAAAGTGCTATTCCCCCCCCCCCTCCCACACACACACCCTGAAGATACACAGAAATCTCTCCCAGAGAAAAGTGTTTGAATTAAACACTGGAAACAATTATTTACATACTGTAAATGTCATTTACTTAACAACAAAAAATGTTACAAACAATATAAATAATCATAATCATGCCAGTATATTTTATGCTTTTTAAAAATTAAGCAAAAAGTTTATCAAAATGATATCATAATGAGTGAGAAAGCTTTTAGAAAAGCAAATTAACAAGACATTTAAATATCATTACAATAAATGATATGCATGCAATGTTTTTTAAACCAAATATTAGTTTTCCATATATAAAATTTACAAAAGACGCTCTGGAATATTTTTTACTAATCATAATGACATTTTATGAAAAAAGTTCTGGGATGTCTCAGAAAAATAAACATATGATAAGAACTGCACTTAGTAAATCCTTCTTTTTCAATATTATTTTAATGATTAAAGTATTTTTATCAGTCATAAATTATTTTTTCAATTAAACTTTTTTAAACATCAAACTACGTGTTAAACAAGGTGTCAAACAAAAATTTAACGTTTCATTACACTATTTAAAAAAATAATTAACTGACAAATGTCAACAAAAATTACTTTCTACCGCAACTTTTGTTTTTTATAGAATATTTTGTTTTTTACTAGAATAACGTATTATCAAGTTTTTTAAGACAATATGGCATCTAATTATTAAATGTTTTCTTAGATATTACATCTTTAAAACGGTTACTTTTACCATTTTTCTAACATAATCGGCACTCTAACAATTTTAGGCTAACAGCTTACTTATGCATCTGATTAGATGCAGTTAAAATTAAAAAATCTCTACATACAAACACAAATTTGATGTAGAACGAGAAAAAACAATACAGTATACACAAAAGCATGCATATATTATATAGCTTACCTTGCTTTTCGGAAATGAAGAAGTAATAAAAATCCCGCCGATCGCCGCCATTAATTCCGAGAATGACAACAAACCAACGCCATCGCTCGTTTGGTTGGTTGGGGTTGATGTTTCACAAGTACAAGCGTCTCTCCAATTCGAATTTCCTCTCGAAGCGAAATCAAATTCCTTCGCGCAAATCTGTTTTGGCGCATGTTCCGAGGAACTTTGTTGAAAGATAGAGGCAAGAAGATTTTAAAATTTTTATACTTACTACTGTCTTATCTATTGTAGAGGATTTTTTCTTTTTTTTTGTTTTTATCATTATTGAATTAGTTAATAAAGAATATTTATAAACATATAAAAATCAATTGCTTTGCATTTTTTAAAAAATTCTCAATTACATAATTAAATTAGATTTTATTCAAAAGTAAGGACATAAAATCAAATTAAAATTAGTTTAAAAAAATTAATATTTTTTTACATATTTTTAAAAATAATTTTTAATAATTAAAATATATTTTATAAATTCATGTCAGCTTTTTTTTAAATAACTAAATAAAAATTTATTAAAATTCAAATTTTCCTACTCTTACATTAAAAATATTTTCCTAAAAATCGGAATAAAATATAGGATCGCTAAACTGTTGTCACCAAAGTCAGACAGACGTTTTTGAAGATCTACATAGGTGGCCCCTATCGGTCCACACAAATCTACCAAGTGTTACTGAATGCTAATTCAACATTTATACGAATAATTTAATAGATTAATAAAATAATATACATGTGTCCTTAAATTAAATGTCCTTAAATGTGTCCTTAAATTATATAATAAGTATGCTTCAAAATGCATACTACAAAATTAATTTATATAGATATTTTATTAGCATTTTATATTAATAATAATAATTAATTATGGTATACATAATTACATATTATGTAGACTAAGGATAAATTTTATTTAAATTAACTTTAAAAACGCTATGGTAACATAAAAAAGCTGTCCCTGGATTCTGATAGATTTTCTATCAAGATCTATATAGGTGGCCCATATCGATCTACAGAAATCTACATACATTTTCTGAATGCTGTACGGATATTACACTTCAACATTTTCACAATTAATTTACTAGTTGAATAAATAGTACACATGTATTATTAAAATAAACGCATAGTATATATGCCACGAAATGCATACTACAAAATTAATTTATATCGATATTTTATTATCATTATATAATAATAATAATAATAATAATAATAATAAATTGTACAATAAAAAATTCCGTATTATTTAAATTGTGATTAAATCTTATTTAAAATAACTTAAAAAACGCTGTAGTAACACTAAAAAGTTGTTTCCAGATTCTGATAGATTTTCTATCAAGTTCTATATAGATAACCCATATCGATTTATACAAATCTACACAGATTTTCTGAATGCTGTACATATATAACAATTTCAACATTTTCTTACTTTTTACGGTTAATTTAATCCAATGGTAAGCTGATATACTTCTAACATTAATATAAATGCAGAATAAATGCGCTTCGAACTATATGCTACAAAATTAATTTATATGGATGTATCTGGGTTTCTAATGGGCAAATGGGCCCAGCTAAAGCCCATCTGTCCATATTGGACCCATATGGAGCCCATATGGGCCCATAGTTCTGTGCTGCCTGGGTGAGGAATTACCCTGAAACTCTAAGCGTGTAAATATAATAGTACAGCACATACATTACCTTGAAAATTTTCCCAAAACTTCTAGGTTACTGTCAACAAATTAAAAGAGAATGAATATGATTCGGATAACTCTAGAGCAGTTCCAAGTTTTTCCAAGTTTTTGGCTTGTAATTTGAAGAGTTCTTAAAATAAAATAATTTTCTTTTCCGAAAATATATTAAACAGCATTGTACATAATATCCTGTACACAGAATAAAAAAAAATAATAATTGTATGTAAGATGAGAAGATTTTTTAAATAAATTTTCATTAAGCATGCGGGAACGTTATCAAAATTTCATTTGCAGAATATGTTACATAAATGCATAGAGCAACTTTTGTGTAGGTCTCAAAACATAGTTTGAAAATTCTGAAAGTAATCGTCAATAGAATAAACTTAAAAACCGTTATTCACAAAATGTAACCAAAAGATGATGGGTTGTTTCCAATGGCTCGTACTATTACATTTGGATACATCCTCACATTTGTTTTGCTTTTTTTGAGAATAACAGATTTTGAGCTTATTTTATCGACGATCACTTTCAGAATTTTCAAGCTATGTTTTGAAACTTTCACAAAAGTTGCTCTATGCATTTAGCTAACATAATATGCAAATGAAATTTTTATATCGTTGACGCATGCACAATGAAAACTTATTTAATAAACTTTCTCATCTTACATAAAATTATTATTATTATTATATTCCTTGTACAGGGTATTATGTACAATGTTGATTGTTATATTTCCGGAAAAGTAAATTATTTTATATTAAGAACTACACAAATTATGAGCAAAAAACATGGAAAAATATGGGACTGTTTTTCTAAAAGCCTTAATTTCTCTACAAGTATTCGTGCTATCCGCATAAAAATGAAGACAACTTAATACAATAAGCCACTTAATCATAGTCTACAATTTGAACGCTTTTGATGTAAAAATTTTGACAGGGTTTTCCAAAATATTTTCTTTATTTTTCAATTTGTTGACGGTCTCCTATGGTGTTTTAGGGAAAAAAATCTTCACGGAAATGTATGAGCTGTATAATAATGTTTACACACTTAGAGTTTCAGGATAATTCTCATGTATTTTTCTAGATACCTAGCAAAATGTCTAAAATCACAAGTGGTCGGTCACTTTTGGCCATAGTGCATATTTCTATTTAAAATTTTATAATAATTATATTTTTAACTAACACAATACACTGTTAAAAATTTGTAGCAAACCTTTCTGTCATTCGACTGTTTTTATAGAAAACAAATACGTAACCATATTAATTTTATTCGTGACCATAATATGGTTAAATTATGCTGCGATACTCTGCACAAAGTTGCGAAGTAACCTTTCATTTTTAAAACGGTCCAATGACTAGACAATTTGCTACGCATTTTTAATAGTATGTATCAGTCACCATTTAATCAAAATTATGCTTTACTTTTACGTATTTACAACTTAACATATAAAGCAAACAAAATAATAAAATTTATAAATTACTCTAGTTTTGTTGCAATATAACTAAGGTTTTGAAGATT
The DNA here is from genome assembly GCA_964019185.1 of Maratus speculifer. Lineage (NCBI taxonomy): Eukaryota > Metazoa > Arthropoda > Arachnida > Araneae > Salticidae > Maratus > Maratus speculifer. The sequence goes on along the minus strand of OZ025297.1, from coordinate 295,531,092 downwards.
AATGCGTTATTTTTTTTTAATGTTTTATATTTCGGTAATTTGTCGCTTCAAAACTGATAATAATTGGCAGGTTTACATTAATTTAAAAAATGCTGAACTCAAGTAGATAACAAAATCCATTTGCGTCTAACAAACTTTAAAAATTAAGTTTAATTAAATTATATAATAATCCCTGCTATTAGCTATGAAACATTTATATAGAAATGAGTCTTCAACAAATCAAAGTAAAATGGACTTATGTCAGAAATGCATGAATAATATTATGGAATCACTTCAAAATTAATGATAATTGTTCGATTCACATTTATTTTAGTAATGCAGAAACCATAGTTGCCGTCTACCGTTTTTTAATACCAGTATTTTTATGCAGAAATATTGGTTTTATACAGTCGCATAACTTCTTCAATTATTTTTTGCAAGAATTTACTGGTATTAAAAATAGGGAGGTTGACAAATATGTGAAACTGTTAATGTTATAAAATAAATTTATGTCCAATAAATATTAACATTTAGGTTCAGTTTCCTTATATAATATTGCATACAATTAACTATGCTGTATTTATACATACAAAAAATCTTTGACGAATCAAATGAAATGGACTTATGCCAAGGTCACACATAGAGTATTTTAGATTTATTTCAAAATTGGTGATAATTGATAGGTTTGCATTTATTTTAATAATGCTAAATCTAATATTGTAATAAAATATACTAAAATATACTACTTTTTATGAAAAAGAATTTTCTACGAATCAAAGAAAGATGGACTTGTGTCTAAGTTACCTATAGAGAATTTTGTGATTATTTCAAAATAGATGATAATTGATATGTTCACATTTATTTTAATAATGCTAAAATTAAATATGTCAGAAAATCAATTCGTGTCCAATAAACTTTAAATTTAGTTTCAATTGCATTATATAATACTTTATGCTACTAACTAGCTGGACTGCATTTATATAAAAAGGCTCTTCCATGAATTAAAGTAAAATGAACATAAGTCAGAGACACAGAGAGAATATTTTGTAAATATTTTAAATTTATCGGCATTTGTAAAACTGCCTATGAAAGTAGCAGGGAAACATGTGAATCTGTTATTTCGGATTTTTTTTAAAATAAAAAAAATAAAATACTGCTTTAAAAACTGTCTTAGAAAATTTAATTAATCCCATAATTAAATTTTCTCTTTATGTAATAAAGATGTTCAGGATGCATAATAAAATAACTAAATACAGCGAAAACAATTTGTATTTGGAAGAAGTTATAGCGAAAAGAATTACTTTCAATATAAAAAGCATAATGTTTGCAGTTTTTTTATGAAGTAAAAGTAAATGAACTCAAATAAAGTATCTTTAAAAATGTTATAGATGAATATAAAAAAGATAATGGCAATATCGTTAAAACATTTACGGATGCTATTAATTCAAACACATATTTTATCTTACGCTGGAAGTACATAAAATTCTGTAATACAGGTGACAGAGATGGGCAGTATCGAAAATACATGTATTTGAAATACATTTTCAAAATACATTTGTATTTTGTATTTTGTATTTTAACCTGACTAAACGAAAGTATTTTGGTAATGTATTTTGAAATGATTTTTTAAAGTATTTTGTATTTTGAAAATACATTTCATATTCAAAATACATTTCTCTAGGTTTCCAGCTGCTTCATTAAAGCTGCGCAGATGTAAAATTCATAAAAGAATAACACGAGTCTGTCTGTTTTGTTTTGTTTTATAGGGTTCGTTTCTGAAAGTTAATGCAAACATACTTTACAATTACTGATACGATAAGGATTAGAATGAATGCTTCTGTTTTACTCTGGCATTTTTGCTGAACTGTTACAATTCTAAAGTTCTAGGTTTTATAATTATGACGTTTCTTAGAGGACGACAAAAACTACTGTGTGATAAACAGGAAGAATTATTTAGATTTTCGCTGTGTCTAGTGTTTTTTAAAGAAACATAGAAAAACAATAATGTAGCAGTAGTAATGTAGAAATGTAATTTAATCTATGTCTCGAGAAAGAATGCCTGATATTTTTCGAGCTTCAAATGATAATATATTAAAAGAATTGCTTAATTGCGACAGAACACGTTGCGCTATACTATATGAGAAAAAAAAATTTCTGTTGATAATAATGGCAGTTGTTAAAATAGCATGACAAATGTGTAAAATGAGATCTATCATTACAAGTGGAACTTTTGAAGCAATAATCCACTTTAAAATACATCCAATGGTAAGATTTTTAATTTTATACTGTTATACATTGATCGAAACAATATTTTTCTAGTCTTTTTGTATCTATTTTATAAAAGTTCGGGTACATTTTAAGTTACCCGTGATATTCATTTGCGAGTGAATTTTATTATACAAGTAGTTCTATTTTTTTTTGATATACACTTCAGATTTTTCATTAATTGTATTTGCTATTGAGTATATCAAATATTGGATTTTTGATTATAGACCTGTTCTTACTGGATACATGTTTATCTAGCGTGACTTCGCAATTACATTTTTTTTACTCATTTGACGTTTTATTTTATACTGTTTAAAATAAATAACACAATCAAAATATAAACTAGTATCGGACCAAAACGAAAATTGCTGTATGAAACCAAAGTTTGATTCTTTTTTGAGTTTCGATTGTAAACGGAAGATTTACAGATGAATGTTTTAATATCAATGAGAAAGTTAATTTGGTTAATTACAAAGCTATCCCTTTTTTAGAAGAATATTTATGATTTTCAATATGCAGGCATATGCATATATTTGTTTAGACTAAAATTTACAAAAGATTAATGAAACATTATTTTGTATTTTGTACAGATTTATAAGCATAGAAATTTATGCATTACTAAATGTGAAGCTATTTATGTATTCTGGGTAACCCGAGATTATTTATGTATCAACCGAGATCAACTTTCATTGTACTGAGATTTTCAAAATGTTTAACACTTAACTTGCAAATTAATAAAAAAACATCAATAAATGATTCTTTCAGAGAAAGCAGTGTATTCATGTTTGAATAAAAATCGCAATTTTTAATTTACAATCATTATTACAAATATAGCATGTTTATGTTTAAATACATCTTTACAATAAAACTGACGGAAAATTACGTTATGAGAATTTAAAGTATTTTCAAAAGCGCCGTGAGGAAGGAGGGGGTGGGGGCAAAGGGAGCGGTCCGGGGCACCAAATTTATATTACCAACGTTATTTTTGGCCTATTACAAGGAGAAGTTGGGTAGGGGGGGGGGGTGCCAAATTGAAACTTTACCTCGGGCGCAGTTTTTTCTTAGAACGCCCCTGATTTTTAATGTAATGACTTATTCAAGATTGAAGGGTTTTTAAAACAGATTATGACGAAGAATGATGCATGGATAGAAGACATTTATTAAATGCAAAAAACATGATTTTAAGAAGTTAACTTAAAAAATTTATTTGGTATCATAGTACCCCAAACGTTGTATTTCTACACATTATGATATTCCCGAGATTTAAAAGAAAATATTTAACATGTTTATTTAATATTCCTTTTTAAATTATTCCTTATTTATTATTCATGAGAAGCATACTTGTATTTACATAGTAGTATTCGAGGCATTAACAAATTATATTTTTAAACAAATGTAATTATGTATTTATTATTATATATTTAACTAACTTTCAACGAAGGAGGCTGTACAATTCTTTTACATATATGTGTTTATGTATACGTCCAAGAATAACTATTGAACTGCCACTTCGAATTTTCAGTACTCACTCTTATCATTTTTCTATATCTTTGCAACAAAAAAGTATTGGGTTCGTGAAAAAGTTCGACTTCAGGTTTTCGACGGATTTATATTTTTGAAGGTCCTGAACACTGACAGTTTTTAGGAAATGTCTATTTGTGAGTTTATCTGTGCATGATGAAAATTTTGTGGGCGCTCTATCTTAAGAATTAATGCACAGAATTTAATAAAACTTTAGATTCAGTTAGACATTTACATAAGTTATTTTAGATATTAGGTAATGATGTAACTCTTCCAAAAGGTGGCACTGATATACTGTGTCTTTCACAATTTTCCTCAAAAAACTGTATCTCAAGAACTAATGCACGGATTTTCATCAAATATCAGATTCAGTTAGACGTTGACATGGGATTTTGCCGATTAAGTTTTGGTGTGAATTGCGCAGCAGATGGGTGATGCTGCTATGCTTTATTTTTCACGATTCCTGCACTAGCTCTATCTCAAGTAGTAATGCATGGATTTTCAACGAATTTAAGATTTAGTTTGACATTAATATAAATAAAATAGTCACCAGTTAAGTGTTGGTGCAAATCGTCCATCAGGTGGCGCTATTATGTTGCATTTTTCAAGATTTACAGGATTTTAACAAGAACTAATGCACTAAATGTCACCAAACTTCATATTCTGTTATGTATTATTATTAACTATTACTACCAATCACCGAAATTCGGTTTGACCTTAAAAACCCGCTTTGCCTATCCTTAACTATAAATTCTCCAAAAAGATATGTATTAAGTAATTTTCGATTTGAGAATTTTTTTTTTCCTCTTTTGAAGGCCAATTGTAATTTCCAAACATAATTTTGACTTGTAGATTGTTTTGATAACACTTTACACCTATGCTTAAAATGAAGCTGAATTATACCCAAAAAATATTTTATATTTTTGTATACATAATTTCAAAGAATTTAATCCGTGTTACAAAAACACCTAACAGTTGCGTTGTGCAAACATAAATAAGAGGTCTACACAGGCTGAAATTATTATTCCGGTTTAAACTGAACAAACACCTTTTTTGTCCGGCCCCTTCCGACTCAAAACAAAAATTTTTGTCCCAGACAAGTATAAAGTTAAAGTTTCGATCCGTGGAAAAGAAATATCAACACAGTCCAATACAAAAAGTAAAATCTCGGAATTAGCCCGGCTCGATATGAAAACTAAAAGTTCGGCCAGGCCCTGCTCGAATAAAAACTTGATTAGCCCGGACCAATTAAATTTCCAGAAAACATAAATTTCTGTGTCGATGTAGTTAAAAATCATCTTGTACGAGGAATTAATTCTGATCAAAAATACTTATTTTTTTCCATGTTTATAGACTTTTTTTTAAAAAAGCACTTTGGACTGCAATATTTAATTTTAAAATGAATCTTTATTTATGTAAATGTTTTTGTTATTATTAAGGCTGTTCTTAGTCAAAAAGGGCAACTTTATGACATATGTTTTAATTTATTTTTGTTTGGAAACTACCTGGTACAGAAATTATTTAATCGCACTCATTTTCCCATAATTTGCAAATACAATAGATTTTTCAAAAAATAGTGTCAAAGTGGGCGTTTTGAACCGAACTTCCTTGCGAAAGAAGAGTAACCACTCAAACTGGGATGAAAATCGTGCTTGTCACTAGATAGAAATCACTTATAACTCAACAGATGATTTTTTAGTAAAAAAATCGAAAATTCAGTTCGATTCCAAATAGCTTCCATAGTCAGGCCTTCCAATTTTATATATTTCCGTTAAAAAATGGATTTATAAATGTGTCAAAGCATTTTGCATTTGTTGAGCAGAGCAGATGAGAGCAGCCTTAATATCATTTTATGCCTTGGAAACGTAAAAGTCGAAAAATGTTATGCAGTAAAATTTCCTAAGAAGGATTCGCTCAGGATAGGAGAAAAAATACATTACAGACAGGTTTATTTCTTAGCAGGAACATAGCTTGTTCTAAATGTATCATATTTTTTTTTCTTATTATTAAATTTATTTTGCATGAATCAATACATTTCCCGTTTAAGACAGGATTTATAGACAGATTCATTTCCAGAGTTACTTTTGCTGTGCCTTAATTTTATTATCCAGAAATATACTTACTATTCATAAAATAATTAATAATTTTAATGGTAAAATTATAGCAATTTAAATATACGTACATTTTTTTGAAAAAAAATTGTTGGGTCGGGGCAGATTTTACTGATTTTTTCTATAGGCCGACCGAGACGGAATGAGCCAATGATTTCATTACGGGCTGGACCGTGACCTATACTAATATTTTTGACTAGTACAACTAGTGCTCTAGGAAGAATGAAGTCCAATCCCGGTCCGATCTGGAAGGAATAAGTCAGGTCCGGCCCGAATCTGCAGAAAAACGTAAAGTTCGGGACCCGAAAGACTGATGACGAATCCTATCTGAGTCTATATTTCTGGAAAAAAATAAACCCGATACCCGGCCCGGACAGGCCCGGAACGACTGGAGAACAGGTCCGGTCAGGCCCGACCCGAGTGTCGGGGATTAAAATTGGCCAGCTAACTGTGCCGGACACGGCCCGTGCAAACCTCTTATCTCATAGACAAATTTTTTTTTTAATTTTCAAAAGTATTTTGTATTTTGAATGTATTTTGAAAATACATGTATTTTGTATTTTGAACTTTTTCAATTCGAAAAGTATTTTGTATTTTGTATTTTAGGCTCTAAAACTAATGTATTTTGTATTTTGTATCGAAAATGATTTTTCAATGTATTTTGCCCAACTCTGACAGGTGATAAGGAACTCATAAATAAGATATTTTCTTGGATATTATAATTGGATAGCTGATAAATGCGTTATTGAATGTTGTAATGAAGCCGATAAGGAACTCCTAAGTTCATTTTTTATAACATTCTTGATATTTCTTTAACATTTTATTGAATGATTAACCTTGGAAAATAAATGAAACAAAATTTTTAGTTTGATATTATTTAACAATAAGTTTCTTTAAATGATATAATAGTAGAGTTATCGATATTTGCATAGATTTCTCTTGTAGTATTTTTCTGTTGTAATATCGTTAAAAATAATTAATACGGTAGTTTAAAAGAATACTGAGAAAATGTTTTGAAGAAATTCTATAATATATAAAACAGGAAAACATTCATATAAAGCATAAGTCATAATTTATTTTTAAAACAGCTATTGATGAAATATATACAAAAGTTTATAGAAATTTAAAGATTCCAGAAGTAAAAAGTATATAAAGCTCTCTCATAAATAAATGAAAATAAATGAAAATAATGAAACAAAATTTTTAGTTCTGAGTTCTCTGAAAGTTCTTCTGAATACTCTGAGTTCTTTCGACTAAAGGTAAGCTATTATCAAGGAAAAAACCAGTGTTGAAAGTCAGATGCTGACTGCCAAAAGACAACAGGAAATTCCATTAAAATTTTTATAGGCGGTCAAAGTAATGTAAAGGACAGGGATAAAAAAAAAGTTGAATCCCTTTATTCCCCCTGGGACCAAACATTCTTGTTATGTGAAGTAGTTTGAACCAAATACGTGGTATCTTGTATGACAGAATTTTTTTGCTTATACTAAAAATTTTAAAGATTTTTAGCCGAAAGCGATCAGAGAGCTTTATATGCTTTTAAAATTTAGGGTTTTTCAATTTTGAAAGCTTTTTGTACGCATTTCGTCAAGATCTATCTTAGAAATTATTCCTAATTAATCATTTTAGTGATTACTTTCAAATTTCATGCAGTAAACAAATGGGAATTTATCTTTCTGAATAAATAATATACAGGGTTTCAACTAAATAATTGATCCATTTTGAACATAAATAATAATTTAAAAAAAACGCGCCGTTTGCTACATCGATTTACATAATACGCTAAAGTGATGATGCAAGGTCGCTCTCATTTTCGGTAAGAAATATATCATAGTCATGTTAGGATTAATCATACCGATTCCGTAAATAACGCAAATGTAATTTATAGTAATCTACGTTGTACCACATCTATTCTGCTTCATTTTCTCTAAACCGTTTAAAAACTATGCAGTTATAATGTTTTAAAAATAACTAACTAACAACAACAGATTACCGATATGAACAAACGTTGCAATTTAGAAGCACAATTTCCAAATTTAGAAACAAATGAACGACTCTTTGAGTGATTCATTAACAAAATATAGCTAACATCAGATTCTGCTTTTTAAATATTTGTAAAAAAATATATAAGAATTTAAATATCTTGTAATATGTTTTCGACATTTGTTTCATTTCATAAGTAGTATAAGACATTCGAAAACCACAAATTCCAAATCCAAAAACAAATGAACAACACTTGCATGCAGTTCCATACGTCGCGTCGCCTAGCTAGGATTTACTTTTCAACATTGTTTTCGCGCAATCTATAGGCAAACACTATAAATGAAATATGAAATAATTTTGATTGAAATTATAGTTTTCAAAACTGCAGGACGTAATAATATATCTCAAGATCATTTTTTAAAAGTTTCGGCTAAAGAGTTTTTAAATTTCGTTCAATATAAGTAAAAGGAATATTTTTATTATGATTTCTTTGTTAGAATTAAATTTAGTTTTATTAATATTTTAGGTTAACATTTATTTACATCATAACAAGTTTTTTGTTTCAGATGTAATTGAAACACAAGATGTTATCATGACTGCATTAGTTGGCCTGAAAATTATTTTTTCGAATTTTCACATTAAATTATAATTTTGCTTTCTTTTCAAAAATACGTTTAAATGTTACTATACTGAAAATAGGGATTTTATCTACATTGATATAATTAATATGCCTAGCTCATGGTATTGTATATATCTTACATTTTCACGACATTTGATAATAGATTTTATTTACAATGCAAGCAAATTTCAAATGAATAAAAGCAGCTACTAGACATTTTTATAGTTAAATTAAAATTTTACGAAAAAAATAATAGTAATAATTTTGTTTTTATTTATATGGAATGAATTATTAAATCTACATAGCTAAAGATCTTTTTAAATTGATGTTGAATTTTAACAAAAAGCTCATTCGTTTATTAACTGCCTATAAAATGTGTCATATCCATACTTCGAAACGGAACATAAAACTTAATTAATTTATGAGTATAGCCGCTGCCATAACTCTCACTAAAAAAGCGATTTGCTGACCCGATCGTGATTGAGATTCATTTATTTTAATTAAAGTAATATACAGGGATGTCTTAAAAAATCTTTGGCAGTTATGGAGTTCTAGCGGCCGGTCCGTTCAACTTATCGAGGTGAAATTTCAGACATAGCTATTCAAAGGTATGAGCTCGAGATTCCGAACGGCAACAAATTGGCGCTCACGGTTACGGTTATAGTTACAGAAACTCGAAATTTTCCAATGACAACACCCATTTATTTCATCGCAAAATGCTCAGCGCATGCAAAAACCCTAAAGAGCTGTGGAACCGTACGTGTATCGCAAGAAACGGACACGTTATGCATGCACAAAAAACTATTCTGAGAATCCCCCCCCCCAATAAAAAAACACGATTGGGGCGCAAGGAGGAAATTCGCATATGACACAGAGTCAGTACACTAATCTCTGATTACATCACAGATCGGAGAAAAGAAAACTTTTATTTTGATTACACATTTTCCACATGGGAGCCATCACAGGCAATTACACATTGCATGGTAGCGACTGTTGACAACACAGCTGAACGTTACATCGCTCTGAGAGATGTTTGCAATCTCACGTTTGATAGAATCTTTCAAATCCGGCAACGTTTGCGGATTGCACATGTACACTCTAGATTTTAGATGTCCCCAGAACCTGAAATCCATAGGAGTGAGGTCGAGGGATGGCGGAGGTCATTGACGTTACCAGTTAATGTGAAATGTGCCTCGTCCGTTCATAATATGCGAAGAGGCCGATCGTTATAGCCATCATATTGGATAAGAAATTCATTAACAAAGTCTATATGTTGTTGATGGTCTTTCACTTCCAACATCTGGGCGTGCTGGTACCGGTAAGGAAACATGCGGATTACAGAGCACAGTAACTTTAAGATCATTGATTTCGGTATATCAAATACACGAGATGCACCTTTAGTAGTTTGCATGCGTCCTCTGATCATTATTGTGGTGCACTTTCATAACAGTATCCTCAAGAACAGTTGGTAGTCCGGATCGCGGACTATTGGTGTGACCACAGGTGCAACCAATTTCTTCGAATTTCATTACTAAATCACGAAGAGCTTGTGAAATGCATAAGCCAAGTATTTGGCGATGGTTTCGACGGTAAATGCGCCAGGTTTTTGCAGCATTCATCTCATTTTGAAATAGTTTTACCAACTCATCTCGAACGAAGTCATTTTGTTGGCATCTGCAAACTCCCACTGAAGAACTGACATTCCCAATTAACTTTTTATCCGTTTTCTACACTGACTATCTGGCAAACGGCGTTCCGTGATTGGTATTTTGACTCTGTCATATTCAAATTTTCTTCGTGCGCCATGGTCGTGTTTTTTTGGGGCCGTTTGTGGAGCTGATTTTGTGCAAGCATAACGCGTCCGTTTATTGCAATAACCATACCGTTCCAACGCTCTTTAGGGTTTTCGCATGCGCTGAGCATTTTGCGATGAAAAAAATGTGTGTTGCTACTGGAAAATTTCGAGTTTCTGTAACTATAACCGTAACCGTGAGCGCCATTTTGTTGCCGTTCACAGAATCTCGAGCTCATATCTCTGAATAGCTATATCTGAAATTTCCCCTGGATCGGTTGAACGGACTGGTCGCTAGAGCTTTGTATATCCGCAAAGTTTTTTTATGACCACCCTGTATTTTAATTAAAAAAATACTTGAATATTTAATTGTATTTTTGTGAAATGCTGAGAAATTGTGTTTCACTCTGGTAATTATTATTAGTGTTGTAATAAATATTGCTGTTTTAGAGGTACATACAAACAATATGTAGAATAAACAAAACTGGAATGAAAAACTAGCTAGAGCCAGGAATCGAGCCCGGACCACAGCATTAAAGGCTGTCGTTCTATTTACTGAGCTATTCCGGCCGAAACTTCAATCAGCAATATCTCACTAATAAACTAAGTTGTGGAAAGTCATCTGCCATTATTAAGATAGCCTAGAATGACGGAACAATGATAAATAGATTAACTATTTCGTCGATATATAATATATATTAAAATACACATACACACACAAATAACGCGTGAATTCAAGTAATAAAGGTACATACGAATAATATAAAGGCATACAAACAATAAATACAGTAATCCCAAGTGGAGTAATAAATTAGTCTGAACCAGGAATCGAACTTGTGACCACTGCATTCCCGGTTGTTCCTCTATCCACTGAGCTATTTCGGCAGAGTCTTGTATCTACAATTTCTCACTAATTATATAAATAGCTCAATGGATAGCGCAACAGCTTGGAATGTTGTAGTCCCGGGTTTCGATTCCTGGCTGTGGCTAATTTTTCACTCCATTTGGGTTTATTGTATTTATTGTTTGTATGATGTGTATGTCTGTACATTATTTCTATGTACTTCTATCATTTGAATGCATGCGTTATTTGAGTGTGTATGTATGTTTTAATATAATTGTAGATCAATAAAATATTAAATCTATTCATCGTTATCCCGTCAAAATAGGCTGTCTTCATGATGGCTGATAACCCCACTGGGGTTTGTTAGTGAGAAATTGCAGATTTAGGCGTCGGCTAGAATACTCAGTGGATACAGCAGCACTCTGGAATGCTGTGATCACGGGTTCGATTCCCAACTCTGGCTATTTTTTTTTACTCCAGTGGGCTTATTTTATTTATTTTTTGTATGTCTGTTTATTATATGTATATCTCTACGATTTCAATGCAGACGTTATTTTTGTGTGTATGAATCTTTTAATATTGCTGTTTGTTTTGCCCAAGTATCAAACTATCTCTAAAAATGGATTTCGAGTAAAAAAAAGAAAAAGAAAAATCCTCATCATTTGTATTTATAAAAATGATTTGTAAGTTTTAAAATGTGATTTTTTATAATACAAACTCTTTATTTCGTTGTATGTATCAAGTCTTATGAAGATGAAACGCAGGTCAACTTTCCGTTCGTTTTGAAGGTGTTATAAACTAGTTGAAATACAGACAGAATGTCTAGTTTGCAGTCAATTGTTGTTGAGTGACTTCATGCTAATGTTTAGAATGCAAAGATGATGCATTCTGTGGAACATCGAATATTTTAGTGTTAGAATTTTGCCGCCTGAGTATAGAATTGTGAAAAGCAAGTGACGCTAACTAACGGAAATTCAATGTTAATAAACGACTAACTATGAACACAATTTAACGATTGTTTGAAAAACTTGATCGGACTGGAAGCATGAACGAGACTGCGCACGAACGTAGGTCCACCACATGCATCAATTACGATAGTATTCACGCAGTCCATTAATTAATCCAAACACGGCCTCGTTCGCCTATTAGGAAAACTACTAGGACGTGGACTACAAAAGTTATCGGTGCATAAAATCGTGAAATGGGTTTTAAATTCTCTATATAATATTCAGATTTACCAAGCTCTCAATATTTGCATCTCGAATTAAAAAGACATAAAAATGCCAATGATTTGCTTCAAAGATTTATGGCTGTCAGATTGATGAGAGGTCGAATTGATTTTTCGGCGAAGCCCATTTTTATCCCGACGGATTTGTAAATAAATAAAATTGGCTATATTGGTGAAAAGAATTATATATATAATAAAAAGTCCCCGTGTTTCACGAGCTACCGGACCCGCTCTAATGGTACAAACCACGGAGCCATGTTTTCTCGGTAGAGTACGGTAGATAGAATCTTGTCTGCCTCTGCAACGCTCTCGTCTGCGTTGCTTTTCGGCGAAAAATTTTCCCTTCTGTGGTACGACTTAGCTTTTCAGCCATTCTCTAATCTTTTAAATCCCCTAAAAATTGCCACCATTCTCAGCTAAGTTCACTACCACCGCTTAGGCTCAGAAATATCCAGTCCCATTTCGTCTGGTACGATGAGTAGTAGGTGTGAGGCAACAAATCACACAGTTTACCCAATGTGCAAGAAACCACAAAGATTACAAACAAAGCACTTAATCTAAATAGCCGACCCGGGTACTTGTGTTAGTGGTTCGCCAGTTTGCCGGCTAAAATTCCGTCATGATCACTAATGGCGCCTGGTGCATGTAAAATCCGTCGTGGATGCGAAGTCCTCCAAAATACCTGTGATTATGCCTCTGGAGGTGCCTTGCCAGATCACGGTCTTGTCATCTCATCAAGGTTTTAAATTACGAGACCAACTTGAGTAGCCATTTGCAGTACAAACAACATAACCTACCAGTAAGTAACAGGCAAAACAAAGTATGCTCAAACAAGAGGCAAGTACTGCAAAAATGATGACATGCGAAGCGAAGATATCAGATTTATTGCCACTAAGCGGCGATTAGGCGGTCATCCGCTCCGATACCAGGTATCTAACCCGTTAAGCTGAGATAACTCGGTAGACAGGGGCCTGGTCATCGGTTAGAAAGAAAGAAAGTCCCCTTATTTCCACACATTCCTCGTTGCATGGTATGTCTCACTATATTCATGGAAAGAACAATTGGGCCGAATTTCCTACATTATACAACAACTTCAGCACGATATTTTGCCCTTCAAAATGAAATTGCACGATAAACAATTCCTTGGAATATTCAAACTATCCGTCATGATGTATGCAAGATGGTGCTAGATACCCATCGAATAGTCGAAATATTGGAATTTCTGCAAGAAAATTATGATTTCCGCGTCATTGCTGTCCCCTTCATGAACTATACAGGAATATGCATGAATAGGCCTCACTATTCGTCTGTTGTAAATCATTGTCATTTTTTACTGCGGGGATACTTGGTAGAAGGAGGTGTAAAAGCCACAATTTTTGCCGACATTGCACATTACGTTCTTAATGCATATCAGTCCATTTCGACCGAGACATTGCTGCATTCACTTCTATGTGCAAATTTTGTTTTGAAACTACGCCATGTTATTGCTGAAATGGACTTGTATATTGAAAGTATTGTTACTCTATTTTTTCAGTCGCAATGCGCCGAATGGCAGAATTTGGAACTATTTGAACACAATGTATTATTATTTTTTTATTTAATTGCTTTTCTAATAACTATACGATAAATGACACATTTTTTTTTTCAATCGTATCAAGCTCGGAATGACTTTATTATATTTACAATGAAAATAGCAGCAAATATATTTCAAGGAGACGTATCATTTTGACAAGTGTATTTCTTACAGTTTGTTAAAATACCAGTTTACTTTATGATATATAATTTGATATTTAATAAAAAAAAAATGGTTAAAATTCTGTTCCCAAATGAATAAGTTTTGCTCTGCGCAATCCGAAATTAAAGCCATAGATATTGTGCTGGAAAATAATTAATGAATAAAAGGACATTTTTATATTCACTTAAAATTAATTAATTTTTAAAATACTTTGAAGATAATTTTTAATTAATTTATCTTATAACGCAATAAATTTGCAAAAGAATAATCTTTTTTTAGACTTTCAAAGGCTGTGACGAAACTTATTCAATAAAGATTATTATTCTTTAATAGTAATTACATTAAATGGATTTTCTTATTTCTAACTTAAATTTATTATTGTAAGCTTTCCATGTAATTTACGGCCAAAATTTAAAAAAAATGCATAAGATTTTAAGAGATTTAGACAGCAATTTATTAACAATATAAATGTTTTAAAATGTAATTAAAAAAGTAATTTATTATCATAAGGTGATAAATGTCGAGACTATGCATGAGAAATACAGAAAAAATCAATGACTGGTCTCAAGAGATACATAAATTAAAATTAATAAGATTTTACTAAGTATTTGTAAGAAAACTTTTTTTTAGGAAAACATTTAGTCTATTACATAAAAACAGAAACTATCAAATTAATAATTTGTGTATTTCAAATTGTGCATAAGTTTGAAAATAAAATGCGAGGTTACAAAATTAAATGAAAAAAAATTTCTTATGGAATTTTTAAATTTCGAGAAATTTAATAGTTAGAAGGCGGAGTCTTAATATTGTTTATAAAGTTCAGTATTACCGAACCTGAGTGCAGTTTGAACTAAAATGCTACTCACAGAGAAGAGTTTTGCTTAAGTAAATAATTATAATAATAAACTTAAAGTTATTCCGCCCATAAGTGGTATTAGATTATAAAATTTAAATAAAAACAGCAAAAACTCTATTAAACGTTACAGGTAATTTATTTTGTGAATTTCTCTACATTTATCTTGTCCACATATAAGTTGCTTCACCAATAATTGTTAGTGTGCACGTAAAAGAAATACATTTTCGAAATAGTCTAAGATACACAAGGCAAACACACAGAAATTTAGTACTGGATTACAAAAAATAAATTTTTTATATTTGTGAAAGAATATATATTTTAACTGTTTATCTTAATTTTGCATAGTTGTTTATACTGTTAAATTAGGCATTTTTTTGTTTGAATAAGTAATAAATATTGTCGAATTTGTTTTTGGAGAATTTTTCTTTTTTCAAACGCTTCGCATTTGTACCGAATATTTTGATCTGTCCCAATGTAGTTATTTACTTCCTAAGTAACTACTTCCAGTGCTCTCCAACTTTGTCATTGGAGGTTTCTACAGTTTTCAAGTAACGATTTACAACTCCGGAATTAAAGAGTAATGAGCGGTATGTGATATTTTATGGTGCAGCCCGTACAGTTGTTGTTGTTGTTGTTGTGTTTGTGACGCAACGTGGGATATTGACGCTATGGGGAGAGGCCTCCATGGGAGGGGTCTTTCTAAAGGAACCTAACCCGTATTTACGCAAGGAAATCCAAGGTTTGAAGAAAACCATGGAAAATTCCGAACGATTATGCTGACGGCCACGAATGGGTTAAATCCCAGCAACTGCCGTCTACCAGTTTCGAAGGCAGAATCTCTCAGCCACTGGTGGGTCGTAACTCTACTGTGTTTGCCAATCTGCTACTTTTTTATACTTTCTTGGTTTCCACCATTTTTCTATAATAGTTAATTCGTTTTGTTTTCACCTTGTTTAATCTGTTTAGTAACCAATTTGTGCCGGCGTAAAATGTTTACGAAGCTTATACATTTAATAAATTTGAATATATATTTTTCCCTCTGAAACTTGAAAAATCGAAAAATAATTATCTAACAATGTCTTTATCTGTTACGAAAAGGCGACAGCACAATATGCATATTTATTTGATTAAATGAAGAAATGTTTCGTTCTCCATAAGTTTTTTTAGTGTTAAACACGGTGAAATGAAAAAGTAACATTTTTTGTATCTTAGACTAAAATAAATAAGTTATAATCATAGCTTATAAATTTCTATGAATTCGGTATTTTTAAAATTATCAAATTATACGTTCTAGCTTTTATTTATGCATGTTTGTAACGTCCCAAATGTACGACACTCGGCAAGTATGAGTAAATATTTTTATTAGATATTTAGGTACAATTATTTATGCAAAGTTTTTTCAAGATAATTATGAAAAAAATTGTTTTCATGCTTTAAATACGATTTTTCTTATATCATTAATAATAATTATTGTAGTTTTATTAATCTCTATAACGGATATATATATATATATATATATATATATATATATATACCATTTTAATTTTACTTGAAAATCAATATAAAAAAATTAGACACATTAAAAGAAATAATACTTTAAATATTTCTTCACGTATTTTAATAAGTTTAAATTCTAAGAACAAAATATGCAATAATATTTAGCTTTTAAAATGTTAAACTTTTGAAGTAATAGAAATCAACCGTGTAAAAATTAAAATTGCAAGTAAAGCTACAATGTAAGGGAATATAGAACATCTCAAAAAGTAAAATTAAGCAGTTTTATCCAAATTAATCAACATTACGTATTTTACTTAAAAATAGAGATAGAAATGATACTCTATTATTGCAAATGTACACATTATAGCCCATATATAAATCAAAAGAATTTAATTTCAAGCAAAAAAATTAGTTCTCAAGAACTAATTATCATTTTACACATCTCATTTAACAGTGTGTGTTCGGTACACTTTTACAAGAAACTGTTCAATATATCATTATAAAATTTGCTGTTGTGTCAGAAGACATGCTGTTAGAAAATAATAAGAAACAATTTTCATTTTGGGTTAAAAGAAATAAAATTAAAAAAAAATTAATAAAATTTTTTAAAATCTTTAAAATTTTAAGTACATATTTTTCATTATTTTAAAAAATTTTCATACTAAGACCTGTAATGTTATATACTTTTAAAGAAACATGTTAAAGTTACCCCTTTTTGGAATATTTCAATATTTTATCAAAATAGAATTTTAGACTAATGTACCAAAGCTTAAAAAACACAGTTCGAGAAAAATACAAATATATATATATATATATATATATATATATATATATATATATATATATGTATACCATTAAAATACATTATTTTAAAAACTTGTAAAAACATAATCTTTTTGGTCCATAATCATTTAGCACATTAATCTTTTAGCTCTTTTTTTAGGTTGATAATTGAAAGCTCGAGTATTTGAACCATGCGGCTTTATTAAAAGTAACCAAATTTCTCGAAATAGTAAATCTTAGTACATGATCAATAAATTACCAGATTCTTTGAAAACTGTTTTAATTTTTAGGATTACCTTCAAAGATTTGTCTAGCTTACATTTGGCACGCCAGCTTAAAAAAAACATAGCCTCATCACTGGTCAATAAGTTAGCATAGAGAAAAACTGATTAACATATCAATTAGTATAATTGTTTTACTTTACAGTGAACTTGATTAACATAACTGACGATGGGATTCTTCAATTAATGCGTAAATTTTAAGGTTTAATTTAAAGAAAAACTGTAAAGATTCTGATTAAGATTTTATTTCACCGTGTCGCTCCAAGCAGAACTGGGAATAGTCCATCATGTAGTCAAAGAGCCGACAGCACAAAAACCTATGTTGTTGAGTAGAAGAAAATATCTTTTATTTTATTGAAGAGTAGAAATAGGGGAATCTAATGATCTATGGCTGCCGGTAATGAAGCAGTGCATAAACCAAAAATTAATATCACCAGTGGTTGACTGGTAAGTTTATCCTTTTGTTTTCCTGCTCCTAGTCCTTCATGTTTTTATACCTTTTGCTGAAGGGCAAGCACAATAATAAGACTACGAATCAAACACTGATGGTATTAGTTTTTGGCTTATGCACTAGTTGACTTCCAGCAGACATGGATCATTAGATTGTCCTATTTCAATTCTTTAATGCTTCTAATGCTAGTCATTGTTACTGCATCAATATGCTGAAGAACTTAGAAACAAATTTAAAATGCTATCTTCATTTCGTGATTCTTAAATGGAGACGATTAGTCTGCGGGAAAGATAAAATTTGTTACTTCAGAACTGAAGTTTTGAAGATAGGGGGTAAATAGACTGCTTTTAGAAGAAAAATTGCTTTGACATCATTTATGTACTCTTTCGGAGATTGTACTTTTTATTTTTAGATATTGACTGTCAGATGGCTTTCTCAAACATGAAGAGAATAATAGTTTTGGAGAAAATAAATGAGAATAATTATTTTAAAAGAGATTAAAAACATTTACATTTTTTTTTAAGAAGCAATGATCCAAGCAATAAAGAGACAAGGCATGTTTATCATTTAATATTTTAATCAGATTAATTTCGTATTAATTGCAAATTTAATCTATTTCGTATTTTTTTAAGAAATGCTCTTAGTGATTATTTATATCTTATAAATGTTTAACATGCCAAATTTCATGTTCCTAGGACCTCCAGTAACACATAAATTGCATTTAAAACGTTTTTTGCTCTTGCACCCACTTTGGGTTAGTGTCATCGATTTAAGATATAGCCTATGTTTAATTCGGGACAAACACCATCATTTGGGTTCTATTACTTTTGAAAATGGTTCGATAGTTCCACAGATTACCCCCCCCCCCCTACAAATAAACAAACATAATCTATTTAAAATATGGGTATAGATATAGAATAAATGCATACCAAATATTAAGTTTCAATCGCAATTTGCTCGGGAAATAGAGTGCATACAGACACACATACTACAGACAGAGCGACACACAGACAAACGGACGCAATTGCGGTCTTTTTGCCTCTTTTATGTAAAAAAAATGTGTTTTTTGAAATCTTCAGTGTCTATAACGTATAAATCAGTAAAAAAATACTGTTTTTTTAAACAATTTTGAGACGTACGTTGGATAAGTAATATATATATATACATATATATATATATATATGAATAAGAATGTGCATAAAATTCTGCGGATGCACTTTTAATGCTTATTATTTAGATTTACAATTTCTAAATTTTCATTTAGTATATAATGAAGATTTTCAAAACATTTATTTAAATCTATAAAGATATATCCAAAGCAAAACATCTTGTTTCTACTTGTTTATGAAAATGCAAGATATCAGGCAGATATCCGAAAAATGCAAGATATTATTTTGGGGAGAGGAAATTCTGTTAAGTATCGATCAGTTCTTGGAATATTGCTGTATTAAGAAATCCTTTAGGGAGGTCTTTTGTAGTGAAACGCATTATTCCTTTTCTCACAAGAAAAAAACCTGAAAATCTAGCACAATTGCAATGAAAAATGTGATTTGATATTTAATAAGAGAATATCGCCTTAATTTCTGCCTAGGGGACCAGTATAATAACTGGTTCGGGCTAGGTCTTGGCTTTTTTAGATCTCTAGGGATGTTGCGTTTGTTTTTAGATATAACGATAGCAGTGCAGCAGCTATGGGGAAAGAGAGCAACAAATCTAAAAATATTTTCTAAAATAAATTTCATAAAATAGTAGCCATTACATTTCATAAAATAGTATTGATATGGAAAAACCGTAAACTTATCAACTTTGGAAACGCAATGTACTTCAGTTTTGACGTCATTATCTCCAATACCATGACCTAATACTCCTGAAATAGCCTTTCTAAGGATAGCCGTAGCTGGATGGATCTTAAAGTATTCATCAAACTTTGAATGAATGATTTTTTTTTTTTTATTCAGAAAAAAATATACTTCAGTCTATTTTTGTTATACTTCTATTCACATGTAAATGAATTTATTGCTCGAAATGAAATATTCTTATCTGAGCCCCCTTACAGCTGAAAACAATATTTAAAAGATCATAAAAGAAATGCGAAATAAATAATATCTCGTATAAATATATTTTTGAATAAAAATTTTCTATCAATATCATAATTTGAATATTTTAAATATGACGTAATTTCTCCCATTTATGGCTTTTAGTGCATATTAAACGTATTTATTATTTTTAAAAAAATATTTCTCTTTTAAAATTTTTATGTGAATTTAGTTTTTATTATTTAAATCCAATATTTTCCTTCTTTTAACAACTGGTTTTTTTCTGTTTATATTTATCACGTAAAAATAAGTTTTTAATATAAAAAAATATTATCTTTTGCGCTGGTTTTACAAATTAGCTACAATTTAATATAATGTTTTTTTTTTAAATATGTAAAAATGTCTCTGGAAATGTTGAAAATTAGAATTTAAAATAGAAATGCATCCTCAAAAATAGTCAAATAAAAAAAATTAATGCAATCTGCAAACCTTCTTATGTTTTAAGTATGATCTTCTAATGTACATAATAAAAAATGATTAAATTCCTATGTATAATTTGTAATCCTATAAAACCTTTTTTAGTAGAAAGATTTTGATGAATTTTAAGATTAAATATGTCTTAAAACAATGCTTCAAATTAAAAACTGTCTAGCGTATTTATCTAACATGTCTCTACAGTGTTACCATTCTTCATGTTTTTATATGCATTAATTTTCTTAATATTAACAAAAAAGACCTCCAATCACAAAAAATTCATTGTCAGCGGCGGTGACAGCCTTAGTTATTATTTTTATTTTTATTTTTTTTATGTTTTTATTTTTTTAAAAAATAGAAGGATACTTAATGTAAAGTGTACACTACACAAGTTTACACTGCACAATAACAAATATTCAAAAATATAATAATTTTATAATGCTTTTAATAGTTTGCAGAATTAATAATGACTACCTTATACAGACAGAGAGAAAAATCGATAGTCAAGTGCAGATCAATCAGTATCAACGAAAGATGTTAGATCTCTTCGTAGAAACAAATAAGAAAATAAAACAAGCATCACACGTAAGTAATACATAATAATTCACAAAAAGTTCAAAAGAAAATTTCCTATGGCGAAAAAGATCATGTAAGTCCTGAATTACAATGCACATTTAAGGGATAGAAACTGAAAATTTGCATACATTTGTCGTCCAAGAGCCGACAGTACGAAACGTAAGGTATCATGCACAAGAAAAATAAAAGGAATATTGTCCATTTAAACTCATGGCAGGGCTGACAGGCTGTTCATTCTAATTGTATATTGCAGCCTTATTTTTTTAAGGAATAACGCCCCTCGAAAAACAAACTAAGCGGAGGAGGGGTGGGGGAAGCTCCGCCATTTCCATCCTTTATACTTAATGATTCAACCCCCAAAAGGAATCAAGGATATTCCTTATTATAATGAATCTCAATCCAAACTTCAAAGTAAATCGCAAAATTCTATATAAAACCCCATTTTTTTATTTGAGATGGGCTATCCCTCGTTCTCTTCTTTATGTTTAACCATTACATCCCAAAACTACTCAGGAATTCGTCTTATCAGAAAGAATCTATATCCAACATTTCAAGCAAACCGTATAATTATGCATACTAACCCATTCATCTAATTTAAGGACGGAGAGAGGGGAGGGGGGTTATCGCGCATTTCTCTCTTTATAACGTAAAAAACACTCCAAAAATTAATCAGAGAAGCCTCTAATCAATATGGACATACATCCAAAAATTGAAGCAAATCGGTTAATTCTGCATGAAATATCCTGTTTTCTAAATTAACAAGGGTAACCCCCAGGCTCCCCCTACCCTTTATATTTAACAAGTGAATCCCTAAAACAAATCAAGGAAGCGCCTTATCAGAATGAACCAATACCCAAAATTTGAAGCTTATCTGTAAATTCTGCGTAAAATACTCATTTATCTATTAAGAAGGGCTTATTATCTATGCTCTTCTCCTTTATATTTAACCAATGAACGCTCAAAACTAATCATGGAGGAGCCTCATCAGAATGATCCTATATCTAAAAATTGAATGAAATCTGATAATTCAGCAAGAAACACCCATTTGTCTAAATTAAGAAAGGGAATTAGGCTCACGTCTCTCTCCTTTTATATTTGTCCAATGAATTCCCAAAACAAATCAGAGAAGCTACTTATAACAAATAAACCTATATCCAAAATTTGAAGCAAATCGGATATTTTTATCATGAGCTATTGCGTTACATACATATATACGCACATATAGAACAGGCAGGCAAATAAGCTCTTAGACTATTATAGCCTATGAGCTAAAAACTTTTGTTTTATGGAGGAGTAGTAATAGAGGAATTTAATGATCTTTGTCTGCCGGAAGTGAAGTGGTGCGTAAGACAAAAATTAGTACCACTAATGAATCACTCGAACATTTTTTAATTGTGTTTGTCCTACAATCATTTCATAGCTTTAATTATAGCACAACACAATGATAAACCTACGAGTAAACCACCGGTGATATTAATTTTTAACTTATGCATCCCTTCACTTCCAGCAGATACGAATCATTAGGCGTGCCACACACCAGTGAAACATTGAACAAAAAAACGTGAAACATATGACAATTTCAGTCTGATTAACAAAGAATAAACCGATTTGACAAGCATAATTGGCCTCTTGTTGCACGATTTTTGAGGCATGTTTCCGTGGTAGGGTTGCTCCTTAGATTCCCCTACTCTTCTTTAAAATAAGGATTTTTTCTTGTGCTCGATACCTAAGGTTTTTATGTTGTCGGCTCTTGGACTATTACTTTTTTGTTACATATATTGTTATTGATTTTTTCTCAAAGGAAAAGAAGAGATTTACAATCCATGAATCGGTATTCAAAATTTGATAAAATGGTTAAATTTAGAAATACACTTCAAACTAAGATGTACAAACACATCTCAGTTTTCTAAACATTGAGATAGAGCAGGAAGTAGTATTTAATTTAAAACCCGTTTATTTTTTCTAAACAATGTTTACGTTTTATGCAGCCTGTGAGGGAACATTTCATTAATCGCATTAAATTAAAGTTAAATAATACTTTTCTGAAGCTAAAATGCAGTTACAGTCATCAAATTAAAATAAACGATTTAAACAAAACTAGCGGATGTCGTAGAATTTTGAAGAGCGATACGGTTTCATCCGATTATTTTAGAAAATCAGAAATATGATGTTACTCATGATTGCTTTAAGTATCAAATTATGAACGGTAAAATTTAGATTAGTTCTAATTCAGTAAACCGTAAGAATAACATAATTAAAATGTGATGTATTATTTTAATGTTATATTATTGGAGAAAGAGTTCTTATTGTTTGGATTAAGAGAATAATATGATTGATTAAAATGTTTATATAGATTCATATAATCTTTATAAGGAAATGAGTTTTCTCAAAAATTATTATTTTTTTAAGTACTATATTTTCCCTGTTTAAATAAATATCTTTGTATAATATATGGAATATTACTTATTAGTTTATGGCTTCTCATACGGCTTTGTATTAGATATTCCATTAATTTATTTTTACTCTCTAATACTTTATCTCCATGCTGGTCGCATAGAGATTATGTCTCCAATTATGTCACATTTAAAATTTGTCAAAATGATTTTTTGTAGAAGTGTCTATTAACTTTTTGGTTTACTTTGAGTTAAAAAATTATTTTTTATAGCTATTCTTTTTCTTTTTGAGTGTAAAAAAGTGTCTTTGCTTTTATATATGTATTTAGAGAGATGAAAGTGAATTTATCATTTAAATAATCATGGTTGCATTGTTTTGAAGTCATTTGTTTTTTGAGTGTTCACAAATCAAGGAAATATAAACAGAATAATTTTCAAGTACGAGATTGAACACTTAGCTATAACAAGGATTCGTTAACACAGAATATATGGAATTATGATAACAATTTGTTATTTTTGATTTTCACTTTCTACAAATTTTAAAATCAATATAAAATATGATTCAATATTCCCCTTTGATCTTTAATAATGAGATTTTTTAACTTCAACCATTAATAAATTTTCTGCTGTAAACTTTCTACCGTACATAAATTAATTTATAGACATTACATATTGTGTTTAAATGAAAATCGATAACTGTATTTAGTCTAACTGTATTTAATGTTGTCTCATTTCTGCGTCGTCTCTCTTACTTTCTTCTGTCCAGACGTATTCTATAATAATTTTTATGCAGTTAATTTAAATATACTTTAGACAAAATTTATAATAGCAATTATACGTTACATATTTTCTTTAATGGGAACAAGGAATGTGAACTCAATATTTTTAGAATACATGCTTATGTATATATGGCTGTGTGCTGGTGACAGAGACTTGGAGAGTTTGAAATTATTGAGTTAGAATTGGCTGCAGTTAGAACACCAATCTGTGATCTTTGGTTTCTTCTTTTTTTGTGTGGTTAATAGAATAGATTCAATGCATGTTTAAGAAATAAGTTCTTTTATTTAACATGCAAAATTTTTAAATGTATTAGCTCACTTTTTATTGTTAAAAATATTATTGACAACATTTTAGAATTTCTAGACCAGGTTTTTAAAGTTTTTCCTAATATTATATGTGAACAGATGCCTTAACTTCTGTAGCATATTTTGGCCTATAGATAAATATATCTTATATATTATGTTGAGTAAAGAAAATTAGAAAAAATACGTCTTTATTACCTATCAAAGTAAGATAAATGTGTCATTGAGAAGAAAAAGAGCAAAGCAATTTATTAAAGTGTGTTCCAAAAAGATGATAAAATCTTTGAAAGGTACTATTATTTTTATGTTAAGATCTAAAACTCATCATATTTTATAAATATAATAAATTTGACTTTTATATTTTTTTACATTTATAAAGAAAAAAGATATAACCTTCAAAATTTTGCATTATATTTATTGATATTTCACTTATGTATTGAAATTGTGAAAAAAAATCATAATATGCCTTTTGAATGTATTTAAAGGTACGTGCTATGAATTTAGAACAGAGTGATGGTTTTCCTCAGATCGAAAGCATTGGAAACAAATTAGTGTTACATGTTAGAATTCTTCGCCCCATGATAAAGAACATTTATTTCTATTTTTACAAGGAACTCTTAAAACCAAGAACTGAACAACCTTTTATTAAAAGTAATAACTTTTTTCCATATCCTAACGTAGATCAAATACATGTAAAACTGTGGTAACTGCATATTTATTTGTAGTCGTACTCGCCTTCTCTTTTTTTCCTTTTTCTTTTAATGCTATGCGGTTTTATTCCGACTGAACTGAGCTTTGTATTTTTAGTATACCCTGTGTCTTTGTATCGACACTGTCTAATATTTCTGTAAAAGGAAGAGCGTATTTTTTGTCTCTCCCTACGGATATTGTAACACTTAAAATCTTAATCCAGCAATGTATTAAAGTTTTTGCCAGATAGGAAGCATTAAGTACTCCATAGAAGGAAATTAACACCATCAACCACAACATATATAAAACAAATTAACATAATTTTTCTTTTTCCAATCATACTATAGCGATACCATTGTGAAATATGCTGGCTATTTTGCTTTGAGATTGAGCTAAAAAGAGGGCTGTAAGACGCAATTCTGGAGCTAAGGAAAGACAAACGTAACTTATCTTATTTTTGATTTATGATTATAAGTTTTATTAAAGTGAATTTCATAAGAGGTCCCTCCAAGGATCTGAATTCATCCTGTTATCGCACATCTATTTTTTATTCAAGATGCCAAATTATGAAACCACACTAAATCTTCTGGAGCTTATAACAAAATTTAGTTTTTAAAATAAAATTTTTTCATAATGGCTGGCATCTCAAGGAAAGGGATAATTTTTTTCACTTTTTTTTGTTTTGGAACTTGTAAAAATTGTTAGAGTTATTTGTAATTTATCTTTGAAATGTCGCATCACATAAGTTCGCTATTCTATGTAACTATAGAAACTCAAATTGTCTGTTTGTTAGTTGTTGTTTTGATTTGCTAAGAGTAAGCAACGCTTTCGCTATGTCTTAAAATAAAGTATGGTACAGTCCACTAAAGCATGTGAGTTTATTAATTAAGTTAATACGCATCGCCGCATCATACACCTGGTTACGTCGAGCCGGAGTCTATATATTTTTTTTCTTCACTTCGAAAAGAAAAGTTCGAAAATAATGAACTGTTTTCATCATTGAATTTTATTAGAACATTATTCCACAAGCTGGACTGGTGAAAAAAAAGAAAGAAAGAAAATCGTCTGCCGCAGCAATCAAGGTAATGAATAATTTATTATTCCTTTTGCTCTTACTATAAGTTTTTTGAACATGGAAAACATTGAAAAATTAAAAAAGAAGCGTGCAACATTACGCATTTCAATTACGAAATTAATTAGTAAATTAGAAGCCTTGATAAACGATAAAAATAATGATATTGACAGTTATTTAGAAATTTCGGAACAATTAAATGACAGAGAACAAACTCTAAAAAACCTAAATAAAGAAATAGAATCTGGTATTAATTTAGAAAAAGAATATGAAATTGACATTAGTGCTAGCGAAGAATACCAGGAAAAAATTATAAAGGCCAAATTTCAAATTAAAAAGCAACTTAAACATTTAGAACAAAGTAAAGTTTCCAATGAAATTCAACCAAATTCTACTCAAATAAACAACGCCATAAATATTAAATTACCCGATATATCTCTTCCAAAATTCTCCGGAAAACCCGTTGAATGGGGTCTATTTAAATTACAATTTAACAACTTAATAACTTCAAATGAGCAACTATCAGATGCGCAAAAGTTGCATTATTTATCAGCAGCATTAATAAGTGATGCAAGAGCTTTGATTAGCACAGAAGACACTTTTTCATCTTTATTTTAAGCATTAATAGACAGATACGAAATTGATAGAGTAGTAACAGAAATACACATCAATTCACTCTTAAACGCAGATAAACTTACACAGCCTTCCGCTAAAGATCTTCGAAATCTAGTCGATAATGTACAAAAAAGCATTCGCGCCTTGAAGATTTTGAATTATAATAGAAATAATCTTTCAGATGTTTTAATATTGAACATCATTCTCCAAAAGTTAGATAGAGATACTCGAAAAAATTATGAAATGACGATAAGTTCAAAAGAAGTTCCGAAGTTAGATGAATTACTTTTATTTTTAGAAAAACGATCTCAATATTTGGAAAATATTCATACAGTCACGTCTGTTAAACCTTTCAGTAAGGATCAGAAACGTTCATTTAATTCTAAGTCATTGACTTTGTTAGCAGAAAGTCCACACATTTGTTCAATGTGTAAAGGCAATCACATTTTAATGAGATGTTCCCAATTCTTAAATTTACCTGCAAAAAAAAAAAGGTTTAATATTGTTAAAATGAAAAAATTATGCTTCAACTGTTTATCATCAGTTCATAACATTAGCCAGTGCAAAAGTTCAAGCACGTGCAAAAAATGCAACAAACGGCATCACACATTGATCCACCTGGAACGCGGTGAGGAAAATATTGATACTAATCAGACTATAGCAATCCAAGATGAAAATAATATTAGTAGTAATCTATCACCAACCGCAAACGCATTTACTCCTCATAGTTACACAAATAATCCGATGTCTGTTACCGCTTTGGGTGAAAATACACATTCATTTGATAACACGCATTCAACTATTAACAATACTGTAATGAGTATGACATCTTCTTCTAGTAAACAAGTACTGCTTTCAACTACGATAATATATGTACAAAATGCTAGACGAGAATTAGTTCCTCTTAGAGCATTGTTAGATTCAGGATCGCAAAATAACTTTATAACGAAGGAATGTTCTGAGTTATTGTTCTTGAAAGGAAGGAAAATAAACGCATCAGTTTCAGGGCTAAATGGTTCAGTTATGAATATAAAGGAAAGTATTATAACAACCATAGCAAATAAAAACAGGAGTTTTAATGAAACATTGCAATTTTTTGTTGTTCCTAAAATTACGCGCATAACACCAGCTACATATCTAAACATCATGCCTATTAAGCATTTACAAACTTTTCAGTTAGCTGATCCACAATTTGATAAACCAGGTCCAATACATGTTTTATTATCAAACGAAGTATTTTTTAAATTAATCGGACAAAATAAAATAAATATGCAAAATTTGGTTTTTCAAGAAACTGTTTTTGGCTATGTTGCCAGTGGTTCTACGTCTATGCCCCAACAGAACTTTAATAATTATTGTGGTCTTGTTCAATCTGCGGATGATTTATCCAACGCTATGCAAAAATTTTGGGAAATTGAAGCGGTCCATGATAAAAACCCAATAAAAGGTAAAGAAGAGCAGTATTGTGAGGAACATTTCTTGCGTACACATACTAGAAGAGTTAGAAGAGAAGATGGTAGGTATATTGTGGAAATGCCAATTAAATCTGGTGGGCTTGCATGTTTAGGAGAATCAAAGGAAAACGCACTTAAACGATTAAATCACCTACTTAAGCGATTTGCGCACAATCCAGCCATGAAATTGTTATACGAAGAATTTATTAACGAATATAACGATTTGGGACACTTCGAAGAAATCTTGCTGGAAAATAAGCCCGAATTTTCATATTATTTGCCGCATCAAGGGGTATACAAACCCGAAAAACCAAGCACGAAATTAAGGGTTGTCTTCGATGCTAGTGCAGCTACTACCAGTGGTGTTTGTTTAAATGATGTTTTATTAAACGGAGGATTAGTCCAAGATGAGCTCTTCGATATCATTTGTCGATTTCGAACTCATAAATACGTCTTTACTGCTGACATCATAAAGATGTATCGTCAAATATTAATTTCGGAAAATCAGAGAGATTTGATTCGAATTTTGTGGAAAACTGATGAAGAAGAACCAGTCAAAATATTTAAGTTAAAGACGATTACATACGGTACATCGAATGCACCTTATCTTGCCACGCGAACTTTGAATCAGCTTGCAATTGATGAAAAGGACAATTTCCCGCTAGCATCACGTGTAGTTCTTCAAGATTTCTACGTGGACGACGTATTAACAGGAGCTGACACTTTAAATAAGGCTCAACAAGTGCAAGCACAATTAATCGCATTGCTTGAACGTGGTGGCATGAAGTTGCACCGATGGTGTGCTAATCACCCCGAACTCTTGAAAATCGCAACTAGCAATCAAGAGTATACATTCAATGATCGTAATGCGGACCAGAGCACTAAAACTCTAGGATTGTTATAGAATCCAGTTCGTGACTGCTTTTCGTTTAATTCATCAGTTAAGGAACCAGTTGTATACTCAAAAAGAACTGTTTTATCCGACATTGCGCGTATCTACGATCCATTGGGATTACTCGGTCCTGGAATAGCTAAGGCTAAGATTTTCATACAAGGACTGTGGCTGTTAAAGCTGGATTGGAACGATCCACTTCCAGATGACATTAAAGATGAATGGCGACGCTTTATCAGAACGCTTCAGAATATAAACAATTTAAAAATCAATCGTTTTGTTTTAAACGAAGGACATTCGGAAGATGAACTGCACGGCTTCTCCGACGCCTCCGAACTCGCATATGGAGCAGCCATTTATCTACGCTGTTTCACAAAATTTAATACATCTTTAAATTTACTGTGCAGCAAGTCTAGAGTTGCACCATTGAAACCTTTGACAATCCCACGATTGGAATTGTCCGCAGCTGCCTTATTGTCTCAACTCGTATCTAAGATAGTGACTGTACTAAAGTTGAACATCAGTAAAATAATACTATGGTGTGATTCAACCATCGTCTTAGCGTGGATTCAAACTCCTCCTCATCTACTTAAAACCTTTGTGGCCAACAGAGTTTACAAAATCCAAGAATTGACCCAGACTTTTCAATGGAGACATGTATGCTCAGAGGACAATCCAGCAGACCTTGTATCTCGAGGACTATCCTTTGACAAATTAATTGATTGTGAACTTTGGTGGCATGGCCCTCTCTTCTTGAGAGAAAGAGACAGTGAATCCAAACACAGCATTGATTTAGAACAAGTGAAAAACAATATAGACTTTTCATCAGAATTAAAATTGAAAAACAGTACAGCATTAATAAGTTTAAATTCTAGTGAATTTGTAAATGAAATTTTAAGTATCAGCAATAATTATACTAAAATATTACGTGTTTTAAGTTATATTTTCAGGTTCTTAGATAACACAAGAAAATTAGATGAAAAAAGAAAGGGACACGTAAGTATGGAGGAATTATCACGAGCAGAAATATTTTTAATTCGGGAAATCCAAAAACTTGAATTTAAGGCAGAATATACTGCATTGTTAGAAGGTAAGCAAATTTCTAAGAAAAGTAAATTGCGATTGTTAAACCCCTTTTTAGATGCAGATAAGGTGCTAAGAGTAGGAGGGCGATTAGATAATGCAGACCTAAGGTTTGCTCAAAAACATCAATGTATTCTGCCAGCTAAGGGTAAATTGTGTAGCCTAATTGCAATTTACTATCATAAAAAATATCTTCATATAGGTGCACAAGCATTGTTATGCCACTTGAGGCAAAAATACTGGCCTCTACGGGGAAGAAATTTAGCTAGAAAAATAACGCATGAGTGTGTAACTTGTAGTAAAAGCAACCCCATAACCATACAACACCCAGTGGTTCCCTACCCACTGAGAGAGTACGTCCTAGCGCACCATTTAATTACGTGGGAACAGATTTTGGTGGCCCCTTTTTCATAAAATATAAGGGACAGAGAAAGGGAATTCTTAATAAGGTGTATTTGGCAATCTTTGTTTGCTTTGTAACTAAAGCAGTGCATCTCGAACTAGTGTCAGAATTGACCACGGATGCATTCATTGCCACCTTAAAAAGGTCCATTGCTAGGCGCGGAAGGTGCGCAGTAATCTTTTCAGATAATGCAAAAAATTTTGTTGGTGCTAACGCCGAGTTACAGAGACTCCATAATTTACTAAGACATCCTGAGGAGAAGTTAGCGAATTATTTGTCAAAAGAGAATATTATTTGGATATTTATTCCACCCAGAGCACCCAATTTTGGCGGGTTGTGGGAGGCAGGAATAAAATCGGTAAAATATCATCTAAAGCGAACGGTAGGTAATGCAAGGCTAACGTTCGAAGAGTTATTAACTGTAATTGCTCAAATAGAGTCTATATTAAATTCACGGCCAATCACTCCATTGTCTTCAGACGTTAATGACTTGGAGGCCTTAACACCAGGCCATTTCTTAATCGGAAGGCCTATGACAGCCATCGTTGAACCAGAATTAACTAATGTTGACGAAAATAGACTATCTAGATGGCATAGAATTTCAAAATACATTCAATTGATATGGAATCGTTGGAATAAAGAGTATTTAAATACGCTCCAACAACGCTCCAAGTGGCAATTTGAAAAAAATAATGTTAACATAGGAACCCTAGTGTTGATAAAGGAAGATGACCTCCCTACAAATAAATACTTACTAGGACGCATTATAAATACTTTCCCAGGTGCAGATGGTAAGATTAGGGTGGTAGAAGTAAAAACCGCTAGGGGAATACTTAAAAGAAGTATCTCAAAAATTGCGTTATTG
Source organism: Maratus speculifer (assembly GCA_964019185.1). Taxonomy (NCBI): domain Eukaryota; kingdom Metazoa; phylum Arthropoda; class Arachnida; order Araneae; family Salticidae; genus Maratus; species Maratus speculifer. Next base: position 295,499,512 of record OZ025297.1, on the reverse strand, counting down.
CCCCAAAAAGTCTCGGAAAATTAATTACGAAATGTAAAAAAAAAAAAAAAAAAAAAAAAAAAAAGGTTTTGTTATGTATTTTTAGTTTTAGTTTTCCTATTATTGTATGTTCATAATTGTATTTTTCATTGTTAAGAGAAAATTGTTGTATTGTATCATATTACTTAAGCATTTGTAATGTTAATATTTTGTACTGTATAATTTATTGAAGTTGACCCTTCAATGTCGGGGGGTATGTTAGAGTTATTTGTAATTTATCTTTGAAATGTGGCATCACATAAGTTCGCTATTCTATGTAACTATAGAAACTCAAATCGTCTGTTTGTTAGTTGTTGTTTTGATTTGCTAAGAGTAAGCAACGCTTTCGCTATGTCTTAAAATAAAGTATGGTACAGTCCACTAAAGCATGTGAGTTTATTAATTAAGTTAATACGCATCGCCGCGACATACAAAAATATTTAATAAAAAAAATATTTTTCGGTGGTATTTTCGGTGGTATAAACCTCAGCAAAACAATTAATTATCTTTGTTTTACATAAAAATTGAAGGATATCAATCAAAAGGTTTTTCATAAAAATGGTTGCCCAATTTAATAAGCATGGTGCCGAAAAAAACTAGTTTAGATATTTGCAGTAGCATTACATTCAAGAACAGGCGATACATTCAACAAGTAAAAGAATATTTTAATGAATTGGGACACCACTAAACCGCGTTACGAAGACAATCTGCATAGTTAAAAGACATGAAAAAAATCTTGGATTCCGCTCTCTCCTAAAAATTAACATTAGAATACTTCTTTAATTATATATTAATATCTAATCATACTGGACCTCGGTGCTCTCTTTTACAATATCTTTTTACAATCTCTCTTTCTTTCTCTCTCTTTCTCTCTCTCTGTCTCTCTCTGTCTTTATTTTTTTGTGATAACGAATTTCCATGATAGGTATATTCTTCTAGAGATAAACAAGAGATCTGCACTATAAAAAAAGTCGTTTGTTTTATACAGAAGAATGTATGTATTACTTAAAATATAATTGAATCTCAAAATTTTGAAAAATATTCAAAGGGAATCATTCTTTCTAACTGCTATGCCTATTTTATAAAGCATACTCTACAGATTTTTTATTTAGGACGAAATAAAGAAAATAAATAGTCTGTTTCTCCCAACACAAACTCTGTCTATTTTACATGGAAGAAAATATAAGTTTGGGCGCGGATAAAAAACTTTATATTACGAATACACAGGAGCGTGCGAAAAGAAAATTGACCCCGGGGCAAAGTTAGAATTTTGCACCCCACCTCCCAACTTTTTTTGTGACAGGCCAAAATGACGTTGCTAATATAAATGTGGCGCCCGCTAAATTTCCGAGCCCAGGGCGAACGCTACCTCCCCCCCCCCTTTCGCACGGCGCTTTGAATACACACTCTATTTAGTGCGAGCTTTTCTTTAATATAACAGATTTTATCTGTAAAAACACAATCAAAAGTACCTATTTCATCCAAAATACAATCTGTGCTTATTACGAAATACAGATTTAACAGATTTTGCAGAAAAATAAACAGTTCGTCGAATTTCTTTTGTAAAATAAGAAGTTTTTACTGGTGTCTTGTCTGACAGTTTTTTTTTATTCCAATATACATGTATATATATATATATATATATATTTACAGTGAATGTTTATTTTTGCCAGTTTGCGTTACAAAAATGTTTACAGGATTTATTTCTCGCATAATATTAAGAATCGAATATTTCTTTTGATATTTATCGAAAGCGAGACTTAAGAGTGAGCCACGGCACACTGGTTGAAATCCTGTAGTCCAGAAGTAAAACACTAGTGTTGTGCTAGATGGTTTTAGTCAAATATCTGTATCTGTTATTAATCGTTAAATGCATTAATGGAAAGTGTCACATACGTACCATGAACGGTCTCTGAAATTTCTTAATCAAATGATGAATTAAATCGTAGGATACTGTCTTGGTATTAAGCTTTATATACAGATAATGAAAATTACACAATTTAACAGTACAGTGCTGGCCAAAAAAATAAGAAAATTTTTAACATGTATTTTCACCTACTTTATTAAATTTTAGTAATTGCATGACATTTTTGAATTCATCTATTGAATGACAATGATTTGACTGAATTCCAATACAATGTCTTTCGCAAGACAGAGGCCCCAGGAATACTATGCTTGAGTACTGGCATAAAAACGGCGGCGCCGAAAAAAAATATATATATATATATATAAATATATAAATATATAAATATATATATATATATATATATATATATATATATATATTTGTACTATTTGGAAAAAATAGTTGTTGTTCTCGGTAGAGAATTGGGAAATCTAAAGTATATCTGAATCTTTTTATTGGTTGAATTCCGCAACTTATTTAATTTTATTCGTTTCCTGATTTGTCCAAGTTTAATGTCCAAAAATGGAATACTTCTGTTTTTATTTTTATTCTTTTTCTGATTGGTCCAAGTTTAATGTCCAAAAATATAATATTTCTGTTGCCACAATTACAACAGAAAGTTAATTATCCAATGACCAAGTTTAATATCCAAAAATGGAAGACTTCTGTTTTCAATTTTATTCGTTTTCTGATTGGTCCAAGTTTAATGTCCAAAAATGGAATACTTCTGTTTTTAATTTTATTCGTTTTCTGATTGGTCCAAGTTTAATGTCAAAAATGGTATATTTCTGTTGCAACAATGACAAAAAGAGTAATAAAAACTTAAAAAAAATAATTTAAAAACAAATTGTGTTAGATATTTCAAACAAATTTCATAAAAAGTGTTTTTTTTTCTCTACGCAACAGTATAAAAATTTAAAATGTGCGATATTTGGAAATTTAAAAATTTGCAGTTCCGAAAATTGAAATACTGAAATTTCATTTAAAATTTGTTTGTGATGGATCTAGGAATATTATTGTTTAATTCATGCCGTACGTAATATGAGGCGTTCAGAAGTCAGCCATCGAATAAAAATACACATTTTAAAAAGTTAAAGTTATCTATCTATAAAATACTGTTTTTTTATCATTGATCTAGGAATATTAATGTTTAATGCACGGCGTACGTATAATATAAAACTCGTTGTAATCATCCTAAAAATGATGTTTATTTTTATTATTAATTTAAATAAAGAATTAATTTATAAGTCTTTAAAATTTGAGTCTTTGAAAATATAATTTTCCAAATAGCTGTTGTAATTTGTTAAATTACAATTTTGTTATTATTTATTTATTTATTTATTCTTCTCTACGCAACAGTGGAAAAATTTAAAATGTGCGATATTTGGAAGTTTAAAAATTTGCAGTTCCGAAAATTGCAATACTGAAATTTCATTTAAAATTTGTTTCTGATGGATCTAGGAATATTATTGTTTAATCCATGCCGTACGTAATATGAGGCGTTCAGAAGTCAGCCTGATTAACTCCATTGAATAAAAATACACATTTTAAAAAGTTAAAGTTATCTATCTATAAAATACTTTTTTTTATCATTGGTCTAGGAATATTAATGTTTAATGCACGGCGTACGTATAATATAAAACTCGTTGTAATCATCCTAAAAATGATGTTTATTGTTATTATTAATTTAAATAAAGAATTAATTTATAAGTCTTTGAGAAATTTGAGTCTTTGAAAATATAATTTTCCAAATAGCTGTTGTAATTTGTTAAATTACAATTTTGTTATTATTTATTTATTTATTTATTCTTCTCTACGCAACAGTGGAAAAATTTAAAATGTGCGATATTTGGAAGTTTAAAAATTTGCAGTTCCGAAAATTGCAATACTGAAATTTCATTTAAAATTTGTTTCTGATGGATCTAGGAATATTATTGTTTAATCCATGCCGTACGTAATATGAGGCGTTCAGAAGTCAGCCTGATTAACTCCATTGAATAAAAATACACATTTTAAAAAGTTAAAGTTATCTATCTATAAAATACTTTTTTTTATCATTGGTCTAGGAATATTAATGTTTAATGCACGGCGTACGTATAATATAAAACTCGTTGTAATCATCCTAAAAATGATGTTTATTGTTATTATTAATTTAAATAAAGAATTAATTTATAAGTCTTTGAGAAATTTGAGTCTTTGAAAATATAATTTTCCCAATAGCTGTTGTAATTTGTTAAATTACAATTTTGTTATTTTTTATTTATTTATTTATTTATTTATTACATTTAGGCACCATTATTTTATAAAAGATTTCTTTGGCTGTTTTAATCTCAAAAAAATGAAACGAAAAAAACTTTAAGGGATCATACGCTAAAAAAATGCGCCATTGGGGTCGCCACGTTTGTGTGTGGGCTCAGATCTATTATTCGAAGGCGGCACACTGCATTGACATTCTGTCAAATCATCGTTACCGAATACATAAACGTTAAAATGTCATTTAATTATTAAAAAAATCTTAAAATGAATAAAAGTAGGCAAATGTGCATGTTTTAAAGAAAATCCATTTTTTGGTCTGTATTGTTTATACGAGATGTTTTTTCGAAAAGTAAAGCTACACTTCGGACATTAAGGAAAAAAAAAACAAAAAAAACAAAAGAAAAGAAAAAACAATGAGCTTTTTTGAGAATACATATCGTAAACTTGAACTTTTGACTTACTCCTTGCCGTCTATCGTTATTTTTACGGTGAGTCTGCTTAATGTAGAACGTTTTTATAATGGCTGAGTTCATTTCCTAATCCCGTCAGATATGACGTATGTTTGTCATACATTTTTTCACGCAAAAAGTAAGTCTCCAAAAAATATTCATTAAAAAATTGTCTCCTTCTATGGAAAATTTTTTAACGTACGCATACACAATGCAACGAAATGGTGTCGTGCTTTCTCTAGAAATAGTACCAGTGTTCATGAAGAATCCACAACACATAGGCTATCTGTGATCGCTGATGGACCCAGACTTTGCACTTGACGACTACCAGTTATTTCTTTATCTGAAGAAACATCTTGCAAAGCAAAACTTCCACGCAATAATGATATCAAAATCGAAATTCAAATATATTTCAACAATAGGCGGTAAACTTTTGTGTCAATGGATACCAAAGCTTGTAACCGCACCAGTGGCCGAGAGGTTCTGACCTCGAAACTGGTAGGCGGCATTTGCTGGGTTTGAAATCAGTCGTGGCCGTCGGCCTAATCGTTCGGAGCTTTCTTCGAGCGTTGGATTTCCTTGCATAACTATGGGTTGGGTTCCCTTAGGAAAAGACCCACGACGGGCACTCCCTCCCTTAGGGCCTATATCTTAAGCGTTGATAATTGGCCATCATAAGCAAAACCATAGCTTGTACCGCGACTTAACAAATGCTTGAAAAATGATGTCAACTACGTCGAACATACAATTAAGTAATTGGTAATGGACATTTTATAAATTAAAAGTTTTTTGGATATCATGAGGTACAGTATCTCTACTTTTCGAAAATCCTTCGTATAATTAATAATGCAAATGAAATAAAAAATTATGATCAGTATCTATAGTTAAACTTTATTTGGATTTCATTGTTGCATGTAACACGCCTTTACTTTAGGTAAGTTCATTTTCTTGTTTGCTATTGTATGTAATTTCTGTTTTTACAGATGATCTAGGCAGTTTATATACATTTTTGTATTCTTTCTGCGTCTAGTAGACAAAGCTGAGTGCTGTAGGCCCTAATCCTTCATGTATCATAAAACCACAGTTTCAGTTTTTATTCTTTCTACGTTGTATGTTTGTTTAAAAATATAATGTTTATAATTCGTATTACATAACCAAATATTTTTTTTTTGTATTTACTACATGGATATTTATAATTTCAAGTTCTTTTTCTACTTCACTATTATAATTTACATATCTGTAATGAATGTATTCAGATTTAGCGCTTAAAGCTTTACATTTATATAATTTGAACACATCCATTTGCATATACATATCTATGCATATATATCTATGCGCAGCACTTCTATACACATCTATATATTCTGGAAGTTACACAAAGGAATCTATAATTTCGTTAACAAGAACAAATATATTGAGATGAAATAAGGGAAGTTTTTCAGGTAGTTCATATATTGCGTATACTGTAACTTTAAAAAATAAGTTCAAAATTTCTTCAATAGATTACACTGCTATTTCCTTCTTTAAAAGTGTATAAAGTTATTTGTAAAAATGCATGAAATATATCCCATATTTTACCTTTTGTTCTCTTTGAAACAAAAGAAGAAAAGAAAAGTTAATTTGATTAATTTTAAAATTTAGACAACGCAGTGCCATCTACTGGTGAATGTTTGAACTAAATTAAAAATCACTATCTGTAAAATTCATGAAACAAACATTTGATCTTAAGTTCACATTCATTTTAGCCTATGAAGTTCTAAATCTAAAAGTTAGTTATTCCTTTGACAAACATCCAATGTGAATGCGTAACAGACTAAATTTATTTGCTACTGTAATATATATATATATTAATTGTGCGAAAATGTAAATGAATTTTATAGTCCTTTAATGTAAGCACAGTTTATTGTAATTACAAGTAACAAACACATTTACCGAAACAAATCATAATAGGATTATTGTCATCTGATACTATATGCAAAAGTTTTCCTCAAAACTGTTTAATCCAGTTTCATAATTTTTTCCCTGTAAAGCCTGGTATTTCTTCAAAGATATAAATAATGAAGTATCAAAAAAAAAAAAAAAAAAAAAAAAAAAATGGGGGAAAAATTGCATTAAAGCTGTTAATAAATATATGTTTCTACGAATGAAAGCTCTTTATGCAATATATAATATTTAAAGCGCTCTAAAGGATAAACCACGTAGCCTTAAAATAAGATAAACAATAAATAGAAAAAATATATATACATATGAAAAAGAGCTTATTGTTTATTTATAGCGCATTTAAATGCTTTTATTTTTGTTTTTTCTCTTTTGTGTGACTAAATTATTATGTGAAAGAAAAAAAGAATTCTAAATATTATTTTTGTACAGCAAACTATAAGAGATTTCTTTAATAATATTATTTTAAGAACATTAATTTCTATCAAATTATAGTTGAAAGCAAGGAAATTAAATGTATAAAGTAACATTTGTTATATTATATGGTTTTTTCCTTGCGTAACATTATAATTTTAGGAGTAATTTAGCCAGTAAAAAGTTCTAAATTGTGCGACTATTTCTAAACTTCGAAGTTTATTTGTTACCGCTTTTTTACTTTTTTTTCTAGTAATTTTAGTTTTAGGTAATGGAAATGGAATGGATAATGGAATTATGAAAATAAATAAGGAAAATTTTACTATTATGAAATACTGGTAATTATAAGCGTAAAAAATAGCATCTATTTTCAAGAGTACCTCATGCCTGACACCAAAGCTAATAAAAAAAATAACAGTTGGATACCTGACGACGAATATTAGAAAGGTAGTTATTATATAGAAGTTTTTATTATATATTTAATAAGCTTTAGAACAGCCTAAATAGACCTAAATCGAAAATATACGACATGGTGTGATATAAAAAACATATAATCAATTTTTTGCGTTATTAGCATATACGAAGATTTAAGTAATCTATAGACGTTTGTTAAATTCTGCAGTTTTTGTCTTCCTTTGCATTCGCTAAGGCTTAAAAATTTCAGCAATTTTAGAAGTTTTAAAAACAACTGTGCTTTCAAAGGCGAAATTAAATAGAATTTTATAGTTTAACTCGTTTACGCCCAAATTATCAGGACTAAAATAATTTTACCCAAACTACATAAAAATCCCAGCTGGAACTTCCTAACTTTACTAATGACAAAATTCTTGAATATTTTTATGCCAACTGAGCGTAAACCACGAGATCAATTTCTTACTCATAAGAAACAATTTTAAAATTTCGCATGTGAAAATTAAAAACAATGCTTTGATGTTAATGTCTGCAGTTATAGTACTATTTCTTATTATTTTCTTTCTTTCATTTTTTAAATTTAAATTTCAAATGAATGAAAGTTAAATTTAAAATGTTAATTATTCTGCACTGTAAAAAAAAAGGGTTGATCTACTAAAAAAACTTTAGTGATCCTTGTAATTACTAAAAAATTTTTAGTAATCTTAGTCGGTTACAAGAAAATCTGGAAGAATTACTAGAAATAAGTTAGCAACGAAGAGAGTTAATAGTTTTATATTTTTAATAACTATTACTAAAACTCACTTGGTGTGGCCTTGATAGCATAGTGGTTATAGTAACGGGCTACAGACTAAAAGATCCCGGGTTCGATACTGGCCACAGCCAAATACACCCCGAATGTATGTAGTGTAGGTACTCGTTAGTAAAGGGATTATGAAAATCCCTAGCAATGTTTGGTGCTGCCATCTATTGCAGTTTTGCCGAAAATCTTCCGCTTCAGAAGTCTGGATGCAGCTCGAAGGAACCTCCTGCCCTTCGGGCGCACGTAATGGTTATTAAAAATAATTTTGGAGCTATTACTAAAATTTGCTTGGTGGCTCATACTAAAAATTTTTAAGTTAGTTATACAAAAAATTCTTTTGTTCAGTTTACAAAAGAAATGCTTGTTTCACTTGCAAAAAAAAAGTTTGTAATGGTTACTAAAAAATTCTGTGGAATACAAATTTACTAAAAAATTTTTAGTAACCTCTTGAATTTTTCTTTACAGTGTGATGTGAAAAATTTTAACAACGCGAATGCATTTCAAATCTAATAAATAATAATAACAATAAAATAAATTAAAGGAAACAATTTGAGGTATGACTGGCGTACAACCTTTTGCAATTTTTATAGATTTAAAGCAAATAATGTATACTATTGCTGCTCGATAGCACAAATATTTGATAAAATCAATGGTACACGATTTTTTAATGTTATGTGCTGATGAATGCAAAAAAATTCATTGCGAAATAAAATTTATAAAATCTGTGTCTAATCCCTAAAATCTCCCAATCTATAAATTAAAATAAATCGTAATCATATAAACAAAGAGTAGCACGGAAGACTGAGCAACGCTCGGTTTGCGCTGTGCCAGCTTTGTGTTCAATTGATAAAACACAGACAAAGATGTGACAGTTGTATTTATTCAGGAAGTCTGCATTGTACGGAACGACGTCACTGTTGTTCAAGAATTTTCTACGGACTCTGATTGGTTGAATCAAGTAAATTGCCTTTTATTGAGAATTTTTTTAATTTTTGTTAAACATTGAAAGGCAACTTTTTCGCTAAATAGTGTCAAAATTTTACAAAAACTCGCACAATTTTTGGATTTTTAGGTGCGTTCGTAATTATGTAAATACGTGGCACCTATTGTTGTCGCTCAGTCCGTCCGTCTGTCTGTCTGTCTGTCTGTACGTCCGCATATAACAACGTAAAAACTACCCAACCGAATCGTTGGAAATTTAAAATACATAATTATTACATAATTTTGTCGAGTTATTTCAAATTTTATGAAAATCGACAGGGACAATCAAAAGGATTCCGTTACATTACGGTCAATGGGGAAAAAAGTTTCAAATGCATTTTAATCGTTTGAAATTTAAAACGTATAATTATTACATAATTTTGTCGAGTCATTTCAAATTTTATGAAAATCGGATGGATAGATCAATTACAGGGACAATCAAAAGGATTCCGTTACATTACGGTCAATGGGGAAAAAGTTTCAAATGCATTTCAATAGTGTTACATTCATTTGAACATAATAGAATTGACATGAATCTATGAAATATGTAGTAAAAAATACATTTTGCACAATCTGTGTGCAAAGAATATTTATTATTAAATTACAAGGTCACACAAGTGTATTCCACTAAATAATGTTATACGGGGAAACATTGTTTGGGGCGTGTTTTAATTATATTCAACTACTTCACATTTTATGAATAAGATATACGTTAATGAAGTATAATAAAAATTACTTCCTGCATATTTACAGGAGCACAAAGATTTCGACTACTATACTGTATCAAAGTACGCTCTACTATATCAGCAAGATCTGAATATTTTAAAACTTCGTTACCGTACGAACGCACCTCATTTGCTACGCTTCACGTGCAATTTCCAACTTGGTTTCATTTTGCGTCAAGCAAGTATTTTCACATTTCTACAAAGTTGATTTTCCGCCAAAATCTTGTCAACATCGCCAACATTTTGTTAAATATTACCAAATTTGGCGAAATGTTTTCAACTTCGGGATTTTGCTTACTGTCGCTATTAAAAAATAAAAAACTCTTTCAAACTTTATCTCTATTGAAATCAACTAACCCGTAGCATCCCCAAAATGATACACTGGCTGAAGTTTCTCGTAGATGTGACTCAGGCCAATGGTCTTTTCGTCTCCCGAAAGGGTAGAATACAAAATTTAGTAAAGATCACAACAACCGTTTTTTAGAAAATTAGAATGACTGGTAGTGATATTAAAACGACCCCTCTAATCAAATTTTATAGATTGATTGAATTTTATTGATATTTAGCTTAATGGTCTTATTGTAACCCCCCAAAAAAAGTAGGAAACAAAATTTAGAACTAAAATGAGAAGATGAGAAAAACGCCATTCAATTTCATTGACAATCATATTTTAATTATGGAAAATGATCTGTAAAACCAGCATTTGTTACCTTCCTTATCAAAATCGCATGAGCGGTTTTTAGATAAGAGTAGTCAGACATGTGAGTCTCACATGTAGTGACCCAAAAATGACCAACTAGTTCAATTTCCTCGAACATATGACTTAGCACAATGGTTTTCTCGTAATCCAAAATTTTAAGATTGAAAATTTAATCAAAATCGTGAGATCCTTTCTCAATATAAAATTAGCTTGACTTAGACCCGTAGTGACCCGAAATTATTCATTAATCAAATTGCTTCAAATATGTGACCCATCCCAACGATCTAACACTTCAAAGTGCTAGGATACAAAAGTTCTCAAAATCCTTACAGCCGTTTTTAAAGTAAAATTAGCTTGATCCTGATTGTTAGTGACCTAAAAGGACTCACTAATCATTTTTTTTTTGAAAATGTGTCTTAGCTCAATGATTTTCTCTTTATCCAAAACTGTAGTATACAAAACTTAGCAAAAATAGTTTGAGACGTTTTCTGGAAAAAAATTAGCATTTTGTACTAAACCAAAAAACTTATCACTCATGGAGATTTCTCGAATATGTGACATAGCCAATAAGTTTTTTCGTGTTCGAAAATCTTTGAGTGAAATGTTTGTCAAAATTTAATCGTATTCGCGTGAGCCGTTTTTATATCTAATTAATTTGCCCCTGACCAATAATGACCCACTAATCAATTTTTTTCGAACATGTGACAAAGCCCAGTGGTCATCGTGCCTGAAAATGGTAAAATACAAAATTTAGTCAAACTCGTTAGAGCGGATTTTAAAGGTAATATTTACACATATACACATTGATTTTTGCACTTATTAGGTGCGTTCGTAAATATGTAAATACGTAGCACCTGTTGGTGTCACTCAGTCCGTCCGTCTGTCCATCTGTCAGTCCGTCTGTCTGTCTGTCCGCATATAAAAACGCAAAAACTACCCTACCGAATCATTTGAAATTTAAAATACATAATTATAACATAATTTTGTCGAGTCATTTCAAATTTTATGAAAATCGGATGGATAGATCAACTACAGAGACAATCAAAATGATTCCGTTACATTACGGTCAATGAGGAAAAAAGTTTCAAATGCATTTTAATTGTTTGAAATTTAAAACATGTAATTATTGCGTAATTTTGTCGAGTCATTTCAAATGTTATGAAAATCGGATGCATAGATCAATTACGGGGACAATCAAAAGTATTCCATTACATTTCCAGTCAATGGGAAAAAAGTTTGAAATGCATTTTAATGATGTTACACTCATTCGAACATAATAGAATTGGCATGAATCTATGAAATATATACTAAAATATGCATTCTGTAGAATCGGTGATGCAAAGAATTTTTATTGTTAAATTACAGGGCCACACAAACGTATTCCACTACATAAAGCTATACGGGGAAACATTGTTTGGGGCGTGTTTTAATTATATTCAACTATTTCACATTTTATGAATAAGATATACGTTAATGAAGTATAATAAAAATTACTTCCTGCATATTTACAGAAACACAAAGATTTCGAATACTATACTGTATCCGAAGTACGCTCTACTATATCAGCATGATCTGAATATTTTTAAAACTTCGTTATCGTACGAACGCACCTCATTTGCAACGTTCACGTGCAATTTCCAACTTGTTACAATATAAGATAACGGAAACTTTTATTAAAAGATACTTATGAATAATAAATAAAATATTCTTGTTTGGTTTGAATTTCAGGTTTTCTTTTTTTATCAGCTGTTGACATTGTGCTTAATAAAAATTTCATTCTAAAAAGTATCCTATTAAGCTATAATTTTATTATACTTTAAACACATTTTCGTACACGTAAAATTTTAATCATTATTGAGTTATCCAAATATTTTCCTTAGCATGTTTTAAAATTTTGCATCAAGTTTTATTAATTGATTTTTCATTAAGTGGAAAAAAATCTTAGATCCAAATTTTTATTAAATCTTTTAACTTGCTAAAGAAAGGAGGGGATCGAGATTTCTGTTTTCAACAACCGTTAATTAAATGAACCCAGAAAAAACATCAGTAAAGAATAGATAACGTATATACATTTTTGTGTCTTTACATGTTAAAACAGTTATAAAACAGTTTTGTGTTACAAATGATGTTTATAAACGTTTATACTGAGCTCCAATTGTATTCGAGGAACACAATTTAAGATACATTTTCAAAATATCTTATAAACACAATGAAAATAAACTAACCAATCGTAAATCAGTGTTTATTTTATAGTACTGTTAAAAATAATCATTATTTGATGAAACTTTTATATTTTTCGCAAACGCTTTATAATTAGTAGATTTTTGAAAAGAGAACAATTATATGTGTAAAATTAACTTTATTTCTATTGTATATATCGATTGTAATACTATGGTGCATTAATATGTTTTATTTTTATTTAGCTTCAAATTTTAATTAGTTATAAGCTTCAAATTTAAAATTTAACAAAGGATCTCAAAAATAATTATAACTAGTCAGATGTGGCAATCTTAAAACTTTTTTCCTTTTCATTCATGGTGAATACTCCAAAATTCGTTATCACAGTACCAAATTTGAATGCCAATCTAGACTCAACATGAGGATTATAAATGAATGAAATTTCATACATTAGATCTCGAAATAAGATTGTTGAGAAAATCGTGATAAATGTAACATAATAGGCCACCTCTTGGGCGATTTGCACCAAAACATAGTCAAGAATAACATTTATCAAGGTATGTTTGAATCTGAAGTTTTATAAAAATCCGTGCATTAATTCATGATATGGAGCTATTACTTAATTCGTGAAAAAAGCAGCATAAAAGCCTCTAACCGATCAGGCGATTTATACAAAAATATAAATAACTCCAAACCAAATCAAAGATTAATCTAATTCTGAAGTATGATGAAAATCCATGCAGTAGTTTTTGAGATAAAGTTATTGCGGGAATCGTAAAAAATGAAACATAGGCCAACCCATTGAGAATTTTGTACAAAAAATATCAACATCAATTTATTTCAGTGAGAGACTGAATATAATATTTTATTAAATTCCGTGAGCTAGTTAATCTCACGGGTAATTACGTCAGTTATTTTCGAAAGTAATTATCAATAATTCTTTTACATTTCTGTTGCGATATGTACCACCCGCTAATACCTTTCCTACATACCGCAAATCAAAATTTGTGCGTAAAGGAAAAATGCGCTTTAGTTAAAAGCTACATAACCAAGGGTAATCGCTAGTTTTCCTGCAAGATTTAAATTAATGTATATTACTTATAATTTTTGTTTTGGTAGATTCAGTAATAGATGGGGGAATATATATTTTTATACTACATTTTCGATGGGATCTCTGGAAATGTAATACCTAAAATTAAAAAAAAAGTATTTTTGAGTTCAACATTAAGAAAGCTTTTACACGATATACAAAGGAAATTTTTTTCAGGTTAATTAATTAGTCGCTGCATATTTTCCCCAAATATATTTTTGAACGTTTCATTATCTGAAAATATGTGGATTTGTAGTCTTTATTTGTTCCCCTAATTTGAACTTTCCACGTTCCATAGTTTACAAGTAAATTGCCTGTGACAGACAGATAGACACAGGAGTTATCTTATAATGGTTCCGTTTTTACTTTTTAAGTAAGGAGCCCTAAAACAAAAATAAAAATAATATTAACAACATTTAACAATAAAATTAGTTCTTTTCTGTTACCATTGTATGCATATTGCACAATTTCAGTTATACATATGAAAATGTTTAGTTAGGACAGATAGCATTGGAAAAATAAATTTTCTGAGTTGAAAGAATTGATTAATGCAATGTAAAAGCGACTTGAAAGCGTTTCCAAAAATAAGAATTAGCTAAATAAAATTTATTTTTATAAATTCTTCTTTAAATTTCGAAAATAAGTTCTTTTCTCGGGGTTCTAAGGATAAAAGAATGCTATTTGGAATCTTGGGTGACTCGGAAGCGGCTATCAAATATTTTCATTTGCTAATATAGTAATGTTTCTCACTTTCAGTATATCTAAGAGAAAATTGAAGAAAAGGAATACTTTTACTTTAACATCTATATAGTCCTTAATACAAAAGAAATTCCATGAATTTCACATTCTTTCTTTAGATGTCAGTAAAATAAAAGTTTTTGACGACTAGTACAAGCGATAAAGGAGTTATTTCCGTTTGTCCTGTTTCTTGATTGAAAGGAATCTTCTGGGAAATTCGGACATAGTTTTCTATCGGGAGACAAGTACGAACTTTCTGTAAATAAAAATGAGATCGCAGAATTTTTTTTTCATTATTGTTTTAAAACAAAGAAGAAAAATAAATGTCTTCATTCTTGCGTGAATGCAATAAACCTTTAAATTAAAAGGTGTAGAGCAATTTTTATTACGCTTGTAACGACACATACAGTCGTCGTTACAAGCGTCCGCTTGTCTGTCTGTCAACATATAACAACACAAAAACTACCGAATCGAATCGTTTGAAATTTAAAATATATGTTTGTGGCATTTTTTTATGGTACGTTTCAAATTTTTTGAAAATCGGATGTTTAGTTTTATTACAAGGACAATTAAAAGCATTCCATTACATTACAGTCAATGGGAAAAATAGTTTTGAGTGCATTTTAAGAATAATACACACTTTCGCACATAATGAAATTCTATAAAATAAATGCATCTATAAAATAAATATTAAAATATACATTATGTACAATTTGTGGTGCAAAGAATATCAGTTATTTATTTACATTGCTACACAAAAGCATTCCATTGAATAATGGTATGGGGGGAGACATTGTTTGGGGCGTGTTTTAATTGTATTAAACTATTTCACATTTCATGAAATTTATATATGTTGCTGTGGTTTATACAAATTACTTCCTGTTTAATTAAAAGCAGATAGTATTTACAGGAACACACAAAAAATTTTGAATACTATACTGGGTCCGAAGTATTGTATACTATTGCATCAAGAGCTGAATATTTTTGAAATTTCGTTATAATAAAAACGTGCCTCATCTGTTATGTTTGACATGCAATTTTCAACTTGTTTATATTTGTGTACAGTGTGAATTTTGTTATAAATCATCAGGAAATTATACGAATATATAATTTAACTCCTTTTAAACTAGCAATGTTTCTACGTCTTCAGAAACCTCAGAATCCAATAGATTTTGTAGATTTAAAGGAACATTTTTAACACCACAGTTTCTTTTTCTAATCGGAATTTTCGGAATTTTTTTCTAAGTAAATTCCAAAGTATGTTATCCGTTTTGCACTAAAATTAAATTTTACGTTTTCAAACACAAATTTCAGATTTTAAAAATTCAAAAGAGGCAAACTATAAAAATATGTAAATTCATACTTGCAAGGGAACCCCATTTGTGAAGCCATGTTTTGGACTATAAAAGGTACAACGATCTCAATGGTAAGTATGAGCAAACCAAAAATAGTTCCCTTATTAGTCAGCTAACTATTCTTGGGCTATACAAAATGCTTTTCTTCCTCATAATTTTATGTACATATCGGCTTTTTCTTGTTTTTGACTAGAGATAAGAACATTTTTCACAGTGTTGGATATAACCCGTTTCTAATTCTAGAAAAGTAATTCCTCTGCGCTGAAGACACAAGTCCGGCTTTTAAAACCAGCAGGAATTCTCAAAACTTTCATCGTTCTTAATAAAACAAAACTTCGTTTATTAAATAAATTTGAAGTTTTATATTTAGAGATGTGTACAGTTTTATAACTTCCCTTTCATTTCGAACCAGAATGCCAGTACGTGTGACAGGCTACAACAATATAAATGATGAATAAATTTCTAAACCTTTATAGCAAAACATTCTACACACCTATTAAATAATGCAGAAAAAAATCTATAATACATTTTAGAAAAAAATAAAAGTAAGCGTCGCATGAAACTAAAGAAATTTTAACTACATTCGAAGAACACATCGAATTCCCGTACGTCAGTTTTCGCCTTGTGTTTTGTATATCCAATTTTAAAAAATGCGAGAGTTCTATCCAAGATTAGCTAGGTCAATAAGTATAGCAGTTTGAGCAACACGTTCTCATTACAACCTTCTTTATCTTTAAGCGTTTACTTAAAAAATATTTCCTAGTGCGAAATTAGATTTGAAAAATTTTACTAAAATAACAATAACATGAAGTTAAGATTTAATATTTTAGACCGTAGAGATAGATAAAGCAGATTGAAACATTTTTCAGTAAATAATTTTTCTAAATTTTATTAACAATTATTCTTATTTTAGAATCAATTAAATATAAAGTATAAACATTTCTGCATAAAATACATCTTATAATAATCTAATATCTTACATAGAAAAAGGGTGAAAAAATAATAAAACAATTTAAAATGTCTCAACCTATTCCACATGGGAGGGCGCAGGTGTGAACACTAGTTTTAATCAAAAATACATGTAAAATTTTAAATTTAATTGATGAAAAAATTTTATTTATAAAACTTTAGTTGAACATGAAATATTTGAAGCATTGAAACATTTTAATAATTTGAATTATAACACATGTTTTAATTACCAGATCTTGTATTTGATGCGAAAAAAATTGTTCTTGAAATTTTAGTGAAAGACATCTTTGACCTATTTTGTTTTCAGGCGTTCCAAATTTAAAAAGAATATCTGTTTAATACACAAATGAGCTATCATGTTTATCAGGGAAAGAAAATGACAACGCTTGATCTCGTCTTCTCACAATGGATACCTTGTACTTGCTGCTGTGCTCAACATTTTGAACATGACCAACACCTACAACAATGCTTGGTTTTCCTGCAAAATTTACCAATGCACATTATCCAATTATGGGTTTATATCATTAAATTACTGGATCTTTCTTGAGCAAGCTTGCAATCTGTAGGAAAATCAGCATCATATGAAAAGTTAAATAAATCATTATTGCCACTACACAAATCATTTATAATCTTTTTACTTAAAGAGATAATTTTAACCAGTTTTGCTAGTGCAACTGGATCATCCTTACTACTTGATTAAAACTCTAACTTTGTAACGGACGGTTGCCCGTTGGGATTGTTCTCGTGGTTGTTGAATGAATACATAACTCGTGATATAAGATAAAACCAGTTTATTTAAACGGTTAGGGCACAAGGAAAGTGGAGCTTTCCGTTCTTTAATTTTAATAACTAGTAACAATACTAAAAGATTAAACTCATACTCACAGCTCCGGCACTAGCCTCAATCGGGGCACTTCGAATCAACTTCTCACGTAAGCTTCAGCTAAACTGCTAGATAAAACTTTATTAAACAGTCCGTGGATGTGCAACACTCTTTATTAACTTTGAAATACTCAACGTAAATAATTACTATCTCTTATCAACAGCAAACTTCTCGAATCGCTCCGCTCTGAATGAACTAAGTCGGCAAATACTGCTTGCGGCTCTCTGCAAAACTCCTGGCTAACTCACTGGAGGCTCAATAATAACTTGCTATAACTCGATCTAGATCAATTCACTGCTTATCATCACCATCTAGCCAGCTTGCGCCGCTAGACACACTCACACACTCAAACTCCAAGCTTTTATATGCTGCAAACTGAGATACTGCAAATTTACATATTACTTCTAACCACGACTTAACTGTAGAAACCGAAGAAGACATACACGCTCTAGAAAGTTAAAGTAAAAGAGAGGATAGATGTCGCTTTCACGCTACACAATGTTAAATCATTGACGTCACGATCTCAAAAAATGCTAGAGTGCCTTTATCACAAAAGGTCACTCCCTCACAACTTGTGTACTTTTTTTCCCTTGTGTGAGCTGCATTTGGTCTTTTCAGCATTGTTGGAATGTCCCAAGGTGCTACACAACTGAGTGTCCCAACCTGCTCTATCTCGCACATTAAGTAATAAAAACATTTACAGTGTTAAACTTAGCATTACAGTCTATTTTTTACCATTAAAATAACAATAACAATGTTGGACTTTCCACGTTTATTCATTACAGCAAGCTCTTA
The DNA here is from genome assembly GCA_964019185.1 of Maratus speculifer. Lineage (NCBI taxonomy): Eukaryota > Metazoa > Arthropoda > Arachnida > Araneae > Salticidae > Maratus > Maratus speculifer. The sequence goes on along the minus strand of OZ025297.1, from coordinate 295,480,904 downwards.
CTTGTATTATTTCATTTCTTTAATAAAAAATTATTCTTCAAAACGCATGTTAATATTGTTCAACCTCATTCAAAACAAAAATAATGGTGTTATTTATTGCCAGCAAATTTCAGCCATTCCAAAACACATGAGAGAGTAGATTGTAGTGTCTTATATTGGCACTTTTATGTGTTAAATTTTAACTGCAAAATAAAGCATGATAATTGAGATGTCCGACGGTGGGCCATGTCTCAACGTACCCCACCGTCCCCTACGACTAGACCAAGATTATGTTACAGCAATAGAAGCATTACTTACAAATTTGTCTTTCGGAGTTCAATATTTTCAAATGATTCTTTTTGCATAGGGCATAGGCGTGGCCCGATGAACCACGCCGTGCGGGTCAGCTAGTACGATATTAAATTACATTGGAAACAATTATATGACATATTATGCTAATTCTAATATAGGAAATGCCTGAGAAACTGAAACAATGAGATATTCTAAAGACTAATACATAGAAAGTAAATTAAAATAAAAAATAAAGACTGAAACGCACATATGCATATCACCGCCGATAGGGGGATATTTGGCGCTCTACATGGTAACAAAACATCAGAAACAGACAAAATGAATATTTTGGATAAAATGCCATGTTTTATTTATTATATTCACTTTCCCGATGAGGAATTGAATCACTTTCAATATGACTACCATTCTCTTGTACACTGTAAAAAAAAAAGGGTCGATCTACTAAAAAAACTTTAGTGATCCTTGTAATTACTAAAAAATTTTTACTAATCTTAGTCGGTTACTAGAAAATCTGCAAGAATTACTAGAAAAAAGTTAGCAATGAATAGAGTTAATAGTTTTATATTTTTAATAGCTATTACTAAAACTCACTTGGTGTGGCCTTAATAGCATAGTGGTTATAGTAACGGACTCCAGGCTGAAAGGTCCCGGTTTCGATCTGGGTGCTGGACACAGCCAAATACGCCCCGAATGTATGTAGTGTAAGTACTCGTTAATAAAGGGATTATGAAAGTCCTGTAAGAGCAGGTAACAATTTTTTGGTGCTGCCATCTATTGCAGTTTTGCCGAAAATCTATCGCTTCAGAAGTTTGGATGCAGCTCGAAGGAAGCTCCTGTCCTTTGGTCGCACGTAAAGGTTTTTAAAAACAATTTTGGAGCTATTACTAAAATTTTCTTTGTGGCTCAAATTAAAAATTTTTAAGTTAGTTATACAAAAAATTCTTTTGTTCAGTTTACAAAAGAAATGCTTGTTTCACTTGCAAAAAAAAAAGTTTGTAATGGTTACTAAAAAATTCTGTGGAATACAAATTTACTAAAGAATTTTTAGTAACCTCTTGAATTTTTTTTACAGTGTACCACACCTTGCATTCTTTGTACAACATTTTTGACGGCCGAGCAGAACATGTCACATGGAATAACCCTTACTGATGATTAGAACTATCTTTTTTTTCTTGGAATTTTTTTCCCTTGATTTCATTAGTCCCCTTATAAATTTTAAAGCCGTTCCGGTTCTTAAAATTAGCTACAAAGAGCTCTAAATAGTTTATAAAACAGCCTGCAGTTTTCTCAAAATAATTCTCAAATAACGCTCCAGCTTCTTTAAATTTCTATAAGAGCACATGGGGCATCTCGACAAGTAAAATGAAGCAATTTTTGCGAAATATTTAACGTAGTTTAATTTATTTAAAACTAAAGATAGAAATGGAATATTTTTCAGTAAATACACATTATATCCTATGTAAAAATCAAAAGAAATTAATTTCATGCCTATTTTCTTTGAAGAACTAATTAACTTTTTACATATCTCTTTGAAATTTTTTGAACAATAAGTCTGTTTAATAAGCTTTTCTGAAAAACTGTTTAATATATCATCTTAAAATTTGTTCTGGCATCAGAAAACATACTATTTGAGAATAAAAAGAAGTGATTTTCATTTTGGGATAAAATAAATAAAATTAAAAATAACTACTAAAAAAATAAGAATAAGAAGAAAAACTCGTTTATGATTCACGTAGATTTATTGTGTTACAGATTTTTACAAAACAAGTTAGTTTCACAATTTTAGAAAGTCTCAACGGTTTATTTGAAACAGAATTTTAGAAAAATGTACGAAAGCATAAAAAAATACATTTCAAGAAAAAAGTTTGAAAAAAAATGTAGGCACATTCACACTGTTTAAAATATGAATATTATTTTAAAAACTTCCAGCATCATAATCTTTTAATTTCAATATAATTTAGCACCACAATCTTTCACCACTATACTTTATACCCACAATTAAAAACACAAATAATTGAACCATTTTGTGTTCAATGTGCCCTTAAAGGTAGCACTCTAAATTATTCTCACAATTCCGAAACCCATTCCTATTATATAATAACAAATCTTTAGCAATTATCATCCGAGTAACTAGATTAGGTTGCACTCTTAATTCATCTTCATTCGCATTGGATAAATTAAACAACATTATTGGCTATAAAATTAATAGAAATACATTTAATACATGATTTGCTCGGCTAGTTGTAATTGCAGAAGAACGACAAATGAAAATAATTTTTCAGTGTAACGAAATTATCTAAATTAATTTTGGCACAATTGTTTAATTTTTATCAACTTTATCTTTAAATGTATAACAAAGGAAACTGAACACATTTTATTGTACATATTACAGATACACTTTTACTGAATATTCCGTGTTATATTAAAATAGATAGATTTTTCAAAAAAAACTGATAATATTACCTTCCAGTTGACTAATTAAATGCTTTAGAAGAGCATAACATATCATTAAATATACTTAAAGCCACCATTTGAAACCAAATTCACATTTCTGTAATAAACTGTTACATAACAAATCATAAACAATTAAGATGAGAGTAATTATAATAGGCTTCAATCATAATTACGCTTCATTCCTATTCATATATACAAATATTAAACCATTAAGTAGACATTAAGCAGTAGATTGATTCTCGTGACATATTCTAATGTAACATTTCAAATAATTACGCATTATGATTTTATCAGATTTATTTATTTTATAATGGTATATAGCTATACTAATATTACAAACAAGTAACATTTGTATGTTTTGTTTATTTGTAGGTTGTATTTGTTTACTTACAGTAATCGTAAAAGCAAGATAAATCGCAAGATAAATTCTAAAAAGAAGATTTTTCAATTATTTAAGGGCCTAGAAACTTGAAATTTTGCATGGGAGTTACTTATAATATAACTAGTAAATCTGCAGATCAGGAGCCTCAACGTCAGCTTTGTACATATATATATATATTTAAACACACTTTGGGTAATATTCAACTTCTTGGAAACTTTAATTTAAAATTTTCATAGTACTTAATTATTTATAAGAATAAAATAAAAATTCGAAGTTTTCAGCCTTCAAAAGCGGTAAATTAAAAATTTAGTTATGTTAGGATATTCTGAAATTTTCATGATCTATTATTTTTGTTATTTTATTATAACATAGTAGATTAATTCAGGGGGGCTGCGCCCCCCTGAACCCCTCGTAGCCTCATTAATTTAAATTTGCCACTTTCTAATAATTGTGCTAATGGTTATTGTATATCATGCATTTCCTTATACATTTTGATTTATAAGGATAAGTAACAGTTTGGACAAATATTTTTCATTATCCCCCCCCCATACTTCTACATACCTGCCAAGCACAAACACCTAAATCTGATGTATCAGGAACTTTTGTAAGTGTAAACTCAGTAATCTAGAGTTTTACAATTTTGTTTCCGCAAAAAAATGTTTTGATTGCATTGTGTAGCAGTTATAGCGGGACAGACAAACATACAGAAAAACAGACTAACAGATGAACAACAATAAATTTCGTGTCTTCAAAGTAAGCCTTCACTGAAGTTTTGGCAATGGCGTTATTTTTCATGAGTTATTTGATATCCATGTTTCTTGTATTTTTAACGACTACTATAAAATACCTGTTTTTGTTCAATTATGACATCAAATTTTACCTTTCGAAATATTTGTTAAAAATTTAATTATTTTTTATTTCTATTACTTCTAAATTATCTCCCCATTTTTGTCAGAAAAATTCTTATTAACGAAACAAATTTCCGTGTTTAATATTTAAGAAAGTACTATTTTTATTTTTATTTTAATTCTGACGTCATATTTATTTTTTTCTCAGTTTGGTTTTTCGAATGGAAATTGCTCAATTGAAACTTATTGTCGTTGAAAAATTATTCCAGATTTTTTTTGGCAACGATAAAGGAAATTGGTTAAATTTTATCTAAAAAGTCGCTCTTGATTCTGTATGAAAAAGAAGGAAATTTTGAATTATTAAGGAAAATATTTGAATAAAATTAATAAAACATAGCCTATATTCTTTTCTGGGCTATGTTATGTTTATCCGCAAAGATAAAAAGACATTAATTAATTCATAAATTTTGACGTTGACATCATTTAAATTTTCGTCCACGCTTTCAAATTTATAGCATTAAAATATAATAAGGATTAGGATGAAAGGTTGCTTAGCAACCATTAAGAGAAAATAAAGAAAATGAAATAAATACATTTTAAATAAGTAAATCTTTAAACCAAATTAGTTTATATTATTGGAACACATTTATGGAAAATCTCCAAAATTTACAGAAATAACTTTAAAAATCTGACAAATGCATATACAAAATTTCAAAACAAATTCAAAACAAATTTAACTGGTAAATTTCAGTATCCTTTTATCATTGAATTCCATTAAAGAAATGTGTCATTTTCTCTCAAGGAAAAAAAATGAAAATCATTGGATTTGCCATAGAAAAGCATTATTGCGCAAGATAAAATATTCTATATTTTCCGAACGAATGAATCAAATCTAACAAAAAACTATACAGCTTAATCCCAGTGCCTCACTAACATACCCACTTAATTTCAAGCCAATCGGATGTTTTTTGTGTTAGTTATCGCGGAACAGATAGATTGACTGACAGACTGACAGACAGAATCAAAAAAATTTCGTGTCTCCAAAGTAAGCCTTCACTGACGTTTCGGCAAATATACAGTTTGTTAAAAAAAAAAAAATAAATAAATAAATAAAAAAAAATTAAAGTGGGGTGTGTGAAAATTCGCAAGAAGTGTTTTAAAAACATCCTAAATTATCATTTCTTTACAATCTTAGAAAATACCATTTTTAGAACGTTTTTTGTTCCTGCACACCATTTGAGTTAGTGGCATTGACATGAGATATAGCCTATGTTTGATTCGGGGCGAACACCATTATTTTAGTACCTAATTTTTGAAATCGGTTGGATAGTCCTGGAGATTACCCTCGACAAATAAACAAACTTTGCCTCTTTGTAATAGGTATAGGTTAAATTTTATTCTCTAAGTTGATTAGTTAAAATATTTAATATGATATATTTTTATTCATATCATAAAGATTACCGAATTTAATGTGTCCTAATAATTTTATGCTTTAACAGTCTTTTTTAAATCATTTATTTAAGTACATATTGTTAAGACTTACAATAAATAACGTAAAATACTTACGTAATGTATAATAATATGGATGTTTGTAAATATTTACAAGATAGAATATTTTATCTTTTCTTTCTATCTTTTCGAAAATCATAAAAAAAATTTGTTTGTAATACGATTTGGTAGACGTGGTATCTATATTATAAAGGCCAAACGTATCTGTGCGTAACGCATACGTCATTTTGCGAATGGCAACACTTACCCCTGCAATTTTGGTTTTGCAATTTACGCTACTGCAAATTTTACACTTTTAAACATCGCACATTTTAAATTTTTATACCCTCCTATAGAGAAAAAAAATTACTTTTAAATGCGATTTGTTTGAAAGTTATATCTCAATTTATTTTTGAGATATTAATTTTTTTTATAGTTTTTAGTACAAATTCTGTAGTTGTGGCAACAGAATCACTCCATTTTCTTTTAAAATTGAAATGAAAAAATGAAATTGAAATGCGCAATACTTCCTCACGCAATTTTGGTTTTGCAATTCTCGGTACTGCAAATTTTACACTTTTAAACAATCGTACATTTAAATTTTTACACCGTCCTATAAAGAAAAAAATTCCTTTTAATGCAATTTGTTTCAAAGCTGTAACTCTATTTATTTGTGAGAAAATAATTTTTTTTATAAATTTTAATGCCAGTTTTGTAATTGTAGCAACAGAATCGTTCCATTTTCTCTTAAAATTATAAAAAAATATAAATTAAAATGCGTATATTATTTTAAAAATATCATCTGCTATAAAATCCAGTGAATTTCGGTTTTTTTTTTCCTTTAATAATTTGGATAATTGAGTTTTATTATATTTTGTTTATTTTAGATTAAAATAATATTTGTTTGAGAGTTAGACTGACCAATATGAGATTTATTTTTTACTGTAACTAATTTTGTAGTTTATTATAAATCAATGAAACAGTTCTTTCTTAAAGATTTTCTTTCGTCGAATTTCGACGGGGTCCACCTCGTTTATTTAAACGCTAGTAATATGACTCGATAAAAGAATAATTTCAACAATTGATTTGAGCATGTGTGTGTGTGAAATATAATATATAAACTTATTTATTATTTATATATTAACTTATTGTAACTGTTTTCATCACTCTAAGTTAATGAGTCAAAATACATAATATAGTACATTTCTATTTTCACCGTAAAGTAAAATGCTTAAAGCACAAGATTTTTAAGCACTTTTGTTTTTCATAATTTGAATCAATGCATAATTTGAATAAATGGTGCCAAGGAAAACAGCTATTTCTCAACTGCCCCTCACATGTAAGATATATATAAAAAAAAAAAAAAAATAAAAACCGGCACAACTTTTTTTTTTTTTTTTTTAGTTTATAATGCTGGGTACTTTTTAAATACGTACAAGTAGCATATAAAAAAAGGGGGTATAGAAATCTCCATCGGTATTTTTGCCCTAGATTTCTAAGTAGGATCAACGAATTTGATTTTATGACCTTTCGGATGTCTCTAGAAATTTTTGGAGAAATTTATAGTATAAAATATTTTTTATCTTGGCACCGACATCGCTAATTTATTTCATTAACAGTTTAAAGTTAACAATTTAAATTAATATTTCTATATAAACAGAATTTTCTAATTTCTGATATTTTCCAAAACAATAGATGTTTGCTCAATTTATATCACAGTAAGGGCTTCTGGGATGACGTCAGGGTCAGTAATAATGCCTAGAGCTAATATTAAGCGTAATTATGAAGGAATCCGCAAGAAGACAGCTACGAGTTCTGTGCAGAACGTCTTTGAGTCATAAGAATTATAAACAGCCGCTAAAAGATAATTTGTTAGATTTTTAGGCCTTATCGCTATAAAAAGCAAATAAGAGTTAATGCCCAATCTAAAATTTGTGAGGTATATTCTGTGATGTAAAAACTATATATTTATTATGAAATATTTTGTTTATTGCATAAATTTGTAGTGCATTTCATGTAATTTCAAAATGTTAAGGAAGATTTTGAATTTGTTCGCAAGATAGTTTCTAGTTTAAAATATAATGTGCAATAAGTATACTGGGGTAATAAAGTCATGCACTGGCGTTATTACTATGGTTGATCCTTTTCAGTTCGGCATCCTCTCCCGAAGAGAGTTTATTTTTTATTTTATGCACGATAGAACATTACTGTCATAGTTGAAAATCAAAAAGGATAACGAGAACTTTGTATATTTTAAATGCTGCTACTTTTTTCGTGAATGTTTTCAGAAAAATTATAAGTCTCTGTTGTAAAAGGTTCCAGAATTCTTAATAGTTAAGAATTTCATTTTTGATTTTAAAGGGATGTAAAAATGTTATGTATCTATCAATAACTAAATATATATTAAATATTAAACATTAACCATAAACTTTAAATATTAATTTTATTTTAACTATTAAGTATTAACTATATTTATGTTAAATATAGCTCAACCTTGTTTCTTATATAAACATCATTTATACTTATTTAATTTTTTACATAAATATATTTCAGTACAAAAATAGTAGTATTATATATAATATTTTAAAATACCGAGAAGATATCTCCAGCTTAAAAATCTGTGTAAATTTTCATTTCAACACACTTTCTATACCAAAAAATGAAAAACGTTTATTCTTGAAAAATAACCGCTTTGCACTGAAGTAATTTGGTGAACTTTTCCTATTTCAATGAGAAATGAAATTTTCCTGAAGAAGATGAAATATATTTTCAATCCTTCGGTAAATTTTCTTTATGTATTTTTTGTATACATTTACATAATTTAAAATAAAGTGCTATTTTACATTATATACACAACATGGCCATTGATGAACGTCCACTTGCGATTTTAGATGTTTTGTTAAATATCTAGAAAAATACATCAGGAATTATCCTGAAACTCTGATTATATAAATATAATAACTACAAGTCATACATTTCCGTGAAGATTTTTTCCCGAAACTCCATAAGGGACCGTCAATAAATTAAAAAAAAAATGAATACATTTTGGATAAACCTGTCAAAACTAATGCAGCAAAAGCGCTCAAACTGTAAATTTTAATTAAGTGGTTTGTTGTAATAAACTGCGTTAATTTTTATGTCGATAGGATGTATACTCGTGGAAAAATAAAGGTTTTTATAAAAACAGTCCCAAAATTTTCCAAGATTTTTGCTTATAGTTTCCAGAGTTCTTAATATAAAATAATATTATTTTTTGAAAACATGCAAACAACACTGCGCACAATATTCTGTAATCAGAATTAAAAAATAATAAAAATTGTATGAAAAATGAGTAGATGAACTAAAATTTTTTTCACTGCGCGTGCGTCAACGATATCAAAATTTCATTTGCATATTATGTTAGCTAAATGTATAGACTAACTTTGTCAAAGTCTCAAAATCATAGCTTGAAAATTCCGAAAATAATCGTCAATAGAATAAGCACTAAATCCGTTGTTCCCGAAATGAAGAAAAAAAAAAAAAAAAAAAAAATGACGGTGTTTATCCAAATGTAGTAGTAGGGCCCATATTGTGTATTCTATATTGACAATAATCAATGAATGTATGGATACAACTCCTCTTGCTTTTGCTTCATTTTGGGAGTAAGGATTTTCAACTTATTATATTGACGATTATTTTCAGACTTTTCAAGCTATGATTTTGAGACTTTCACTAAAAGTTGCTCTATACATTTAGCTAACATAATAGGCAAATGAAATTTTGATATCGTTGACGCATGCGCAGCAAAAAATTATTTAGTAAACCTACTCATTTTTCATACGATTTTCGTTTTTTTAAATGCTGATTACTGGATATTGTGTGAAATGTTGTTTGTCATATTTTCAGAAAGTAATATTATTTTATATTAAGAACTCTGCTAATTATAAGCAAAAATATTGGAAAATTTTGAAACTTTTTTTTTTATAAAAACCTTAATTTCTCTATGAGTATACTTTATATCGACATAAACATGAACACAGTTTATTACAATAAGACATTTAATCATAATCTACAGTTTGAGCGCTTTTGCTACATTAGTTTTGACAGGATTATCCAAAATACATTCATTCTTTTTTAATTTTTTGACGGTCCACTATGAAGTTTCGGGAAAAAGTCGTCACGGAAATGTATGACTTTTACTATTATATTTAAACAAACAGAGTTTCAGGATAATTCGTCATGTATTTTTCTAGATATTTAACAAAACATCTAAAATCGCAAGTGGACGTTCATCAATGACCATGTAGTGTATAACTAAAATTCAAGTTGATTTGGAAGGTGAGGGAAACAAAATTTAACAAATTATAAGAGTTCTCTATTTTTTACAGCGAGAAAATAACATTGATGTAGAATGTGCGCATCAAAAGAAAATATATATATATATAAAACAATATGAAACTTGAGAAAGATGATTCTTACTTTGTTAAATTATTTACATCTTTATCTACCAGAAAGTTGTCACATGATTTTTTTTATTAAAATTTTTAAGTCTTTAAAGAACAATCACTAAATGACAATTTTTTTAAATGACTAAAATCCCCAAATGCCAAAACCCGAAATTCCCAAACGAGTAAAATCCAAGCTGGCTAGCATTTGAGGGGAAAAATCTAAGAAATTTTTAAAAAAAGTATTTTTTTTTGCATCAAGAAACTAATGCAGAATGCACCAATCAAAGAAAGAAAAATCATTTATGAAACAATATTTAATCTGTAAAATATTCTTATACATTTTTCAGGGGGTTGGAGGCCTTAGAACACGTAGAAGAAGTAAAACATATCACTGCGTTTTTTGTCTAATATGTCAAATATAAAAAAACAAACTTTATTTTTTAAAAAAAGTTATAAATTAAAATAATACATGTTAATATTTATATTTAAAAATATATCTGCTTGTAAATTCATATATATATAATAAATGATAAGTTTAGTAATACATAGGATCGTAAGAGAAAGGTTAAGGCGCTGCCGTGTGTACTGGTATAGACTTGAATAATAAATAAGCCGTAATCTCACATTATTAATTTATTAACATTAAAATAAATATAAAATTTAAATATTAAAGAGAGAGAGAGACTTCCGTATTTATCTTTCCAGGAGATGATATGCGACCTGGGTAGATCCATCTCTGGCTACCGTCATTCTACGATCGGTTATCATCATCATTGGTTCTCATCATCATTATTGCTGCTGTTTTCCCGGTCTAAAACATATATATAATTGCTTATCTATAAAAGGGTAATATTTTAACGACCTCCGATTTTTACCTTTTGCTGATTAACTCTCATGATTTCTCTAATCTTAATTACGTTCGTGGGAATATCAACTTAGTGAGGGGTAAACTCGTTTATTCTTAAGATGTGGGTGCACTTTATATTTGAATGCAAACTTTGGTTAATAGATTAGATTTCTCACAAGCCCAAGGAATTCTATGATTTATCGAAACTGGCATGAGAATTTAGTTTCAACCGCTTGATAATTGAGAAACATTAGCTGATTATTTTTTACTATCTAGACTTTTGGAATTAAGCTTATGTGACATCGTCACATCTCCACCCACACCCAAGGGAAAAAAATAAAAAAATAATTTTGTCTACGGAAGTCTCTATTTCTCTGAAAAAAAAGAAAAAAAACATATATACAAAATAACATAATGGTAGTTACGCAGAACTACGTAAGAACAACATAACTAAATATTCAAAAATTAAAGCACTCATTTCGAAATATACTGTCCATGATTGACACACTGAAGGTGCTATCTAAGGAGAAAGTCCCGAAAAGAAAATTCTGATACTATAACAGAAAATAATTCTGAATAGTTGCAGTAGATTTCGTGGAATCTTTGTATTGCAACATAGTATGCTGTAGGGATTAAAAATATCACTTTAAGTTCGCAGGTTCCCATTCATCTTAAACCATATAACTAGGTAAGGTGAAGACATGGATAGTTCTATCTACTGCGAATTATTGGGAAAAAGAGATCGTAATTGGAGAGCCTTTTTCCCATACTGATAAGTTTTATCGTAAGAGAAATGAGTATGAAAAATAGTGAATTATCAAAATGTCACTTTAGAAAAGTTACATCACTGATAGTTTGTTCCTTCCGAGAAAAAAAAGTCTTACAGCTGTTAGGAACAAAAATAATTCACTTCACAACACATCTAGATGAATGATCCAACACTGACGGAATTGATGATACGCCGCCGCAGATTACAGACAGGTTCTAGTAATCCAAAACACATTTTTGATGAGAAGCCTGTGCAAACCCAGTCCATTCCACCTGTGAGATCCTCTATAAATATGAGACCAATCTGGAACATTTGAAGCGTTGTAAATTGTAAGCCATCCTGAAGAAATTACGAAATGTAGGGAGTCCACATTAGATGGCGATCAGGAACATAGTTGATAGAATTATCCCCAAGGATTTAGCATTTGGGAATAGCAGTAAGAGAGTGACTTTGCACTTCAAGCTATCATTCAGAAAAATCAGAGGAAGCTTACTGCTGATTTAAAATAGATTTAAGGTAACCAACATTCAATATTATCTCCAGAGAAGAATAAATAAGCACCCGATCTCTCTCTCTTCTGTTTATTTTTCCGAAACATTAAAATAATATCCAATCTAGTATATAACTTGTGTATTTACTTTAAATATACTTTTAACTTCGTATTTAATTTTTATTTAAAGAAAAAAATCTTTAGATCAAGATTAATAATAGAAATGCAAAAAAAGTAGTATAAGTTAAAAATAAAGTTACGCATTGTTTTTCCTACAAAATAAGATGTACATTGCGTTTGTTAATTCAAGCTATACATATTATAAATTTAGCAGTCTAATCTAAACTAATGAAAGGAAAAGAAAAATATAACCTAACAGTTAATGAAATTTTGTTCATTTCAACGACACTTACGACTAACATAATATATATAAATATAGATATGTACTTAAGTACAGAAATTTAAAAATGGATTTAGAATTGTCAAAAAAGCCAGTAAAGTCACAAAATGAAAAAAAAAAAATACAGAAATGATTTCCTAATAACGAGAATTAGTAGTAAAAAAAAGGGGGGGGGGACAAAATTTACGAAAATTAGGCGTGATCTGTTACAAGTTTTAATTAAACCCAAACGAGAAAATTCACTGTTATAGAATAGAACATTATATTACAAGTGAACAATGAAATAATATATGCATGCATAAAATGTATACACGTATATATAAAAAAAGTCTATAATTTATTATATCATTGTCAAAACAAAAACAAGGAAAGAGATCTTTATCTTTTTGCTACCTTTCGATCAAAGACAATTCCGTGTTGTCTTATTATTACATGTTTACCCATGAAAAAAAGTATGAGATAAAGCAAAAAAGCAGGTAAAGAAAAAAAAAATAAAGAAAACTAATGGGTTTAGCAAACGTGTTGTTAATTTTACATGACATTGAATAATCAAAACAGTTTGTAAATACTGTTATTAATTTCCATTATTTTAACTAAGCTCCATATCGTATTCTATTTTATGAAATGTAAATCTGTAAAAAAAAAGTTGTAAGAATTTTAGTTTTCGTTCTCTAACCAACTAATCACTTGAAAATTGAAGTTTCTACGCCCGCATAAAAACAAATTTTTCGCGAAAAATTGATTAGAGACCTAATGCAAGATTCGGCCGCAACCCCACAAAAAGTTATAAAAACTTAAAATTCATAATAATAAAATTTGAAGATTTAATAAACCATGGTATAAACTATACATACTACAATTTAGTAAAGAACAAAATTAAAGTTTTTTTTCATACAGCATCTTAAACTAGTGAATTTTAACAATGGAATAGAAAAAAATATACAAAATTACATCTATGGAGATTAATCTCGCCTATAAAAATATCTAGTTTTTTGAGGTTTGATAAATTTTGTTTGAATATTTCATACAGTATCTAGTTTCCCAGCAAATACGTCTGATATTTTATCGATAATATTTTTTATTTTCCTGTGAGTCGGAGGTAGGACTGATTGTCCAATTTATCAATCTATTTGAGAAAGAGTTAGTATTTATCTGGGAATCAGTAGCCAGGGTCCGTTGTTTTGTACTTACACAATTGCATTTTCCTGTTTCATCTCTTTTAAATCTTATTGGTGTTACTGACTGTTCTGTTGTTGCATCATGCACGGTTATAGGGGATGTATTATTTGTAGTAGTTTCACGCGAACCTTACGATAAGAGATTTGTGGAGGTTTGACTGATTCCTGTATCGTTTGCACGTCTATTTGTACTAGCTGATGAGATAAAAGGGGGGACATATTCATCCGTTTCGATTACAGAATCAAACAAAAAAATTCATGTTTGGACTTACAAGGAAGGTCTCCATACGGGCATACTCAGAAAAATCTGAAAAAATTACAGAATGTTCTTCTCATACAGTTATATTTGTTTATAAAAAAAATTTCGGCGGAATTTCCTTATTACGTCCGTAAAAAAATAATAAAAATTTCGTTTATTTGGCGATTTATCTCCGGTTGGCGAAAAAACGAAATTTTGAAAAATACGCTTTTACGCTTCGAATACTTTTTAAAGAAAAAACTTTCTATGTTCAATTTATTTAAATAAGTTTAGTTTAAGTAATTTTAGTTTTGCATTTTTACTTTACTTTCCGGGTGGTAAAAGATCTGGCGTCCCATGGGTACGAGAACCCTAGCTTTCCTAGTGTGAGATTTATTTAGCGGTTTACGGTAGTGCATATCTGTCTTTTGGTGGTTCGCTCTTCACAATTACGTGATAACCACCGAAAACACTTCTGAGCATTTTTATTAACCCTCTAAGCGTTTATCCCGTAAAATTCCGTACACTAAGCTCCAGGTTTCACTGCAATGTAAGCAATGTTTAAGATATTATAATTCTATAAATTTAATGAATTTTCAAAGCATTGAAGAATGATTAGGACTCTCAAGGATTACATTTATATTCCTAAATAAGATTTTTTATGTAATATTGACATAATCATATTTTATTAGCATTTAAAACAAAATGCAGAGAAAACAACATTACAATTTTACCCATTTGCAAGACGCTTGGAGGGTTAATTCTCACGGAGAGCATCAATCTCGAGAGGTCTTCGCAGACTTCTCCCCATTGGATTGAACGAGTCGCTGAGCCTTGGCGGGGCCACCCGGCTCCCTTAGCGGGGAAACCGTCTAGGGGTCTAATCAGTCTCGTTCGCCTGGTTTTTACTTTGTGAGTTCCAGGTAGCCAGAAGATACCGGTAGGGTAGACTGGTAAATTAAAGGTACACAACAATGGCAGGCTCTAGTGAAAGAGCTAGCAGATTAGACGACTCAGTAATAGATGAGTCTTTAGATCCTCGGATCAAGGCAAAAGCGTTGATTGACCGGATGAAAACGGTCCTTATAACTGGCACTGCTAAAACGCAGAAAGAAAAGCTGGAATTGAGTGCAGTCGTCTCTCAGTTGGACGATGTTTATGAAATGTTCATAGAACAAGCGCTGGCTTTGGCAGCAGCCAGGAGTGAGAATGAGATTCTGAAACAACAGGTGGCAGAGAAAGACCAGCGAATGACCACCTTCGCAGACGCCACTCGGCAGTCGGTTCCGGAGGTGAAGGAGGGGGCGCCTCCGCGTCCTAGTGGAGGAAGAGGGAAGACCCGTTCCAGAGGCCCGGCCACAGATCATGTGATTCTCATCTATCCTAAGGATAAGAAGGAGGGAATCAAGAGTGTGGAACAGAGAGTTAAAAGGGTCATAAAGCCTGATGAGCTCAAAGTTGAAGTCCTCGGGCAAAGACATACTAACTCAGGAGGCCTCTTGGTTCGCCTCGGATCCCGCAGGGATGTGGAGACGCTCGAACTAGCAGTGAAAGAGGCTGGAGAGCTGAAGGATACCGTGCAATGCAGGGTGCCTCAGCTTCGAAAGCCGCGAGTAATCATCTTTGATATCCCGAATGAGTATTCGGGCGAGGAGGTTCTGAAGGCAGTCTCGGAGCAATCGAATGTGGAGGTGGAGTCAATGTCCATTAAATTTCCTATTAAGGGGACAAGGGACCTTGAAATCCTTAAAAATAATTTTTTTTATTTTTTGTAAATTTCACCTAAATATTATTCAAGGGTACATTATATGCATTATAACATGCATTTATCACAAAAAAAATGCAAAAAAAAATTATTTTTGACAAAAAAATGGCATTTTACGCAGCGTCTTCGAAATCTTCGAAATGCGGACTGCGCATTCCATATCAATGAAAATCCCCAATATTTTTTATGAAAGTTTGTTTTATATATATAAACAAAATTGTGCATCCAATTTTGAATATTTGAATTTAAAAGTTTAAAAAAAAAAATTGAAATTTTGAAATTTTTTCGAAATTTTTTTCAAAATTTTCAAATTTTTTTCAAAATTTTCAAATTTTTTCAATTTTTTTTTTATTTTTTGTAAATTTCATCTTAAATATTATTCAAGGGTGCATTATATGCATTATGGCATGCATTTATCACAAAAATATTTTTAAAAAAATATTATTTTTGAGAAAAAAATGGTATTTTACGCAGCGTCTTCGAAATCTTCGAAATGCCCCCTGCGCTTTCCATATCTATGAAAATCCCCAATATTTTTTTGGAAAGTATGTTTTATATATATAAACAAAATAAAGCATCGATTTTTACATATTTGAATTTTAAAAAGTAAAAAAAAAAAAAAATTGAAAATTTTGAAAAAATTTTCGAAAAAATTTCAAAATTTCAATTTTTTTTTTTTTAACTTTTAAATTCAAATATTCAAAATTCGATGCACAATTTTGTTTATATATATAAAACAAGCTTTCATAAAAAATATTGGGAATTTTCATTGATATGGAATGCGCAGTCCGCATTTCGAAGATTTCGAAGACGCTGCGTAAAATGCCATTTTTTTGTCAAAAATAATTTTTTTTTTGCATTTTTTTTTGTGATAAATGCATGTTATAATGCATATAATGTACCCTTGAATAATATTTAGGTAAAATTTACAAAAAATAAAAAAAAATATTTTTAAGGATTTCAAGGTCCCTTGTCCCCTTAAAGGAAAAGACTTGACGAATTGGGTGATAGAGTGTACACCAGCCACCTTCCACAGATTACTTGGTCAGAAAAGGATTACCATTGGCTGGTCGAGAGTGAAGATCGGAGAGCACTTGAGAGCAACGCAATGTTACAAGTGTGGTCGCTACGGTCACATTGGTGGGACGTGCCCCAACGAAGACAAATGTCTTGAATGTGGTGGTGATAAGCATAAGAGTAAGCAAGCAAAGAAGTCTTGCAAGTTCAGTTGTCTGAACTGTCGTGAAGTTAACAAACTTTACCCACCACATATGAGGGTGAACATAAATCATTCAGCCCTCGACCCCAAATGTCCATCGCGAGCTTTAGAGGTGAGTCGTTTGAAACGACGCGTCGATTATGGCGACTAAACTAGTAATAGGACAGCAAAACGTGGGCAAGTCACTAACGACGATGAATGCGATGCAGCTCGACCTCATGGACTACGATATATTGTGTCTTCAGGAGCCTTACATCTCTCATGGGAAAATCGGTGGAATCCCAAATGACATTGTGACATTCTATTCAATGACGCGGTGTCGAGCCGCTGTCGCTGTGTTGAACAACTCACTTCCAGTGATGGAAGTTCTCACAGCTAGTAACATCGTTGCAGTGTCAATAGATGTGAGCCCTGAAATCAAAGTCGTGGTCGTTTCGATCTACCTTCAACCAGAAGGGGAGGTCGACGCAGAGCTGAACTTGTTGCGGGACTTGCTCCACAAGTATAAGGACAGCAGTGTTCTATTAGTCGGAGACTTTAACGCTAAAAGCTCGCTTTGGGGTAATCCTCTGCACACCGCCGATGTACGGGGTGACCAGGTAGTAGAATTCATTGAGGAATGTGAATTGCAGCTCTTGAATGATCCTTCTAGTGAGGAAACGTTTTGGAATGCCAATGGAAAGTCCTGGATCGACCTTGCTCTGGGGCGTCTCAAGCCTCCCACAAGAGCAGTTGGATGGGAGTTGGAGCCTCGTGAGACGGGCACCCAGCATAGACGTTGTCGCGTCGGCTGGTTCAGTGGATTTAAAACACAAAATTAATTCAGGCGATTCATATTCAATAACTTCAAAACGGGAATCTTGTTACTTCTTTTTAATTGGAAGAAAATACTTTACATCTTCTATACATATTATACATACTGTACACCTTCTTATTTACACATATGTTACAAATATTTACATGAAATTCGATATATTTTAGAATTATTCTTCTATCAAGACTGTCATAACACCATCGCGTAATAATTCTTTTCTCTCTCTCTCAGAACATAAACAAAAAAAAAAATGTCTCGAGCCCAGGGGAGGGGTTGCCACGCGTAACTAAGATCAGGATTCATCGCCCTTTTGGCGTTAAAACATGATTCCCCACACACTCCCCACCTGGACTCATGAGAGTACATAATGATAAATCAATAAAACTAAATTCTTACAATAAACATTAATTTAAATCATAACTCAAATAAAAAAACAGAAAAAAATTTCAATCTTCAGATGCTGACATATAAAGCATTAAACAATAAAATAATATCATGAATAATATAAATAAAAAATGGCACTTCAATAACATGTAGCTACATGAACGTGTCTGGCCAGACATTTACCTGAATAAAATAAACTAAATATATATACATAATATAAACAAATTAAATACTATTATTAATATCTCAATAATCCTTTCAATTTGAAATAAAGCATAATTATACACAATGAAACCTTTTTTCTAAATGGATAAATTAACAATTGCAAAATACACACATAAAAAAGATATTTCAACTATGAATTTATAATAAGAAATAAATCACATTTATATTCAAATAATAGTAGAAAAAAAGTAATTAATTTAAATTTCAAATGCTGAAATCAATTAACATTCAACAATCTAATTCTAAAGGATACAAAAGTTGAACTGGTTTTCTTAGCAGTCCATGAGCAGTCTTTACCATGCAAGCTCGAATAAGCTGATCTCTGCCAAGAATCACTTCTTGAATTACTCCTAAGTCCCACAACAGTTTTGATTTAGCATTACCGTCCACTAAGACAACATCTCCAATCTTTAGATTTTTGTGTCTCTCAGGAGTTTTAAATTGATGGATCGATCTTAAGTTCAGTAAGTATTGTTCCTTCCATTTGGTCCACAGTTGTTTCAACAAGGTAGTTTGGTATCTTTTTCTCCTTAATAATGTCTCTCGGGTAGAGATTTTATTCTCTAATTCGGCAAAATGTAGTGGAAAACTAATATTTTCTCTTCCGAGTTGAAGAAAGTGAGCTGGTGTAAGTGGCTCTGGCTCGCCGAAATCACTTGTTGTATACGTAAGAGGTCTCATATTTATTACGGCTTCTATTTCTGCCAAAATTGTAGCCAATTCTTCAAATGTGATGAGAGCTCTTCCCAAAATTTTTCTTAGGGGTTCTTTTACACTTTTTACGAGACGTTCGTAAAATCCTCCCCACCATGGGGCACGCTCGATGATAAATTTCCATATAATGCCTTTGTTTGATATGAAGTCTTGAAGTTCTTGATCTTTAATGATTTTTTCAAATTGTTGTAATTCTTTGTCGGCAGCTTTAAAACTTAATGCATTATCAGAAAAAATTATTTTACAGTTTCCGCGTCTTGAAATAAATCTACGAAAACTCAACATAAAGGACTTTGTAGTCATATCCCTGACTGCTTCCAAATGTATTGCTCTTGTTGCGGCACAGGTGAACAGTACAATGTAGGATTTTGACGTCTCTTTACTATCTGTTTTGATGATTATTGGGCCGGCAAAATCCAATCCTATAACGGTAAACGCAGGGGATTGTGAGATCCTTTCTTTCGGAAGTTGCCCAGTTAGCTGATCAGCTGCCTTTGCATTGTATCTTCTACAAATTAGACATTTTCTTAGATTCTTTCTGATAGATTGTCTTCCTTGTGGAATCCAAAATTTCTTCCGGATTTGTGCAAGCGTTAAAGAAACTCCACTATGCAGCAAATTTCTGTGTTCTTGCATAATTATCAATTCTGTTAATTTTTCATTCTTCGGCAATATGATTGGGTTGGTCTCATTCGAATCAAAGGAGCCTTCATTAAGTCTGGTTTTTATTCGTAAAATTTTATTTTCATCCAAATATGGACACAGGGAATAAATTCGTGATGTTTTCTTAACAGAATTTCCCTTTTCTAATGACTCAATTTCTTCCTTATAATTCTTCATTTGTACTTCTTTGATTAATAATTCTTCAGCTTCTTTCAATTCTTCAGCAGATAATGTATCTTTACGTTTGATTGAATTTCTTAAATTGAAAATAAATCTTCTAACTCTTGCCAATGTTCTAACTGCCTTCAAGAAGGAACTGAAGCGCTCAATTTCTATAAGTGACTTATGATGTTCTAATGAACAAACATTTTGGAGAATCACATTTCTTTTAGCTTCTAGTTGTTTCATATCTTCATCTATTTCTCTGTCTTCTTTGGGCCATAATTTTGAATCTTTAACTAACCATGGAGGCCCTGACCACCACAGGTCATCTTTTTCGAGGTCGAGAAGGGATAGTCCTCTTGTGAGTCGATCAGCAGGATTTGAGCTACCGGGACAATGTCGCCAGTTCTTTGGATCTGTTAAACTTTGTATTTCTGATGTTCGGTTGCTTACAAATGGCTTCCAAGTACTAGATGAACTCTTGATCCAGTGAAGCACGATATTTGAATCGCTCCAGTAATGTACTCTGTCTTCACTTATCTTGAGAACAGACATTACCCGCTTTCCAAGTCTAGCTCCAATCAGAGCACCCATCAATTCGAGGCGGGGCAAGGTTAACTTCTTTATGGGAGCTAGTCTGCTTTTTGATGTAACAAAACTTGTCTTGATACTATTATTGTTATTGTATCTCAGATATATAACACTTCCATAGGCCTTAATACTTGCATCACTAAAACAGTGAATTTCTAAATTGTCATAATTGTCCATTTCCTGAAAATAATATCTTGGAATTTTTATTTTACTAAGATGTGGAATCTGTGCACACCAGTTATCCCATTTTTTCTCTAAATGTTCTGGCAAATTCTGATCCCAATCGATACCATGTTCCCATAATGATTGAAAAATCATTTTAATTAAAATCGTAAATGGTGATAAAAACCCAACAGGGTCAAAAATTCTTCCAGCTGCTCGAATTATAGTTCTTTTGGTCTTATCTTGACAATGAACAAATTCTAACAGACTTTGATTATCTAATCTAAAAATGTCTTCTTCAGTGTCCCATATTAACCCTAAAATTTTAAATGGGGTTGTGTCAGTTGATGTATCAGCGCAAACATTCATATCTAAAGATTTTAAATTTTCCTTTAAAATGGTAGAATTACTTTGCCATTTACGTAAAAACATATTTGCTTGTTGAAAAATAACTAAAGATTCCCTTGAAATTTTTAAAGCTTCATTAACCGTATGTGCTCCTAACAATAAATCTTCCACATACATGGAAGAGTCAATTTTAGAGCAAGTTTCTGGATATAAAGTTGCATACCTCTTCAAATGATGTTTAATTACAGCTCCTAACAGAAATGGACTCGATGTGACGCCAAATAATACACGGCACATTTTCATAATTATAAACTTAATTGGGGAATTTTTATCTTGAGGGAGTTCTTCGATCCACAGAAAACGGGTCATATCTCTATCACTTTCAGTAAGACTTATCTGTAAGAAAGCCTTTTCAATGTCTGCCACTACGGCAATTTTATTGCTTCGAAATTGCAAAATTAAATCAAATAAATCTGAGTTCAAATTGGGACCTGGGAAGAGTACATCATTTAGAGAAGGGTCAGAAGGAGCATGAGATGAGGCATCGAAAACAATGCGCAATTTGGTTGTTTGTTTATCCCTTCGAATTACAGGGTGGTGGGGTATATAATAGGTCAAATTACCATTCGGTGAATTTATTTCTTGCGGTTCAACAATTTCTACTATTCCTAAAGCCTTATATTCATCAATAATTTCTTTATATTCCTTAAATAATGCAGGATTATTTACAAATCGTTTAATTAGACTATTAAATCTCTTTTTGGCAACATCATAATTATTCGGAAGATCAACATTGTCATATTTCATAGGTAATTTAACTTCATACCTATTGTTCTTAAACTGAATAGAATTTTCAAATTGTTCTAATACTTCATTATCACACAAATCTTTATTTGTATTATCTTCCTGAATCCCTAACCCTTCTATAGTCCAAAATTTTTCAAGTTGAATTGACATTTTATCATCTTCATTATTATCCCAAATAGATATATACATTGCACCCACTAAATTATTTTCATAAACTTCATCTGAGAACTTCCCATGAAGTGTCCAACCTAGTTTAGTTTCATTCAAAACAAGAGTTGGTGAAATACGTTTATATTTCCCTGTCATAATTGACCAATAGTAGTCACTACCAATCAACAAATCTATTTTATTCTCCCCATCACTTAATTCATTTGAAACATCTGACAACTGTATACCCATTTCTTTTATTTTTTCATTTAACTCTGAACTTGGGGCGCGTATTATATCTGAACAAATTTTCTCTGTTTCTAATGCTTCCAGAGAAATTACATTGTCAGAAAATTTATCCTTTAAGAAAATTTTAACTCTATTGTGATTATTAACAATAGGTTTCGTACCAGCAAATGTATGGATTTTTAATGATTCCTGTCCTGTCACCTCTAAATTTAAATGCCTTGACAAATTCTTTCCGACAAACGTACGCTGCGACGCACTGTCTAGCAAGATACGAACATTAATATTTTTATCTTTCCCAATCATTGTTCCCTTTAAAGTTTGAAAATAAACATATTCATCTGGCTTACAACAAAGTGAAGAAACAGTTATTTTTTCATATTGCGTATTTTGCTTTCCCCCTATTTCATCCCCTTCAGTTGAAACAAGGTCAATTTTATTTTCCTTTGATGATCTTTCTTTTACTTTTTTATTACAAAGAGAATATGAATCGCCTGAATTAATTTTGTGTTTTAAATCCACTGAACCAGCCGACGCGACAATAGAATTTTTACAAAACTTACTCTTATGAAATCTTTTGTAACATCGAAAGCATTTCGCTTGTTTCGATAAAGATTGCTTTCTTTCTTCCAAATTTAAGTTACACAAATTTGCTTCATGTTTCTGAGAACAAAAAGGGCAAAGATTTTCTGTAATTGTATTTAATGTAAATGCTGAAGGATTTTTATTTTTTCCTTGAAGAAAATGTTTAGAAGGATTTTGTTTAAATTTATTTTCATGAGATTTAATCTCAAAACTGACAGATGTAACATTAACAACCTTTTCCCGCGCTTCGATTTCGCGCTTAAGGAACAATAATAAATCATTTACGCAAACATCTTTTTTCTCGCACTGTTCTCTATGAAATTGCAATAAAAGGTCATTAGGTATACATTTATAAATAATAGGTAACAATAAACAACCATATTGGTCTGATTTCACATCCAATGATTCTAAACTTCTTATTTGTATCGCTATTTCATCATACAATTTTCTTAATGAATAAATATCATTTGATCTTCGCACTGCTTCTAAATTTAATAATTTATTTGTGTGCGCAGATATTAAAACTTCTCTTTTTCCAAAACGATCCTTTAATATATTTATTGCCGTTGCGTAATTTTCACCAGTTAATGGAAGCCCGTTAATAGCAGCAGCTGCTGATCCCGAAATCAAAGATTTCAAATAAGTAAATTTTTCTATCTCTTGAAGGGCTTCATTTTCGTGAACAGCGACTTTAAACTGCGGCCAAAATTCTTGGAATTCGCAAATGTCGCCAGTGAATTTGTTTAAAGAAATTCGCGGCAATTTGGTGTTACACTTTAACTGAGTATCTGATATGGGGGGCGTAATTACTTTTGGTTCACTTGTAATATCAGAAGTTTTCTTTAAATTATTCAAAAATCTATTTGCTCTCGATTTACAAGTAATAATCGATTCTTTATATTCTAAACAAGTTTCAATTTCGGTTTCCAAATTAGAAGATTCAATTTCAGATTGTATTAAATCGTCTAGGTTTTCTAGAGAAATCTTATGTTCCAGCAATGTTGCTAAACAATCCTCCACAATTTCCGGTTTCAAATCACTTTCTTTCAAAATTTCATTATCAATTTTTTTAATTAATTTTGTTATTGTGGATCTAATTGATCCGCGTTTAGTAATATTTCTTTTCAAATTTTCACCGGCATTCATTTTGTACAGTACTGTTTCTTCCAAATCATAAAATCAAAGAAATAACAATAAAAAAAAACTTACCCGTTTCATATATGCAATCGTCTGAATCATATTCTCATTCTATTATTTCCCGCGTCGGATGCACCATTGTCGCGTCGGCTGGTTCAGTGGATTTAAAACACAAAATTAATTCAGGCGATTCATATTCAATAACTTCAAAACGGGAATCTTGTTACTTCTTTTTAATTGGAAGAAAATACTTTACATCTTCTATACATATTATACATACTGTACACCTTCTTATTTACACATATGTTACAAATATTTACATGAAATTCGATATATTTTAGAATTATTCTTCTATCAAGACTGTCATAACACCATCGCGTAATAATTCTTTTCTCTCTCTCTCAGAACATAAACAAAAAAAAAATGTCTCGAGCCCAGGGGAGGGGTTGCCACGCGTAACTAAGATCAGGATTCATCGCCCTTTTGGCGTTAAAACATGATTCCCCACAGACGTATTAGGACGGTTCTCAGTACGGAGATACCAGTCCCTCGCCCCCGATACAGGGTGAGAGCGAAGGATCTGAACCTCGAGAAACTCCGAGTGGCCCTGTCTCGTGAGATAGGGAGCATGTCTTTGGACTGGCTGGAAGGGAAGTCTGTCAACGTGTGTGTTGAGTCCTTGACAGAGATCGTTCAACGACTCTGCAACGAATCCATCAAAAGGAAGGGAAGTAGGAAGAGGAAGGTCCCGTGGTGGAGTACTTCTCTTACGATCGAGCGAAAAGGGGTACAGGCAGCGAGGCGCCGTGCCCAAAGATGTAGCAATGAACTGCAGCGAAAGGAGTACGAATTAATTTATCGTAAGCTCAAAAGCAAATTTAGAAGATCGGTCCGCCGGGCCAAGTGGGTTCATTATCGGTCAATTCTTGAGGAGATAAATCCGAATAATCCTTTTGGCCCTCACTTCGACTGGATCAGAGGCCGATCTACGGGTCGCCTCAAGCTCAGTTCAATAATCGATCGGAGTGGTAACAAAACCGCGGACTTCTCCTCAACTATAGATGAATTGTTTAATTATCACTTCCCAGTAGTCAAAGGTGAAAATAACCGCCCTGTTCAGTTCAATACAGAGGACTTGATGCACGACCTCGCTGATGACGACCCGGAATTCACTCTGAAGGAGATTGAAGGGGTTTTCAGGTCATTGAATAGAGGCAAGGCACCTGGAATGGATGGATTACCTCTCGAGATAGTCGAGATGCTCTTCAGGGCAAATAAACCCCTATTTAGAGGGATCTTGAACCGATGCCTGCAGGAAGGTGTTTTCCCAGATTCGTGGAAAACGGCAGAACTGGTTCTATTTAACAAGTGCGACAGGGATCGTTCGGCTGCTAGCTCGTATAGGCCCATTTGTTTGTTGCCTGCTTGGAGTAAGATCCTTGATAGGCTGGTGACTAATAGGTTAGCTTACCATGCCAGACAGTCAGGTTTTCTTCACGAGAACCAATTTGGGTTTACTCCTGGTGTAGGCACGGAGAACGCACTCCATGAAGTGCGAAAGACAGTAGATGACTGCCATAGGAGAGATAACGATTGTTGTATGATCATGTTAGACATAAGGGAAGCATTCAACAACTTGTGGTGGCCGTCGATCTTTGAAGCACTAGCAAAAATGGGGTGCCCTCGTAACCTTTTCCAACTGGTGAAGAGTTTTCTGTCCGAGAGGAAGGTACTGTACCGAACTGAAATCTTTTCTATGGTGCATGAGTATAATGTGGGTTGCCCGCAGGGTTCTAATTCCGGACCTTTCTTCTGGAACTTGGTCGCAAACTCACTCCTAGAGCTGGAGTTGGGGAGGTTTGCGCGGCTGATTGCGTATGCGGATGACTTTGCACTTCTCATTGAAGGTCCGAACGCATACCAATGCGGAAGACGAGCTGAACAAGCATTAAGCAGAATTGCAGAATGGGCAAAAGCACACAAGCTCGCTTTCTCTCCGGAGAAAACCACCTCCATCTATTTCCGCCTGATGAGACGGATGGGACAGAAGAGGAACCCCTCTACTGCTCCACGTATACGTTTTCTGGGACGAAACGTTCAGTCAGTACAGTCTGCCAGATACCTCGGTGTTATGGTAGACGCAAAACTCAATGGAATGGCACATGTGGCGTACATTAAGGCAACGATTGCGAACTGCACTAGATCCCTACGCTACCTCAGTCAGAGGGACTGGGGCTTGGGCGGGTGTGTTCTGAAGAGATTGTACAAACTGGGAATCGAGAGGATAGCTACGTATGCAAGTAGTTTCTGGTGGACAGGTACACAACGCATGAGGGAAAAAACTGATCTCCGCGCAGAGACCGGCCCTCTTGTCAATAACCAGGTGCTTTCGTACCACAAACACGGAAGCCACACAAGTCCTGGCTGGGTGCCTCCCACTGGATCTACAATGCGAGAAGGAGTGCATTCTCGCACGCATCCTCCGATTAGATTGTGATTTGGATTACGGTCCGATTCACTTTAGAGCAGACGAAGTAGAAAGGAAAGTGTCTCATTTCAGATACCACCCGGCGAGGGCTCCATCTATCGACTGGAGGGAAGCTTCTATACAAAGTGTGGAATTGGACCAGGGGACATCGGTGTATACTGATGGGTCCAAAACCGAATCAGGTGTCGGTTCGGGGTTCGCAGTCTATGAAAATGGGGCTTTGGTGGTGGAGAGGTCTTACAGCCTCCCACCGTACGCCACGGTCTTTCAGGCGGAACTTACAGCAATAATTAAGGCTATCGAGCTGTGTGGCTCACTGTATGAGAGCTTTTCAATTTTCACGGACTCAATGTCGTCTCTGTATGCGCTTTCGCTCGCGAATCCTCAGAATCCACTTGTGGTACAAATACACGAGCTGAGGGAGGGTCTGGAGATTAAGTGGTTTTGGATTAAGGCGCACGTTGGCATCAGGGGTAACGAAGCTGCAGATAAACTTGCAAAAGCAGGGACTGAGCTTGATGTTACCGACACCCATGTTTGCCTTCCACCGAGTGTTGTGAAACACTATGTACACCAGGAATTTATTAGAACCTGGCAAGACCGGTGGGAAGGCGAGACTCTGGGCAGAAGCGTCTTCGAAATCATACCGCGAGTTTCAGAGAGACGCGCCTGGACATCTCCACTTATAAACTGGGTGGTTACCGGCCACGGCCCTTTTCCGGCTTACTACAGACGTTTCCGGATTAAGCCCTTGCCTCGTCCGTGCCCGTTCTGTTCATCTCCTGCTCCAGCATCCAGTCGTCACATTCTGTTGGAGTGTGTGGGAACTCAGCCACTGAGGGAACGTCATTGTCCGAGACTCTCATTACTCTCGGTGCGGAACTACTTTGTGGTTCCAAAGCTCAGGAAGGCTCTTGAGTCCTTCTTGAAGGAGGTAGAGCCTCACCTTTGGTAGGCCTACCTTTTCCCTCGTGGAGGAATCTCATAGTTGAAGGTCGTCTTTCTGGGGGTGTTCTGTGCTCGATGGAATGGTTTAAGTGTTGGCAAAAGAGGGCAAGTACCTTATTGTATATATGTAAATAGTTACTATATTCATTAATTATTCATTCCTATTTAGTCTAACATGCGAATACCGGTGTGGAGACACCAATTAATCTAGATGTAAACCGCTCCCGCGGTTCCACCCTGATCAACAGTTCTCTGTTTTGTAGTTTTATTAATAAAAGGAGTTTTGAAATAATGTGTGAGTTGTCTTTATTTCAGGGAACATAGCCCATGTTGAGGGTGGGGTCGACGGGGCTTGGCAGGCCCTCCTGCTCATGATGAGAATTGTGCTACATCCGGACTTCCATCTTCGACCTAGGAGCACGAGCGGCAACTGGGAGCACGAGCAGCGGCGTTAAATGTGCCAAGTGTGAGGTGAGAAGAACAAACGCAGGGCCAGATATCAGTTCCCCCGCGGAAACTCTAAGTTGACTGAGTGTAGGTAAGGAACTTCAAGCTGAAGTTGATCTACTTTAACTCGATGAGAACCAACGTCGTTGGCTTTTCTAGGGGAAGTAGCGACCCCTTGTTGAGGTGATCCGATAGTCTGGAGTTTGCCTCTCACGGTCCGAGAGCTTCAGCAAACGTGCATATCTGATAGACGGCCAAAGGGGGGCTCTCGAGCGCCGTGGCGGCCCCGATCATTGATAGACGGCCAAAGTGGGGCTCTTGAGCGCCGTGGCGGCCCCGATCAGAGCACGGTGTGATGACCAGTAATGGTCGCGTGCACCTACCCAATTACTTTACTTTACTTTAAGTGTAATTTTGTCATATTCGTTTATATGTACTTTTAACAAAATGAAATTAATATATTTTATCATTTAAAACACAATTTAAATTGATTAAAATTGTTCCAAATTGAAAAATACACTGTTAAAAATCTGCTGCATTTTGTTGCAGCACGGTTACTTGGCCGTGAAATGGAGCTTTCTCATTGGTTGGAATAGAGATATTATATACAAGCGGTGGAGTGCGTTGCAACAAAATGCAGCAGATTTTTAGCAGTGTATGACGCTGTCAATTGACCGTGCTATGGAGCATTCTCATTGGTCAGAAGAGAGATATTCTATAAAAGTAGTGGAGTGACGTTGCAGTAAATGCTGCAGATTTTAAAAAGTGAAGTCAATTAAAATCAATTTTCAGATTCGTTAAAATCGTCTGCTTTTGGCGAGGAAATGCATTGCTCGCCAAATCCCGCGTCGCTTTCAGCTTTTCACGCCAATTATTCCAAACTATTTTATTTTTTTACATATTTAATAATGTAATTCCGCCGCTAATTTTCACTGATCTTTTATTACCTACATGAGTAGTTTAATTCGTATTTTTTTCAAAAGATTCTGCGTATGCCCCCAATGGAGACCTTCCTTGTTAGATTTACATGCGGATTTATCAGGATTGGGAATATGAACTAAAGATTTTGTTCAGTGGCAATTTGGTTATCGGGAATTAGCAAATCTGGTCGTATCTCTACGTATGAAAACATCTTATCAACATGTACTTTGACCGGTTTTGCAAAATGATTGTTTAAATGAATTATAGTATAATTTAAATCAGAATGTTTTTCAATTACACGCTGCGGGCCATTAAACTGTTTTGCGAACGTTCTTCCCATTAATTTTGTAGTAGCAGGTGTATGTAAATATATCTTTTGTCCTATTTGGAAACTTTTAGATTTTGCAATCTTTTCACGTATTCTAGATTGTTTTTTCTGAAGCTTTCTCCAAATTGTTATAAACGTTGCGATATACATAATTTAATTTGGAAAGATTTTCTTCGACATAATTTTCACATGGAAAATAATGATGTCGTGGTAGCATTTAAAACAAATGAAATGGTAAATTTAAATCTCGATTAAACATGAGAAAAGAGGGCTTTTTGTGTGTTGTATCGTGATAAGAATTGTTGTAAATGAAATTATAATAATCTAAGAATGTCCCAATCAGTTATTGTCTCAGAAAGACACGTTAAGCTATTTTTAATGCTAGCATTGTGTCGTTTACATTCCGTATTCGTTTGAGGCCGATAAGGAGTAGTTTTCAGTTTGCGAATATTAAACCTTTTTGCCAGATCAGAAAATAATTCACTTTGAAAGTTACTTCCTAAATCCGTCAGAATTGCTCCAGGTACCCCTAAAGTAGTTATAACCTGCAATAATTTTGCCGAAATGGTTTGAGCAGTAATATCAGGAAGGGCAAAAATCACAGAATACTTTGTAAAATTATCAATAACTGTGAGTACATATTTATTTCCCTTCTCAGACATAAAAACCTAAAACATCGTGACTCGAGTTGCATGGGCTGAGTTGTTGTTTCAAATTTCACAAGAGGGGATTTAGTAATATTAAAACCTTTCTTCTCAATACATTTAGTACAGGAATTCGAAAAGTTTTGTATGTCACGGTACATATTTTTCCAATAGAATTTCTCTTTAATTGTTCTATAATTTAAAAAAAATGCAAAATGTACTGTTTCTGAGCCTTCTAACACATAAAATATTATTTTTTACAGAATTACAATTTGCTCAAGATAATCAGCCCTTGCTCCATGATTATTCCTATAAGACAAATGCTTTAGTATTCCATTATCCAGAAAATAATCATCCGTTTTATCTGGACAAGTCTGCGACTTGTTTTCTAAGTAATCAATGATAAGTTTCAATGATGGGTCGGCCCGTTGTTCAGATCGTATTGTTTCGAGATTTCGGACGTCAGCCTTTACAACATTGAGTGTACGATATCTCTTGAGAGTTTGTTGAACCCTTGTCTTATAAAAAGTTCGTTGAACCCTTGATATGTTGAAATTCGAAATCGTAATTTGACAGTTCTATTAACCAACGAGATAATCTACTTGCAGGGGAGTCCAACTTTTTTAAGTAGTTAAAAGATTTACAGTCAGAGGTAATAACAAATTTACGGCCATATAAATAGACTTTATAATGTCTGATTGCTAATAAAATAGCATATGATTCAAGCTAAATGGCAGGCCATTTCTTTTAATGGGGTTTTAATTAGTACGAAAAATAATTAATGGGTCGCAAAATTCCGTTTTCATTTCTGTAATAGGCTCGCGCCTATAGCTTCAGATGATGCATCAGTGTTTAGATAAAATATGTCATTAAAATTTAGGTGTTTTAACATGACATAAGATAATAATTTAGCTTTAATTGTATCAAAGCCAACTGAGCCTCGTTCGTCCAGTGAAATTTGGAGGACTTCTTTGTCATATTAGTTATTGGTATTACAATCTCAGAAAAGTTTTCTACAAAAGATCTGTAATAATTGGCTAGGCCTAGAAAAGGTTTTAATTTACACACTGTGTTAGGAACTGGAAAATGATTTATCGAAATGAGTGTCTCCGGTAAAGGGTTCAATCCATTTTTATCAACAACATGACCTAAATATTTAATGCTAGGTTGAAGAAATTGACATTTAGAAGAGTTTAAAGTTAGACCGTATTGCCAAAAATGATCAAAAACTAATCTTAATTTGCGTTTTGCATCCTCAATGGTATGTGAAGGAATTATAATATCGTCGATATAAGTGTTTTGTAAACAATCAAAACTTATTTGGGTTCAAAAATCTTCTAAATATTCTTGAATTTTCTTTTAATAAATTTTATTGCATACTTAGAATTATAGAATAAAGAAATATTGAATTCAAATTATTTACATACTATGTACAAAATGTATAATATGTACAAAATATAAATGCTTTTACCTTGATAATTTCTGATCATCATACTAAAAACTGGAAAGATGATCCTATATGCATTTCTGCGTGCCTTTTCATAAAAATAACATAATTCTTCAATAAAACTCAAGACACGCACGACACAAAAAAATATAAACATTCTCTCTAAAAAATTCTTTTTCATTCCATTTTCGCATCAGCCATGATTTCTGTAGATTTTGAAATAAAATTTTCTAGTTCAGGCACATTGTCGACTGAAGTAACGCAGTTATCTATATAGTATAATTTCATAAGCTTCTCAGCTATCTGTTTGTTTTCTTCATCAACATTACTCAAATGATATCTTATAACTGCACCTAGCAAAAATAAGCTACAAATTGCTCCAAAAACTACTCTATTGTGTTGATAAACTTGAAATTCTTCAGGACTCTTCCACCATAAAAATCGCAAGAAATGCCGATCTGATTCTTTGACTTCAATTTGAAGAAATGCTCTTCTTATATCGGCTACTACCCCAATAGCTTTCTCACGAAATCTTATTAACACTGCAGGAATTTGTTCGATGCGGTTTCGTCCTTTGAAGAGGCAATCATTTAAAGAAGGAGACCTCCCTACCTTACACGATGCATCAAAAACTGGTCGAACACTTGTAGTAAGACTATCTGGTTTGATGACGGGATGATGAGGTAAAAAATGTCCTGGAATCTTGAGTGTTTCATCTGGTACTTTACTGATAACGCCTTCTTCTTCCCATTCACAAAAAACTTTAGCATATTTTTCAAACATTTTCATTGATTTTAATTTCTTTGTTGAATTTATCAATCTTCGTTCAGCTATGTGCCTATTTGAGGGAATCTCACGTTTGCCGGTAATCCAAGGAAGACCTACAATATAGCGACCTTCTATATTTCTATCAACTTCTTTTATAAAATTATCATGAGCGAGTTCTTCTTCTTCTGCTATAGACAAAGTTTGACAGGGATCTGTTATACCGATTGTCTCTAACTTCCATAATTCTGGAATCTTCATATCTTTTAAAGCTAGGCTCGTGATAAACATATTTCCATAATTTAGGCAAGACTGTGATGTACTTTCTAAACGACCACAAAGTGTCCATCCAAACTTTGTCTCTATTGCAGTAAGACCGCTCTTTAACTGTTTTACTCGACCTGTAAGAAGTTGTCCGTAGTAATCGCTTCCAATCAAAATTTCAATTTTTGGACTTCCTGTTCCTAAATCTGTGATCCATAGTTTATTTTGTTTAAGCTCTTTAATTACTGATTCTTTCGGTATCCGAGGAATATTATTACAAATTATATCTTGATCCAAAAGTTCTAAGACTTCTTTCGTTTGTTTCTGTCTATCAGAAGAACTTAACTCAACTTGGAATTTATTGTGAGATTTAGCTTCTGTTTGCGTACCACCAAACAATGTGTGCACAATAGCTTCAGAAGAAATGGGATGTAAACCTAACTCTTCAGCTGTACCTTTTAAAATATAGCTCTTTTGCGACCCACAATCAAGTAACGCTCGTACTTTCTTTGTTATTCGACCTTTAATAACTATTTCTAAAGTCATAAGGGCTACTTCAGCAGAACACTGCTTACTTGCTATGGTGCTTTGAATTACTTCTGGGGTCTTAGCTGTATTTTCTGGTTCTTTACACATTGAAATTTCAAGGCATAATAACTCGGTATGGGGTTTGGAACAAACGTGGCAACGAATAAAAATTTTGCAAACTTTAGCGTGGTGACCAAAACGAAGACATTTTAAACAGCAATTTTTATTCTTAATTTTGGCCTTCCGTTCATTAAAGGAAAGAGATCTAGCTCTAACACAGTCCTTGCTTTCATGAGATTTACTGCAAAATAAACAAAGGCGTTCTTTTGCGCTAAATAGCCCTGCTGCAGTAGGTATTTTACTTTCTGCTTTTCTCAACTTTTCTTTAGGTTTGACTTTAGAGCCCAGCTCTATAAAACTCGATTTGGCTAATTTGAATCTTTCCTCGTTTGCAACTTCTTGTTTCAGAAATTCCATCAAACTTACTACATTTGCTTTTGTTGACAATGCATTATTATTACTAACAATGTTTGATGTAACTGAAATATTATATCGCTGCCATGCTTTTAATACATCTTCCGATAAGCTAGATTCTATTATGGGATAGAGCCACGCCGAATTGCTTTCTAAACTTAAACCCATTGATTCTAACGATCTTAAATATGCCTCGACTTTTGTAAATAAATCTGATAAGGGAAGTTTATCTTTTCCGTGCGCTTGTACATTAGCTACAACCAATTTCAGGAATTCTCTTACGTACACTTCTATTAGTAAATCTTTATTCCCAAAACGCTCTTGAAATGCCTCAACAGCTTTGGGGTAATTAACTGCGGTCATTGGATAGCTCTCTAACAAACGCCTGGCACTGGTTCCAGGTTCTACCGATTGTATAAGATACTGAAATTTGTCACTATTATCCAAATCTATGTCTTCATGAATTTTTTGAAACTGGGACCAAAAAGAAAGATAATTTATTAACTGTGAATCGAATAGCTTAATATTTAGTTTAGGTAATTTATAATGCTTTGATTTGGAATAACCGTGATCTGTGCTTTTTTCACTATCATCTTGATTACATTTATTTATACCCAATGCTTCGCTAACTTTACGCTTAATGGTAATAAATTGATCGGAATAACTTTCATTTTCCACTACTTCATTTTCAACAGCCTCTTCATCGCATTTATCATCGTCTAACATGAGTTCAATTATAGCTTCATCAATAGATTTAATTTCATGAATCAAATTTTCTAATTTACTAAAATCGTCCGAAATTTTACCCTTATCTAATGACTCGCTGTTAATTTCTTCTTTCAAAACATTTAAAGTTCTGGTAAATGACGCACGTAGCGGTGTACGCTTTTTCTTTAACTTATTCATCTTAGAAAAATTAAGTTGTAAGGCACAGCTTATGAAAACACTATACGCTATAAAAACAATTCAATATCTCAACATTATTATTCAAATGTCCGTGCTCGGGGCGCCAGATTTTCTATCTCATCACTAAATTTATAAGCGATCTTCAAACTATCTTCCATTGTGTCCCACTTCAACCCTGAAACCGGAACTATCGTTGTTACATTTTTGCTGAGCACCTTCTTTTCGTTAAGGAAACTGCTGTCTTCACTTTTAATTGGTCCTAATTCCCACATTCTTAATTCCTAACAATAAGCAGCTATATTTTCAGATTGTAGTCCGTTAAGTACAATATCTGCCGTTTCATAAAATATTTGCGGAGAATTTTTTAAACCGAAACTTAAATATTTATATTGATAATGACCATAGGGGCTGGAAAATGCAGTTAAATGTTTATCTTCATCACGCAATTTTTTTTGATGAAAAGAAGAATTCGCATCTATGATATTATAATAGTTAGCCCCTCTTAAAGTATTTAAAACATCCGAAATGAATGGCAATTTATAATTAGAAGCAATCGTAATTTCAT
This sequence comes from Maratus speculifer, assembly GCA_964019185.1. NCBI lineage: Eukaryota > Metazoa > Arthropoda > Arachnida > Araneae > Salticidae > Maratus > Maratus speculifer. Next base: position 295,446,398 of record OZ025297.1, on the reverse strand, counting down.
TAGGTTTACGGTAATCGATGACTAATCTATATTTTCCTTCATTTTTCTTTTTAACTAAGATATATTCTTTCGACTATTAGATTTTTCTATAATACCGGCTTCGGACAATTGAGTTATTTCGTTTTGAAGCGTATCGTGCAATGCAATGGTGACTGGGAAAGATCTGCATTGAATAGGTGAATAGTCAGTTAACTCAATAGGTGGGGCTTCCAAAGTGCATTTCCCAATGGTTGTTAAAGATTTACTGAATATATCAGCATATTCGTAAATTAAAACCTCTAATTTTTGTCTAGCTTCCTTTGGTATTCCTTCAAAATTAAAATCAGACATTTTTGATTTTTTCCTCCTTTTTTCGGAAATGTTTTTCTCTTGTGCGATATCAATATGAGCATCAATTTGTGCTATCATTGTATTCTTATTTAAATGTAGAGTCGAACTAGTCGAAAGATTGTTAATCATAAGAGGTATCGTCCCATCTTTAGTAATAGTCAATAATGAGGTGTGTAATTCTAAATCATGTCGAGAAGGTAGGGGATTTAATAAAACATTCGTACCAAGAGGTAATTTTTGGTTACATTTAATATGAACAACTGCGGATTGTAATGGGAGAATTTTAAGCTTGCCTACTAATTTTGCATACGGCTGAAAATGGATGACAATTATTTGCTGTTCGCCAAATTTAAATATCGGAATTTGAACATCCTGAAATGAAACAGTCCTATTTTCAAAATTAATTTGGCATTTAAATGAATCATATAATCAAATCCAAGAATAATATCATAATCTGGGCTTAAATTAGAATGCGTAATTAAAAAATTATAAGTTAAGCTTTTATTTCCGATTCAAAAGGAAATATTCGCAAATGAATGAATTTTTATCTCATTTCCAGTAAGAGTCGATGCTTAAATAGAGGGATTTGGATTACTACATCGCATGCGATCTAATGAGATTTTCTTAAATGCGTTATAGCTACACAACGTCGCACTGGCTCCAGAATCCAGCAAACAGTTAAAAATTTTATTCCCTACAGCTATTTTAATAACTGGTAACGAACTGTGTCTTCCTTATAATCTGTTGTTCCTGATAATCTAGATGCATTCACATTCTTGGAGATTTTCGAGGGGTTAGTTCGGGGCCCTTTTGATGTTTACCCCTCTTGAAGTTTAAAGGATTGCTCAGTTTAGGAACTGGATGTTGTGTATTTTGCTGCGGATAAGAAGCAAACGACCTCGACCGATAATGTCTATCACTGTGTTGGACTCTCGATATAGTATTCTCATTTCGCTGTGGTGCACGAGTTTCAATCTGATGAAAATATGAATCTCTGTTATGCGAATAACAATATTCCGACTTATGATTACTTCTTCCACAAAATTTACAACGCACAATTGGGGGTTTTACGTGTCTAGATATATGTGCTGAACTAAGGGGCGCAGGGAAAGGAAGTTGTGATTGTAAATTTTGTAGTTCCTCTGAAAATGAATTTACTAAACGTTCTGTCATTTCCGTTTGTCTATCGAAGATTTTGTTTAAACTATCCTCAATATTAATTTGTGAAGAAGTTGCATTGTAATTGTTTATAATAACTTCTTCGGATGAAGTTATACGAGAATTAATCTCATCTAACTGGGCCTGTTCAACAGCTTGTTCAAAATTTTGTGGGTTCCGGTTTATGTCCATTTTTTTAAAGAGGGTTGTAACCCTTCTAAAAATGTAGAGAGTTTTGTACGATCCAGTATGGACACTACATCTGGTTTCGCAATATTTTCTACGCCAAAATATTTTGCTGTTAAATTAGCAACTTTTGTGGCGAATGACCGGACTGATTCCCTGGGGGCTTGCCTACAGTTTGAAATAAGATTTGGCGTTGGCTCAGTGTAGTTTTTTGGTCGAAATATTTTTAAGATTTCTCTTTTATATTTTTGAATGTTTTTTCTTGATCCAACTGGGGATCATCTATATAAAATTGTAACGTAGGACCTTGCAATTTACTTTTAAGTACAGCAATAAATTCAGCTTCGTCCCACTGAGCTATAGTCCCTATAGATTCAATACTATCAAGAAAAAATTGTATATTTGAAAAAAGATCACCGTCAAAATTATTTATTACATTTTGATAACCAACGATTTTAATATGATTTTCAGCCATTATCTAATTATCAATAAAAAAATTAACCTCAATTATTTGTTAATAAAACACATTTGTTAAAAATACCTCGACAATTATTAATAACACATATTTGCTAAAGACATTAAAAAAAACATGGAAGAGGAAAAATAGCCTATAATTCATAAAATAATAATTCAATGATACTATTCATATTTGAAAAGAAAACAAATACACATGACAATGAATACACTTATTACGAATCATTTAATTTATACAACCCTTTAATTCTTCATAATAACAGAACAAATTTAATTGGTGTACTATATGTAAAATAAAAAAATTATTGTTTGTTAAAGAACCTAACATTATTACATTGACACTTGTAAGAATATAAATTATCAAAAAAATATATATACATAAAATAAGCAAAAGCATTTATAGTTTCTTGTCAAGGAAATCATTTCTGGTTATATATATATTTTTTTTTAGTAGTACCATAACGCTTAGCACAACAGTAGCACCGGCACAAAACAGCAAAAACGGCACCATATTGTTAAGGCGCTGCCGTGTGTACTGGTATAGACTTGAATAATAAATAAGCCGTAATCTCACATTATTAATTTATTAACATTAAAATTTAAACATTATAAAATTTAAAATATAAAATTTAAACATTAAAGAGAGAGAGAGAGAGACTTCCGTATTTAACTTACCAGGAGATGATATGCGACCTGGGTAGTTCTATCTCTGGCTACCGTCATTCTACGATCGGTTATCATCATCATTGGTTCTCATCATCATTATTGCTGCTGTTTTCCCGGTCTAAAACATATATATACTTGCTTATCTATAAAAGGGTAATATTTTAACGACCTCCGATTTTTACCTTTTGCTGATTAACTCTCATGATTTCTCTAATCTTAATTACGTCCGTGGGAATATAAACTTAGAAAGGGGTAAACTCGTTTATTCTTAAGATGAGGGTGCACTTTATATCTGAATGCAAATTTGGTTAATAGATTAGATTTCTCACATGCCCAAGGAATTCTATGATTTATCGAAACTGGCATGTGAATTTAGTTTCAACCACGTGATAATTGAGAAACGTTAGCTGATTATTTTTTACTGTCTAGACTTTTGGAATTAATCTTATGTGACATCGCCACAGAAAGAAAAATAGCTTGTCATGCGGGCATGATTAATTAGTAAAATATGCAGATTAGGAAAAAAGGTGAAAAAATATAAATAATAGGGCTATCTTTATAGTAAAATCAGAATATTTATAATAGATATTGACTAAATTAAAAAAATAACTTGATAATTTAAAAAATATATATTTTTTTAAAGAATATTTACAGAGTGCAAAACAAAAAATAAAATAAGATCTTACCTTTTGGTTATTTTTAAGATGTAGCTAATACTAAGTTAGAGCTATAAAGAAAAAAACAATTTTGGAAGTGCTTTAAAACGACTTGAAAACAGATATTGTAAGTGAAAACGGGGAAATGACACGAAAAGTGAAGAATAGATATTTTCAATTTCTCATTATAAAAAATAATAGGATTTAAATAGTTACAAATTTTTTTTAATTGTTTTCTTAAATCAGGACTTGATTAATCATTCTGGATTTCTTAAAGAAAAAATTTCGCATTGAAGCCCTTTTATTGCTGTCTTTGAACACTTTCCAACGAAGTTGAAAATTGTTTATGAATTTTGTTTGTTTGTCTCTCCACATTCTAACTCGCGTAAATATACTAGAATTGTCATGTAACTGATATATATATATATACAAGTGGTGGAGTGCGTTGCAACAAAATGCAACAGATTTTTAACAGCGTATGACCACGGTCAATTCACCGTGCTATGGAGCATTCTCATTGGTCAGAAGAGAGATATTCTATAAAAGTAGTGGAGTGACGTTGCAGTAAATGCTGCAGATTTTTAACAGTGAAGTCAATTAAAATCAATTTTCAGATTCGTTAAAATCGTCTGCTTTTGGCGAGGATATGCACTGTTCGCCAAATCCCGCGTCGCTTTCAGCTTTTCACGCCAATTATTCCAAACTATTTTATTTTTTTACATATCTAATAATGTAATTCCGCCGCTAATTTCCACTGATCCTTTATTACCTACATGAGTAGTTTAATTCGTATTTTTTTCAAAAAATTCTCAGTATGCCCCCAATGGAGACCTTCCTTGTAAGTTTCACTTTCCACCGCTACGGAGCGCATTACGTTTTGTAAAACATCCGAATTTTAGGTTCGCAATGGATTCATGTCCATGGAAATTATTTTGTCTTCTTCGTATACGAATTCGTTGTTTGGAATAATTTTGTTCAGTTTAGATTCGGTTCAATTCAGATTTCATGGATTTTTTTTCCTTCAAATGGGATTTTTAGGTTCGGGTCGGGTTGTACTTCAATGGAAATTATTTTACCTTGTTCCAATGAGGTTATACTTCACTGAAATATTTTTGTCAGGTTCAGATTAGGTTTGGTTCAAATTTCGGGATTTTTTTTACAAATTTTTTGGTTCGGATTGCGTTCATGTCCATGGAAATTATATTGTCTTGTTCGTATCTGGTTATAGTTATTTGGAATATTTTCGTCGGATTCAGATTCGGTTCTATTCAGATTTCAGATATTTTTTCAAATTGATTTTTAAGATTCTGGACAGATTCATGTCCAGGGAAATTATTTTGTCTTGCTCGGATCCGGTTTTAGGTCTTTGGAATATTTTTTTTCAGGTTCAGATGTCGTTCAATTCAGATTTCGTTTTTTTAATGGAAGTTTTAGGTTCAGGTTGGGTTGCGCATCAACGGAAATTATTCTGTATTGTTCGAATAAGGATATGCTTCTCTGGAATATTTTTGTCAGATTCAGGTTTAGTTCAGTTTTTTAGGTTCTGATTGGGTTCGTGTTCATGGAAATTTTTTGTATTGTTCGGATTCGGGTATGGTTCTGTGGGATATTTTTGTCAGGTTCATATTTGGTTCGATTCAAATTTCAGGTATTTTTTTCAAATGAAATTTTAGGTTCGGATCGGGTTCATGTCCATTGAAATTATTTTCTCTTATTCGAATCCGGTTATGGTTCTTTCGAATATTTTGATCGGATTCAGATGTAGTTTGCATAAAATTTCAGGTTTTTTTTCAAATGGAATTTTTTAGGTTCGAGTCAGGTTTATGTTCACGGAAAGTATTTTGTCTTGCTCTTATCGGGTTATAATCCTTTGGAATATTTTTATCGATTTCATGTTTCGTTCTGGTCATTTTTCGGGTTTTTTCAAAGAAAATTTTTAGTTTCGGGTCGGGTTGCATATACACGAACATTATTTTTCCTTAATCGGATGGGGTATGCTTCATTTGAATATTTTTGTGGGATTCAGATTTGATTCGGGTCAGATATCAATTCCATATATATATATTTTTTTCAAACGGAATTTTTAGGTTTGGGTCAGGTTTGTGCTTATGGAATTTTTGTCTTGCTTAAATCGAAGTATGGTCTCTCTTTTTCTGGTTGAGATCGGGTTATGTATTAATACGCCTAAACATTATGTTTTGCTACTATTCTTTTAGTGACTATTTTTGATATATAATTTGCTTTGCTATTTGATAATTTATTATTGTGTATGAATCATCTGCCGATTCGAACAATTTTACGTCATGCAGCCATTTCATTTTTGTTTTAAAAACAAATTAAAATCATAATACAATTTTAACTTAAATAAAATGCATTCAGATTTAATCAGTGACTTAAAAAAAACTGCTAAAAAAGCTTCGTATATACGTATATAATATATTTACTGCAACACGTGCTTTGATACGCCTATCAATTGAAACAGGTTTAAATCCGTACTTTTTTTGGTCTTGTTTCTTAAAAAGAACTAATCTATCACTTCACCAGTAAAAATTTAATAATTATTTTATCATATGTGTTTTAAATATCAATATAGAAAATTATTTAAACTTTTTGCTTGAAACTATAACATTCTTTTGTTAATATCTTAAAATCGTCTGCAGTCAGAAATCTATATTTTAGAATAATATTTATTACTTAAGTTTTCATACATGATTTTAAAAGAATATTTTCATCATTGTACTTTAAATATTTATTTACATGCAATTATTAAGTCATAAACATTTTTCATCTACGTTATAAAGTATTTAAAATTACATTAAATTAGGAAACATTTAGTAATACAATTTTTAGTTCGCATCAAATGTTTTCAATATCTTATTTAATTTTAATTTGATATTTAATTATTGCTAATTTTCCAATTTCCTTCATTTTAAAAGCGGACATTTACTTTAATAAATATTAATAGAACAAAGACCATTTTAAAAATTTGCTATTTCTTCTTAAAATATGCTTCAGTTGTAATTCGTTTCTTTCAATTCGTCTTATGATACAAAATCACTTCCACGTCCTTTTGTTTTGCACATTAAAATTTGAGTGATATATGGTTTCATATTGCAAACCTTTTTTGAGGCTTACTTCACCTCCACTTATCTCGTTCCTCCATGGGTTTCTTTAATTCTGTCTCAGCTTTCTTAAAATTTTTACACAACCAACCAACCGTAAACAAACGAAAGAGAGAAAAATTGGGAAAAAGATGATTTTTTATGAGAGTGACCTCTCGATTTTAATTAATTACTCAGTTAATAATTGGAATTTCGAAATTCTGAAGCTCAGGTGCATCAGGAGAGATTTGGGGCTACTCTCAAAAAAATTTTGAACTTTGTACACGCTGTAGATTTTGCTAGCCATCGCAGACACACACACACACAGACAGAGCGTTTTGTTCTTTTATATTAATACTAGCTGACCCGCCCGGCGTTGCCCGGGTCCGTTAAATTAATGTTAAACGAACTTGAAATTTTTATGATTTTATCTTCAACTCAAAATATGTGTTAATACACTGTTAAGAATTTGACCCTTTTGCTGTATCGTCACTCCACCGCTTTTATAGAAAATGATTACTTCAGCCTATTTTGGAGCATTGTCATAGGTCAAAAGAGATATATTCTATAAAAGCGGGGGAGTGATGATACAGCAAAAGGGTCAAATTTTTTACAGTGTACATTATATTAAATACGTGCCCCCTGACTGTGTCAAAAATTGGTTTTTTAAAAAACTAATATTTAGCTGCAAAAATACCTAAAATGACTGCAATGGGAAACGCAGGAGGGAATATGTGTCCAACGATTTCGTGTTGATATTTATCCTTGAAATTACTGTTAAGTGACTTAACTAAATACTTTTTTCACATAGATATCCCAAGTGAAATATTTTGAATTTCAAACTAATTATATATCACTCTTAAATCTGACTATACCGTGAATGAAATCGATTCTCGATGATTCGCTAAAAGGTTAGTATATAATATTATAAATTCAGAGCCATTTTACAAAAATAGGTGTATATTTTTTATCAAACATGCGTAATGTTCATTCTATGAACAAAATCCTAACCGTAACCTAATTGTATCGGAATCATAACTTGTCTGTAACTTAGCTGTATCTTAACAGTAACCTAACTGCAAGTTAAATATACCATAAATGTAACTTGGCCGTCACCTAATCATAACCTACCCATAATCTAACCACAACCTAACCGCAAATTAACCTTAACCTAACTGTAACTTAACCATGACCTAACTGTAACCTAACCGGAAAATAAAATAACAAAAGGGTCACCGGAACGTAATTGCATCCTAACTGTTATCTAACCGTAACCTAGTTCTAATTTAACATTAACTATAAACAAAATATTTTAACCATCTCGCGCTAAGTACTTAGTTTCACTTTCCACCGCTACGGAGCGCATTATGTTTTGTAGAACATCCGAATTTTAGGTTCGGATTGGATTCATGTTCATGGAAATTATTTTGTCTCTTCGGATACGGTTATGATTGTGTGGAATATTTGTGTTCAGTTTAGATTCGGTTCAATTCAGATTTCGTTGGGGTTTTTTTTCCCTTCAAATGGGATTTTTAAGTTCGGGTCGGGTTGTACTTATATGGAAATTATTTTACCTAGTTCCAATGAGGTTATACTTCACTGAAATATTTTTGTTAGGTTCAGATTAAGTTTGGTTCAAATTTCGGGATTTTTTTTTTCTTTTTTTTACAAATTTTTTGGTTTGGAATGGGGATTATGTCCATGGAAATTATATTGTCTTGTTCGTATCTGGTTATAGTTATTTGGACTATTTTCGTCGGATTCAGATTTGGTTCGATTCAGATTTCAGGTGTTTTTTTTTAAATTGATTTTTAAGGTTCTGGTTGGATTCATGTCCAGGGAAATTATTTTGTCTTGCTCGGATCGGGTTTTGGTTCTTTGGAATATTTTTTTCGGGTTCAGATGTCGTTCAATTCAGATTTCGGCTTTTTAATGGAATTTTTAGGTTCAGGTTGGGTTGCGCATCAACGGAAATTATTCTGCATTGTTCGAATAAGGATATGCTTCTCTGGAATATTTTTGTCAGATTCAGATTTAGTTCATTTTTTAGGTTCGGATTGGGTTCATGTTCATGGAAATTTTTTTGTCTTGTTCAGGTCCGGGTATGGTTCTGTGGAATATTTTTGTCGATTCAAATTTCAGGTATTTTTTTCAAATGGAATTTTAGGTTCCGATCGGTTTCATGTCCACGAAAATTATTTTCTCTTATTCGAATCCGGTTATGGTTCTTTCGAATATTTTGATCGGATTCAGATGTAGTTTGCATAAAACTTCAGGCTTTTTTTTTCAAATGGAATTTTTTAGGTTCGAGTCAGGTTTATGTTCATGGAAGTTTTTTTGTCTTGCTCTTATCAGGTTATAGTTCTTTGGAATATTTTTATCGATTTCAGGTTTCGTTCTGGTCATTTTTTGGGTTTTTTCAGAGAAAAATTTTAGGTTCGGGTCGGGTTGCATATACACGAACATTATTTTTCTTTGATCGAATTGGGGTATGCTTCATTTGAATATTTTTGTGGGATTCAGATTTGATTCGGGTCAAATATCAAATCCATAGTTTTTTTTCAAATGGAATTTTTAGGTTCGGGTCGCGTTTATGCTCATGAAATTTTTGTCTTGCTTGGATCGGAGTATAGTCTGTTTTTTTCTGGTTGGGATCGGGTTATGTGTTAATACGCCTAAACATTATGTTTTGTTACTATTCTTTTAGTGACTATTTTTTATATATAATTTATTTTGCTATTTGATAATTTATTACTGTGTATGAATCGTCTGCCTATTCGAAAAATTGTACGTCAAAGAGCCATTTCATTTTTGCTTTAAAAACAAATTAAAGTCTTAATAAAATTTTAACTTAAATAAATGCATTCAAATTTAATCAATGATTTAAAAAAACTGCTAAAAAAGCCTCATATATACATATACATATATTAACTGCAACATAGCCAACCACAAATACATTCTAATGTACGAAGTACCAACGATCTGACGTAATAGCTATGTTCAAAAATCCTAAGTTAAACTGACATTTTGCCAGTCTATGAATTTTAAAGGTCTTTGGGAAAAAAACAGTCACTTTTGAAATGTCAAAATCTCAAATTGGTTTCTTTCATAGAGTAAAAAGAAATTAATAGAGTGGAGGTATTATCTCTGGAGATGATGCTTAAGATGTAACCCTATATTAAGTCCAATTAAGTACCAACAAAAGCACGTGCTTTGACACGCCTATCAATTGGCGAAATTTTAAAATGAAGGGCCAAAATCACAGTCAAGTGAAATCCAGCCACCCCATTGGTCGAGTGGTAAGGGTGAAAATCACGAACTTGTTTCTCCATTTGAAAAAGGTGAGGGGGAAAGTATTTTTTAAGCGATTGTTACCGTCTGTTCTTATTTAAGATAAACCATCGAAATTAACTCAATTAAGATATTTTGATGCCATTTTATAAAATGAGAGTGAAAAATTTAGATTATAAATGAAAAGAGATAAGATTTACTTCAAAACTGCCGCTACGATTTTTTCTCGGAAAAAGGAGTATGACAACATTTACCCAACTGCTAAGAGATTGTTCCCTGAAAAGGACGCGGCTCAATGACCAATGAGGTGTTTGGATTTCACCGGACTGTGATTTTGGCCCTCCATTTTAAAATTTCGCTATCAATTGAAACAGGTTTAAACCTGTATTTTTTTTTCTCTCGTTTTTTAAAAAAGAACTAATTTATCGCTTCACCGGTAAAAATTTATTAATTATTTTATCATATGTGTTTTAAATATCAATATAGAAAATTATTTTAACGTTTTGCTTGAAAATATAACATTATTTTGTTAGTACATTAAAATCGTCTGCAGTCAGAAATTTATATTTTAGATTAATATTTATTACTTAAGTTTTCATACATGATTTTAAAAGAATGTTTTCATCATTATATTTTAAATATTTATTTACATGCAATTATTAAGTCATAAACATTTTTCATCTACGTTATAAAGTATTGAAAATTACATTAATGAAGGAAACTTTTAGTTATACAATTTTTAATTCGTATTAAATGTTTTCAATATCTTATTTAATTTTAATTTGATATTTAATTATTGCTAATTTTCCAATTTCCTTCATTTTAAAAGCGAATATTTATTCTAATAAATAATAATAGAACGAAGACCATTTTAAAAATTTGCTATTTCCTCTTGAAATATGCTTCAACTGTAATTCATTTCTTTCAATTCGTCTTATAATACAAAATCTCTTCCACGTCCTTTTGTTTGCCACATTAAATTTGAGCGATAAATGGTTTCATATCGCAAACCTTTTTTGAGCTTACTTCACCTCCACTTATCTTATTCCTCCATGGGTTTCTTTAATTCTGTCTCAGCTTTTTTATTACTTCTGCGAAAATTTTTACACAACCAACCAACCGTAAACAAATGAAAGAGAAAAAAATTGGGAAAAAGATGATTTTTTATGAGAGTGACCTCTTGATTTTAATTAATTACTCAGTTAATAATTGGAATTTTGAAATTCTGAAGCTCAGGTGCATCAGGAGAGATATTGGGCTACTCTCAAAAAAATTTTGAGCTTTGTATGTGCTGTAGATTTTGCTAGCCATCGCAGACACACACACAGACAGACCGTTTTGTTCTTTTATTAGTATAGATAGATATATTATTGAAGATTATTGTGACATGTTCGGTATTGAAAATGAAATGTGCAGAATTAATATTTTATTTTCAGGGGTACTCAAAAGAATTCTTTTACAAAACGGTAAATGGATAAAACTCGTTTAATGTGTAGTTTCATAATGTTACCCCATTCCAAATATATCGAAATTTATATACACTATAGAGATTTACAATAAGATGGAACGTAGTTTTTCATACTATTTTTTCATATCATATGTTTTTACGGAAAAACAAAATAGTTCGTTTAGCGTACTGTATTTGAGCATTGAATTCTGGAAGTGAGTTTGGCTTGTGTTTTTAAATTTAACTAGTATTTTGCAATTAACCCGAAATATAAATTCTATAGATTATATACAGGACTGCACAAGAGAATTCCTGTATATTTCTGATTATTGCCGAAAATTACTGAATTTTCATGCCGGTTATGCATTTTGTAACTGATACATAACTCATAGGTTTCATACTATGCAGTATATATAATATTTCTGCGGATCATATACAGAATAACACAAAAGATTTTTGATAATTTTCTGGCTATAGATGGTAGTTGTTTAAACCAGGTTTCCTATTGTGTTATGCATTTTCTGATCTGGTAATTCAGACATCATCTTTCACATTATTAAATGGAAAATTTTTGATAATTAATCAGAACTATTATTAAAAGTTCTATTAATGTAAAATAAACTCTTTAATACATAATCTGTGCTTGATGCACGATTTTTCTTCCTTGTTGGGATTATTTGAAGAAACACATATATTTTTGAGGCTTTTAAATATCTTTTTTTCCTATGGATATGTACGTTGTAGAAAAAAATTGGAACTAAAATGAATTTTGATAGAAACGTAGTCAAGGGGTTAAAAATGGGTGACCCCTCCCCCCCCCCCCCCGACAGCCAGACTTTGATTCAATTTTCCTTTAAATACTCCCCAATTTTTTAAAATTATTATTAGAAACAACAAATCGATAATGTATTTAAACGCAAACATCAACTAATGTTGAAATATATTTATGACGCCTCTTACTATTTCAGAGGGAAAGTTTAAATGTTTTGCACAATTGGGCATGTGATATATTTTTTGAGGCGAGAAGTTACGCTGTTAAAATAGCAAGATTTTTTAATGGCAGTAATGAGATATATATTAGTAATATACATATGAGTAGTAAAAATCTAGTTTTTATTTCTATGCTATTTGAGAGAACAATGTTTCAGAAATATCTCGTTTATCATGAAATTTGTGAAAAGGCACCCGCTGGTAGGTTAAATTGCTAATTAGTTTGTAAATATCCTCTGACAAGTAACAGGTTTTCATTCTTTTTTTTCTAATTGATTGAATTTTCAAGGATCTTGCATCAACCAATTAATTTGAACGATAATTACATGAGTTCTGAAGAAACACACCTACGTCGGAAAATTAATACAAAATGATATTAATAGTTGTTAAACAAAGCATCGCAAAGCTCAAATTTGGTTGAACTTTATTTTAATTCAAAAAATATATGTGTATGAAAAAAAAAATGTGAACTACATTTTTAATGTAATTATGCTCGAAAAAAAAAAATGCAACGGTTCTTTTAAAATATCAATTTCTGATATGTGCCCTCCATGTTAAACCTTTATCTACAAAGGTACTTATAAGTACCATTAAAATTACTTATTATAAAATTCTTTTAATACGTCAATTAGTTGTAATAATGTTTAGAATGAGTTATAGTAGTATTACTTTATCTTGTTCCAAAAGTATTATTGGTTACACAAAAGAAAAATATTTTTAAAAGGATGATTTTTTTTTTTGCCTTTGTATCTTTTCAGCTTTCTTGGCGCTTGTGATGGTTTTTCCTGTCACATATTATCCTGCCTCCCCCTCCCTTCAAAAACTGAACAATTAAATTGAGACTTTATAATTTTAACTTGGGATTACTCCCCCCCCCCATTAAATAAATATTTTATTTAATATAATCTTACATTTAAAGTAGTACATCAATGTTTAGCCCCCCCCCCTTCACAACTTTGTAAGTGAAATTAATACTTTTGAAATCTTCTTTCGTTATAATGAAGAACAATAATTTCGTTCTCATCCTTCCCTTTGTTTCTGAATTTTCACTAAAGAAAAATCTATTAATAATTATTAACTGCGTCACTATAATTATTGCCTGCAGTATTAAAATAAAATAAAATAAAATTCAATCAGGCTTGTGACGGCACATTTTTTATATCTTTCTTATGAGAAATGTACAGCTGCGGTCTATGACACTTGTTCTGTTAACTTTGATCACCCTGCGCTCAGCTAATCATTAAAGTTCCCAGATGCTGTGAGTCATTCGGCAGTTAAGAGCCTAAACACTATCTAGAAACGCACGTGTATCAACAACTAACACTCCTTAACAGCAGGATTTCTGTATTTCAGCAAGCCTTAAAATTCTGTTACTAAGTACACAACTTAACTGTTTTCACATAGCCTTGAACGCTAGTGAGGCTCTGTAATTTTGTCTACTCCACATTTTTTGTAACCGCGATGCATATGTGAGCTTTAGACCTTCGTCAGGAGGCAAGCAGATGAAAATTCGTAACTGTTCACTTCTGCCCAGTCGCCAGACTATGTAAGACAGCCAAAAAGGCTCTTTACACCTTTCGGCGTACCCGTCATGCCTTCGGCCAGAGTGTGGGACCTTTCTTCCTCTTTACTTTTAACCACTACATAAGTTTTGGCCTTCTTATGAAAGACAAATAAATTTTTCAGCATTTTTTTCAAAGATACGTTGGAGTTTTTTATTCATACTGCGCTAAGAAACTTGGGTATTCATACTGATTCTGCAGTCTACGCAACAGCGCTGACGGAGGCGGATGGTTTTTTTTTAATTCGGAAATATTTCTATATTTATATTGTAAGAACATCATATTTGTACATTTTATAATTCTACAAAATACTGAGAAAACAATTTAAAATACAAGATTTGAGTGGGATTTTAAATGCTGCATAAAATCCCTGAAAATTCAAATTTAAATAATTCTTGTAAATCCTTCAAAAATTTATTAAATGATTATGTAAATCTTTTAATTTAGTTTAAACAATTTATATTAAAATGCTTTAGGATGTAAAATTTTCATGAATTCATAATGTGGTAGATAAAGGATTAAACTTGTCTAACGAAATGACTACTTTCCCTGATTTTTATAACATACTAGCTGACCCGCCCGGCGTTGCCCGGGTCCGTATTAACAATATTAAACGAACTTGAAATTTGTATGATTTTATCAATAACTGGAAGCATGCAGAAATGCATTGTCTGAAATACGTTGCAGCTGACTTTGTGAAAAATCGGTTTTAAAAACAACAACTAATATTAAGCTCTAAAAATACTTAAAATGAGCAATGAGAAACGCGGGAGGGAACATGTATCCAACGATTGCGTTAGTTTCGTGTTAAAGTGTTGATATTTACCCGTAAAAATCACTGTTAAATCATGTAACTAATTATTTTTTTCACATAGAAATCCCAAGTGAAATATTTTGAATTTCAAACTAATTATATCATTCTTAAATCCGACTATACCTTGAATGAATCGATACGCGATGATAAAAGATTGGTATATAGTATTATAATTTCAGAGCCATTTAACAAAAGTGTATATTTTTAATCAAAGCATGCGTAATGTTGACTCTGTGGACAAATTCCTAACCGTAAACCTTTGTACCATAACCATAATCTGTCTGTAACCTAACTGCGACTTAACATTAACCTACCGTAACTTAAATATAACATAAATGTAACCTAGCCGTCACTTTGAAATATCAATATAGAAGCATCATTTAAGATTTTGCTTGAAAAGTTAGCATTCTTTCGTTAATGTCTTAAAATCGTCTGCACTCTGAAATCTAGATTTTAGACTAATATTTGTTATTTAAGTTTTCGCGCATGATTTTAAAAGAATGTTTTCATAAATATATTTTATATATTGATATAGAGTTATTAATATGTTGTTATATTAAAACCATATTTTCATCTACGTTATAAAGTATTAAAAAGTTCTGAAAAAAAAAGAAACCTTTTAGTAATACAATTTTTAGTTCAAATCAAATGTTTTCAATATTTTATTTTATTTTATTTTGACATTTAATTATTTCGAATTTATCAATTTCAATTATTTTAAAAGCAAACATTTTTTTAAAAATAAATAATATAATAGAAAAAAGACCATTTTAAAAAATTACTATTTCTTCATAAAATACGCTTCGGCTGTAATTCATTTCTTTCAATTCGTCTTATTAATACAAAATCACTTCCACATGCTTTTGTTTGGGACATTAAAATTTGAGCGATAAATGATTTAATATTGCAACCCTTTTTTCGGTTCACTTCACCACCACCTATCTTTTTCCTCCATGGTTTACAACCGCTGTGATAAAAAATCATCATTTAAACTGACAGTTTGCCAGTCTATGAATTTTAAAGGTCTATTCCCAGCTTTTTTAATTATTTATGCGAAAATTTTATGCAACCAACCAACCATAACTGAATGAAGAGAAAAAAAGAAGAAAAAAGGCGATTTTTTATGAGAGTGATCTTTGGAATTTAATTAATTACTCAGTTAATAAATAGAATTTCGAAATTCTGAAGCTCAGGTGCATCAGGAGAGATATTGGGCTACTCTCATAAAAATTTTGAGCTTCGTACGTCCCATAGATTTTGCTAGCCATCGCAGACACACACACACACACACACACACACACACACACACACACACACGCAGACAGAGCGATTTGTTATTTTATTAGTATAGATAGATGGCGATATTGCCACTTTCGGAAAAATATCCCCAGATATTTTGCCAAATATGAAAGGAATAAGTTTACGTAGTTTTATAGACTTTCGGTATGTGTTTCGAATGGGTCTCGCCTACACTGAAAAAAAAATTGGGGAAGTTACAAAATTTTTTCTAGTAGAATTGTATTCCAAGAACTTTTTATGTAACGGCAACAATAAAAAATCATGTAACAGATACAGATTTGCACTTTGAATCAAACAAAATTTAAGGTTACTAAGAATTTTCTTGGGAAATCGTATTCCAAGAACTTTTTAAGTGACGATAACGAGCATTATAGATAAAATTTTAGTAAAGTTACCAAAATTTTAGTAAATTCTTTTGTAAAGTTACAGTTGGTTTTAGTTTTGCTTACAAGTTTTGTAGATTGACATCATTTTCTTGTACAGTGTACACATAAAATTTTAGTAAGCGTAAGAGATTTCGGTTAATTTAGATTACTAAGGTTACAGATTTTTTTTACAGTGTAGAGAAGTTTTAATACGTTATAACAAGATTTATGAATCTCCCATTATATTATGTGTTTTCCCGAAGTTGCATACAATTTGCCGTATATTATCCTTATTAAAAATGTGATTGTATAAAGAGTTTGAATGACCAACATCAATACACTTGCGTCCAGCGAAAAATTAAAAATATTGAGCCTGTCCGAAAATGAAATAAAAGTGGAACCACCCTTCCCTATTTAAAATATTGTTTTCCTGGTAATAAATCAAGCGAAACAATGAATGATATGACCAATATCAACACAATTGCATTCTATTAACTCCAGTCGATCCAACAAAGGCTAGCAGGATCAAAGATGTCCTATACGTTATTCAGAGAACCACACGTCACTTTCAGTTGAATTGAATAGATATATTCTACATTAGATCCGGATTAAATGTAATTTGTTTTTCACATTTAGCGTATTTTTTTAGATATCCCATTGACTATACCAAAAATAATTTTGGTATTTTTGTATTAGCTACATGCCAGCGGTGAACTCAGAAAGATAACTTTATTTATAGCAACCTGGAAAAGAATGGATTGGAATGAAAGAAATGGATTGGAATTCAGTACAAAATCATAATAAGAATTACATCGAAATTTATTCCACCTTCTGCTCCGTGGTGGGGAGGGCAGTGAGAGCGACTTATCGGAATAATGAAAAGAATTTCGAGAAAAGTTTTAGGAAAAAGTTCTCTGAATTATGAAGAGATGCAAACTGTTATGTGTGACATCGAAAGTGTTATCAACAGCCGCCGTCCTTATCTATCATAAGACAGTAACGATCTTGTACTCCTCACTCCATCCATGTTTCTGCAAGACGTAAAAGGTAGTGGGACACCTGATATAGATATTTTGGATGTCGAATCATTGAATACAAGGCATGCTTACCCACAAAAACTAAGATAACACCTTCATAAAAGATTTCGATCAGAATATTTAGGTCAATTGCGACAACCTACCAGCTTCAACAAAAAAGAGAAACCTTTTGCAATAGGCGACGTCGTGATTATATCAAGTGTCAATAACAAAAGAATCGATTTGCCTTTGGCAAAAGTAACTGAAATTTTTCCATCTATGGACGGACAAATACGTGTAGTAAAAGTAAACTAGTCGTTGGGGGCCACCGTAATACTTACCCATCATGGATATGTATATGAAAATAAAACATGTGAAAGGATTTATACAATGCATTGCAATTCATAAACAAAATTTAAATATTGTTAATATACATAGTAATGCTATATTAAAGAACTGCTGATGTACCAATTTCGACAAATTATATAAAACGCCAAACTACTTAAGTAGTACCGAACTGCGTAAAAGAAACATCCTTATAACTCCAAAAATAATAATTCTATTAACTAACAATTAACTGCGTCGGATTAAGCGTCTCATTTCCAATTAAAATATACTTCTGAATTGAAATTTGAATGACATACAGGGTCATGAAAAATCGAAGAATGTGGAAAACAAGATTACAAATATCTCGGCAACTAATAATTCGATCGACTTTGTTCTATATGCAAAATGCGTATTATTTATTGCCTTTTACGTCCATTCCTTAGAAGAAAAAAATTCGAAAATTTTTATATACCTTTCATCAGAACGAATTTTTCGACAGTCCGAAAAAAATAGTTCCGGATAATCGAGGTTGCTGATATTAAATAGGGTTCGTCCCATTCTTACATACTAACTACATACAAAATTTCAAGTCTCTATCTCAATTTGTTCGGAAGATAGAGCGTTTACAGACAGACAGACAGACAGACAGACAGACGGACGGCAAAAAATTTTTTCTAAAAATATGTTTTTCGGAATCTCCACTGTCTAAAACGTGTAAATCCGTCAAAATTTTTTTTTCGATTTTCAAAACAATTGCAAGACTTACCCTATACAACGTATGATGGGTAAGTAAAATGAAAAGTGGTTAATTCTTCAGACCAACAAGTAGATTAATACCTTTAGAGGAATCACAAAATAATGATATTACTACCCATCATACGTAGTATAGGGTAAGTCTTGCAATCGTTTTGAAAATCGAAAATTTTTTTTTGACGGATTTACACGTTTTAGATAGTGGAGGTTCCGAAAAACATATTTTTAGAAAAAAAATTTTGCCGTCCGTCTGTCTGTCTGTCTGTCTGTAAACGCTCTATCTCCCGAACAAATTGAGATACAGACTTGAAATTTTGTATGTAGTTAGTATGTAAGAATGGGACGAACCCTATTTAATATCAGCAACTTCGATTATCCGGAACTATTTTTTTCGGACTCTCAAAAAATTCGTTTTGATGAAAGGTGTATAAAAATTTTCGAATTTTTTTGTTCTAAGGAATGGACTTAAAAGGCAATAAAATAACACACATTTTGCATATAAAACGAAGTCGATCGGATTATTAGTTGCCGAGATATTTGTAATCTTGTTTTCTACATTCTTCGATTTTTCATGACCCTGTATTTCATTCAAATTTCAATTCAGAAGTATATTTTAATTGGAAATGAGACGCTTAATTCGACGCAGTTAATTGTTAGTTAATAGAATTATTATTTTTGGAGTTATAAGGATGTTTCTTTTACGCAGTTGGGTACTACTTGAGTAGTTTGGCGTTTTATATGATTTGTCGAAATTGGTACATCAGCAGTTCTTTAATATAGCATTACTATGTATACTAACAATATTTAAATTTTGTTTATGAATTGCAATGCATTGTATAAATAGTTTCACATGTTTTATTTTCATATACATATCCATGATGGGTAAGTATTACGGTGGTCTCCAACGACTAGTTATGAGAAGTCATTTCAACGACATGAAAATTTTTTCAGATGACAATAAAGAACAATCCAGAGATCCTCCCAGTGGTTGGGTCAGGGGAAAAAATTTGGACTCATTAGTAATCATAAAACCAATAGTTAATTGGAAAATTTGAGTTCCAGATGAACCCCTGAAACTCAAAGGTAGGAGGATGTTGGAATATGGAAATACATTATATGTTCCTTCATCCGAACATCTGAAGATAAAATTGTTACGCAATGAGTAGCAAGATTCTTAGTTGTTTTATTTGACAAATAGGAGTGACGCATGCGCGAAACATTTTATCTTACCTAAGAGCATTTTGTTTATTAACTTTTTTCTTTTTGTTTTGTAGAACAGTTAGAAGTTTCATGGTGTAAAGATGTAATTTTGATATTGTCAGCACAGAATCTGTAAATAATATTGATGTATGTGTGTATTTGTGTAGTGAATCGTCTATTATTAAAATAAGAAAACTACGCAAGAACTCTTAATTTAAGTATAAAAACGTTGTGTCTTTAATGATGCTGCCAAGATTTAATTAGGAAATCCGGATACCCTATCACCGAATTCGGAATTTTGGAGGTAAGAAATTTTTATATCTTACCTAATCATTGCTTTATGAAAGTGTTTAGAATCAGTAGAATATTGATATTTTTTTGTGTAGCAGCTCTAGCTTGATTATCTAATTTAGGCAGTCAGAGTTGTCACAAACGTCGAGATGCAGTTTTCGAATCAATTTCAGGTAAAAGTACATTTGTTTTCTAACCCATCATACTTAGTGTAGGGTAGGTCTTGCAATCGTTTTGAAAATCGTTTTTTTTTTTTTTTTTTTTTTTTTTTTTTTTTTTTTTTGGACAAACTTTCACGTTTAACCCTTTCCGGCACGGGCAAATTCTGTAGTAAAATCCCAAATAATTGACTGACACCGGAATTTAAAAACGAATTTTTCAGATATTTTGAATTCCTTAATTTGAGCTTTTACTGTAAAGGCAAAATTTTAGTAAAATACTATTGGAGTCGTTTGCAAGTTTGGAATTAAAAGTAGGTATCCCAGACCGGGCACAGTGTGCCGGAAAGAGTTAAGGTACTGGAGATTCCGAAAAACATATTTCTAGAAAAAAAAGTTGTTGTCCGTCCGTTTGTCTGTAAACGCCCTATCTCCCGAACAAATTGAGATAGAAACTTGAAATTTTGTATGTTCTTAGTATGGAAGAATGGAATGAAGGCCTTTTTTATATCAGTAACCTCGAGTATCCGGAACTATTTCTTCGGACTCTCTAAAAAATCGTTGTGATGAAAGGTATATAAAAAATTTCGATTTTTTTATTTTAAGGAGTGGGCGTAAAGTTTAATAAAATAACACACATTTTACATAAAGAACAAAGTCGATCGGATTATTAGTTGCCGAGATATTTGCTATCCTTTTTTTCACATTCTTCGAATTTTCATGACCCTGTATTTCATTCAAATTTCAATTCAAATATATATATTAATTGGAAATGGGATGCTTAACACGGCGCAGGAAATTGCTTGTTAATATGATTATTGTTTTTAGAGTTATAAGGATGTTTCTTTTAGAATATTCGATACTGCTTGAGTAATATGGCGTTTTATATAATATGTCTAAATTGGTTCTTCAGAAATTCATTAATAGAACATTACTACGTGTTAAAAATATTTATATATACGTTTATGTTTTATTTTGGAATTAATATGCATTTTGTAAATATTTTATACATGTTTTATTTTCATATTTTATATTATACATATCCGTGATGGCTAAGTATTACGGTGCCCCCCCCCCCCAAGACTAGTTTCTATTCTAAAATATAAAAATTTAAACAGAGCGATGATTATATGTTTAAAATATTGCAATAGTTATTAGTAGTTATTAGTATTATAGATTATCAGTATTTAACCGTACAGTGATGCATCTTCTTCGTTTTATGGTTGGCTTATATAACGCAACATTACTTTTTAGAGACGACACACTTTTATTACAATTTGAATGAAATAGTATATAAGGTACCAAAATAATTTTAAAAACACAATTTTGAAAATATAAAAAATCAATCAAATTCTGTTTCAAATAGTGAAAAAAAACCTTGTTGTTTAAGTATGAATAAAAGTACTTTTAAAACACATGCATTTAAATAGATACAGTCAGCAAAAATCATTCTTTACAAACAATGATAGCAATAAGAAATATGAACAGCGATTTATCAATTCAAAAATAATAAACATGTATTCTATTGCTTTAAAATAAAATGCGTTGCATTTCGAACATTATTTTGTTATTAAATATGCTATCTGTAGCAAATCACTTTATAATTAAAGTATTTTTATTTATGCTTGCTTAATCCCAAATTTTCTTTTTAATTAAACTTAATAAAATGTATGAACAAATCGCTATATTTTGTAAAATTTTATTAAAATGTGGTATTTCTGTTTCATAAATATTTAATTTCAAATGAAAAACTGAAGATAAAAAGTTACAGAAAAACACTTTTCTTTTAAATTGTTGATTTGCTTTTTATTTTAAATATTCTGAAATTTTTCAATGAAAAAAAAAAAAAAAATGTTAATCGGAATACTTAAAATTTACTAGTTGGTTTTATTAATTCGCACTGTTTATTTATTTAATACATTTTTTTTAATAAGCTACGAATCTATATTATTTATAGAAATCTATGTGCATTTGCAAAATATTTTTTTTGAATTAATGCAATGTTTTAAATTGAATAAATAAATAAAAATATTTTATTAACAGATTCCTTTTAATTTCCTTTTTTGTAAAATGTAACAATTTTTAAAGTTTTTTTTCTTAAATGTATATCTTAAAATAATAAGGTACATTTTTTATCCTATTTTCTTTTAAGTTTTTTTTAAAAAATGAAAACCACAATTTTTTGCCGCATATTTCGAAATTTAAGAATGCTTAAGAGCATTAACATTAAAAGAATTAAGTATACGTTCATAAACTTTTTTTAGTGTTTTTTACGACTCATTAATTTTTTAATATTCAAGCTATCATAATCTTTTAGATAATATTTCTAAGTCGAAAAAACCATTTTTTATATCATGCTACTTTGAACTTGAAAGTATTTTTTTTATTAAGCATTTCTTTCAATTTAAGTCGCATTAATTGTTCTTCACGTATTAAACGTATTTCGTTTGATTGCGCCATATATATTTTTCTTCTCATTTGATTGTTAATTTCAAATAAGCATTTAATACTTTTTGTTTATATTTCTATCCTTTGAAGGAAAAAAAGAATTTATTAAATACCTATTGAACTTTTAAATGTTATGTTTTTTTTATGTTTTATGTAAAATTTTTATTCAATACTGTAAAAAACAAAATCAAACATATTAAATAAATTTAATCTAAAAAGTCTTGAATTAAAAATTTTGTATTTTATCGGTGGAAAATACCGGGTGTCCTAAAAATGACTGACGGATTTTAAAATTCAATAACTTGCAAACGGTGACAGCTATAAAATTTTTTTTGCAGGAGGGTTATGTATAATGTAAGGAGTTTTTTTACCGTAATTTTTTATTTTAGTTCGCATATCAAACAATAGGTGGCGCTGACGGCGATTGAAGGCCAGGTGATCAGTGCTGAGTGAAGCGTCGACCTGGCCAATCGCCGTCAGCGCCACCTATTGTTTGATATGCGAACTAAAATAAAAAATTATGGTAAAAAATCTCCTAACATTGTACATAACCCTGCTGCAAAAAGTTTTTAAATAGCTGTCACCGTTTGCAATTTATTGAATTTTAAAATCCATCTGTCATTTTTGGGACACCCGGTATACGTATATATGTATTTGATACTTTCATAAATGGAAAATTCATGATTTTATTGCAAGGAAGAGATTACTTTTTAACTATAAAAAGAAGTGCTATCAACGCAAACTCATAACTTATAAGTTGATAAAACAGACAAAGCTAAATATAATTATGGCTATTGCGATAAGATTTTTGATAAATAAGTTGCAGTACACAGACCTAAAAAAAAAAACTTTTTTTAAAGAGAAAAATAATACAAAAGTATATTGTAATAGTAATAATATATATTCCACAACGAAAAGGTAAGAACTTATATTATAAATAATTATTTTATTTATAAGACGTTAATTTATTAATAACACATTTAAAATATATTTAAAAATTTACATGTTTCAACTCATTTTCATTTTACGTTATAGAATATACATTACTATTACTACGTTGCAGTTATTAAAGGACGCAATCAAGACTTACTGCTTTTACATATCACATTGATAATATCAAAGGTTTATAAAGATACTGAAAAGATAAAGAAAAACAATACAAAAGGTTTATAAAAGGTCAGCTTAAAATATTTAACTAGGTACTTGAAAAAAATATGCATATTTCAGGATTTTTTTCAACGCAACTTATTCTGTAAGAGTCTTGTACACAGAATTTATTCCTAGTAGTATATCATATATGATGTGATAATGATATAAAACATTTTAAAGCTTATTTTAGCACTTTTATTGCAAATTATTTTTCAAAAGTCCTTTTTTAAGCTATAAATTGACTTTCAAAGCTGATGTATCAAAACAAGATTTTCGTCAAATTTACTTTTACGATTTTGAACTCACACAATGCATCTCAAACCATTCCGAGCATTAATGAACTTTGGGGCAAGTTAAATATCAACATACGCAAAGTTCAGATTGGTTAAAAAATTTCATCGAGAAAATTTCGATTTCCAAGCTAAGAATTGTTGCGGGCATTCATCTGCTGGCGATGATGAACTAAAGACAATAGACGAAGTTCATCCAACCAAAATAACTTAAGAAATTGTGAATGAACACAACGTGCATTCGCATAAACGTTTAAAGTGACATTCCAATATCGTTCGCCTCTTAGAGCAAATGGACAAGGAAAGAAACTTAATAAGTGTGTACCACCTAAGTTGAGCGATAACTCATGTCGCACAATTGGCCTTCGAAAATATACGCTCGTTCACTTAAGAAACATTACCTTACTCACCTTACTCAACTGATCTATTACCGACGGACTACCACTTCTTTAAATATTCAGGAACTGCTTGAGGAGAAAGAGTTTCGTCGATCAAGAAGATGTCTTAAACGCCTATTCCGAGTTTCAAACTTCCAGAAGCCCAGATTTATTTGTAACAAGATTCACTATAGTCTCGTTATCAATAATGTTTTTAATGCAATGTTTTTTACTTTGAATAAATACATTTCATTTTAAAAACGCTACAGCATTTTTATTTTGAATTGAAAAGACATGCGATTTTTTTGCCCTTACATAATATATATAGCAAATGACTAATAAGGTATCGACTATTTTCACAAATAAAGAAGTCAAAAATTGCACGCAAAATGTATCGAATCATATGCTGTCGTAATGCAAAGAAGTTTTAAAATATTTCACATCTTGTTATAGTAGTAATCCGAAATCTTTTGTGCGCCCCTGTAAATAATATTTGTCTTCTTTTACATAGAAAATAACTTGTAGTAAACCTCAACAATGTATAGTTTAATATATTTAATATGCGCTCAAAACAACGTTTCCCCCTACACCATTATGTAATGGACTAGTTTTGTATGATCCCGTAAATCAATATCGAATATCCTTTGCACCAATGATTGTACAGAATGTAATTTTAGCATATACTTCATAGATGCATATCAATTCCATAAAATGTGAGAATGCGAACATAATTAAATTGATATGCATCTATGAAGTATATACTAAAATTACATTCTGTATAATCATTGGTGCAAAGGATATTCGATATTGATTTACGGGGTCATACAAAAATAGTCCATTAGATAATGGTATAGGAAAAAACGTTGTTTTGAGCGAGTATTAAATATATTAAACTATGCGTTGTTGAGGTTTACTACAAGTTATTTCCTCTGTAAAAGAAGGCAAATAGTATTTATAATATAATTAATACGCGCTCCAAACAACATTTCCCCCTATACCATTATGTAATGGAGTAGTTTTGTATGAACCTGTAAATCAATATCGAATATCCTTTGAACCAATGATCATACAGAATGTAATTTTAATATATACTTCATAGATGCATATCAATTTAATTATGTTCGAAAGAGTGTAACGTCATTTAAAAGCAATCGAAACTATATTTACTATTTTCCTCAATGCATTGGAAAAGAGTTACAAGTAGTAAATTACAGTTACAATAGACAATCACAGACACATGATAGTCCCTGTAATTTAACTACACATTCGATTTTCATAAAATTTCAAATGACTTGACAAAATTATGCAACAATTACACATTTTAAATTTCAACCTATTTGGTTTGTATTTTTTTCCTTTGTCATATGCAATCAGACGAAGGACCGTTCAGAAGGATGGACGGACACGTTATTAAAAGTATTCTGTGAAATTACAGAGAACCTACAGATAATCCATTATCTTAAGTCTTATGTGAAATAACAGAGATTATAAAAACCGACATTCTGTTAAATAACAGAGAAGATATCCGGTAAATTTAGTATAGACTCCATAAATTAACATAGTTAAAAATACACAAGATTCTGTAAAATTACTTTTAATGATAATAATTTAGTTTAGTTTTTAAAATATTATAAATCACACAAAATTCAGTGAGGTACAAAAAATATGAGTTTTCCGAGAAAATTTGAGCTACTGTATCATTAAACTTTAACATAATTTGTTTTGATTCATCCTAGGGTTTGAATACGAGACATCCTGTCAGTGGAAGAACACCCTATCGTCTATAAGAGCTATTATTATTGCGTACAAGTGCTATTGAATATGTCTTTTATGATTCAGTGGGAGAGAAATCCCCACTAAATCTGAGGAGGTGATTTTTCCCTTTCTAAATTATTCCGAGTTAGATTAAAAGATCTTTAAACTAAATTTTCTTCTTTAATATTTCTAATAAAATGGCAAAATAATTTTTAAAGTGTAAATTTTGAATTACAAAATTTAACAATAATAAAAATATCTTTAAATAAAGACGAAGAAATCCCTTCAAGATAATAAGAAAGATTTCAAGATTTTTCCTTTCAAGATATCTTCCCCCTAAATAAGATAAGGGAGAAAAAAGGTGTAAAGTGATGACGGGGAAACTGAATCGTTTTCATTTTAAATATGCTGAAATTTTTCAATGAAAAAAAATCAGGATGCTAATCGAAATTATTAAAATCGACTAATTTACTTTATTAATTCAGATTCTTTTTATTTACTTTGTACGTTCTTATAAATAAGCTATCAATTTATATTCTTTACAGAAATCTATCTGCATCTGAAGAATATACACATTATTTAAGTAATGCAAAAAAAGACATATTTATTTTGTTTTTATTATTTTGTAAAATGTAACATTTTTATTTCAGTTTTTTCTAATTATTAAATCCTAAAATACTAAGGTATATTTTTTGTCTCATTTTCTTTAGAGTCTTTTCTTTTCCCATGAAAACCACAATTTTTTGCTGCAGATTTCGAAACTCAAGAATGCTTAAGAGCATTAATATTAAAAGCATTAAGTGTACGATCATTAACTTTTTTGTATTTTTTACGACTCATTAATTTTAAAATATTGAGCTATTATAATCTTCTAGATAATATTTCTAAGTAGAAAAAATAATTTTTTATATCGTGCCATTTTGAATTATAAAATATTTTTTTACATTATTATTTCTTTTAATAAGCCTTTTTTTTCCAATTAAAGTTGCATCAACTGTTCTTCACGTGTTAAAAGTATTTCATTTGATTGCGCCATATAGGTTTCTCTCATTTGATTGCGCCATATAGTTTTTTTCTCATTCGATTGTTTATTCCAAATAAAATTTTTAAAACTTTTTGTTTATATTACTAGCACTAAAGCAAAAAGCAAGTTATTAAACAGTTATTGAACTTTGTAATGTCATGGTATAGAATGTTTTATGTAATTTTTTTATTCAATGTTTCAAATATTAATAAAACATTGATGAAGTATATATAAATTCTACATAAAAAATCTAGATTTAATGTTTTTATTTTTTTTTTCATTGAAAGAATCTATATACAGGGTGTATCTAAACTAATGGGCAAGACTTTAAGGGGTGAAGTACAAATCAAGACAAATAATATTAAATGGAAACTAAGGGTCCAAAACGTCTTCCGAAGGAGATAGGCGCCATCAAAGTTTAGGGTCCAAAATTTGAAATTATTATAAAAAACGGAAAAATTGGTCGATTCGTTTGCAGTTTTCACGAAAACTATTCTTTATATCAGTATTCTCTTGAAAATAAATTATAAAGTTAAATTTCAAAAAATGCCGATAGAGGGCGTTTTAGACTTTGGAGTAACGAACAACTATTTTTTACCATTATTTTTTGCATCTCATTAATTTTTTTAGAAGTTTAGACATAAACTTAAATTTGGAGCTCAAAATCTGTGGTTAAGTACCGCAAACAGAACTGTGTTCAATGGGAATGGTTAGGTTCAAATTTCAAATGATTATAAAAAACAGAAAAATTGGTCAATTGATTTGCGGTTTTCACTAAAATTATTCTTTATGTCAGTATTGTCTTGAAAATAAATTATACAAATAAATTTTAAAAAATGTAGATAGAGGGCGCTTTTGACTTTGGAGTAACGTACAACTATTTTTTACCGTTATTTTTTGCATCTCATTAAAATTTTTTAGACGCTTAGACATAAACTTAAATTTTGTACTAAAAATCTGAATCGTTGAGAGTGGTTAAGTAGCGCAAATTAAACTGTGTTCAATGGGGGTAGGGAGGTTCAAATTTCAAATAATTATAAAAAACGGATAAATTCGTCGATTCGTTTGCGGTTTTCTCTAAAATCATTCTTTATGTCAGTATTTCCTTGAAAGTAAATTTTAAAGATAAATTTCAAAAAATTCCGTTATAGGGCGCCATAAACTTTAGAGTAACCAACAACTATTTTTAACCGTTATTTTTTTTATCTAAATAAATGTTTTAAAAGCTTAGATTTAAATTTTGAGTTCAAAATCTGAATCGTTGTGAGTAATTAAGTAGCTAAAAATTAAACTGTGTTCATAGGGTGGGCAGGGTATCATTTCAACTCCTGAACACCGTTCAGTTTGCGCTTCTTAACCCCTCCCAATGATTCAGAATTTGAGCTCAAAATTTATGTCTAAGCTTTTGCAAGCATTTAATTAGATACAAAAAATAACAGTTAAAACTTATTGTTGGTTAATCTAAAGTTTAAAGCGCCCTCTAACGGAATTTTTGAAATTTATCTTTAAACTTTATTTTCAAGGAAATACTGACATAAAGAATGGTTTTAGAGAAAACCGCAAACGAATCGACCAATTTTTTCGTTTTGTATAATCATTTGAAATTTGAACCTTCCCACCCCCATTGAACACAGTTCATTTAGCGCTACTTAACCACTCTCAACGATTAAGATTTTCAGCACAAAATTTAAGTTTATGTCTAAGCTTCAAAAAAATTTAATGCGATGCAAAAAATAATGGTAAAAAATAGTTGTACGTTACTCCAAAGTCTAAAGCGCCCTCTATCGACATTTTTTTAAATTTATGTTTATAATTTATTTTCAAGACAATACTGACATAAAGAATAGTTTTAGTGAAAACCGCAAATCAATTTACCAATTATTCTGTTTTTTATAATCATTTGAAATTTGAACCTACCCACTCCCTTTGAACACAGTTCCAGTTTGCGCTACTTAACTACAGATTTTGGGCTTAAAATTTAAGTTTATGTCTAAACTTCTAAAAAAATTTAATGAGATGCAGAAAATAACGTTAAAAAATAGTTGTTCGTTACTCTAAAGTCTAAAGCGCCCTCTATCGGCATTTTTTAAAATTTATCTTTATAATTTATTTTCAAGACAATACTGACATAAATAATAGATTTCCCGAAAACCGCAAACGAACCGACCAATTTTTCCGTTTTTTATAATCATTTCAAATTTTGGACCCTAACTTTGATGGCGCCTATCTCCTTCGGAAGACGTTTGGGACCCTTAGTTTCCCATTTAATATTATTTGTCTTGATGTGTAATATCACCCCTTAAAGTTTTGCCCAGTAGTTTAGATACACCCTGTATATATTCATATATATTACTTTCATAAACGGAAAATTCATCGCAAGGAAGGAACAACTTTTTAAGTAAAAAGAAATGTTATAAAACGCAAACTCGTAACATATAAGCTAATAAAATAGACAGTTAAAAATAATTATGGCTATTGCAATGAGATATTCGATAAATAAGCTGCAATAAGCTGACCTCAAAGAAAACGGAAGAGAAAGAAAAGAAAAAATAATACAATAATATTTTAAAGAAAAAATAATACAAGAATATGTGTTTAAAAAATGTCAACGTAAAATATTTAATTAGATATTTGAAAAAGTAATTCATGATTATTTTTCAACGCAACTACTTTTGTAAGTATTTTATACATAGAATTTAATCCTAGTGTTGTGTATTAAATATCATTTAAGGCTTCTTTTAAGCACTTTCATTGTAATTTTTTTAAATCGTTTTAATCTTTTTAAAAGCTATAATTTGACATTAAATGTTGCTATGTCAAAACAAGACTATCATCAAATTTAATTTTACGATTTTAAATTCAGTCACAATGCAGCACAAACAATGCCGAATATTAATGATCTTTGGGGAAAGTGAAATATCAACATAAGAACAGTTCAGGTTGGTTAAAAAAATTATAGAAAGTATTTCAATCTCCCAGGTAAGAATGATTGCGGACGTCCATCTGTTTGGCGAAGATCAACTAAGGACAATAGTCGAAGTTGATCCAACCAAAATAACGCAACAAATTGCGAATGAACTCAAAGTTTGATATTCCAATATCATTCGCCACTTACAAGGTCTACATACTGGACATACTCAGAATTTTTTGAAAGAAAATATTAATTAAACTATTTATGGTGTAATAAAGGATCAATAATAAAGAAATTATAGTAGAAAGTATGTATAAAATAAAATACTTTCGAATATTTGGTGTGAAAAGATGAAAACGCCACGCAATTTGGTGAACAGCACTTTTCGTGGCTAAAAGCAAACAGTTTTGTGCAACTGAAAATTATTGGATTTTCAGAATACGTGTAAATGGTATTTAATGAAATTAAACGTAAACAATGAGAGAATTTATTATATTATATTATATGTATATATGTATATATTGCTTTTTGCCGTAGTTATTTATCACTGGAAAAATATTTTCATATATAAAAAATGTATATTGAGAAAAACTCTTTTCATATATTTAAGCGTTTTCAAAAATAAAAGCAAGATGTTTCCATAGCAACAAAATCGAATCGACAATGCTCGGAATTTGATATTGAAACAATTTTAATTAATTCAAATTATGAATTTTATTTTATATCTCAAAATTTTTATGGCTAGATTTGAATATAAAATATGCTTTTAAAAAATACTAACCGACTTAAAAAAAGCGCTAAAATAAATTAAATAATTGTTTAAAATTTTCTAATGACAAAATTTTATCGAATAACTAAAAATCTGAAATCATGTGTCTGCATAAAAATGATAAATTTAATATGTACAATCTAATATCCAACAAACATGGATTTTCGAGAGAATATTTTTTACAAAAATGAATTTTCAGATTTATCATTTAATATACGGATATATACATTTAAAAAGTAATCAATTACTTTTTGAAGTTCGGTGCAAAACTACTTCCATTGATAACGATTAAGCAGCGAATTTCCTGAAGAAATATATTATTTTTTCCGACTTTGTATCATCTTTTCCACCATTAAAATAGTTTTGCACCGAGCTTCAAAAAGTAATTGATTACTTTTTAAATGTATATCAAAAAGTAATTGATTACTTTTTAAAATGTATGTTTAATGATGCATCGTCACTCCATCGCGTTGATAGAATATCTCTATTTTGACCAATGAGAATCCTCCACAATACATTTAAGTAATCGTTTTCTACGCTGTAAAAAATTCTATCCATTTTCTGCATTGTCACTCCATCGCTTTTATACAATACCTCTGTTTTGACCAATGAGAATGCTTCATAATACAGCGAAGTAATCATTTCTTATAAAACCGATGGAGTGATAATGCAGCAGACAGGTCAAATTTTTTACAGTGTATACAAGTGGTGGAGTGACGATGCAATAAGATTTTCAAATTTTTAACAGAGTAGATATTAGGTTGGCTATAATAACTGGCTCGTGAAGATAACTAGCGATTGCCATTTGTTGAAAATCATATCAATCAATCAATTTTTATACCTCGTATGCCGCCATACACTGTTAAAAATCTGCTGCATTTTGCTTCAACGCCCTCCACCACTTGTATATAATATCTCTATTCCAACCAATGAGAAAGCGCCATTTCACGACCAAGTAACCGTTTTCTATACAAGCAAGGGAGTGCGTTGCAGCAAAATGCAGCAGATTTTTAACAGTGTACTCTCTCCTTATATGAGTGTACTTTAACGGTGGATTTTCAGGTATTCGATATCTACTTTTGGAGTCGGTTATGCTCGATGTGGTCTTTTCAATTTGGTGGATGCGAGGACATGTGAAGTCAAGTTTTCTTCCTTTGGAAAGACCTCGCATCTCTGTGAGAGTAACACTAGGCATGTTCAGCGCAACTTACCGAAAAGACCAATGTTACCGACCGATTGTAGAGCAGTACGAAAGCGAATTGTGGCACCAATGAAAACTATCCTGCAGAATTGTAGTTGACATCACAGTTCGTCTTGATTATCATTTCGTACTGCTTCACAATCTGTTGGTAATATTGGTCACTTCGATAAGTTACCTGTAAGTTGCGTTGAGCATGCTCATATACTGTAAAAAATATGACTATTTTGCTGCATCATCCCTCCCCGCTTTTAGAGAATATCACTCTTTTGGCCAATAAGAATGCTCCGTGATAGCCTAAAGTTGTCGTTTTCTATAAAAGCGGTGGAGTGACGTTGCAGCAAAATAGTCATATTTTTACAGTGTAGCATAAAAAATAATGCTTCTGTTTGTGTGATGATTTAAACTTTTATAGAACTACACTGTAAAATATATGACTATTTTGCAACATCGTCACTCCCCCGCTTTTATAGAATATCATTCTTTTGGCCAATTAGAATGCTCCATGATACACTATAAAAAATATGACTATTTTGCTGCATCGTCACTCCACCGCTTTTGTAGAAAACGACTACTTCAGGCTATTATGGAGCATTCTCATTGTCCAAAAGAGTGATATTCTATAAAACGGGGGAGTGACGATGCAGCAAAATAGTCATATTTTTTACATGGTAGCCTGAAGTAGTCGTTTTCTATAAAAGCGGTGGAATGACGATGCAGCAAAATAGCCATATTTGTACATACCTGTGCAGGGTGCTTTAAAGAAATTATGTGTCATCAGGAACAGATCAGTAGCAGAAATCGAGGAAATAACTCAGTTTGCAGGTACACTGTTAAAAATCTGCTGCAACGCACTCCCCTGCTTGTATAGAAAACGGTTACTTGGCCCCAAATGGAGCTTTCTCATTGGTTGGAATAGAGATATTATATACAAGCGACGGAGTGCGTTGCAGCAAAATGCAGCAGATTTTTAACAGTGTATTATTGCATTAAGTTAACATGGTTCAGTTATCGAAGAAAAATAAACAAGCAATGGATAGACCAACAAAACACGCTGTACGCATGAGAAAGAAGCGCTTACTGGAATCAAATAGGGATAAAAGGTTGAGTCTTCAAAAAAGGAGACAGAAATATACTATTAAATGTACACTATAAAAAATATGACTATTTTGCTGCATCGTCACTCCACCGCTTTTATAGAAAACAACTACTTCAGGCTATCACGGAGCATTCTCATTGGCCAAAAGAGTGATATTCTATAAAAGCTTCATTGTCACTCCCCCGCATGATAATGAAGCAAAATAGTCATATTTTTTACAGTGTAAATCAAAACCTGTCGACCTACTTCTTTTGGTATCGGTATGAGCCTTCCTGTTTGATAGATAACAGAACTTGACCGGGATCCAAATAGATTTCGCGCTGTTATCGAAATCAGTAACTGCTCATCATTTCTGCTATCGCCCTATCCAAAACCTGCATTTTTGCTAAATATTTGCTATTTTAAGTCGGCACTCTATTTAAAATCTGCAGCTTCAGCTGCATCATCACTCCAACGCTTTTATATAAAACAGTTAGTTTATTATGTATGGAGCATTTTTTATTGGTCAGAGTAGAGATACTCTATACAAACACTGGAGTGATTATACGGCTATAGCTGTACATTTATCACACACTGTAAAAAATTTCACCCTTTTTCTGCATCGTCACTCCATCGCTTTTATATGAAACGGTTATTTCGCTGTATGATGGATCATTCTACTTGGTCAAAACAGGGATATTCTATAAAAGCGATGGAGGGACGATAAAGCAATAAATGTTGTTATTGGGCAATCTTCTTTAGCAAACTTCTCAAAGCCTATCTGGATCCCGACATTTTTCAGTTCAGATTTTGCTTGTTGTAGAAAAATATCTTATATCTGTACATGAGTAATTGCTTGAAAAATGGACGCTTTAATTGGCTGATTGCTTCAGAAAGAATTTGAATTTTTAAAGTTTTTATTTTTAAAAACGTTCTAATCATCATAATTTAATGAAATTAAAATGGAACTACATGGGCATCTTATGCTTTCAAACAAAAAAAGAATTATCAAAATCGGTTCATATTTAAAGAAGTTATGAGTGAACAACAAATACATACAGGTCGAAATCATAACTTTCTCTTTGAAGTCGGTTAATAAATACATATAAGTATCGATATAACAAAATTATACTTAAAACAAACTAAAACTGATAAAACTTAACTTATTTAAATTAAATTTATCTAAACAAGTTAAACATGAAGATTTTTTTTTCGTTAGAGTGTATTTAACATAAAGCAATTTTTTGAAATTGCATTCCTTCGCCAACCCATGAAAATTCGGAAAATAAAGTAATTTTCATAATTTTTTACGGACACTGTATGGAGGTTCCGCCTTTTTTTTTTTGTATAAAAGTATATATTCTCATGAGAAGAACATTCTATATTTTGTTTAGATTTTTCGGAGCATGCCCGTTAGGATGGGTCGAAAAAATCGAATTTTTTCAAATCAACTACTAATTGTACGGAAAGTTGCCTTTTGCAATTAGAAGGAAACGCAAAAATATTATTTGAAATCGGTTACTATCTTTAGGTCACGCATCGCACTTGAAGTTCGGAAAATTTGAATAAAGATGATATTTTTTGGAATTAATGAATTAATGAGGAAAATTATATAAATTTCGAACCTACTTCTAATCGTGCTGAAAAATTTCCTTTTATAACTAAAAATGTAACGTGTTTTTTTTTTTTTTTTTTTTTTTTTTTTTTTTTTTTTGAAATCGGTTAATATTTTGGGGTCTCGCATCGCCATTTAAGTTAGCGAAAATTATCAAAATTGACAATGTTTCATATAAAAGATGAAAATTTGTTTTCTCTTCTCATCTACTTCTAATAACATAAAAATATTCCATTATATGCATAAAAACGTAAATTAAAATCAATTTTAAAATTGGATAATAATTTCTTATAATACGTTGTTTATATTACGAAAAAGTTTTAAAAAATATATTTTTCAACTATCTTATTTATATAAAGTTAAATATTTATATTGAACAGATTAACACTACTTAATGAGACATTTTGTAACAAAAAAATTTAAATAATTTTAAACAAGTTTTACTCAAACAATATTAGGCGTTTTGCATTGTAGTAATTTTAGAGTATAATAATTTTTCTTTCTTGCCTTCATTTTTCCCCACACGTAAAACCTTGTAATGAGATTTATTATCTAATTTTGGCATTAGTGATAGAGGAAAGCAAAGTTTATCTAACATGGCCGTGTCTGATATTAGAGCCACATGCTTTTTCAGAAGCCTCAATCACAAGTTTCACACATCATTCCACCGCTTGTGTGTGGCACGGAATCGCCTTTATTGTTTCCACTCCCGATTCTGAGAGAGATTTCGATTCAATAAAAGAGAAAATTCTCTCTGGGCTAATTCCATGTAATATGGGTGGTGAAGTAACTTTGCAGCTTTCCCAATTAATTAGTTCAGTAGAATTCTGAGCACCAAAATTTAACTTGGGTATCACAAAATCTCTCACAGTCGTCACTTGTTCTGTTACCAGTTTTATTGCTTTCAATACTCGTCATAATCCTAACTCTTGCACATGTTCCCTCTCATCTGTGATCATTGCCAAAAGTAGATTTTCTGGGTGAGCGAAGTAAGCGTTATGCTCAATAACAGGGTCTGTAAATTCTGCAGACTTTTTGGTAGGTAGCGCGATGTTGTTATTATCTTGTGCTTTGGTCCATATATAATAGAATTATTCTTTTTAATTTTAAACTATACAGTCACATATGTTTTCATGATGAAAAAAACTAACTGCTTCATTTCAATCTTAAGGTTTTATGAGGCAATATAGAATCTGAGAATTCTATTGGCGGCCGTTAGCGATCGGGAATGAGAAATGGGCCCTGGATCTCGGACAGAAAGATCCTCAGGACAGAAGCGCGATCGCTCAGCATTTGACACTTCAAAAAGTTCTTTACTAAGATCATTTGGGTTTTCAACAGTCTCTATTGCGCTATCGCAATAGATTGATTCAAACTTGTTGACAGGTGGTCTTTCGCAAGCAGGTAGTTTCTTGCCTATAGGACAGTGAATAATGCTGGCCAGTTGCTTTTACCATGAATATATTGAAACAAGTGTCTAAAAGGCAATTCGATGAAATGCAAAATGCAAATACACCATTCCTAGGGCCTGCCTATCTTTATTTCCAAATTTCGAATAACCCCTTTTTTTCAATCCCACATTGATATGGGTGCCGTCACATCCAATTACAAGGAAATCATCTAAGGAGATATTTATTCTTCTGAGACAGATATAAAACGGCATTTTCACAAATATTTTTTCCGGTTCCCTTCGTAGGCGTTGCATGATCAATACATTTTGAGTCCGGCTTCTGAATTAAATAAATGTGCTTTTCCCTTTTTCATCTTCGATTGTGCTTTACACCGATTATTTTCTTGATATAACGTATTGTCCTTTCTGCCGTCGAAATATATACCTCGAACAACAATAACATTGTCCTTTTGTAAAAATGCAGCAATTTCGACATCAGTATTCTCAACCTTAACCTTAACACGAGAACAATTAGTTTCTGAGTTGATATAATTTCGGTTTGTAACATGTTTATTAGATTTCTCCTTTCTTTCGTTCCTTTTTTTAATCTTAGCCGTTTCTTTGAGATCAATGTTGGTAATTTTATCTATCCTAGTTCTTCTTTGGCCATAGATAAACTTTTGCTTAATTTTTGGAATATTTATCTCCTTATCACAGTTGCAGTTTATGAATATGAAACATTTACAACGATCTAGTAAAACACAAGTGCATTTTAGATTCATGGTGCATTTACATGACGCTATAGCAAAAATTTTTAATGACAATTTACAATTTTGAATTCAGTTTTGAATTTCGCTTTAAAATTCAATTTATTTTTATCTCGCATAAATGATTGTCTAATTTTATAGTATTTTTCATGATAGGCTTTTGTCAATTGCAACATTCTGGCTTCAGACACTGTTGGTACTGATGACTTTTCATAAATGTATTTAATTTTTTAGCTACTATTTCTGTGATATCAGAAAAACAATCTGACTTTTTCGTTTGTGAAACAACTTGCAAATTATATCTTACTTCAAAACAGCAGCGCAAAACATCTTCGTGTGATGGCTGTTGATTTATATTGGGTTGGGGAAAAAGTAAATTCGTTTTTTCCCAATAGATAGCTTTAAAGTCCCATATCTCGAGTAATACTAACTCAATTAAGTCATACTATACAGCGTTTGAAAGGTAACAGTTTCTAGAAAATTCTAGATATAAAGGTAGCGTCATCTGTTTAACTAGTCAAAAGTTATTGCGTTTTAAAAATAGAGATTTCAGAAGATCATTTTCGTCACATTTTAGTTTTTTACTTCCAAAAAGGGAAAAATTGGCGCAGGCTCATCGAAACTTGTGTGGCATTTATGGTGATCAGTGCTTAAGTAAACGCCAAAGTCAGAATCAGTTTCCTCTTTTTCCTTCCGAAAATTTCGATGTTAAATATGAAGCTTTCCCTAGCCGGCCAATCCTTGAAAAATTCGATGAAATTTTAAAAACAATCCAGGTAGACTGACATATTTCTTCCCACGACATTGCTACGGAACTAAACATTAACCATAAACCACTTCTGTACCATTTACATAAAATTTGATACCAAAAGAAACTCGATACTTAGGTTCCCCATAAACTTACAGTGAAAAATTTAATGGACAGAGTTTTCATTTGTGAATTGCTATTGAAACGGTATGAAATCGAGCCATTTTTGAAACAAATCATTACGGGTGATGAAAAGGGAATCACGTGTAACAACAATGTGCTAAAAAGATCGTGATCGAAGCTTCACAAATGGTGGCAAAGCCCGGATTGATGCCTATGAAAGTGATTCTGAGTGTTTGGTGGGATTGGAAAGGAATTTTCCATCATAAGCTGCTCAAACCTGGCCAAACCATCATTCAACTATCTTCTGTAAAGAACTAATGCGATTGAAGCAGGCAATTAAAAAACCCGGTCAAAATTGATCGAAAGGAAAGGCGCTGTCTTCCATCACGACAACGCTAAACCACACGCATCTTTAGTCACTCGGCAAAAACTGAAAGAGGTTTGTCGGGAAGTTTTGATGAACCCACCATATAGTCCGGAACTGGATCCGACGGATTACCATTTGCTCCGCCCTATGCGGCACTCTCTTGAAGGTGTTAAGCTGGTTTCAAAAAAGGCTTGTGAAAATCACCTTATTCAGTTTTTTTCCCAGAACTCTCAGAAATTCTACAATGGCGGAATTATTATTTTACCAGAAAAATGGCAAAAGGTCATCGAACAAAATAGCACATAAATTTTAATTAGTTTTGTTTTATTTATATAAATAAATTCACTTTGAAAAACACGAAAAAAAGAACTTACTTTTTCCCCAACTCAATATTAAAGTCTTTTGGAGGGTCAAATATTAGGCAATCCAAATTTTGCCCTGTAATTAACTTAGATTTATTATTATACATACTATATTTGAACGAAGAGTAAAAAACAAACGAATATCAAAACCGTTAAATAATTTCGATAAATTCAAAGAAAAAAAGCCAGAAAAGAAATCGAAATGATTTATGATACAATGGAAACATATCTACATATGAAACATTACTGTTTGTGGTAATCACGTGACAAGCCTGAAAACCACCTGCGTTCACAGCCCATCTGCGCGCTGAGCATGAGCAAGTGTAATAGGAAAACATCGATTTATCAGTTATTTTTGTAATCAACCTATGTCAATTTTGATCATATTTTCCAAATTTCAGGTACGATGCTCGACTTAAAGGTATTAACAGATTTAATAAAGAAAATAAATGATTTTTTTTAATTGTAAAAGGTGGCTTTAGCGTACTATTACAAGCAAGTTCGAAATTTCTTTAATTTTTATCATTAATTCCAAAAAATGTCATTTTTGATCAAATTTTCCGAACTTGAAGTGCGGTGGGTGACCTGAAGATATTAACCGATTTCAAAAAAAAGTTTTTGCGTTATCTTTTAAATTATAAAAGAAAACTTTTCTGCACTATTAGAAGTAAGTTCGAGTTTTTTTTTTTTTAATTTTCATCATTAATTAAAAAAAAGTCCTTTTTGATCAAATTTTTCGAACTTCTAGGGCGATGCTCAACCTAAAGATATTAACCTATTTATGTATATAAAAAAAGCGTTATCCTTTGAATTACAAAAGGCAACTTTTTCGCACTATTAATAGTTGATTTAAAAAAAATTGATTTTTTCGACCCACCCTAATGTCCGTATGGAGACCTTCCTTGTTAGAGAAAATTGACAATGCGAAGAAACTTAATATGTGTCTACCACCGACGTTAAACGAAATCTCACGTCGTATAATCGGCCCGTCAAATGTTACACTCGTTAGCTTACAAAAGACTATTGTACCCACATTATTTACTACATCTATTACCAACCGACTACAACTTTTTTAAATATTCAGATAATTGTTTCATTAGAAAAAGTTTCGCCGATCAAGATGATGTCGGAAAAGCCCAATATGAGTTTGTCGCTTCCAGAAGCCAAAACATTTTTGTAACAAGATTCATTAAACTCTTTCTTGTTATCAAAATGTTTTAATGCAATGTCTTTTATGTTAATTATAAAAAAATTTGTTTTAAAAACGTTATAGCATTTTTACTTTGAATTGAAAATGATGCATTTTTTTGCACTTAGATAATATAAGGAGAATATTGTAAAGAATGCATTGGTTATTTTCATAAATAAACAAGTCGGAAATTCTACATCAAACATAGCAATCCAGGTGAGTTCGTACTGTAAAGAACTTTTAAAGTATTCAGATATTGCTGTTATAGTACATAGTACTTCGGATACAATATACTAACCGAAATATTTTGTATGTCCCAGTAAAAACTATCTGTCTTCTATTGCATAGGAAGTAACTTGTATTAAACATCAGCAAGCTATTTCAGTTTCCTAAAATGTAAAATAGTTTAATAGAATTAAAACTCACCCAAACAATGCTTCCCCATATTATTATTAAACGGAATAGTTTTTGTGACTCTGTAAATTAATAACAAATACTCTGTGCCCCACAGATTGTACAGAATGTAGTTTTAGTATACTCTTCAGAGATGCATATAAAGTTTA
Organism: Maratus speculifer; assembly: GCA_964019185.1. Lineage (NCBI taxonomy): Eukaryota > Metazoa > Arthropoda > Arachnida > Araneae > Salticidae > Maratus > Maratus speculifer. Next base: position 295,406,191 of record OZ025297.1, on the reverse strand, counting down.
TTATGTTTGAACGAGTGTAAATTAATTAAAATGCACTTGAAACTAATATTTAACGTTAGCCGTTGTGTAAAGAAATTCAGTTGAAAGAAGTAAATTACAGTTAGAGTAGACAAAATTTTCTTGTAACTCAACTATACCTCCCATTTACATAAAATTTGAAATGAATCGACAAAATTATGCAACAATTATGTATTTTAAATTTCAAATGATTCGATTCGGTCGCTTTTGCGTTGTTATATGCGGTTTATTATTGTTGTTATATGCGGTATGTTTCATCATAATTACAAACTCACCTAAAATACGAAGCAATAAAATTTTTCAAAGAATTTTATTTTGGAATTCAATAAAGAAATATATTATAAACACGCTTTTTATTTAAAAATAATGTAATTGATTTTAAGAACAATAGGATCATTTATAAGCTGGTATTTTAATCTTTAAATTTCGGCGAGTCTTTCCGTGAATTCCATTGCATCCACTAATGGCAAATCACATTCTATCTTCGCATTTTACTTATTTATCATACGTAGTATAGGGTAAATCTTGTAATGATTTTGAAAATCAAAAGAAAAAATTTTGACGGATTTACACGTTTCAGAAACTTTTAGAAAAATATATTTTTAGGAAAAAATTGCCGTCCGTCTGTCTGTCTGTAAACGCTCTATCTCCCGAAAAAATTGAAATAGAGTCTTTAAATTTTTAATTTACTTGTTTTGTAAAAAGAGGACGAAGCTTATTTAATATCAGTAATCCCGATTATCTGGATCTATGTCTTTCGGACTCTCGAAAAATTCTCTCTGATGAAAGGTATACAAAAGTTTTCGAATATTTTTATTTTAGGGAGTGGACGAAAAAAGCAATAGAATAACATAAATTTATGCATAAAAGAACAAAGTCGATCGGATTATTAGTTGCCGAGATATTTGTAATCCTCTTTTCCACATTTTTCGATTTTTGATGATCCTTTATTTCATTCAAATTTCAATTCAAAGATATATTTTAATTGGAAACTACTTTTAACCCGACGAAGTAAATTGCTAGTTAATATAATTATTATTTTTGGAGTGATGAGAATGTTTCTTTTTCACAATTCGGGACTACTTGAGTAGTTTAGCGTTATATATTATTTGTCGAAATTGGTACATCAGCAATTCATTAATAGAGCATTACTATGTATATTAAAAATATTTAAAAAGACTTTTAAATTTTGTTTTGGAATTGCAATGTATTTTATAAATAGTTTACACATATTATATTTTCATATATTATACTATGTATATATTTGATGGGTAAGTATTACGGTGGCTCCCAACGGTTAGTTTCATAATGTCTTTCAAACATGAACTTTTATGTAATGCTTCTTTCTTTTTTAAAAGGGTATTTTTTCAGATCTGTTTATAACAGTTTATTTATCAAAAATCTCATAGGTTATAATCTTTTTCCCCTAGTCTTCTACATTTTGTGAGTAAATACATTAAGGCTGGAGAAATTAAAAAATTTAACACTACTTCAAGAAATGTTATAAGTCAAACAGAGTATTGTAGATACGGCATCATATAAGCTTAGACGGCGTGGACATGTTTGCAGAATGAATAAAGTAGGCCTTTGACAAACCTTTTTTAAATGGAGCTCGAAAGTTACGAAGGAGGGGTATATCATATTTTGTTGAAAAGTCATTGAAGGTTGTAAGTTAAGTGGTGTCATTGCCCTGGGCACAGAGAAATATAAAACAGCTTTTTCTTATCACGAAATAAACTGTTCCGTAAAAATTTTTAATTACGAGGATTTATTTTATGAGATTATATGTTATCTATTTGCGCTTTACATCTTGTCTTTTTTGATTCGAATCTTAGATAATTGATTATATGAGGAATTTAAGCTTCCCTTTAAAAAAAGTCGACTTTTTAGGCTGTGTAACATAAAAGTTTCTATAAATGATAAAAAAAAAAGAAAAAAAAAACATATAACATTTAGAATTTCAACAACTGTAAATTACTTCGTTTTTAAAAATTAGCTACAATTTGAGCCAACGTATGAATTAAAACATATTTATGATTTAGTCAATGTTGGGAAACTCTTTCTGAAATATCACTGAAATAAAGAATTAAATTAACGATAAAGTTAACATCTCTAATCCGATATCCTAGGGTCCGGCTAGATTTTCGGAAAAACAACTGAATTGGAAAAAAATAAAATAGAAAAGCAGATTGAATTAAATTTTGATGAATCGGCAGAAGACATTTTGACTAATGAGTCCAACGTTTAGGATGTTATCAACCGAACAGCGCCCAAACACATTGACTCTGATAATTATGATGTGGAGGAGTCAAACATCAGTTCCTATCAAGCATCTAACGCCTTGAATATATTTATCAGTTTTTCTGAGTTCAGCAGTTCGGTCAACCGTGTTGAAATTATGAAGCATTAGACGATAAGAAATAATTTCCTAAAAAAAGTAAGAGAGAAAACAACAACAAATTAAGTTGATATTTGAGAATTGTTTAAGGAGGCTCTCCGACTAGGCCCGCAGTGCACATTTTCATTTTATAGTCATGAACATATGTCTTATTTTACGTTATTGGGTGGGGTTCTTTTTTTCCTATTCAAGATGTTTAGAAAGTAAAAAGCATGCACTATTAAAATTTTTGGTTAATCCAACTTTTACACTTTTTGGACATTCATCTTGTACATCCGTACAATTTAGCAATCCAGTATGCTTCAAGTCCCGAACATGCAATATTAGAGGATATTTACTACATAATCATTATTATTCCTCTAAAATAAATCCTTGGAGATGTCACTTAAGACGGATGGCTGTCATAATTCGTAGTAACGTCCAAAACCAGGCCGCTATTCATTTTGCTTCGTTACAATAATATTCCGAATCCAGGGGATAAAATAAATTCTGACTCGGGATTATTTAAATAAATTAAAATTATGTATTAAAAAATTAATGTACATAGTGTGTTCCGTATGTAAGTTGAATGACCTCACACCCTCGAAGCACTAGCGATGGTGACAGGAAAGATGGTGGTGGGTTTAGAGAAGCCAACGACACGTTAGTTGATTGAAGGCTACCAATGCGCATCGCTGCAATTTCGAATCCTTGTTTAATGATTTGGAATTTCAAGATGCAGAGTTTCAAGAAACATCATTACGCGATAAAAATTTGTGTTCCGTTAAAGAAAATGGGCGGCAATACTACTGCTATGGTGATAATACCATGTCTCAAAATATGGTTTAGTGTTGGCACAAGGTGTTCCGGGAAGAGAGGAGAAAGACCGCAGTGCAGAGGACGGAAGCAGCTTTGTACACCCCTCCATATCACATTCCGAAAAAGTCAAGGGGCATGTTTAACTCTGATTGGCGGCAGGGTGTAAACAGTCATTTTCATAAGAAGTCCTGCTAAAGATCCAAAGCAATGTGGAATATCGAGGAAGAGGTCAGAAACTCTTGGCGTCTTCATCATAACAACGCGTGACTCCGCCGTCACGGCATACTTAGCAAAACAAGGTGTGGCCCCAGCCACCATTTATCCCTCACTTGTCACTACCGGACTTCTTTTTGTTCCCGAGGATCAAGACGTAATACAAGAATCTCATTTCGGGACTCTGAATGTCGATAAAGAAACAACAAACCGGAAAAATCTTTTTCGATTTTCAAAACGATTGCAATACTTACCCTATACTACATATGATGAGTAAGTAAAATTATGGTGGATACTTAAATTACATTTTAATTTAGTTAGCATACGAAGTTTTTTCCCTGACACTAGTTTTTAACAAACATTTATGAAATATTTGAATACAATCTTTATGTAATAGAAAAATAAAGTTGAAATTTATTGTGTAACTATAATCAATCTTAAAAGACATAAACACTAAATACGAAAAGATAATGTATCAATTAAATAGATACTTAATACTTAAAAAAATTTTTTTTAAGGGAATTTAATAATAAAAAAAATCGGTATTTCTTTTATTCAGCGAAGGATTTCACTAAATAAAATGTTTGTAATGCAAATAAAATACAAAGTAAATGAACGGATTTGTTATGTATTACATTCCCCAGAAGATAAATTTAGAATTTGGGAAGAGATTATTTATTAGTAAGATACAATTCATAGGAATAATGATATCTAACCATTATTATTTTCTAATAAGGCCTGTGGGAACTTAATATAGAACGGAGAATTTCAAATCAATGAAGCTTGAAACGATCGCAAAATAGACTTTTTGTTTCACAATCTATCTGAATCAATGACCCAAAGTTTATTAGACTATACAGTAGAACCCCGATCCATCGTTTTTCAAAGGGTGCGGAGAAAAAAACGATGAATGCGGGAAAACGATGAATACGGGTTAGCATCAAAAGAGGAAAAAACACAATATTTATGCCTTACTAATGCATGCAATGTATACAGTGTACTAATAAATATTAATTTGTTTCTTACTAAACTGTAAAATAAATCAGTTGAAGTTACAGAAAATTGATATTTATTTTAAAAAATCAATATATATTTTTGGTTTTCTGTTCATTTTTTTAAGTCAAAAAATAAATTTACAAGATATACAACTCTTTTCTGGTCATTTTCTGTAATTTCATATGCGTATATAAAAGTACATACAGTTTCAAAAGTCGTAATTGCATCAGAGTTAGAACTATGACGGTTCAGCTTCATCGGCATGAGCGTTATACCCTGCTTCTTCGCAATTATTTTGATTTTTTGCATTATCAAACATTTCTCCTAAGTTTAGGACACCACATGTCGCAAAATCTTGATCAGTGGAAACATAATCGCATCCTCTGCTATATACAACCACTCTTCATCCGCATTATTGTCGCCATTATCAACACAAACAACTCAAATGACTTATTTTAGGATAAAAAAAGTAATTCCAGTTTGTGTTTCATAGGAATTCGCATGACTTTCAATTTCATTTCGGTGAGGAGAAGATTTTTACAACGATGAATGCGGGAAAACGACTTTTTATAGAACGATGAATGCGGGTTTCGTTAACATTATTTAAGTATAATTTGTGCAGGGACCGTAAAAATAAAACGATCAATGCGGGAAAACGATGGATGCGGGAACGATAGATCGGGGTTTTTGTATATCGAAACTAGAAGATACATAGAACTTAAATACCATAAAAAATACTGACTATGATTCTAACTAAGGAATTTCCCCCTGAATTAAATCAATGTTGAATTAATAGAGCAAACAAATGCTATAGTTAAATGACGTCATAAAAATAAAAGTGTAGATTAATTTAAAAAACTAAAAGATTTATTTTGACTACTAATATTAGAATATGAACTTTTATGCAATGTAAAAGATCTTGAGGGGCTTATAAAAATAATTCAATTTAATTTATAGTTACGTCAATCTAGAAATATTTTCCTCATTTAAAAAAAAATCTTAAAAAAAACTATTTGGTACTGGGCTTTTTAATTTAAAACATTTAGGTAAATCTTTATTACAGCGATCTCCCAGGAGGTAAGACAAGCAATTAAAATGTATAGACATATTATATTACGTGCATTACATTATAGTCACACACCGCACTTTTATATGAGATATTTATAGGACTAATATGACAGTTTATGAGGTATATAGACAGTATATCGCGTATTGCTTATATACTCATATATGTGACCATGTAAACAAATATGTGAATTTATAAGAGCGAATTTGGTGTAATCGTAATAGCAGGGACTGCAATAAAAAGGGAGAATTTTTTTCCTACAATAATTTTACTTACCCATCATACGTAGTATAGAGTAACTCTTGCAATCGTTTTGAAAATCGGAAACAAATTTTTGACGGATTTACACGTTTCAGACACTGGAGATTCCGAAAAACATATTAAAAAAAATTGCCGTCCTTTCGTCTGTAAGCGCTCTATTTCCCGAAGAAATCAATATAGAGACTTGAAATTTGGTATGTCCGTAGTATGTAGGAATGGAATGAAGCCTATTTAATATCTGTAACCTCAATTATCTGGAACTATTTTTTCGGATACTCGAAATATTCGCTCTTATGAAAGGTATGTAAAATTTTTCGATTTTTTCTTTTATTTTAAGAAATAAATATAAAAGACAATAAAAAATGTAAATTTTGCATAAAAATTGAAATCGATTAGATAATTTGTTGTCGAGATATTTGTACTCATGTTTTTTACACGCTTAGATTTTTAACGACCCTGTATTTAATTCAAATTTCAATTCAAAGATATATTTTAACTAGAAATGGAACGCTTAATTTAACGCAGTAAATTGTTAGTTAATGAAATTATCATTTTTGGAGTTATAAGGATGCTTATTTTATGCAATTTCCTGTTACTTGGTTTTATTTTCATATTTTATAGTATGCATATCCATGATGGGTAAATATTACGGTGGCCCCGCAACGACTATTTTTTTTTCTACTAGAAGCTGTAGCATGAAATTCAGGAAAAGAACAATGCTTTTATTTTAGTATTTATAACCAAAATTTACACTTATTAACTTTTCGCACGTTCCTTCGTATATAGCATCCGATCTCAATGAAAATTAATATATCATAAGCATGTATTTAAGGAAAAATCTCACTGAATTCATCATTAGGTTTTTAAAAATCTTTTTAATAATCTACTGCATTAATTCATTTTCATGTGCTACACAATGATATGAACACTGCTTAAAAATTCAGCTTAGTAGCTAATATATGAAACAAACAATATAATTATTGCAAAAACGTGATTAAACATAGAACAAATTCAACCCCATAATGTATTTTGATCGATATTTTCCTATTTGGAGTTTATAGGCGTTTTTAATTTTGAATTTTTGGCATATTGTCCTCTATTTTAACCAACTGCTCTAACCAGTAAACTGCAAAGATTCCCAGTTGGAAAAATCAGGATAATATTATTGTATTAGACTGACTGAGTGACAGATCTAGGTAATTCTGCTTATTGAAAGGTCCGCTGATTGTATCAACAAGTGGCTATGAATTATCTTCAAGCAAATCAAGAAGAAAATTATATATTTATTGGTTCAAAGAGAAACACACCATTCACTTTACTATAAAATAAATCAAAATGCAACTCAAATCGCAATTGAATATTCATTCGACTGTCATTTTGATAATATTTCAGGTACCAAACACAGATAAAGAATTAAACCAAAAATCATAACGATTCCATTTGCGATTTTTTTCTTTTTTTTCAATTTTAATAATATTGCCCTTTTATATTTGAAATTCCATCACATGTGATCTTTCAGCCGATCAATGCAATTCCCGCCAGCTTTGGCGGACGTCTTAGAATGGTTTATTTATTAATTTATTTTATTATTTTTTTTAACTAAAGCTCTTGATGAAAGCCTTTGTTTCTTAAAAGCGCAAAATTTCCGTTTTTGAAACCCGCTAATACTGCTTTTACTTTTCTGCTGTAAACATCTTCGCAAGGTTTACAAGAACTGTAAGAATTATGTTTTCCAATCACTTAACGTGCTTTGTTAGTTGTTTACGCTCCGCTAATTGGTTATGGTTTTATTGTCTTATGGTTTAATCCCCGTAATAGGGCGATAGCGGATTAATGCAAATGGATTTTTAAAGCGATTTCATAAATCGTAATTTAGAACCCATTTTAAGTTGCTTTTGAAAATTTTCTCAAAACCAATCGGACGTTTTAATACACTAAACTGTTTTGTATATGTAGGTTTCTCTTTCTTGATGTGGCATTCATTATTCAATTGCAGTTCAGATGTTTGCTTAGTGATAATTTCGTTCAATGTTCATATCATTTTGCACTAAAATATTTTTAGATAATTCATATATCTAATGAATGGGTTTTCATTTTGTCGTTATGTATTATATAAGTTTACTATAGCTACCCCCAAAAAGTCATTTTCTAATATTATTTATCCAGCACCTGATTATTAACACGGCAAACTTCCCCCTGTGAATATCATTAGAAATTTCCATCCTATTGAACTCTGTTTCTATACAAAATATCTGTTATAATAAGTCAAAATTTCCCATTGAATTTTACAGTTGGAAGTTTGTCCAGTTGGTATTCAGGCTCTCTATTTATGGGTTTTTGTCATAATATGACAAAAATACTTTTTATGTCATTTTGAACCGCGGTGTAAAACATTTATATTGCCCGATTTTTTTCTCTTCCACATGAACGTTCGTTGAATGGTGCGTAATGTTAGATTTTAAAATTTAAAATATATATATCAGGATTCATATTATATAAAGCAGATGATAGAGGGAAGTGTTCAAATTTCCTGTTTGAAGATTTCTTTTTTAATACCCATTTGACATTTTTTAATTTGAAAAATTGCAGCATTCCCTTTAAAACGTTTTTTATGTTAAATGTATTCAAGATAGTCAATTTTATATATACCGTAAACTTTCTTTACATGACATATAGATCAACGTATGGGAATAGAAACCACAATCCAAAAAATCTTCGATTTTTTTTTTATTATCTACAGCCAAGGAATTTAAGAAGGAAAAAGGGGCCTTTTTTATTATTCGTATAATAATTCCAGTTTTAATTTGATTTTGAACATTTTATTGGAAATTTCTTTGAAATTAAAAAGGAAATAATTATAAGATCTCAATTCCTTATGAACTTCATTTTTATTTTAGCCTTTTAAAGTAAAGTTTGGCATTAAAATAAATAATGAAATGATTCGATAAAGTAATTGTTCAATTTCCCTAGCAAAATTTGAAAAAATAATTTTTTTTTTGAAAAATTTTAATAAATTGTAAAATGTATCTTCTCGCACAAATGTATTGTAAATGTATCTTCTGGCACAGCTTGAACATTTGAACTAATATATTTTTAAACTATTCTTAGTAGCGTGCTGTAGAATTTTAAGTACCGGATTTATCATAAGTTAATTAGTTTGAAAAAAAATAAATTAACAAATACGTGTAAATATTTATATATTCGAATTTTAAATGCAACTGTGACACTAAAAATATTTTTAATATTTGAATTCTAAAGAAAACCTATTCAAATTCCCCTGAATATTTCTTTAGCTTTAATAATTTAATACCTAAATTGAAATTGAATAAAAGATGCAAAGAAACACTTTTACAGTGCATTATAAAATTAACTCTTCAAAATTTAATTCGATCATTATTTTCAGCAGCATAATTTCTGCAAACCGTATGGAATAAAATATTTTAAAAATTCTTAAAAAAGTATTGCTATGTCACAAGAAAATAAAAAGAAAAGAGAATATGAATATTGCTTATTGCTTAATTTAAGGGCGTTAAACAGGAGTTATTGGAAAAGGAATATTAAGTTCTTAATCTAAAGTTATATTTAAGTAGTGGCAGTACATCGCGCACGTAGAGGAGGGAAAGAAGCAACATGGTGGAAAATTAATGAATACATAAAACACTCACCTGAACCAGCAAACCACTCCATCTTCTCTAGTGAAATTCACCAGATAACTTATACAAAATATTTTATTCCGTTGATACAAAGATTGTCATTAATATTGCTAAATGTAATTTTTTTATTTTTATTTTATTAATAACCCTTGTATGTATCATATAAAGAAAATAGGAAAATATTTCATAAAACACAATAACAACTTTAATTGAAGAACACACATTTTATTTGCTCTTGCATAAATGTAAAATAAGGGGGGAGGGGGGAGAAAGAACAAGCCTAATTAGTGCACCAATTAAAAAAATTAATTACAAAAGTAAGGCATAATCAATCTGGATACATAACTTCAACAGATTTTCAGGAGAGCCACTTAGAAAACAAATAAGAACAAGCATGTCCTTTCATATGTGGGAATTGAATTTTTAGTTTGTCACAGTTCGTGAGAAGCATTAAGACCCTAAGCCGATGGTAAGTGAAGTTTAAAAACAAATTACAAAAAATATGGTTCAATCTCACCACTTGCAATTAGTCTGCACAGAATGTGAACACTTTCTTTAGGAGATTGCTCTAGTTTTCACTAGGATCCTTTATAAGTCCACAGACCTCTCCGCTATCAGATTTTGGTGAGTTGTCGAAGTAGCAAACCTCATCAATGGCCTCATCATCGATGTTTCAAAATTCGGCTGTCTTGTAGGGTCCACACTGAAACTTGTGCATATTTCTCAAAATTACCCACTATTTAGTACTAATGGCTCACGTGGAATATAAAATGTATTTGGAAGAGCGTCGTCTCATGCTTGTTGATGGAGCGGCGTCCAGAAAAAAAGAGTAATTTGAGAGGATTCATTCCACAAGGCTTCTTCTGACAATTATTCAAGATTTTTACTATTATCAACTTATAAAAAGACAGTGGGGACTTCACCGGAATGCTGGTAAAAATTTACAGCATCCCAGCGAAGCCCGCACGTCCGTACTCGTTGAAGTCAGCCGCTAGAGAGAGATAGCGTCCTTCACTTTCGAGCGTCCTTCCGAAGAGCGGTAAAAATGCGCTACGCTGATTGGCCAAAATCAAACGCGCGCCAAAGACGAACGTTGGCCAAGATCAGCGGTTACGGATAATTAAACTATTGAATAAAAGATCATTAGAAAAATATATTTGAAAGTTATTATTTTAAATTACGTTTAAAAATATTAATTAATTAGGTAAATATTAGAGTTGAGATTTTTAATTTATTTAAATTTATATAGACGATCTTTTAAGAAAAATTTAATAAAATTATTTTTAACATAAAGTTTAGATAATTAAATTAAGGATGAAATATTAAATTATAAATATTAAGGTACAATTATTTTAGAATTAAACATTAAAATTTGAAAATCAAAAGTTAATTATTTAAATTTTTAAAAATTAATAAATGTTACCTAACATTTACCACCACTCTCCGGAAAAAAATCAAGAAAAAAAAAGTAATAGCGTATGGCTTGAAACAAAAAAAAAACGCATAAATGAAAATAAAAATTGTAAGAGAAATTTTTTGTTGCATTATGTCCCTTACTGAAAACTTAGCACTATTTCTCGACTAAGTATATGCATATTAAAAAAAAATACTCTCAAACAATACATTTCGAGCAAAATACGTAAAAATGAGACACAATTTTTGAATAATGCTGAAAAATTATGTATAACAATAAAATACATATGCAAAACAATACATTATATACAAATAAAAATGAAATTTCAGGGTTCAGGTAAGTAAAAAATTAATAATCCACCATGATGAGAGAAATTATCATCCAAGACTTCAGTACAATGAAAAAAGGTAAATAAATTGTGCTTCTATATTCAAAATTTTCCTTTGCTTGAATACAATAACAAACATACTCAAAAATATTTTGATGGCCTGATTTTATAGCTTATTTTTTGACAACTTCCAATTTTAGTGACCTAGTATGGCTCTTAAATGAATATTCTATGCACCTAAAATCATTACTATTTTAAATGCCGAGGAATCTACAAAACTTAACCATAAAATTAAATGGATTGGTTTTTCCAACCTCAATAAAAGAAAAAAAAAAGACCTTATAAACACAAGCAAGATTATTTTGGCACAAAAATAGTCCATTGTCAACAAATGAACCCAACAAAAATTATGGTGACACGAGGAAACCATAGCCGTAGTGTCTCTGATTGTGACAAAAATAAGAAAATGAATTTTTCCGGAAGAACTAAATACCAAAACAAAATCTTAAATCTCCTCTAGCCGCACTAATTGAAAAAAATTTGTACGATAAAGCTAGGTGGAGAAATTGTGAAAGATAAAAAAAAATCTCAAGGCCTATATTTATTATAATGTATTTTTTATACATCTTTCAAAAATAATTTTCATACATATTCATTTTATTATGAATATTTCTTATTATTTTTCATTCTTATTTTTATTATACTTGACTAGGGTACCCTTTCTTTATTTCAAAAACAATTATAAAATTAAAGTTTTGATTTCCTCAGCAAGATTTTGAAAAAAAAAAAGAAAGAAATTCTCGCAGTGTAAACAAATATTTTAATTTAGAATAAGGTTTATTAAATTTTGACCATGGCATATAAGTTAAATAATATTTAAAGATTGAATTTTATCACTCCATTCATCATGCCATTTGAGAATATCCGGAGGGTGGAAGAGACAGTTTTTTCTCTTTGTGCCACATCCCTATAAATCCGGTCAGTGCAAAGCACTTACTATCTCCAGGCTACTACTAAAATTACAAATAGAGAGCCCCAATAATAAATTAAAAAAATGACAAATCAATCCCAAAAGCTTAAACTATTGAGTCAAAGAAAATGCATGAAAGCAAAAATTCAAATTAAATAAAGTAAATGAAATAAAGATTTATCCCCTATCACCCAAGAATATATTTTTAAAAAAAATTAGGGGGGGGGGGAGGAAAGCTGTAGTAATTAAAAAAAATTAATTAAAAGGTTACTATTTGAGGGGTATAAAATGAATAGCACTGGAGAATATCAATTAAATAGTAATTATTATTATTATTATTTTGATCAATGGTTAATATATATATAAAACTATGGTGAAGCATAAAATATAAAATAAATAACTGAATGGCAAAGGATAAGTTTCAAAATTGAACAACACCGTCTCCAAAATTTCTCTAAGTGTCCTAGATTCGAAGCAGTGAATCTAAGTAACAATCCACAAGTGGAAGTTATAGACACCTTAAAAAAATAATCATTATGATAAAAATTTATAAAGGACCGCACCGTGAGGGAATATCGGAGGGCCAAAATTCTATGAATTTGGATTAATTCCCTAACTGAGCCGAGCTGATCCTCTGCGTCTGCTAGACCAAAAAAATTTATTAATAAAAAAATGAAAATTTCTAAGAGAAGTCTTTAGACCAATGTGACAATTTTATTTTTTAAGAAAAAGATTACTTGTTTTTAAATTTAAAGAAAATTCTGAAATATTTAAATAATTAATTAGAGCATCAATGGTGAAATAGTACCACAGGCTACAGTAACAACATAATTGAAATTTATGCAAAATAAAGTTTTTCCTTGTTTATTTTATTTTTTGAAAAATACCTATTAAAGTAATTGTGACAACATATAATGAAAAATTAATTGAAAATTACTATATTATACTTAAAAGATATATTTAATATTAAAATTTATTTAAATAAATTTAACAATACGCCCCACTAGTTTTAAGATAATACGTGGTAGCCGGCCACTCATATCTAAAGCAATGCCGGGTTTGGCACTCCCTGATTTGCTTATCAGCAAGGCATAAGAGTACAAGAAGTTGCCACAAAATCAAAATTTAAAAGAGAGAAAACAGTAAATATGAAAAGACTAGAATTTAAAATTATAATTATGAATGTAAACAAAGGAATTAAGCAATATTTAAGAGCAAAAATCCATTCATTTTGTCCTGCAACCAAAAATGTTTTATTTGCACTATATAGTTATATGATTTATTACTGTTATTTATTTATTATTTCACTTTATCAAACTGATAAATTATAAATCAATCATGAGCCTGTCAAATAAATTAAGATTTCACAAGTAGCATAAACATTCTAGAGCCATTCAAAGATAAAAATTGCACATTTATATATTCTTTGTAAATATAATACCAATGAAAAATTTTATATGCAAAATAAACCTTTGCAAAAATATCACCTTTGCAATATACAACACAAAATATCATTTTGTTTATAATATGAGCAAAAAAATAAAATGTTTCAAACAAAAAAAATATATACATACAACAATTTGATAAATATTTGTTATACCCTTTAAAATGATGAGTTTCATAAGTTTACATTTTCTTATCGCACTACTCAAAAAAAATTTTAAGATTCTTAAAATTTTTTAGAAACATATTTACTTTTTAAAAGCTATTGCATCTAGGAATAAATTATAAGAGAAAAAAATTTTTAATAGTAAACTCAGATGTTGTTCTAGATAAACAATGCAACTTTCCAAAAATTTATCTGAACCAACGATAAATATCATAGGATTGAGGACATGAATGGTTCTTTTCATGTACCTGCAGATGCATAGCTCAACCAGAACAGCACATTTTTTTTTTTTTAAAGAGGCTAAATTATCCCATAAATTTTCAAAATAATTTACGGATTCGCCGACCTAAAGCCACAAGAAATCTATCTCGGATGTTTATCCCGGCCGCACACAAACATTTTGAATACGAGAAAAAAAGCCCAAAATTTTATCTCTAATAGTCTAAAAATAATTTTTTAATTCATAGAAAAGATTTTTAAATTATTAATATTTTGGATAAAAATAGTGATGTATCTGATTTTTCACCAAGTAAACATAACATAAAAAAAACACTCATCAATTGTACAAAGATTTTATTTTATCAACATTATAAAAATCACTCTGATGAAGTCCTGGATGTAATTTATTAAACTATTATATATAATTTCTTTAAGTTTCTAAAATTAAATACCGTAAATATTATGAAAAAGCAAATACCCAGAAAGAACCCTCAGAAAAGAGAAAAAAAAAAAAAAAGAAAAAGGGGGAGAAAGTTTGTTTTTCTCAACGGCACCAATGCTATATCACAAGAAAATAAAAAGAAAAGAGAATATGAATATTGCTTATTGCTTAATTTAAGGGGATTAAACAGGAGTTATTGGAAAAGGAATATTAAGTTCTTAATCTAAAGTTATATTTAAGTAGTGGCAGTACATCGCGCACGTAGAGGAGGGAAAGAAGCAACATGGTGGAAAATTAATGAATACATAAAACACTCACCTGAACCAGCAAACCACTCCATCTTCTCTAGTGAAATTCACCAGATAACTTATACAAAATATTTTATTCCGTTGATACAAAGATTGTCATTAATATTGCTAAATGTAATTTTTTTTTATTTTTATTTTATTAATAACCCTTGTATGTATCATATAAATATGAATAAGAAAATAGGAAAATATTTCATAAAACACAATAACAACTTTAATTGAAGAACACACATTTTATTTGCTCTTGCATAAATGTAAAATATAAAGGGGGGAGGGGGGAGAAAGAACAAGCCTAATTAGTGCACCAATTAAAAAAATTAATTACAAAAGTAAGGCATAATCAATCTGGATACATAACTTCAACAGATTTTCAGGAGAGCCACTTAGAAAACAAATAAGAACAAGCATGTCCTTTCATATGTGGGAATTGAATTTTTAGTTTGTCACAGTTCGTGAGAAGCATTAAGACCCTAAGCCGATGGCAAGTGAAGTTTAAAAACAAATTACAAAAAATATGGTTCAATCTCACCACTTGCAATTAGTCTGCACAGAATGTGAACACTTTTTTTAGGAGATTGCTCTCGTTTTCACTAGGATCCTTTATAAGTCCACAGACCTCTCCGCTATCACATTTTGGTGAGTTGTCGAAGTAGCAAACCTCATCAATGGCCTCATCATCGATGTTTCAAAATTCGGCTGTCTTGTAGGGTCCACACTGAAACTTGTGCATATTACTCAAAATTACCCTCTATTTAGTACTAATGGCTCACGTGGAATATAAAATGTATTTGGAAGAGCGTCGTCTCATGCTTGTTGATGGAGCGGCGTCCAGAAAAAAAGAGTAATTTGAGAGGATTCATTCCACAAGGCTTCTTCTGACAATTATTCAAGATTTTTACTATTATCAACTTATAAAAAGACAGTGGGGACTTCACCGGAATGCTGGTAAAAATTTACAGCATCCCAGCGAAGCCCGCACGTCCGTACTCGTTGAAGTCAGCCGCTAGAGAGAGATAGCGTCCTTCACTTTCGAGCGTCCTTCCGAAGAGCGGTAAAAATGCGCTACGCTGATTGGCCAAAATCAAACGCGCGCCAAAGACGAACGTTGGCCAAGATCAGCGGTTACGGATAATTAAACTATTGAATAAAAGATCGTTAGAAAAATATATTTGAAAGTTATTATTATAAATTACGTTTAAAAATATTAATTAATTAGGTAAATATTAGAGTTGAGATTTTTAATTTATTTAAATTTATATCGACGATCTTTTAAGAAAAATTTAATAAAATTATTTTTAACATAAAGTTTAGATAATTAAATTAAGGATGAAATATTAAATTATAAATATTAAGGTACAATTATTTTAGAATTAAACATTAAAATTTGAAAATCAAAAGTTAATTATTTAAATTTTTAAAAATTAATAAATGTTACCTAACAAGTATTTTCAAATTTTAAGTGCAACTGTGTTATTAAAAATAGCTTTTATATTTAAATTCTAAAAAAATTCATTTAAATCTTCCAGATATTTCTTAATCATTAAAAAGTCAATCCGCTAATTGAATTTGAGCCTATGCAAAAAACATTTATTAGGACATTTGGAAATTAACCGTTTATAATTAAATTCAATCATTATTTTTTCCAGCATATCGTCTCCAACGCATATGGTATGAAACATTTTAAAAGTTCGGAAAAAAATATTTTCGATATTTTTGAAATTTAACTGCTGGAACTGTGTTATTGAAAATAGCTTCCATACTTGACTTTAAAAAAACACATTCAAATTATCCAGATATTTGAATGATGCAATTTTAATTTGAATGATGCAATAGAATAATTTATAGTACATTAGAAAATTAACTAATTAGAAAGATAACTAACTTTCTTAATTTAATTCAATCACTATTTTCTCCAGAGAATACTCCGAGAATTCTTCCGAAAATTCTCCGAGAATCTTCTCGAAAGCATATCATTCTGAAATACTTTTAAAAATCATAAAATGAAGCGGTATATTCAACGATTTTCGTATACGCTGGTTCGCTATATATATACATGCGAATATAAATAGAAGGATTATAACGCATCAGCTTTTATGAGCTCCATTAAAAAAAGATAAATCAAAGCATTTAATTTTGCAATACGATAGCTCAGCAGTCTAGTTAATATATATGTATATATAACCATTAATCGTATTACAATATTATATATATAGCTTTGTGCGGCATGCGTTTATCTTTGATGTTCAAATAAATATGTTCAAATAATAAATAAATAAATAAATAAATAAATAAATATATATATATATTTGTTTTCACCTCTTCTATCAGTATATATGCTAGATTTAACATTATGAATTAGAGATTTACTAAAATATTATCTAAATGGTATATTAAAATATATATACATCTAAACAGAATAAATGCATGCTTTAATATTCTATTTCTGCAACAGACACTTTAGTGATTGCCAAAATCCAGCTTAGTAAAATTTCATCACATTTATTAACAAATACGACTTTAAAAGTGTCAGTGCCCAAGGCAAATTTCTTTTCACAATCCTTTGCATTTTTCCTTTTTTTTCCACAGAATTTGAGTTGGGAATGATTGCTTTGAAAGTATGTTTCGAGTTTTAAATTGGTGTTTAGTGCATTTGCCGCTCCAAAGTTTTTTGCCCTAAGGTAATCGAACACTGCCATTTTCATATATATATCAATTTTATCACTGGCAATATGTAAATGCTATGTATAAATTCAAGAAGAAAGGTAAACAATTAGTACTTTCTACTGCATCAGTTAGTAGATATTTTTGATATAATAATCACATTATTTATCAAGAGAAAAAGTAAAAGCACACCTTATTTAAAGATAGCATATCACATCAATTTATATTATAATGATTATATATATATATATATTTCATGATTTGTTACTAAAATAAATCAAAGGTAAATATTTATTTATTTATTTATTTTTATATATATTTTTGCAATTAATGTTAACTCAATATTCATAAAGGATTATTTTTGTTCTGAATGAATGCATAAGTGAATACTTGAATTATAACTTTTAATATGTATTGTTAAAAAGTATGCCTTTATTTAAGAATTTCTTTGTTAAAAATCGTTAGAATTTTAGAGAAAATTACTTTTAGAAAATAATTATAAAGGTAAATATCGCTGCAAATTCTTTCGCATATTAACCGATAACTTGCAAATCTATTCCATACTGTATTTAAATATTATATAAAATTTACAGATTAAATGTTTTTTTTAATTATTTTTCATTGAAAATTGAGTATTTTGAAGTTCAAATATATATTGTGTCAAGCAAGCGCCAAGCAAGAAATTCGGTGCAAATTTCTTGGAATCAACCGCCGCGGTGAGCGGCCAATATTCGTTGACGACCCCTACCCACGACCCGAACACACCTTGTCTCTTGCGCGACAGCGCTGTCGGATAGCGCCAAAATCCTTTACTTACGACCCGAATAGCCTTGGACTCTGAATAGAAAAGAAAAAAAAAAGTAAAACAAATTGAAACCGGACAACTTTAAAATAATCTCCTTAACAACGAGGTTCTTTCTAATAATTTCGTTTTCCTATATTTAATTAAATGTTTGAAGTTGTAAAGTGAGGCGGAGAATCTACGATTTAAAATTTCTATTTTAATTTTATTGTTATAAAAAAATCTTAATTTGAGTAATTAGTTTAATATAAAAATTATCAGAATCAAAGGAGTTTCGATAAGCTGCTATCTATTTTGGGTGACAATTAAATACAATAAAAATTACTTGTAATAGAATTTAATAGCAGATAAACATTTTTTATTTTGTTATTGTACACTATTTTAATTCCAAATCAAATAAAAGTTTAAAACTAAAGTTATTTTTTTTAAATAATTGAATATTTTTATAGATTTATATTTCTTTAATGAAAAACACTTTTCAGTTAATTTCAAAAGACTTTTTTGTTCCTTAAAGTTAAATTGCTATATTAAATCTGTTTTTCTTATTTTGATAGTTTTTTCAATTAAAATATATTATGTTGAAACTCGTTTTTTGTATCTTCTTTTCATTATTTCAATTTCTCTTTCTTTTATTTGATATTAAGTTTATTTAAAATGTGGTTAAACCTTTTTTAGAATATGTTTTGATATTGCATACAACGATTCAAGCATTACTTGTTAACTGCTGTGAGATTCATATTTTCCAAATCTACTATTAGACAAGGAGGTGGCAACACTGGCAATCACCTCATCGAGTTCACGGCTGAAATTCTAATATTAGTTAAAACTTGATCCTCGTATTAAAGCGCAATCGGTCTGCTACCTTGGCGGAAAACACCTGAAAACTCATTTTTAGCGCTAGGTTTACTAATGTGTTTTTCTGCACCCAAAGGTATGGAAACATCGAGAACATGAAGCAGAAAAACACAATAACAAACATACAATTAAACCTCTAAAATTAGATTTTAAATTGTTTTCCACTTTAATATGACCAATTGCCGTTCAAAATATGAATTGACCTCTCAATCTATATACTGAAATAGCAATGTATGCATAAGTTGTATACAACTGTAATTTTTGTAACAAATTTCATTTTTCATTTCCGAATTTCTGTGTATATTTTTAGAAAAAAATATATTTTTTAAATGTATTGTATAAAGAAAGTAGATTTTGATTTAACTTTTGCTTTCATGATTATGGATCAGCAATTTCACATTTTCATTATAGGGTAACATCCCCAGTAATTGGCACATTAAGAATTTGTCTTTAAGCTTACTTCAATTTTCATTACAAAGAAATAAGATATTTACTTGGAAATATTTTTGAAATCAAAGAATGCATATCTGTGTATCTATTTTGCCTACTAAAAGCAAAAAAAAATTGAAAAAGTATTTTTATAAAAATATATTTATAAAAAGTTGCTGAAATCACCAGTAATTGGCACCTACAGCACCAATGTATGACACCTTGTGATCCAGTAATTGGCACATGTTTATATTAAAAAAAAAAACTTTACAATTTGCATTGGGTTTAATCGTTTTAAATGAATTTACTGTAGATGAAGATGCCATATTTCATGTTTTTGAGAGTAAGAAATCAGTATATTAGTCTGAAATGTGAACACTTTAAAACAATACAATATACTTATATTAATACCCTGTAATTGTCATGCTGTCCCCAGTAATTTTCATATGAAGCTTTAATGGATTCCAATTATTGATAATATTTCATATTTTCAAATAAAAACAAATGATAAACAAAATTAGTCTATAACTTTAAAAGTAATTCCAAAATAAGTGGTTTAATCTCAAATTCCTTGCGAATTCCTTGTAATTATAATAGGTGCCAATTACTTGGAACTAGCAAAATTGAAGCACCATTAATTGGCATCTATCATTAATTCGGAAATCCAAATATTTGTGTCGAAAATACTTTTACACAATTAAAGTAGCAATTTTTAACTAAACAAAACTGTTGTCAATTAAAATTTAAAATATATTATAAATCAGATAATAATGAATTGAAAAGCATGCCTTCCTTAAGCAAAGAAGAAGCATTTGCAACAAAAATGGATAATTTGATACAAGCCATAATTGTTTCTCTTTTCTAGGCACTATAGTCGTCTAGTAGCATAAATCCAAGTTATAATCTTTAACGTAAATGAGCATGTAACTGGTATATGGTCTTGCATTTTTAAAAGATTGGATATAAATCTTATTTTAGGACATGTTTGTAGGATGTGCCAATCACTAGTGCATGCCAATTACTGGGGATGTTACCCTAGATATAGATATGAACAAATTGACGAAATATTGTAACTCAACACAGTTGTTATAATTTGTTCAATTTAATAATGAATTATTAAATATCAGTTAATAAGAAACAAATGTAAGGAATATTTAGAAGAGCATGTGTGAAAACTTTATAGGATGATCGGAATTTGTCAGATTTTGGTGAATATAGTTAAACCTCTTTGTTAACCAAATTCCATTTTTATATATTTTTATGTGTAAAATCCATTTTTAAAGCATTTTTAGGTAGTTTTCATTACAAAAAACAAAAATCTACCTATTGCAGCCATTCGAATTATAGGACTTGCGTGAAATTTTAGTATATTTTCAGCGAACATAACCCCCGGACGCCAAAGCCACATCTGTCCAAATGTTGACTTATATATATATATATATATATGAATATATATGTGTGATTTTTGTTATGCGTTAACTCTTGCATTTATTAACCGATTTGTATTTGATTAAATGTATGCACAGGACATACCAGTGTCCCGACCGAGTTATTAGACCAGCTTCATCCACCTTCTTGTTTCAAAATGTTGGTCATTTCATTTTTTTTATTTAAAAATTTTAAAAGAGATACAGATAATGTAAAAAATGACAAAAAAATCTTCAGAGTTTGATCTTAATAATTTTAAAGCTTATTTGGTTTTGTCTTTATCCTAAAAATGGCTGAGATATAGCAGTTTGAATTTTTAGGGTGGCTGACATTTTTAAACAATCTGATTTTCACCATGTTGTAACTCTCGTATTCATAAACTGATTTGGATGCAATTGATTACATATGCATAGGATATACTAATGTCTCGACCGAGTTCGTTGGAAAACTTCATAAGCCATCTTGATTCAAAATGGCAGCTATTTTCACCGCGCATAGTCACGCAATGATTAAATATTATTCAAATTTAATATAGTCGAATATTCTCTTATCGGGTTGATCTCATTTTATTATTATTTTTTTTAATTTCAGTAAAGCTAACTTCGAATAAAGCTTTCAAATTTTTAAGACTAATAAATATGAAAGCTAACTCTTCTTCCTGGTACTGGTCGAAAGGATTTTTTTTTTAAATATCTTATTGCTTGTGTGCAAGCGATTCTTTCCGAACTACACATGCATATAAATATTTTCGATCACATTTTGTGGTGTTTCTTTTAGTTTAACTTCAGCTCCCAAAGGGCTGAAGAGTGGAAAGAACAAAACAAACAAACTGGATATTCTGAAACTTTTCGATGTTTTGCAAAAGGTTTGACATGGGTGGAGCTTCAGGAAGATTGTGATACTGGTGAACTAATAATATTAAAAAACACCACAGTAGAACTTCAAAGCAACCGCAATCGAAAATTCGACAAACAAAACATTCTTTGGAACACTTGTGAAATATGTAAAAGTTACTTCAATTCAAAATTAAAATTCAGGTAATTTATTCTCGTTTCGATTTTTCTAATGCATTATATTTATTAAACACTTGCTACCATAAAAAGAAGTAGCGCATATATTTTCCCTTAATCATAAAAATGAAGCGTTTTCGATTACTCGAAAATTTCAAGTTCCTATTACTTCGGATAATCGAGATTCTGCTGTATTAGATTATATTCTTGACCGATGTTAAATTTTATTGGCATAATATTACATGATGCTCTCTCATCCTGGAATATAAGTTGTTTACATTCATTATTAATTTTTATGATGTGTAATTTTCATATAATTAATGTCGTATATGTACATTGATATCTATGTACCCTAAGATGGTTTTTAAATGCTCAGTAGGTTTTTAAATGAGATTTTACACATTATTTTTGCTTTCCGTATGTGTTTTTATCTTGGTATTTTATAGTTGCTTTTTTTTCGAATAACCGAAAATAATTAAATGCAAAAAAAAAAAAAAAAATAACAGTTGAAACACAATTATAGTGCTATGCTACACACGTTTTCTTTTTTTACATTCACGAAAGAATTCCGATTTCAGTGTTTTTAATAATAAATTTTACTCTTTTTCGGTTTTAGATTTTTGATGTTTTACAATGCTTATTTAAGCAATTTTTCTCTTCTCCGTAAAATGAATTCAGTTTAAAATTTTTAGTCTAGTTTTTAAAATTTGTTCCTCCTAGATTTTTGAATTTTTATCATTTTTTTAATAACAATAATAAAGCGATTTTTACTGTTTTTTAAACATTCATTGTTTTTTTTAACTTTTAAGAATATAATTTGATTTAAAACTTTAGTTTAATTTAGTACTATTTGTCTACCGCAGTTTTCAAGCAGATGTTTATTAGATTTTGCGATTATATCCCTTTTTTAAGATTCTTGAAATATTTCTGTGTACAATGTTTTAACTCACTAAAAAGAAATTTTATCTCTGGGAATTTAAAATTTTTAGTGATTTGATGTGATTTTTACCGCGTTTTCTATTTATTAATTAATTCATTATTATTATTTTATTTTTCGCGTTTTACTTCGATTTGTGCATATTATATAAAAGAAACAGGTTTATCTTTTAATATATATATATATATATATATGTATTTCAATAAAGTGTATACAAAAATCATACAGTAATTTTTAAATTTTCCTTGCAAATATTATTATACAATTTTCAGATTTTTTTTTAATTTCTGGGGTGGTTTTCCAAAGTAAATCCTGTTTTGATATTTTATCCCAATATAGCAAACTTTCTCCTCTACGACTTCTGGAAAAAGTTTTAGTAATTTTTTATACATCTTTCAGCGTTCTTTCGCGATTCGGTCTAATTTTCCTGCACCAGTAAAAGAAATCTGTCAACGACTATTTTCTTAATAAGCACTACACTTCGTTCTTTTTCTAATAAAGTTTATTCAGAATTCGGAACGCAATTATTTTGCGATTTTAAGTGTTTCTTTGCGTTGAGTGTTATTTTTGAAGGGTCGAGCGACATCAGGTGGGTCAGCTAATTTAGAATATTTCTTAAAACTAATTTTATAATTTTATTTACTTAAATTACAAAAAACCTATAAAAGGAATTTAGAAAGAAAATTAAATATGTGTGATCAGCATCAAAGTAAAAGCAAAACTGTTCATGCTTTCACGTCGCATACGAGAAAATTTCATATCTACTATTTTGTAAAAAAAAAAAGAAAGAAAAAAAAGAAAAAAGACACATTTAAAGGTATTTCAAGTTTTTCGATATAATAACGCAATGCGCCACTCTAGATTTATTTTACGTTCTCCTAGAAATGAAAGAATCCCTACATTCCTTAAGATATTGCATTTTGTAGCAAAAGTATTCTCTTTTTTTAAATTACGACAAATATTTTTGGTATTCATTTAAGAAGTGCTTATGAATAATGAAAATTCTACTCTAAGTCTATTCTAAATTAGGTAAAATCTAATAAGAAGAAACAAGGCAAAATATGTATGTAGATTTATATATATGTATATATATGTATATATATATACATATATATATATATATATATATATATGTATATATATATACATATATATATATATATATATATATATATATATATATATATAACTTCGATTCATTTACACACTCAATCCTGTTTTTAATGTATACAGAATATTATACCCATCTGTCTACTATATATAAAATGTACGTATAAATTTCATTCTGGTTATTTATAACTTGACTTTTGTTGAATGGATTTTGAATGGACTGCTTGTTAGATAATTTTTAAGGGAAGGTTTTACTACATTGCATGTTTTTCTACCTTTCTTAGTTAAATTATAGGAGAAAGAGTTTTCGAATTTGATAATGAAAAAAAAAAATTTTTTTTTGAAGTTCTATTTGATAGATTTTGATAAGACTTTCTTTGTTGGTTAGATCATTTTTCAGGGGAAAGGGTTAATATAAAAAGCAATTTATTTGATAAATGGTATCGAATTTACCTTCTGTAGTTTTCTTCCTTATGCCGCAGAATTTGACATTTTCCATGATTTATAGGATTTCGTTCATTATACGAAACCCTTATCGTTTCTTGTCCGTCTGTGTGTCTGTCACAGCGCTTGTACAAGAAACTATCTACTTTACAGACCTTTTTTTTACTTTACATACAGCTTGTCATATCCAAAATTATAAAAGTTTCCAAAAAGTTATATTATTTTAATTAAATAAATTAATGTAAACACATCAAACAATTTTTGCAATTTCAAACCTATCCAACCATTCATTAGAGCACACAAAACCGTTTTCTCCGAATCTTTCAGCAAACTCCTTCGTTTTAATTTAAAGCATGGGTCCAGTCACAGGAAGATTTCTATCCTGCTGAATAGTGAACCATTTTAACAGAGATTCTTCAACGTTTTCCCTTTCAGCCCGACATAGTTACTTCAAAGAATCCAAATTCTTTTCGTGTGCAGCTAGAATCGCAATGCGATTTTTCAAAATGTTTGAAACTGTAGATTTTGACAAAGAAAATCCTTCCCATGTAGTCGATTGATTGTTTCCATCTTCAATCCGTTTAATAAGTTTAATCTGATCCTCAATCAAAAATATTTACTTTTTACAAAATTCACCATTTTCACAAAATTTTTATCTGGTTTTAAAAAATATCTTTTTTATCTGAAAACAATCATAAGAATAATGAAAAGAGATGTTATAAAACGTGGACTGTTCCAATTACACAGAGGGGCTCCGGATTGAGTTAGCAAGTAAACGTCAGAGGCTTACCCATTCCTAGACCCATTCCTAGAATTAGGAAGATGCGATTAATGGAAGTTTGTTTTTGAGTCGGAATGGGGGGGGAGGTGGATGGAAAAAGGTTAGGTGATGAATATTAAAGAGGGAATGCCGTCATTTGCTGTCACAAGTAATTCAAGTTCAAGAATTGAAAAAAAAGCGAAGGAATAAAATTTGAGTCCACTATAAACGAACTACCAATTTTCCAGTTGTCAACAAAATGCTTATGAAAAACAGTTAAATAGGAGTT
Source organism: Maratus speculifer (assembly GCA_964019185.1). Taxonomy (NCBI): domain Eukaryota; kingdom Metazoa; phylum Arthropoda; class Arachnida; order Araneae; family Salticidae; genus Maratus; species Maratus speculifer. Next base: position 295,380,773 of record OZ025297.1, on the reverse strand, counting down.
CGGAGTGGACCACTAAAAATGTACACTACAACCGAGTGTTCCCTATATCCCGGGTTCGTTATAACGAGATTCGACTGTATTAGTATTAAAATTTAAATATTTCTGATACTTTTAATAATTTCTCATATTTTGTGTTATTAAGGCTTAAAAGAAACATATGCTTTTGTACTTGTGTTTGTAACTGTCTTGCAAAAAGTTAGAAATTCAAAATAAAATTTGAATTTATTAATGAAAATTTATTCTTTATCTTTTAGTTGTCAAAGAAAAAGAAATCTAATTCTACCATTGTAAAGTTACAGAAATCTGTATGCTTATTTATTTATTTTTTATTTACTTTTTACACTGTACAAAAAAAAAAAAAAAAAAAATGAATATACAAAGCTAGTTTTTGTAAAGATACAGAAAACAAAATGATTGTGACAAATTTGACAAACTTAAATTTATTAATGAAAACTTATTTTTCATGTTTCACATATATTGCACAATACAAAAATATGTAATTCTACAGATGTAAAATCAGAGAAATTTGTACGGTTACTAAATTTTTTCTGTACTCTATAGAGAAAAAAGATGCAAATTTGCAGGACTTGTTTTTATAAAGCTACAGAAATCTGCAGCTTAACGAAATAATTTACTAAAATTACAATAATCTTACTAAAAAATTTATATGTAATTGGCTACAATTACATAAAAAATTCTAGGCATCCCAATTTCTTATAACACTCTTAGTAACCTTACAGATTTTAGTATTTACGATGCAAAAATACATCTGTTACACGAATTTTGTTGTTGTCGTTACATCAAAGCTCTAGGAATTACAGTTAAAAAGAAACAGTAATTTTATAGATTTTTTAAGTACTCATTAGAAGTACTTTCAGTAGAAAAATGTCAAATTTTATTCAAGTTTATTAAAAATATTTTATATAAGAATTTTTTATTAAAAACTGTTTAACCTTTCTACCCTGAATGGGTCTAATCGACCCATTTCTATTATTTATTTAATAATAGCTCCGTCGGGTTTTAACTAAGAGCTCTTATATTTTAAGTACCTCAAACAGATAAATATCTTCAGTTTATAATTTTTTCAGACTTCCGAAATTTTTTTTTTTTAGCCAAAATAAAAAAAGTCACATTTTACCTGAATGGGTCTAATCGACCCATATCACTAATCGCATACAAATGCATGGAAAACAATTAGATATTGTGTATTTCGAATGATGATCGGTAAATGGTGCTACTATTCTAATATTCTAAAGTAATGTTCTTCTTGTATTGGAGTGTTTCGCCATTTTTTATGCAATATGGCACGTAATAAGTGCGGTCTTACTGATGATGAAATTAGAAAGCTTTGGCAAGAGTTACTTAATGATGAATCTGATGAAAGGAGTGATAATGATTTGATTGAAACAGATGAATCGGATCATTTGTCCATCGAAGAGGAGGAAGAGAAAACAGATATTTCCGACACAGAAGCTGAAACAGTGGCGTCTCCATCCTGCTTTATTAGTCGCAACAAAACTGAATGGTGTAAATCCACTCCATCTACATCAAAAGAACGGTATGCACTTATTCATAATTTATATTTATTGAATTTGATATTTATTTTATATATTTTTTTCATATTCAGGGGTTGTGCCACCTTTGGATCACGCCCCCCCCCCTTCTACCATCAGGGCGAAAAAGATTATTTTCGAGGAAATTGATAGATATTTTTCAAAATTTGCATGTTAGGAAAAGAAATAAATGTCCTTTAGAGGAATCTTAGTCACCCCCCCCTGTCATGCATACTTTAGCACTACTCCTGTTCTTATATATTTTATATTCGTTTGTATTTTCTGGCTTCTATTATTATTTTACAGGTAACATAATATTATGAAGTTAAATCCTGGTCCTACACGTTTTGCAGTTCAGAGGATAAATGAACACCCTCTGTCAGTAATGAAGCTGTTCTTTACAGATGACATGCTCAAATTAATTCTAGAAGAAACTAACAGAGAAATGCGGAGAAGAGCGGTCGGAGTATGCTCAGAAAAGAATAAAAAATATACATTGGTTTCTGCTGAGGAGCTTGAAGTTTACATTGGTAAAAAAATTAAACTCAAATAAAATAATTTATAGATAAAATGAAAAAAAAATGCAAATGATTTCGCGGTTTGAAATTTATCCATCCTTTTCTTTTTTTTTTTTAGTTTTTTTTTTTTTTTTTTTTTTTTTTTTTTTTTTTTTACAGGTTTGCTAATTTTAGCTGGTGTATATAAGTCAGCAGGGGAATCTCTGAAAGAGTTACGGAGCGAAGAAGACGGCCGCGACATTTTTTGTGCAACAATGCCTTTGCAACGTTTTGAAATTATTAGAGAGTTTCTTAGGTTTGACTACAAAGAAAGTAGAGTAAATCGGTGTCGTTTAGATAAGCTAGCTGCAATAAGATCATTGCTTGATATGTTTGTTATTCAGTTGCCAACGATGTTCATTCCGTATGAAAATGTTACAATTGATGAACAGCTCGTTCCTTTCCGTGGTAAATGCCCATTTAGGCAATATATACCGTCAAAGCCAAGAAGGAAATATGGAATTAAAATGTGGTTGATGTCTGATGTCAAAACAGCTTATGTTTCCGCTGCTGAGATCTATAGTGGAATGTCTTCGGATGGTGAGAGAGAAAAATGTCAAGGTAGAAATGTTGTGTTGCCCCTAGCAAATTCTATTGAGGGTACAGCGCGAAATATTACGGTCGATAATTTTTTCACGGATTATATTCTTGCTAAAAATTATTAAGGGAAAAAATTAACTATTATTGGTACTCTTAGAAAAAATAAACCATTTATTCCTCCTGAGTTTCAATAATCATGTGAGTGAGAAATATTTTCTTCATTATTCGGGTTTCAAAACGATATGACACTTGTCTCGTATGTACCGAAAAAAAAACGGTAATCCTCCTTTCAACTATGCATCATGAGGCCAAAGTTTCAAATGAGAAAGAAAAGAAACCGGAAATAATTTTATATCATAATGAAACTAAAGGTTATTAGATACTACTGATAAATTAGCTGCTGCATATACATGCAAAAGGGGCACTAGGCGATGGCCTGTGTGTTTATTTTACAATTTAATTGATCTAGCTGCAATAAATGCATTTGTTGTTTTTATGCATGGAAATCCTTCTTGCAATCAAAACAAACTATGCAAAAGGCGGCTTTTTCTAAAGGAACCTGGGAAACAGCTGACCGAACCTCACAGAGATATTAGGATGAAACAAAATATCCGAGTAACCATAAAGAAGCAATCGGCTAACGCAGCAGGTTAAAAAAAATAAAGTATTAGTTCAGCTAAACATGGAAGATGTAAAGAATGTGGTCCAAAGAGAGATCGAAAAACGCAGACGAGATGTACTTCATGCTTATCTTTTCTTTGCCAGGAGCACGTAAATGTGTACTGTAAATCTTGTTTATCATAAAAAATTTATCAAAACAATGGAAATAAAACAAATTTCTAATGTACATTTTTTATTATTATTTTCCAAATTATTGCTTATACAAATAAGGCATTGCAAGGAAGAGGAGGAGGGGGTGCAGTTAAAGTGGGAGGGGGGAGGGGTTATAAAATATGTTGGTCTCTAATAGTGAACACAAAAATAATATCTAAAATAAAGCTAGTTGAAAATACTTGTTTTGAGGTAGAATAAATAAAAACAAGTAAACTGGGTCTAATCGACCCATTCAGGTAAAACGTAACTTTTTTTTCAACAGGGTAGGAAGGTTAACATATTTATTTAACTATTATTTTCCATGTAATAAAGAAATTTCTTATTCTAAAGGAACTGAATTCACTTTATACTGGTAAAAATGACCTCTCGCCATTTTTCTAGTGTTACAGCGTAAAAGAACCCTATTAATAAAAGTTTTATAGCAAATAAAAATTATGTTTTTAAAATTTATTTTTATGAGTACAAAGTCAAATAAAATTTCATTTCTCACAGAAGAAATAATTTCCCATTTAAATTAAGCTATCACGCAATTCTTATTCTAACCGAATTAAATTCATTTGATACTGGTCAAAATAATGTCTCGCTATCCTTCAACTGTTAAAGCGTAAAAAAAAAAGTATTTATAATTAAAAAAATTAAGCAAATAAAAATTATATTTTAAATTTGTTTTTATGAGCACAAAGTCATATAAGATTTCACTTCTCACTGAATAATTACTGTTTCATTTTAACTAAGTTTTCACACAATTTCAAAAGTGTCGCACTTGCTCTACGTAACATTTTGACCTGTTTGAATGATATGAATATTAACTCTTGCTACGTGAGTTAATGTGAGTTAATTACTACGTGAGTTAATTACTCGATATAATATTCAGGAGAAAATTGCTTTGTAAGGCGTTTAACTATCAGAAAAGTATATGATGACAGTGAAAATTTCCGGGGCTATGAATGAAAAAGCATTTTTTTTAAAGAAATAAGTTGATAAATTCCTAAATGCTTAGATACAATTAATTGAAAAAATGAAGATATATTTTAAATCAATTAATTAAATAATAGAAAAATATTTATAATTTAAAATGTACTCAATAAACACATTTCCTATATCAATAGCATAATGAAACACATTCTGGAAAGCACATAATTTTATGACAAAAAATATTATAATTTTTTTCATACATCTTTATATGTATTAAAAGTACTCCTATTTTATTTACTTTTCCTACTTACAGTAAATAGTCATCTTTTTACAGCAAATGTTATTTTTTTTTATAATTTAATAAATATTGATGCTAAAATCATACGAATGCACATATAAAAATATTTTATATTATATCACTAAATTTTTTAACTTAAAATATAAAATACATATACTGAGTGGCTATTAAAATTTTAAACAGATGTATGAACCCCTAGTGGCCTAACTGCTGAACTAATCAAAAGGAAAATTTCAGATATTGTCATTTGTGGGCATGCAATATGATTGTCATGATTTAAAACTACAGAGACGTAAAGGTTACGGTTACAGCAAAAAAAAAATCGAAATTTTTGAATGGCAACATGCACTTTTTCCTGTACACATTAATCAGCGCATTGAAAATACATAAATAGCATTGGAACAATATACATATCACACAAATTGCCAGAGTAAAACATTTCAAATAAGAACATTGTAAAGAATTAAAGACAATAAAAGGAAGAAAAGGGGAAAAAAACCTTTTATTAGAATTATCTGGTTCCAACGTGCCCATCCTCCCAGACGATATAGCACGAATTCGGGAGATTGTTGACAACAATGAGAAATGAGGTGCCTGTTTGATCCAGAACATTGTTCAAAATTCTTCTACAGATGGCGATACACGCGCAGCTCCGAAGGACTCTGTGCAAGGAGTAAGAGACTGTGACGCCGCGAACGTGATACTAAAAAAATTCACCTTGCTCCGCGAGATTTAGTGTATACACCATCGATTTTAAATAACCGTACAACAAAAAATTAATCAGAACGAGGTTTATGTATCGCAGTAACCTCGAAATTGCAAAGCTAGAACTTATTACAAATGCTCTCTTAGACCTTATTAAACACATTTGCTAACTTGTGCATTGTATTCTTACAATGTCGTTAACAACATTTCGCTACTGCAATTCCAGAATTATGTAATTCTGAAATTTTGTGGCATAGGAAGTTCTTGTGGTAAATCTCTTTTTCATACTTGTGGAAGCTTCCTTTCGAAAAAGTACGGACAGAGAATGAGCTTGTTTATGATATAGCACCTTAAAAAACCCCCGTTGTGTTTCCACTATTACTACTCTAATAATTCCATCATTACCTGGAAATAACTCTACAATTCTACCTAGAGGCCAGTTACAAATAGCAACATTGTCCTCCTTTATAATTACTAAATCATTTATTTTTACATTTTGTTTTTCAAACAACTAAAATTCTGCAATCATTATGAAGTGATGTACACTGATGACATCTAACATTCAAATTAAATTTACTCTAAATGATGCAAGAATTTATCTCATTTCTCATATTTTATCTCAAAAAATAACTCAGAAACACTTTATTTAAAGTATTTAAAAATTAAGATACTAGATTTTATCAAATCAAAACTCTAACATTCTGTACAAAATGGATGTCATTTAAATAACTCAAATAGCATATATGCACTCTCGATACACATTCTGTATTAATCTTTACTTTGATGACACACAATATATTCAGTCAAATAGAAATTAACTCAAATTTACCATATGTACACGCAAAATAACTATAAACCAACTATATATAACTCAAAATAACATATAAAACCTACTGCATTAAGAAAATATTAAACATTTTACAATATTTATAACTTAAATCAATTATATCATGCATGTATTATTAGAAACTGTAAAAAAAGACATGTTTTTAAAGTCATTAGTTTTAAAGTTTTTCAGTTCTTTTGAAAAGTCATTGGAATCAACTGCTTCATTTATGGTTGTATTTGGATAGTCTTTTTCTTTTAGGAACATTGGGCCACTTCACCACAACTCATTTGAGATTAGCTTATCAGGATTAATTCCTCTTGTTAGAAGGTCTGCTGGGTTATGTTGAGAAGGAACATGTCGCCACTGCATCCCTTCAGTTAGCTCTTGTATTGTTGAAATTCTGTTCGCAACAATTGTTTTTAGTATGTACGGTTCTTTTTTAATCCATAACAATACTATCATAGTATCTGACCATAAGAAGATTTTGTTTATACTGATCTTGAGAGCAGAAATCACACGTTTAATTAGTTTTGTTAATAAAACAGCTGCACACAGCTCAAGTTTGGGAACAGTTAATTGCTTTAAGGGGGAAACTCTTGATTTACTTGTCACTAATTTCACTGACATTTCTCCAGATTCTGATACTTATTTGCAGTAAATTACTGTACCATAGGTTGCTTCGGATGCGTCGCTGAATCCATGTAACTCGATTATAATAGCATTTTTCAATAAAATACACCTACGAATTTCAATTTTGTTAATTAACTGTAGATTATCTGAAAACTCTCCCCATTCCTTAGCTTCTTTTTCCGGTAACAAGTCATCCCAATTTAATTGCAATAACCACAATTTCTGCATAAATATTTTCGCTTTAATTATAATAGGAGATACTAATCCAAGAGGATCAAACAAACTTGATATAATTGATAACACTTGTCTTTTAGTGACATTTACTTCATTATGAATTTTTACATCGTAACTTAAACAATCTTTTCTCGATTTCCACAAAACACCTAATGTTTTGGATTCTTCTGAATCACCAAAGGGGTATATCTTGTCATTTGTTTGGTAAAGTTGTGGAGCATTACTGCACCATTTATGAAATAACATTCCTCCGCTCTTTAAAATTTCTATTAATTGATTTTGGAGCTCTAATGTAGAACTTAAAGAATCAGATCCAGAGAAGATGTCATCCATATACATGTCTTCTCTCAGCACGGGTCTGCTAAAGGAAAATTGCTTTCTTCATCCTTAGACAATTGAAGTAGTGTTCTCATGGCCAAAAAGGGTGCACTAACAGTACCATAAGTAACAGTAGTTAGTTCAAAATTCTTTATTGGTTCGTTTACACCTTCTTTCCATAAAATTTTTTGTAGTTTCCTTTGATCTGGATGAATAGAAATTGCTCTATACATTTTTTGAATATCTGCAGTGAAAGCGATGATGTATTTTCTAAATCTCACCATAATTGAGAATAAATCATCTTGTATTACACCCCCATTATACTGAATAGAATTAAGTGAGTTTCCTTTTGTCGTTAAAGAAGAGGCGTTAAAAACTACTCTCAAAGGTGTTGACATACTTTTTTCTATTCCTCTATACACTCCAAGATGGAGAATGTAATAGGATCCATTTTCTTCCTCGCTTTCGTTGACTTCGACCATGTGGCCTAACTGTTGGTATTCTTTTAAAAAATCGGAATATAATCTTAAATACTCGGGGTCCCTTGCTAGGCGATTCCATAAAGAATTCAATTTTTTAACTGCTATCTGTTTAGAACTTCCTAATGTAGTTGGATCTTGTTTTAGGGGCATTTTAACAACGTATCTGCCGTTTTTTTCTCGGGTATAATTTACTATAAAATGTTTTTCACAAATTAAAGTCTGTTTGCTTTTTGGTTTTTCTATTTTGATATTTTCTATTTCCCAGAATTTTCGAAGTGTTTTATCTAAGTTAGTTTCTTTCTTTATTAAACCACAATGAACTTTATTTTCATTTTCTATTGGAAAACTTCCAGATACTACAAAACCGAAAACTGTGTCTTGCAGAATAAGATCAGAATTAGTAATACGAATCTGTCCCGGTTTTAAAAGTTCGAAGAAAATTCCTGCTCCAAGAAGCATATCTACATATTCTGGGATATTAAATCTCTCATCTGCTAATATTACATTAGGGAAATCCTGTGCTGAAATTTCAATTGGACGCGAAGGGGTTAAATCTGCAGTTATTTTTGGAACTATCAAGAAATCTAAATTTTTTACAAAACTTCCATCTCTATTGCTTATTGATGCATTAACTTTATGATTTATTACTAAGGTGGCATCATTTAGACCTGACACCAAAATGTTTGTTCTCTCTTTTTTCAAAATCATCATGTCTATTAAATGGCGGGATAGAAAATTAGACACGCTGCCTACATCTAACAAACACTTTACTCTATATTTAGATCCCGATTCATCAATTAGAAAACATATAACAGTTTAAAGTAAAACCTTATTCTTTTTATTCGAATAGTTACTAATAAAAGTTTTCTGAACGAACTCTTCTGCATTAGCGTTTAACATTGACGTGCCATAATTTGCTAGTATTGAATCTGAACATTCTCCTACATTTATTTTTCCTTGTGTATTATGTTCTGAAGAAACATATTCTTTCACATATATATTATTATTTGCTTTAGGAAAATGAATAGTTTTATGATGTCGTTTCTTGCAGAAACAATTATTCTTTGATGTACAGTTGGCTACAGAGTGTACATTTAAACAATTAAAACATAACTTGTTACATTTTATTATGTTTACTCTTTCATTAACAGTTTAAGTAATCTGGACACTTTGAAAGATGGTGCTGTTTGTGGCACAAAATACAGTTTAATGTTTTAACATCAGTTAAAAATACTTTATTTACACTTTTGGAATTATACTTTCGATTAACACTAAAATTCTCAGTAAGAGATTTTCCGCGTGATGTAAAATATAAATCAATCTCACGTCCTAATTCTTCTGGTAAAAACCATTTACTCCTTATCTCACACTAATGTGAGAAACAGTCTCCTTATCTAATGTTTCATATAATTTATCTGACACAATCAATTGTTTTAGACTCTCGAAATCGGACACATTTCTTAAACTTAGATAATAATTCCAATTGGTCATCAGTCATGAAGCGAATTGTACATGAGTCTCATTTGGAAGTTTAAAAGCTTTTCTAAATTGTTCTAGGCAAAAATAAAGTGTTGGTTGAAATTCTTTTAAGACTAATTCTTTTATTCTTTCATAATTATCGATATCTGTATCGTGTAAATAAGTTAAAATGTTAGACGCTTTGTCACCTAATAAATTCAGCAGAATTTCTGCTTTATTTTCTTCCGAAACATTTTTAGTTTTGAAAGCCCGTTCTAAAGAAGAAAAGAAAAAACCCCATCCTTCAGGCTTAGTTGGAACTTTTACAGTCAAAGTTTTAATACTTTTTATTATTTGATCTAACGATTCCATTTTTACTTCACTTTCAGTAATAACAGATTTAGTTTCGGATTTAATTTTAGCTAGTTCCAATTCATTTTTTGATCGTTCAAGTTTAATTTTTTCAAGATCAAACTGCTTTTGCTCCATATCAATTCGCCTTTGCTCTTCATTTTTACGACTCTCAGTTATGGTGTTAGCTATTTCTGTTACAAAAGCTGGTTTATTTTTATATATTTCACTATTTTCAATGATATCGTTTAAATCAGCTATAGTCATTTTATCATTAATATTTAGATTTATTTCCGTGGCTATTTGCCTTAAATCCTCCTTTTTTGCTCCTTTAAACATTGTTTTAAATTTATATATAACAGTACAGATAAGAAAAATCACTTTCACTTACTTTAAAATATTCTTTTCGTATTCAACTTCTCATTTCACCAATCATACTTCTTGAATTCGAGTAATTCTTGGAGTAATTAAATTGGAATAATAAACTCGAAATTCTTGTTAGGCGTTGCACTTTATTATCGCTGATCCTTCGTGGTCGGCGAACCACAATTTTTTTGTCGATAACTCATTTAAAAGATTCACAAACTCAATAAAAACTCATATTTAAAAAACTCTATGAACTGTATTTATTTAACTAGCTCACAACTCAGCCGCTCATGGCTACGTTCTCTTAAAAACATTATCTGAACTCATAAACAAACGCAGACGATAAAAATCGTTGCCAAAAGTACACAGAATAAATACGACCGAACAACATACTCACTTTAGTTTCGTGTAAAGACGTTGTGCCATATCATCAGAATTTTTGTCAGCCTACGAACACAGTTCTTGGAGTTTAGTTTCCAGATTAGGAGAAATGTGCCTCATTAGTCCGTAATATCCGAGTGGCCACCTGCTATCTTCATCATATCCGATAAGGAAATAATTTTCAAAATAAAAACGCAGTTCCCTGTCTCTACGTTGAAATATCTGGACGCGCTGTTATTTATAAGGAAGAGTCACGAAAGCAGAATCTTGAGGAATGTGGTCTTCAACACTTCCAAATTGTGCACCACTTCTTGTAGTATGCAATGGACCTTCAGTAATCGTATTATGCACTTGTGCAACAACTTCTACAAACTGACCAGATAGCGAATAATCACACACGTATACACTTTCTACATTTCTCCTTCTTCTTCTTCTTCTTCTTCTTCTTCTTCTTCTTCTTCTTCTTATTATTATTATTATTATTATTATTATTATTAACTTTACTAATTCAGGTACAGTTTTTTGGGATGTTGGCTTTTGAGCTATCGCCAACAAACTAGAACTGCTTCGATTGCATTTTCTACTTTTAGATGAAAGAATTTTGTAGATTGATTTCGTTGTTTCCCTGAAAATGTAATATTCGCGAGCGTGTTTAAGCACCTAATAGAAGAAACAACCTTCCCATACTGCTTATTAAAGATTTATCATGCGCAATGCTTTGCATAATTTATTCTTGAATTTGTGCTTCTACTATTTATCCCAACAATATTTCGTTGATCGTGTATCGATTCAACGCCATTCATAATTAAGTCGCGGATGCATATGTGCAGGAAAGTGATTAAAAAATTATCGTAAGACTTGTAGTGGAATAACGTAATTTTAATGTGTATAAATTTTTGTGACTAGAAAGCGCATAAGACTTGCGTATTTTTATTTGTTTTCTGCATGTAATTTTTTTCAAAATATTTACTAACAGTATTTCTTTTTAAACAATTACTTAAATAACAAATATCATAAAGAATATTAGAAAACAATTAGCATACAGCATACACGGCTTATTTATTTTTTAATTATTGTTTTTAATTTCAAAACTAATTTCTAGATTTTTAAATGCAAATAAAAATATCTAACGTCATTACAACAATATAAAAATAGATAATAAGTATAATTTATGTTCAAAAGTGTTCAAAATTTCTTTATTATTACTTTGCTCAAGAAAGGTGCTATTATATATTGCACAGTATGATAAGAACAAATCATTAATTTTCATTAGGTGATAGTAATGGTTATTGAACCTCAAAACACACACACTCAAAATAATTCACAGCAGTTTCACATATTGAAATATTGATTTATCGGGATAATAACTTTTCAAATATTTTTTTTATTTCTTTAGATGGCACGTGACAAATATAATGGCACAGGAATAGAAATATTGACAAAAAAGTGCCTTTTACATATTACAGTTGCACACACCCAAAACAACAGATCTGACTCGGTTTCTTCTGTTCGAAGTATTTACTTCGAACAGAAGAAACTACTTTTCTTATTCAGCAGAGTTCACGTTACGTGACGCAATGGTGCGCGTTACACATTGTATATTATGTAATTTACTGATGCTTGTTAATAATTTAATATAATGCTGGACTTACAAGTCTTTCCAAATACTAAAATGCACTGTTCATAAAAATTCTTGATAACTGGCAAAGAAACTCTAACACTTTTCGCTTTCTGTGCTGTATGGAAATTGCTTAAAATTCTGCAATAGAACTAAACTTGAATTATTTCTACACTCTAATTTTAAATATTATAAACTTTTCTCATCAAAAGTAATTATTCATTCTATGATCAAAGCGCTTTAATAAATCTGTATTTTAATGGGACCAGGACAAAATTAAAAATATAATATGATTTTTTTTTAAAACATTGCACCTAGGACCATACTTTAGTGAGATCGGGATCTGAAACTATTTCATCTGCAATGTCGTCGATTATGTACTTTTGTGTAAAAAAAAAATCGTTTTTAGATATCTCATTTCCCTCCAAAGTATAAAAAGACATTTTTGCCCATTCGCACTAAATACGTACTGCATTATTATATGAACAAAATTTAAAATGCGAAAATTTTCTGCAAAAACTGGTCGTTGAATAGGATTTCTGTCAAAAATATGAAATAATATTTATCTCCTGGAGACAGCTCCTGCAATTAAATTATTATTATTATCATCGATTTAAAAAAAAGAGCAAGGATGGATTATAAGATACGGACTTCAATCAAAACGAATGAAAATATTTTCACACTGGGACTCAACATGAACTCTTATGAGCAACAGCAAACTTTTGGTGAACATTTGGGGTAAAATTTGTTCGATAGAAAAAACACCCTATTAACATAATTTTAATTTTTACAAAGCATTTAGGTTACCAGGAAAAACACAAGAGTTTTAGTTTAAAAAATCGTTTTTTATATATTTGATTTAAATCAAAATATGAAATAATGTTTTTATCCCATGATAATAAATGCATATTGTACTACCATCGATGATGGACAAATGGTAAAATTTTCTGCAAGATGTATGTCTTCAATGAAAAACTAAAAGAATGTTTATCTCCTGGAGACATTTCATGAAACTAATTTATACTGCACTGTAAGTTAAAAAAATTGAGAACTTTGAGAAAAAATGGATCATAAGATATGTACTTTAAACAAAACGGAAAATAAGGAATGAATTGACCCTGTAAATGAATATTACACTGTCATCGTTACGGAACATGAATCGACGAACTTTGTGTGAATTTGGTTCAACAGTATTGATTAAAATTATTTATTTTTACTGATTTATTTTTAATTTGTACAAAACACTTTTGCTTGAAGAAAATGCACAATAATTGCATTTATTTATTTGTATTTTCTTTTCCAGAATATATATTTCTGTAAAATAGTTCAAAGAATATTTCTCTTATGAATATTACTTAATAAAAATTAGAAATAGCATTATAAAAAGAAGATATTAGCACAAAAGGTTTATTATTTTTTTAATTATTGCTCTTAATTTCAAAACTCATGTCCAGAATTTTAAATTCAAGTCACAATATCTAATGTTATTACAATGTTATAAAACATCATAGTTAATTATGAAGTAAAATATAAGAAAAAGAAAGGAAATTCCTTCCTAATTGCTTCGCATAAGATACGCGCTATAATAAGTTCGATTTCATTTTAAACACAAACATAAATCTTCAATTTTAATGAATACACAAATTCGGTTATTGAACTACAAAAAACACATTTTTAGATAAAGCTTGGTGATGTTTTTTTTTAAATATGTAATCAGCAAATTATGCAAGTCATTTTTTTATTTTTAAATAATGTAATGCTGGATTTAAAAATCTTTCCAAATAATTAAATATGGTTTTTACATTTTCCTTGCTAATTAGCAAGAAAGTTCTAATTGTTTACTTTTTTCATCATTTATACGAAACGCTTAAAATTCTTCCCGTTGAATAATAAATATTTTGTCAACATTTTTCATCATTCTATTATCAAGCAGTATTTACTATGTGTATTTTAAAGAAAACAGGAAACGAAATGTAAAAAAATTATATAAAGAGTTTTTAATTAAAATTTAATACGATTTCAAAGAAAAAAAAAAGATAGAATTTCATACCTAGGTCTACCTCTTATGTTTATGGCATTGAAATTACTTAATTTTTATTGACATCGACAATGAACATATGTGAAAAATATCGGCTTATTAAAATAATTAAAATATATTAAATATGTTAAAATGTGTATTTTTAATCCAATGGTAAAATAATGTTTTTGCCCCTTGTTACTAAATGTGTCCATTTTACAAGTTAAATTTCCTTTTTACAAGATGTCAAGCCTTCTTTAATCCTTATATGAATGATTTCTTATATTGTTTCGAAAGAAAAAGTAATATTTTGATTATCAGATAGGTTTACTCCACAGAAAAATAACGAAAAAGATCAGATATACATTTTTCGTATAATACTTCAACCTTTTCTTATGTTGCATATCTCTAATATGTGTCAAAATGTAACTAAATTATTGCAAATTAGTAAATATTTTAATAAGCATAGATTTGAATATCTTATTTTGTTTAAATTTTAATTTTGTAAAACTTAACACTCAAATACATGAATTAGTCTTTTAAAATCGTTTAATTTATATTAAGATCTAGACACCAGAAAATTTAGGGTACATTTTTAACTTTATTTAGTAACATATTTTTGTATATTTTTTTTTTATAGAAATAATATTTCCATATAAATATAGTGATTGCTAATTATTAAATAAAACGAGATGCATTGCAAACTCTATGGATTTAAGAATTAAAAAATAATTCATATCAGCAAATATGAAGTCTAATAATCATATTATGAGCTTTAAAACTTATAAAAGGTACAAATGCTATAAAATGCATATTAAAAAGTAAAAAGGTTCTAAAACTGAATTAAAAATATGTATGTATATGTTTTTGCATATACCTCTGAAAGTAATTTACAATTTATAGATTTGGTTAAACTGAATAAGCTTTGTAAAGTAAAAACTCAGAAACGAAGCTTTTAAATTCTTTAAAATTTTCTCAAAGCTAATATAGGTTTTTAAACATACATAAGAAAATGATAAACAGCTATACATTTTCAAAATGCCTCTAATCCTTCCTTTATATTTAAAGCCATTTCTTTTAGTTATTGCAATAAACACTAAATTTTTAAAACTACCACATAATGTTTTTAAAATATCTATTGTGTTCATAAAATTACAAACATGTTAAAAATATTTAATATAAACTATTGTCATAAAATATAATGAAACTAAAATAAGATTAGAAACTAAAAAAACTTCTGCAATTACTCTATTAATAACAAAACAATAGAAAACAGAATCTTAAAAAAAACATTAATATGTAATGCAACAATTTTTAATTTAAATATTCATTTAAAATAAACAGCTTAAAAAAGAAAAGGAAAAATTGAAAACAATGTATGCATTTTCTTTATTATTATTTCGAAGCTAATCGAGGTACGTCAAGAATAAATAATGTTAGAAGGATCTCATTCTTTCTTATTTAAGGGAAGTGTTTTTCTTTTTACTTTAATAAATATTATGCGGCTTAAAACTTATCTTCTCTCATTCCAATATTCTATTTTAATTGAAAGAAACAAACCTTTTGTCTTAAGATTTCATTTTTGCTAATCTGGACGATTTCTTGTGCTATAAATTTAAAACAATTTACGGCGTGTCAAATAGAATAAATACAATGTTTGACATTTTCCCCAGAAAGCTATATGTAAAAGTAAAATAGCAAAATTTAATTTATTCAATGCTGTAATGGAATTTAAGAAGTACTAAAATATATTTTTCGCTATATTTATAATTTTTTTCACATTTTTTTTTTGTTATTGTTAAACAAAATATTTTAACCTAGTTTTTGTGTAAATATTTATAACACACATGTTTTTGTTACCTGTAAAAAATACCGCATTTATTTTAAAATATGTTGAAATTTAAGTTCCCTATATATCTTACTGTTAATGAATTTATTAAATATTAGTAAAGTTTTTTATAGGACGATTAGATAAAACATATGTAAAAAAGAATAAAAATAACTATACATGTTTTAAAAATAATGAAATGCAACATTTGTCTTATGTACAAATACAATATCATTTTCAACAAATAAAATTCTTCATTCTCGGTTTAAAAAAAAAAAACTTCAAATTTAACAAATTTTTGAAGGATTGTATTCTATACATATGAACATTGTATTTTTTCGCACTTCAGGTTAAAGATTTCTTACTTTACTAAAGATTTTGTGGCATCAATCTAATGAATTACGTTTTCATGCTGTATTTTAATATTTTCTTTTAACTGAAAAGGGACAATTCTATCATAAAATTAATTTTTGCAAATCTTAAGATTATCTCGGACAGTAAACCTAAAAATAATTTTCGTGCGTCAGTTAATACATATTCAACGACTGATAATTTCTCCAGAAAATGTTTTTAGAAGAGGACTAAAAACATTTAGTATACTTTAAGTCTAAATGATTTGTAGAATCCTTTAAATATTTTATGACATTTTTGTAAAAATCGTCATTATTATAAATAATTTTTTATTTAAATTCATGCTTTAGTAGTTTTCTAAAGCCCATATCCTTCTCTTATTACTTATATTTTGTAACATCTGTTTGAAAATATGTATATTGAACCTAAATGTTCGACAAACATTTTACTTTTGATACACATATTATATGTTTTTAAAAACTGATTTCTCACGGAAGAGCAAACAAGTTCGAGTATTAAAAAAAGAAAGAAAAAAGATACAATGTTTTAAAATACATCAAAATAAATGTTACTTTATGTACAGTTTTAATACTGATGTAGAAAATTTAAATCCTGAAAAAAGTTAAACTGAGTTTTTTGAAAAATATTTTCCACAGATTGTTTTCTTTTATGGAAGCATATTGGTTGTATAGTACTTATAAAAGAAATCTATAAATATATATATTGCTTTAAAATTTTTTAGAAGGATAGGGTAACATCCCCAGTAATTGGCATGCACCAGTGATTAGCACATCCTACAAACATGTCCTAAAATGAGATTTATATCCAGTCTTTTAAAAATGCAAGACCATATACCAGTTATATGCTCATTTACGTTAAAGATTATAGCTTTGATTTATGCTACTAGATGACAATAGTGCATAGGAGAGAGAATAAATTATGGCTTGTATCAAATCAGCCATTTTTGTTGCACATGCTTCTTCTTTGGCTTAAGAAAGGCATGCTTTTCAATTCATTATTATCTGATTTATAATATATTTTAAATTTTAATTGAAAACAGTTTTGTTTACATATAATATAAACATCACTTTAAAATATCAATTTTAATTTAAATGCTTTAAGTGACAAATTAAAAATAACATTAAAAGATTGTAGCTTGACATGTTTCATTGCTCTTACGGCAACATTTTCAAAAGCAAATAAAATGATAAAAAGGAATTTCTCGAAATAAACAGAAAAAAACACAAATCACGTGAACATGAGCATATAAAAATAAAGCACTTAAAGCATTTAAATTAAAATTGACAGTTTTGTTTAGTTAAAAAGGGTTACTTTAATTGTGTAAAAGTATTTTCGACACAAATATTTGGATTTCTGAATTAATGATAGATGCCAATTAATGGTGCTTCAATTTTGCTAGTTCCAAGTAATTGGCACCTATTCCAATTACAAGGAATTTGCAAGGAATTTGAGATTAAACCACTTATTTTGCAAGTACTTTTAAAGTTATAGACTAATTTTGTTTATCATTTGTTTTTATTTGAAAATATGAAATATTATCAGTAGTTGGAATCCCTTAAAGCTTCATATGACAATTACTGGGGACAGCATGACAAATACTGGGTATTAATATAAGTATATTATATTGTTTTAAAATGTTCACATTTCAGACTAATATGCTGATTTCTTACTCTCAAAAACCTGAAATATGGCATCTTCATCTACAGTAAATTCATTTAAAGCGATTAAACCCAATGCAAAATGTAAAGTTTTTTTTAATATAAACATGTGCCAATTACTGGATCACAAAGTGTCATATATTGGTGCTCTAGGTGCCAATTACTGGTGATTTCTGCAACTTTTTATAAATATATTTTCATAAAAATATTGTTTTCAAATTTTTTTTGCTTTTAGTGGCCAAAATAGATGCACAGATATGCATTCTTTGATTTAAAAATATTTCCAAGTAAATATCTTATTTCTTTGTAATGAAAATTGAAAGAAGTTTAAAGACAAATTCTTAATGTGCCAATTACTGGGGATGTTACCCTATTTAAATGAAAGTTTCCTCATTTTTATGAGCCTGCGAAATCATTACAAATTTGTGTGTATAAACATGTATTTGAAGTAGTATGTAACAAGTAATGCTTTTGATCTTAAGGGATAAAATATTTTCAGTCTGCCTCGATTTTGTTTTTCAAATAAATTGTGTTGTAAACTAAATATTTCCTTCTTCCTCGCACTGAAGAGGTATAGCATATTTGAATATTGATTTGTTTATTTGTATATTTATAAAGGAAGTTATGTTACAACGTAGATCAAAACTATCATAAATATGCATATCTATCTATATAAATCTATCATTTATAAGACTTTGTATGCTTCTGGAATGTGCACACATATACAGATAAATAAATATTTCATGTATGTGAATAAATATTTCAAAGGGTTCAAACACGGACTGTATATCAATTTCAAATGCACTTATGGAAATCAAAAGTTTACCAAACTGTTGTAGTTTATATAAAAATCATTTTGATGCGAACTAATATTTTTAATAATTTTCAAGAATTCCACTTAAATAAATTAAAAGATCCTGTTATCTTTTTAAAAAACGAGCTTTTCTTAATTATGTCTTAATATTTTAATGTAAAAATTAATATTTTATGTGCTAATAAGACAATTTGAATTGTTATAGCGATGAATTGGAATTTTGTTGAATTTCTCAAACAGTCTCTTTCATTAAATCTGTGTAGATGCAATCGATTTTCACATACTACATATATTAATTAAATTTTGATGCAATATATTCAGGAAATATTATGATTTTCTAATTCCTTCAAGTTAAATATGTTTGCATGCTTCAAGAATTAATTTAATCATTGTGGAACTTGCACGAATTCAGTTATTTAAAAATATTTTACTTATTTATAGATTGATTTCACTCATTATATTTTATCTTGATTATCGGTTGATTTCGGATTTTTATTTAGTCTTTTCAGTTTTATGATGTCATCAAAAATTTTCTTCATTCAAACGATTTGCATATAAAGTGGATTTAATGTTTTTTCTGATAATTTTAATCCTGCAAAAAGTTTGTGTATTTAAATTTTGTTTATGCTTAATCGAATTATTTTGGCAATTTTGTTTTTAAAAACTAAAATTAAGTATTGAAGCTTGCATATGCAGCTTTTTTCACGATTTCTGTGATAGCTTTACCTTGAGAAGTAATGTGTGCATTTTCATCAAATTTTAAATTTTGATAGACATAATTGATAGATTGCATAAGTTGTTGCTAGTTAGGTTTTGTCATAACTCACCGATCAAATGGGGATGTTGTGATGCATTTTAAAGGATTTTAATTACAATCATATATAAAGAACCAATGATCTGATTTTCATTAAAATTCAGATTCTGGGATGCCTTGATATAAATTTGTGTTAATTAGTTTTTCTTGTAAATCTCCCAACAAGTATGTTTTTTTTTTCACGATTTCTGCAATAGGAGAAGAATTAGGTAAAATCTTAAGAATTAATGAATGCATTTTCATCAAACATAAGATTTTGTTGGACATTGATTGTCAAGTGATCTATCAAGTGTTGCTACGGGTGCATTTTTCAGGATTTACACGGTTTTAGATAAAGTCTCATCTATAGAAATTAATCCACAAATTTATAAGACCTTATACTCTGTTTCGTTTAAATAAACAAGAATTTATTAGGTAAGAGTGTAAAATACCTAAAAGTGTATTTTTACGGTCGTTGGGTTGATAGTTTCGATTGCAGACATGTAAATGTATATATGCGAAAATCCAATGATCTGTTTAAAAAATGCGATGCTAATATCTCCTATTTTTAATACACACAATTCAATAATCTATACATGTAGAGTCTTCACTTTGGATATAGATCGTCATTTAATTTTGCACTGTTATACTGAATTTTGATGTACAAACAGTATGAGACCGAAAAATGTTTTGTGATTGGTGCATCCGATTAGTTAAGAATTAATTAATATTTCATTTGAACGAAAACATTAAATATGATAACATAAAATATTGGACATTTAAATATATGCAATCGCATATTATCTGAATTTCCTTGGCGGAATTTCTTACTGAATTTGTGTAGACTCAATCTATTTTAACGTCTCAATCTCTTGAGCTCTATGAAATGCGCAGTATACGTCATGCTATTTTGGTCATTTCTGACAATGATATACTCCCTGATTTACAGCTGGCATTTTAATTCGACATTTAGAATTCTCACTAGAAAGATTTAACTCTTATTTATGCTTTATTTTTCCATAAATAAAGTAAAATAAAATTACCAATGAAATTTTTGGGATGTAAATTCAAAATTTCTAACACACACACACACATATATATAAACGTCCCGGGAGAAAGTAATTTTTGCCGTGCTACGTCGTCTAAATGTGCGTTGCCATTGTGTTCCTTTATTGCTATTTTGGCGTTAGTAGCAAAAATGAATCAACGATTCTGCGCTCGTGTATTGGCCACGTTCGATTCAGCGGAAGCTGTATTGTCAGTTGCTGTGTACCTTCTAGATGTAGGGGAGAGGGGGGCACCTTTGAACATTTTTTTCAGAAAATCAATATATTTATTCCTTGAATTATATTTATTGAGTTTTAAATTTTACATAATAGGAACAACGCATTTTTTCATCATATGAATCATAAATTAAACATTTTCCAAAGAAATTAAATAAGTTGTGAGTTTTTAAAAAGCTGAAAGATTTTTGTTCAAACCTGCCTCATGAAGGGGTACCTTTGAACAGAGGTTGGAACCTATGTGTGCAGTAACGGGAATTGTTAGCAGTATTAGGCCATGTTCTTTAACATTCTTAATTTACCTCTTTTCACATAAAAAAATCAGAAATAATAATATTTAGATACATTAACAACTCTTTACTTCATAGTTTTAAGTGTTCTCTTTAAATTATTTCAATTATTATTTATCACCATTTATTCGGTGTTTTTTCGCTGTTCAATAGTGCCCCAGCATTTTTGTTCAATGGTGCCCCATCACATTGTATTCAACATTACAACGGTTTACTGAATTCGGCTAAAGAATTTGAATAAAACAAAGCTTATAAACTAAAGCTAACATCTTTATTTAAACATTGAACAGTAAATAAAAATTTTAGGGATAGAAGTTTGTAAGCAAAAATCTTACAACTTTATTTTCTTAAGTTTAAATTCAAGAGGGAGAAAAATACATATCTTGTTTAGACAGTACTGTTCATACGAAATGGTACAGCTTTGTACAATTACTTCCTTGAAGCAGCAGTAATGTATTGTCATATACATTTTTTAAATATAATTTATTTGAAGGAAAATATTTAGAGTGTTCAAAAGTGTCCCCAGTTAAAATGTGCCCCCCCCTCTCCCCTATATTGTTTTAATGGAGTCTCTTTCTATTTGTGTACTGAGGGTCGTCCCATGTCACTAGCATTGCAGAGTTCAACAGATAAGTCGTTTTTTGTTTTAATTATTTTATTATCTCCATTTTTTTGTCACATGATACATGAATACACCATGTTTTAATTTACCACGTGCGATATCTGGGTTAAGGACGTGCATTTGTCACGCCTTCCACTTTATAGTTCATAACTGTTTTATTTTCTCCATATCCACTATAGATTACTTGGTATTTCTTTAATTTATTTTGGTTTTATGTGTGTTGGTAGCCCCAAATTCGTATTATTTTGTTTTTGCATGGCTAATACGAAGATTAAACCATACACTTCATTTGTAGTTCCAAAGTATTTGGTGCTTGACAATTCTAATTTGGTTCTACAAATTTCTATTATATTCATTTTATTTATTTATTTAATTTTTCTTTATGTTCAATATGGTTTTTTTTTCCTAGTAAATTCAAATGGTTCATATATTTTTTACAAGTAATGGTTTTATATATATATATATATATATATATATATATATATATATATATATATATATATATATATACCAGATGCGGCAGCCCTCGTGGCTAGTGACTAACATCCGCTAAGAGTTCTAAACTGCTAAACTGCTAGGGGTTAACCCTTTATCTACTGACGGCACTTATAAGTACCATTAAAATTACATATTATAAAATTCTTTTAATCCGTCAATTAGTTGTAATACTGTTTAGAATGAGTTGCAGATATATTACTTTATTTTGTTCTAAAAGTATTATTGGTTACACGAAACAAAAAAAAATTCAAAGAGAGGATTTCTTTTGCCTTTTTATTTTTTTAGTTTTCTTGGCGCTGAGGGAGGGGGACGGGGATTTTTCAATTAGGAAATTATTCTATATTTATATTGTAAGAACATCATATTTGTACATTTTATAATACTACAAAATACTAAGAAAACAATTTAAAATAAAATATTTGAGTGGTGTTATAAATTTTGCACAAAGTCCCTGTAAATTCAAATTTAATTAATCCTTCTAAAATCCTTCAAAAATTTATTAAATAATTATGTAAATCTTTTAATTTAGTTTAAACAATTTACGTAAAATGCTTTAGAATGTAAAAATTTTATAAATTTATAATTCGGCAGATAAAGGGTTAATTACGCAAGTTCACATGCGTGGACCTCACAATATCTGTGACTACAATGCCAGAAAATAATCTTGACACTCATTGAAAAATGCGAAGTTCGTGACAAATGGTTTTTATTGATACATTTCACTATTCTTTTATGTTTTTACATTTGTCATAGTTGGTATCAACAGTAAACCCAGTCTTAAAAACATTATCAGGCCTCGCTGAAATCTTTTTCGATCTTCTTTGAACC
Organism: Maratus speculifer; assembly: GCA_964019185.1. Lineage (NCBI taxonomy): Eukaryota > Metazoa > Arthropoda > Arachnida > Araneae > Salticidae > Maratus > Maratus speculifer. Next base: position 295,357,701 of record OZ025297.1, on the reverse strand, counting down.
GGGTATTCGTTTTGATGTACTGCTATGTGGTAAATCGGCCTTACCCTTTTAAAATCATAGATAGCTTGCCCTTATGCTTAAAAATCTGAGGTTTTACGACTTACAAGAACATTTTGTTCCAATAAAATAAAGCCATGAGGTTGTTTAACAATTATAAGCTTTTTATGTGGGTTATGTGCACCAGAATATTTTCTTTTTGTAAAGAAAATAATTTAATTATCCCTCTTTTCAAAGCCTTATAGAAATAAAATAAAAATAAATAAATAAATAAAGGAAGAACTTTAAATCATGTTTAACTGCAAGAACAAACACTCCCCGTCAGCGCGTGATAAAAACTCTCATGTGCCTTTTATGTTTAAAACTGGAAAAATAAAATAAACTATTCTAATATTGAAATTGTGGATTAAGTGTCAAGATTATTTATTTTTTTATGTATTTTATTTTGTTTTAGTTTTATTTATTTATTTTTTGTCAAGCACTGTAAAATTATAAAATAATGTTATTTTTATATCCGAGTTTATATCCACTTTTGTACGCCTTTGAGCTTTATAATGAATTCCATCTATGATAGCATAACACAAAAACAAACTTCGTCCTAAAATGTTTATTTAAGGGCACAGATACCTATGAAAGTGTTTAAAAATGGCTTTTTTTTTATATCTAACTTATAATAATATTGTATTCTTAATGAATATTTTAAAAGAAATCTCTTACAAAAATTGCTTTAGAAGTAAAGTTATGAGGAAAACATTTTGAGCTCTCTTTATATTTTCAGTGGGCAACCGGATCTTAAAAGTCAGTTTTCTCAAAACTTCGGTTTTCGTCACTGTGCGCAGGATTTCTAAGAAACGGCTGGATAGACTTTTGAAAAAATTTAAATGAAGTTATAAACTTTATATACACACAAAATGAACTACTATTATGTTCATAAAAAAATTTTGAAATTATGACTATTATACAAAATTAATTTCAAAAATTTCAGGTTTTTTGTTTCACATTTTGTTTCTCTAAAACTCATCCGTATATTTTTTCCAGTGTCGATCATTTTAAACAAATATATCTCTATACTCAATAAAAAATTTTGAGTTCACTGTGACAAATATAATTATGAGAAATCGTGCGCGCAATATATGTAAAGTGAATTTTTTTTCAATCAAAAACATTGAATATCAAAATGACATGAAAAACACATTATTTGCATCTAGATTGTTTTTCCGAAAATTAACTATTAGCATGAAACATAATTAATGTGTGTTTAAAATTTTACATTTAAAAGTAAATCAGATGTGAAGTTATAGCAATCCATAAAGGGGCTCTATTTTCTTGAAATGCCTCATCTTCAAAGGTACATGACCCCTTAAAGAAATGATTGGAACTTAAATAAATGAATGTGCTCGGGAAAAATAAGCAATTTTTTCTATTTTGAATCTCATTTATAGATACAAACAATTACTTTTTAAAATATAGACATTTTACTACATTTTGAATGCTTTTTCTTGTTAATTATTTTTATCTAAACTAGTGTAACTAAGTATAGCGAATAATACTTAAGTACACATAATGTATATTCGCCCATTTTATTGAACTTAGTATAACATGTTAAAAGTCTGTTTATCTAGTTGTATTTACATAATTATGGTTTAACAGTATTTATAACCGTGTCAAAAGGCAATTTTTTAAAAACTTCGATCTATAGTTTTTCATTTGTAATTTTTATGTTGAAATAATTACAAATCATTTTTAAAACATTGAGAAAAAATTTATGCTTATTACATTTACAAATTGTGAAAAAATAAACATAAATCGAAACTTTAAAAAGGTATCATTTGACACCAATAGAAATAATGTTAAATGTATTGCGGATTTTGTATTTTTTTCTTCTTTATTAACTAATTTTAAAAGTTAATTTGAAACTTTATTGAATAAAAATAAATTTTAAATTAATACCACATTTTTACAAATAAAATAAAACAGAAAAATATACATAGGTTTGGCGACAAGGAAATTTAAAACAGACTTAAATAACATGCTACAGATTTAAAGTATGAAAAACTCTCAACAACATTATCAAGTTTAAACGAGAAGTAAGATATCGACGTAAGACTACAAATACACAATAATCATAATCAATACTTCGCATTATATCACCTCTATCTACCCCAATAATTGTTTTAAAATAACCAAATAAAATAAAATATTTTCTTGGTTGAATACAAAAAACACAAAGATGAATCAACAGAAACATAAAAATTACAAAGAACAGAAGAGAGGAGGATGAGGAAAAATACAAAAAATAATTAATATTCCTCAGCATACAGTTACATTGTATGATAGAAAAAAGAGCGTGCGCCTGTAAGGTATGTGCATGTGAACAGATTTTAAATGTTATAAAGAACTGATAAGAGGTGAATTGAATGCATACTTTACAGGATGGTGTGAAAAAGGAAAAGAAAAACATGCATAATGAAATACGTTATAATGGAAAAATATGGGAAAATAAATATATTTTCTTTAACATTTACATTTTTAACTTATTTATATGAAAAATATTATTTGAAGTAAAATTCTCAAAACAATATTTTTTACAGATACACAAGTAGGAATTTAAAGAGAACATTTCCTACGCGAAATATCTAATACATGCATATATCTTATATTATAATACGAGAAAATCCTGTGTGTCTATGCGTGAGTGCTTGTCTGTGTATGTAAATCTTATTTGAAAAACGCCTTTACCGATTTTCACAAAATTTTGCATTCTACCGTTTTCTAGTCTAAGGAGATCATATAATCGAGAAAATTCAATTTTGGGGACATTTTTGGATCGTTATGGGTCTTGATTAAATTAATTATATCTAAAAAAGGGCTCAATCAATTTTGACTAAGTTTTCATTCAATCTTTTTCAGATATGAGAATATTAATCTAGATCATGTGTTCGAGAAATTTGAATGACTGAGTCATTTTTGAGGTGTTATGTGTCTAACAAATTTATCTAAAAACTGCTCAAACGACTTTCATAAAATTTTGCACCCTGTCGTTTTTGGGTATGTGGCTGGGTTACATGTTCGAAAAAAATCATTTAGTGTGTCATTTTGGTTCATTATTTGTCAGGTTCAAATTACATAAGTCTAAAATATATCTCAAACGATTTTGAGAAAATTTTACCTTATTCCGTTTGGGGCCCGAGATATTTTGCTAAAAATGGTGGTTACATGTTCAAGGACTTCCAATTAGTGGGTCATTTTTGGTCACTATGGGTCCTGGGCAAGCTAATTTTACTTAAAAACGGCTCAAAGGTTATTGAAAAAAAAAATTTCTGTTTCAAGAAGATGATTGGGTAGATGACATGTTCATGAAAATTCAAATAGTAGTTTTGGGTCACTACAGGCCAAGAAAATTTTTCCTAGAAAATGGCTCTAAAGAATTTGATTCAATTCTGCATTATATCGTTTTCGAACTTCGGATGACCATGGTCGCATGTTCTAGATCGGTTAGTGAGTCTTTTCGCATCACACTAAATCTGGGTCTAGTTGATTTTATCTATAAAAAGACAAACGATTTTATTTGCATTTCTTATTAAATCATTTTTTGACTCGAGAAGAGCACTAGGTTTAGGTCACATGCTCGAAAAAAATTTATTAGTGAGTCATCTCAGGTCACTATGGCTCAGACTCAAGATAATTGTATCTAAAACAGTGAGACTATTGTATCGTTTGATCAGAAAGATAATTCTGAGCTTAGCTCGGTCATCGACGCTAGTTTACTTTTAAAATGTTAAAATAATCTACATTCCACTAGGGACATTTATATATTTAAAGCATTGGTTTTATGATAATGTACTTAATAAATTCGGCAATTCGAAAATTACAAGATCCATAAAATGCGCAAACCTTATAATTTATCTATTGATTCTTATTGAACAACGATAATAAGCTATATAGTGATAATTTAAGTTAATCATTAATCTTCATTCTAATACTTTTATACTTCTTTATATTTCAATATTCTTCAGTCTGCTGTACCTTGTATGTATAATACTTCCGTGGATAGAACCGATGTTTGATTATCGATATATAGCTTATTATTATTGTTCATTAAGAACCAATAGATGAATTTGAGATGTTTGCACATTTTATCGATCTTGTTATATTTAAATTGATGAATTTAATATGTAAATAATCAAAAAGGAAATGTTTTAAAAAATAAATGTCCTTTATGGAACATAGAATGTTTTAGCATTTTAAAAATATGAAGAACACATATCTGGTATTTCGTGTAGGATTTAATAAATAAAATTTCCTTTAAATAGATAATGACATTTCAATATGTACATAATTAATTATTTTAAATCCATTTTATTTATTGAAAAAAATTGTCTTATTGGAAACTCAAACACATACATTATGTATCTAAAATAATGGCCCTATAATATGTGTACAAATAATATTTAATCAAATACAAATATTTTTTTAGAATCTATGATATCAATATGACTAAATAAAAAGTATTTTTTAAAAAATGGAATTTTACTATTCTTCAGGGGTAAAGATGTTAACCTAAAATAGATATTAATTAAATTTCGAACTATTTTTATCTGTGAATTCTAACAATGAAATTCCAATTCTTTGCTCTGAATTGAATTTGCATGACTAAAGGATTAATTTAGTTTTTGCTGATCTTGCTCGAATTGAGTTATTTTCACGATGGTTTAAATCTATGGATTTCAGCTTAATTATCGAAAAATTCCATTTGTTTTTCTTCTTTAAAATTTGATTTTCTTGATAATTTATAAATGTAAATTGGATATTTTTAAGATTAAATGATTTTTTTAGATATAGTATATTATGGCTTTATTCTAACTTAGTTAACTTTGTTCTAGCTTATATTAAACTTAGGTCTAACATACAAACTTTAAATATTAAAATAAACTTTAATATTTAAAGTTTGCATACAACGAGCCTAATTGTTTTGGAAAATTAATTCGGACAGCTATTAAATAAAATATATTGAAATGCAGAGTGAAATTTCAGAAAAATATAACTATTACTTGTGTTTTATTTAATCATTCATTTTAAATAGAAGTTTAATATTTTCTCTAAAAAGAACAGCGATTTCCGACATATGTGTAATCGAGAATGAACTGAACTTCCTTGGCACTTTATTTTATTTAATGCAGACAAATGCAATGCATTTTAATCTACAGATATATATGGATTAAATTTTAAAGCAATTTTATAAAGATAGTTCTAACAATAAATTTCTAATTATTTTCACTGAATCACATTTGATAGACTAAAAGTTTGCACTTAATTTTATTGGATCTTGCATGGATTCTGTTACTTTGTTTTATTGCTTTTATTTTCAAGGTGGTATGATTCGTTGATTTTTAACTTAATTATTGAATGATTTGTATTTTTTTATAATGATTTGTATTATAATTTACCGCTTAAAATCTGAAATTATTGAGGAAGTTTGTATTTACAAACTCTTATTATTTCTTTCAAACAAACTTCCATATCCTTCTTCTTTACAAACTTCCATCATTATTTCATTATAAATATGCCATTATTTACAATCTCACAATCTTTAACTATACAGACATTTCAATGATCAAAAGATTTGAATACAGTTTAAACAATGCACACAGAAATGTAAGCATGACATTTTTCTGATAATCTTAATTATAGAAATCATTTTAAATATTTCTAATTCTTAAAGGTGTGCCTAATTGTTTTAATAAATTAGTTAAAAAAATTAACATTCATATAACTGTAAACAAATTTTAAATTTTTTAATGTAAAGAATATTTAGGTGACTGAATAAAATTAAACAAACTACATGAATAATTACACTGATAAACAAATTTTAACGAATTTTCGATTTCTCTATATACGTTGGGTGTTTCTTATAGATTTCAAGCTGCTGAAAAAGAATGTGTTTGTAAAAAAATTCTATCACCCTCCAATTTTGAGAAATTTCATTTATAAATTTTGGAGTTTTTAGGCATCGTATAGGCATTATAATTATATTACATTATTCTCTTTCATGTCTTTGATTCACACAAACATTCCTGTTTCTTATTATAACGATACAAGTTACAGCAAGAGAGTAGAAACAGATGTCCCCCTAATAAATTTTATATTAGCGACCTTGAAAGACAGCTCTAGCCACCCCCACAGTATTTGACTAACGCAAATCAATGGCAGTTTAAACTTTCGGACGAGTGTACTACTATTTCTTTGTTCTGTATGACTTTTTAATTAAATTTTGATTATAATTATCCTATTTTCTTCTACATATGTAAAACAAGTCTAGAGGATACGTTAATGAATCCGATTATTTTTGCTATGTGGGAGCTAACTTTGAAAAAGCATCGATGCGCTTTCATGCCGTTAATAAAAACTGCGTATCATATGTACTTTGGATATAAAGTAGGTGAACAAGATAAGAAATGGGCACCTCATTTTTGTTATACACGATGTGCTACAAACCTTCGGGCGTGGATGAAAGGTACAAAAAAGTGTATGTCCTTTGCTATACCCATCATATGGCGCATGTCGAAGGATCATATACCTGACTGCTAATGTCCTTTGCTATACCCATCATATGACGCATGTCGAAGGATCATATAACTGACTGCTACTAATGTATTACAAAAATTAAAGGATTCTCTGCAAGAAGTAAACATAAAATTAAGTACCCGAACTTAGATTCAGCAATGTGACCAGCATTACATAACCGAAACCTCTAGAGAATTTTACAGATGACGATGCAGCAGTAGAAATGGAAACTTCCTCTACATCTGATATGAACTATTCTCCTGGCATAAATGAAGAAACACACCAAATTACTTATAAAGAACTAAATGAATTTGTGAGAGAGTTAAATTTTTCAAAGGAAAGCTCAGAATTACTTGGATCAATATTGCAAGGTTGGAATCTCCTTAAAAACAATACAAAGATATCTATTTATCGAGATTGACATAAGAAATATTCGACATTTTTTTCAATAAAAGATGATTTATATTATTGTAATGATATAAGTGGCTTAATATCTGCTTTAAATTGTCAATATAACTCCGAACAATGGCCTATAAAAGAGCAGCAACAGATAAGACATTTAACGCTACATAAAGTATGAAATTTCTTATTGATATGATTCCTTTTTACAAAGATTCTTCTATATTTTTCTGAAACATTATAAACAATGCATACTTTAAGTGTTTTAAATATTAATTTTAAGCTTTATAAGTGTTTATTTAAAAGTTTGTCATTACTAAAATACCAAATGATAAATTTCATAAGGTATATGTGTTGAATAAATATTACAAAATTCAGATTTTCCAGATTTTGAATTTTTTAAAAATTTGTGAGTGATGGAAACTTTTTAATGGCATATTCTTTCACAGCAACACCTAAAATATAAAAGTCACCACATACTTAGTTAGAAAGAGAAACCTTGTTTATCAGTGTTATTTCACTGTATTTTTATTACCTAATTAACGAAAATATATAGATCTTTTAAAAATTTTCAGGATGTTAAAACATCGATGTCAGAAGAAGTTAAAAACCCTAGCGCTTTCAGCCGACTGTTAGCCGTCATCAAGGGAAAACTGTTGTAGCTTCAAAAATATATATGCTTGTTAAATATCAGAAGGTGAAACCGACAAATGACAAGTAATAGGTGGAAAAAAGTCTTTAAAAGTTTTAAAACTACTATATAGTTGCACCTATTAAGTAATAAATTTATTGTGAATTAAGTATTCATGTTATTTATATTATTTTATTAAAGTGAATGTGTCTTTTCAACTTGTGATACAGAGCTTCTACATATATTTTATTGTAAATAAAATTATTTTTGTATTTCTTGTTATTTCGTTCCCTTTTCTTAAAAAATATTGAATTTGATTGGAATAATTTGATAAATTGACATCGCGGTGCTTGGAATGCCGATGCAGCATGGAGCAACCACGCGTAATTTTCATTTAAATTGAGAAGTGAACATAAAAATGAATTTCTAAACAAAGCGCGTCTAAATGGTATAATTTGGAATCTCTGATGGAAATCCTAAGATCCTCACAGAGTTGGAAGCACGAGATTAAGTATAACCTCCAAAAAGGGTGCGCATAGGGCATCCAAACAAGTTTGTTTGCCCCACACTTCGATGTCATTTCACCAACTGGCATAGGGAAAAAGCGAAAAATTCAAAAGTAGTATGGTACCAACGAGCACAGAAAAGACATAGCATAAGATAGCCAAGCCCGACAGCTATCTTTAAAAACATAAAAAGGGGGCCATATAGCTCACTAATTTTGAGTGACAGTCACGTAGTATCCGTTCACCGTTCGTGCAATGACTGCTAGGGGCCGTTTCCGGTTTTTTCCAACTCTAACGTCGTAGTGCCTAATGCTATTTAAAGCAGGATTCCGTACGGCTGAAACTGACCTGTGAAACTTCATCGCAAGTTTTTTAATTTCAACAAAAGTAGTATTAATTTTGAGTTCACAGTGGATGACGTCATTACGGGCATAATATATCGCTTTAAACCAATGCAGTAGTTTATTCTGAAAAGTTTAAATTTTTTCAAGTCTAGTTTTGACAGCACTTCTATATACGGCTGAACCATAAGTTTTGATAGGCTTAGCCATGGATTTATAAAGTAACAATTTACTTTTGTTTCACAGGAGGCTATTCCCCGCCAAAGGAGGGTTAAGGAAGCCCACGGCATGGTTTGCACGATCCATAGTTTCTGTGATGTGCTTCCACCATAATAATTAAAAATCTACATGAATACCCATGCACTTATACTACGTCTTCCAAGGAATAGGTTCATTATTCAGTTTTAAGTTTAAGCTAATGACGGGTTTGAACGCTGATTGGTGAAAAAGAACTAAATCTATGTCCTGCTCTTTAGGAATGTCGTTGACATAGAATATTGAAAAGAGTGGGACTGCTGAGAGAACTCTGAGGTACAGAGCTAGAAGTAGGTTAGAGTAGGAATTTTCTACTCTAACTTAAAAGGAGCTTATTTAAAGTAATCAGATTAGATTTTAATTAGTTGAGCCGGAACTCTGAGATATATAAGTTTGAAAGTAAAAACGATGTGCCAGATTTTATCGAAAGCCTTTTGCACATCGAGAAAGATTGCTCCCGTCACCCCGCCAAACTTAAAACCATCATGAATGAGTTGCGAAACTCTCCACAATTCAAACCGGGTGTAGCTAGAATGAAACACAATGTATTTGTGACTCAATAAGTAGTTTGCGACCTTCTGTCCCTATGTGATTTTTATATTTGTTGTATGCTTGATTTGTCATACCATTTTGTCAACGTTATTTTGAATCACCTTATATAATAGCAAATATATAAAGAGGATGTATAATTGTCGAAACTGAACACGCGAGCCTTTTTAAGGCATTCATAATTATGTAAATACGTTTCGACAATTGTATTCGTCGTTCAGTCCGTTTATCCGCATACAAAAAAGCAAAAACTATCGAACCGAATCTTTTGAAATTTAAATATATAATTCTTGCAGAATTGTTTTGCGTCATTTCAAATTTTATGAAAATTGGACGCATAGTTCAATTACAGGGACAATCAAAATTATTTCTTTACACTACTGCCAATGAGAAAAAAATAGTTTCAAGTCCATTTTAATGGTGTGACACTTCTTCGAACAACATAAAATTGATACGCATCAATGAAGTATGTACTAAGATGTACATTCTGAATAATCTGTGGTGCAAAGAATATTTGTTTTTAATTTACAGAACACAATAGTTACAAAATAATTTACAAAAGTATTCCATTACTTAATGGTATAGGGTGAAACATTGCTTGCGGCGCGTTTTAATAATATTAAACTATTTCACATTTTATGAAATCGATATATGTTGCTGAGGTTTAATGCAAGTTACTTTATGTATAATAGCAAACAGATAGTATTTACAGGGTTACACAAAAGATTTTGGATACTCTACAGTATCTGAAGTATTATATATTGACACACCAAGAATTGAATATTTTAAAAACTTCCCAATAGTACGAACACACACCATTTGCTACGTTTGACGTGCAATTTCCAAATTCAGAATTAAAACATTCAAAGATAACGTGACCGGAAACAATTTTTGAAAATTGCAACTTTTCCCAATTTGAACTATTGATTTCTAGCATATTTCCGGCAATTGAATTCTTTTCTTAAGTATAAAGTCATACTGCTGTTTATTTCTAATGTAGAAGTTTCTTAAAGATGAAATCAAAGAACTTTTGTTTTATCAATCCAAAAAGTTTTTTTCTAAAATCGAATCATTCACTAATTTTACTTTATAAACTTTCTTGCTGACACAGACAAAGACAATTCTTTTGTGCAAAACTTCGATTAGTCACAATCTCATATGCTTTATTTCATACTGCTTAGGTTAATTTTTGAAAAATGAAAACATATTGATTTTGATTTATCATATTTATACAATAAATGAAAGCGTAATAGAATGAATGTAATATTTTATTTATTCATATCATTATGAATTCACGTATGTTTTCATTTGGCTTTGATAATGTTTATTTTTATGGTAGTGGAAAAAATATAAACAATAAATAAATAAAGTAAAAAGCTTTTAAATCTGCAAGATTAATGTTAATAAAAAGGCTTCAATATTTTCATAAAATAAATATATAATTTTGTTCTTAAAAATAATTTGAAGAAGAAAAGAAATATGACAACTCTATACTAATATTATAAAGAAATAAATTTGTTTGCAGGTGGAATCTCTGGAACTACCAAAACTGATTTCAGAATTAATGGTGGTATAATACTAGTGAGTGTATCTGCTCAACACAAATTATATTTTATGTCGGACAAAGGACCCAAAATGTTTGGCAAGGTTTAGCGACAAATATAAACTACGTTAATAGCATTGAAGTTTAAAATTAATGCTTTTGTTATTTAAAAAGTATGCAAATTCATTTATATTGAACCAGTTCCAGAGTTAATAAAGACTAATCGGTGAGAGAAACGATTTAAGAGTCAAGATAAAATTTAATACAGATTTAGCAAATCATGTGATTGTTCATTTTTGACAGAAATTCTAAATTCTTAATCAAATTAAAGAACAGAAATATCTGAAAACATTAAATCGAGTTTGTTAGTTACTAGCAACGTTGTCAGGGGAATAAAGGGATTAGAATAGAACGAGGCATTCATGGAATCAGGGATGGAATATTTCGAGGAAAATAAAAACATTGTAATGAAAATATAATTTTGTAATGAAATATAAAGGATATGTATCTTATTTTTTGTGAAATGTGATAACGTTACTAAAAGTTCTGGAAAATCATATTGCTCAAGCAATGGATGATAGCGTATAAACTGATTATCACAGTTCAAAATGTGAGGTGTCAAGTGCATATTGTTGGCACGCATAATGCTAACTTCTATCACTGTTGTTTGGTGTTATCACATTTAAAACAAAGGTGAAATTATCTGTTAAATGTTTTATTATAATATACTTAGTTTTCTTAAACTTATCCCCGTCAATCCAAACTGAATTAGTAAGAAACACCCTGTATTTGTGACTTAGAAATGGTAACACGCATGTCACACACCAGTAGGGAAGAAATTTAAAAATTACGGAAGGGGGAGGATATCAAATAGTTTTTAACTCAATAAACTCAAAATGAGGGCAAAACTAAAAAAAAAAAAAAAAAAAAAAAAAAAAAAAAAAAAAAAAAAAAACAATTTATGATAAACCATCTCATTAATAAGTAGTTGTATAAATTAATAGATAATTATTAATTTTATTCATAATTAAAAATGTCTATCCGCAATATTTCAAAGTAAGTGTTAAATTTTAAATCGCTTTTTTAAAAATTTTGTTGATTATGACAACAGGGGCAGAAAGAAATATTTCATTAATAGAACTTAACCTCTTCAGTCTCTGAATCCCCATTCAAGGACCTCTTGTCTTTTACTTCTAAAAACTATGATGTCTTATATTTTTTTCGCATTATTAAATAAATGTTAGTGTATACACTGTCAGAAAAATTCGTCAATATACACTAAGTTATCGTTATTTTTTCACAAAAAATTACCGTATTCCCAGAAAACTTATTTGATGTGTGAATTCATTCCGAACGTCGAAAATGAGGAAGAGATTCTGTTTATTTCTTGCACGCATGCGTATTGGGTCTGTTAATAATAAATTCGAATTTATTTTTAAAATGAAAAACAAAATATTCTATAGATTAAAATGTCTAATTTAGTTTAAAAAGACACAAATGTTTTCGAATTTAAAAATAAATAACAATTACTTTCTTCATTCATTCAAAAATTCTCACAATTTGTTATTCATATTCAAAGTTGGATAAGTTGAATTTAATAAGTTATTTATATAATAAATATTCCCATTTAAAATATACTTTAAGAAGATAAGATATTTTAATTAAAAAATAAAATGCAAAAAGAAAAAAAAATTGATATTATTAAAAAAAATCTTGTCGTAGAACATCCATATTTTTCTTCTAGCAATCTACGTAAATATAATTAAAATTCACATTTTTATACTACGTTAATATAAATGTAAAAATCCCCAGCCACAGTTTCATTAAAGATGAAATCTTCCCGAAATTAACTTCAAAATTAAAAGCTCTCTAACGAAATAAACCGAACCACACTCATAAGAAATAAAGGCCTCTACTTTAAAGCACTTTTCTCCTGCGCAATCGTGGCGCCGAGCCAAGGCGCTGGCTTTCTAATGCTGGGAACGTGAGTTCGACCCCCACCACCGGCGTATTTATCTTTTTCAGACTCTTTTCAAAAGACGGATATTTTACCTCTTTTGACGGAGAAAAAATAAACGGATATTCGTCAATATACAGACAATGTCTGGCAGCAGTGCTGCCAGTACTTTTTCTGTGAAAAGACGGAAGTTTTTTTGAAAGTGTAAACGATCAACTGACTTCTTATTTTTCCATTGCATAGCAATCTGCGTACATACATTATATTTACTATTATTATTGTTACATGTCATAATTATTATTGTTTGTCTATTATTATTGTTACATGTCATATTTTGATATTCTAAGATATATTACTTTAAGCATTTTTGAGTAAATATAAATTGGATCAAATTAGTTAAAATTCTTCTACCATTAAGCAAAATTTAATCAAAATTGTTCCACATTTAAATCACGTTTTAATCAACGTTTATATCACATTAAAATTTTTCCAGTTGATCAAATTGCCGATATTGAAATACAGATTTTAAATCTTTACTCGTTAATGACATTAGTTGATGATTATATTAAGGATAGTAAACTTTAATTAGTAAGTAACTTTAAGGATAGTAAACTTTAATTATCAAACTGAATCGTATTTAGCACTATGTTTATCAAGTTCGTTCAACCGAGGTCTTAATGTATATTAGAAATATTTAAGAAGTAAATGATTTTTAAAGGGTTTAGCTGAATGTTAAGTGCCATCACTTTCAACAAAATGGAAGAAATGCTTACTTAATTAAACATCAACTTAAAACGAACACATTCTCATTTTCACAGCTCAGTTATCATTAATTTTCAGGCGGAAAATATGATTAATATTCAAAATATTACAGCATTAACTTTGCTTATAAATTTTTGTTGCATAAAATTAAAACTTTCTTTAAATAAATAATAATAAAATTTAACATGTTTTATTTTTTTATTTTTAACTCAACTCACATGTTAATTATTCTTTAAAATGATATATTAAAGTGAAGATGTGATATAAAGGGTGTCAGTTTTATCGTTGATTAACAGCTCCTAAATCGATTAGTTAAGAAGTAATTCGAAGAAAAAATTTAGAAATGTTCTCTGTCATTTAAAATTCCATTTATGACTAAATAATTAATTTTTAAAGTTAGGAAATTATTTTTTTCAAGTTTATCTGGTCTTTAAGTTATATTTGGAAAGTTGTTATTAACTCTCAGGCATGTATTGAAATAACAGTTCCAGTCTTTGACGACGAAAGATTATCACTTTAATATATATCACGTTAACTATAATGGTTTAATCCATTTGAGTCTGCTGTACTATTAACACTAAGCGTCTTTTCATTGACTATATGTCGTCTTAACGATTGTGTTTATTACTATCGACATGTAGTAACGGTAGTATGTATCTATGTATTTATTATCATGACTTCCTTTATACATCAGTACTTAGTAATAATAATAATAATAATAAAATAATGATAATAATAATTTATAATAATAACTATTATAATGATAATTTATAATAATAGTCTTCCTAGCTGTGTACGGGACGAAATTTTTAGTCGCGGTCTTGCCACAAACCGTATTAAAATCACTGTCTATTAAAATCACTGAGCTAATCCGTACACAAAATAAGTAAAGTTTGGCTTAGTCCAAAATTTTTTACGGAAAACGCATACATTTAAAATCGCCTCTTTTATACACACACACAAATAAAACCCTTTAAAACTTATTTTATAGCATTTTTCAAAGAAATGGAATATGATTTACCGATAGGAAAGAATAAGGGAAGCATTTATCTATAAATAGAGATGCATTAGTTCTCTTTGCACCGTTTGTGATTCTTTTGTTTTAAGCATACATTTCATTATTAAAATTTAAAATATGGGTAACATTTCTGAACATATCATGTGTGGCGAAATAAAAATGAGGAAAACATATTAGAAAATTGTAATACCTTTCAAATCCTGTTGTAATACGATATTTTCCAACGTCTCCAAAAATTATTCTTTAGCCAATTATCTTATGAACATGAAACGAATAATACTAATTACCTTCCTAATAGCCTATTAAATGCCCTATACCTATTGCCTTCCTAATAATACTAATTACCTTCCTAATATTTCTGACAAATACATATTGGTTAAACTTCAATAAATCTATTTATATGGCTTCTATTAACATTATTAACATAAGAGTAATATTCTTTTAAAAATTGAGAAAAAATAGCGGACCCTAAACGTTTTTATTTTATGAATTTTAGGCATTTTCTTCCTAAAAACTCGTTTCTTTCCATTTTCAGAATTAGATAAAAAACAAATCCTTACTACAGGAATATCAGCAGCTGTCAGTTTTGTTTTCAACGAGAATGGCATCATTTGAAAGCTATGGTAACGACTGTAAATAGATGTATAGGAATTCCCGAATCCAGAAGTATAAAAAATATTCACAGTGGGAAATAGAAAAAAGAAATGAAGAAAAACGAAGAGATTTGAAAACTGTTCGTGAATAAGTGAGCAGATAAAGCCAATTGCAACAACAGCATAGTTAACTACAGGAACTAACTTCTAGCTCGATTCTACGGGAAAGAAAAAATATATGGGCAGTCTAAATTTGGGAAGTTTCAATTGTGGATCGAGTTCTTCATCATTTGTGTAAGAAAACACTTATTTTACTTGACTATCCGTCGTCTAATTTCTCAAAATTAAACAAATCGCCAAACTACAAGACAAATTACACAAATTGACGCAATTTTTTAAAAATAATAAAATAATAAATAAACTGCTAAAACATTAATACAAAACAAATAAAACATCAATTTAAATGACGAAACGTTGATGACGTAGAAAACACGCCTAATTAAACTCGAGTGAATTTGACAGTTACAATATTATATTATTCGCATTTAATCTTATAGTTTAGCGATAGTTTTTTTTTTGTCAACGGAATAATCAAATAGTACCGAAACACTCATATTTTAAACACTTTTATATAGAAAAATATTTTTTATGATTAATTATAAAACAAAATTCTGTGTTCGATAGCATTTGCAAGAATTTCATGCTTTTTTTCTCCTTTTTATTAACATTTTCCTAAAAAGTTGAAACGTTTTTATGCTTTCGGTTTATCTGGCCGTCTGTCCGCTCTCTAACACTCATAAATATACTCGGATTGCCATGAAATTTGATGCTTACCCTAGTATGAACTCTATTAGAAATGAAGTTTCTGCCATGATTAGTTTATTTACAGGGATGGTCAAAAGTTTTCCGTAACGTTACGGCCTATGGTAAAAAAGCGTGTCAAATGAATTTTAAAGCTGTTACACCCTGTCAAACATATTCAAATTTATACGCATTCGCAAAGTGCGCTAAAATATACATTCTCTAAAATATGCAGTGAAAGTGATCAATTATTAGACATTTACAGGGCCACACAAAAGATTCCATTACTTAATAATAAAGGGGGGAGATTTTTGCGACATATTTTAATTATGTTAATTGATTTCATCTAGAATAAAATTGATATATGCCACTGAGGCTTAATATTTCACGCATAATATGAAGTGCATTTACAGGAACACACAAAAGATTTCAAATAGTATAGTGTATCCGAAGTACTGTATATTATCGATGATGGCTGATGAACGGATAAAATGCATTTTTAACACTTTCCAACAAAGTTGAAAAGGATATTATAGAAATAGGAATAGGAATTAGAGGGAACCAAAAAATGACCATCAATACATCTCAGATTCCCCTCATGCTTCATATTTGTGGAAAAACTATTCGTTAAACTTCAGAAGAACTCTCACAATTATAGAGACCATAAGGATCGTTCTACCTGTATATCGTCTTATGATATCCATCGTTCAACAAAGATAATGTCTTTTTTTATTGCTCCGTTCAACTGTCAGAAATTGTTAAGCTTTAAAAATAACGCAGGAAAGTTTCACGAATTCTTCGGCGGTCTGTCTCAACATTTCCCACTTTCCCATTCTTCAATTTGACGAATTTCGAACGGTGTTGAAAATACAGTGAAAGGACCTCTGACTGGCATGCAGAACGATAAGTCGTTCTCAGTAAACATTCACAGTCGTTCACAGTAGTAACATAAATATTTGGAATGACTTCTCTATAATGAATTTGATTTTCAATTTATTCTCTTGAAATGCCATCACGGGATTCGCATCTTGCAGGTGCTAATTGCTCTCTATTGTGATCTTTATATTCGATATCTGATACACTTCAGCCCATCGATTGACCTTGCACTGAGATTTTTGTCAATTTTTATTCTTCGCCGATGATATTTTTTCTTTTGTTGGGTATGCCATAATTGTTTTGGAAGCTGTATCGTGGCAATCTTCGAATGTACCCCGGGTCAAAGTTCTAAAAAAGTACAAAATGTGAAGACTCTTTAAATTTATACATTTATAAGTATTTGTAAACATCATATTTTACGTGTTTCTAAATCAAAAAGGTAACTTGCTCAATTTATTTTCAAAGTAATAAAAAATTTAAAACAAATTAAATAAGAGACGAATAATTTTAATAAGAAACGTCATTACCCTAATTTTGGAGATACAGTAAATTCCAGAATATTGAGTGGCACGGCTGTCGCGGATAAGCTGATTTAAGCTGATAGTTCACAAAATTATGAAAAAAAGGAACAAACTAGTCGTTGGGGGCCACCGTAATACTTACCCATCATATATATGCATATACAATATATGAAAATAATACATTTGAAAACAATTTATAAAATGGATTGCAATTCCAAAACATAATTTAAACGTGTATTTATATTTTTATTGTGCATAGTAATACTGTTTTAATGAGTTGCTGATGAATCTCTTTCGATAAATTATACAACACGCCTAACTACTCAAGTAGTACTGAACTGCGAAAAAGAAACATCCTTATAACTACAAAAATAATGATCTTATTAACTAACAATTTATTGCGTCGGATTAAGCGTCGCATTTCCAATTAAAATATATCTCTGAATTGAAATTTGAATGAAATACAGGGTTATGAAAAATCGAAGAATGTGAAAAATACGATTACAGATATCTCGTCAACTAATAATTCGATCAACTTCGTTCTTTATGAAAAATTTGTGTTATTTTATTGCCTTTTACGAACACTCCTTAAAATAAAAAAAATTCGAAAAATTTTATATACCTTTCATCAGAACGAATTTTTCGATAGTTCCGGATAATGGAAGTTACTGATATTAAATAGGCTTCGTCCCATTCTTACATACAAAATTTCAAGTCTCTATCTCAATTCTTTCGGGAGATAGAGCGTTTACAGACAGACAGACAGACGGACAGACGGACGGCAAATTTTTTTTTCTAAAAATATGTTTTTCGAAATCTCCAGTGTCGAAAACGTGTAAATCCGTCAAAAAAATTTTTCGGTTTTCAAAACGATTGCAAGACTTACCCTATACTACGAATGATGGGTAAGTAATAAACAAAAATATGCACTTGAACAGTTTATATACACAATAGCTAACATAAATACAATTTATACGCACAATAGGTAACATAAACATAATTATTATTTAGAGAATAATAAAATTATTGATTAAATATATTGATTCGTTTCTTTGAGAAATTACCCAGTTTCTTTTTCATTCATTCTTTCTTCTTTTTGTATTATGAAAACGCATCACTTATTCTTTATTTGGGATAGAAGTTTTTTTAACTATTTTAACACAAAGTTAGCCGTTGTCTTTTTTCTCTAAATATTGTAAAAGGTCTTCAACGTACAGTGGCGTTCAAAAGTTTTCGGCCAGTTAGTTTCTTCGATTTATTTACCAGAAGGTTTCAGCGAAGAAAAAGCACAATTGCTTCAAAAGTTAGGAATATGTGAATGTCTGATGACCACGTGATCATTTTGATTGGATCCTGAAGACACTCCATGGAAAGGGGCAGAATTCGAAATTCGTGTGCAAAAGTTTCCGGCCACTCATCATTCCTTAGTTTTTTCCATCGGTAAAGTGTTTTTGGTCGTGTTTGAGAATGAATCAAAGTGAATAGCATAGTTTAAGTACAAAAATGAAAAGTTCAACAATTATTACTCGAAGTGAGTGATTAGTTTGTCGTTAAAGGACCAAACTTTTCGAGATAATGCGGCAAACCTATCGATCGGCAAACCGACTGTAAACGATATTTAAAAATTATATAAAGAGGAGCATGACCTTTAGGATATTCTGACGTCCGGGAGACCCCGAAAATGGCTATTTTTGTGGAGGTAATTATAAGCGAAAAAACAGTTGAGGACTCACATAAAAATGCCGTTGTAATATTTCGCGATTTATGGAATGAAAATATTGCTGAAATAAGTCAGTCTACCGTATCAAGATGCTGATGAGATGCAGAACTTTATGGAAAATTCGGTATTAAAATTTTTTTAGAGGTAAAAAAAAAATATACCAATGTATCCGACTGGCATTTTTCTAAGAACACAAAGTCTGGTCGAGTGAAAACTGGACCAGAGCTCTATTTTTCCATTAAATAAATTTCAAACTTTTTTGGGAGTGATGGCACACACAATATCCGATGACCTAATAACAAAAGATATGATTCACCACATGTTTTCCTACAATGAAGCATGGCGGAGGACACGTTATAATGTGGGGAGTATTTTCTTTCAAAAAATGTTGGTCTGTTATTTGAAATCCGCGGCAAGATGAATGATGCAATGTATAAGGATATCTTGGAAGAATATTTACTGCCTTAATTGTGATTGCAATTGTGATCGCAACTATTTGTTTTAACATCATAACGACGTAATGAATGTATGCAAGATTGATAAGCAATGCCATTTGCACAAAAATATTACACTTTTGAAATGGCCAGCTCAAACACCTGAGATTAATCCAATAGAAAATCTATGGAAATAGGTTGGCAAACGTGTTCGGAACTTTAAAAATTCCAACTCAGACGAAATTTCAAAAAAAATGCAAGACGTGTGGGAGAAACGACCATAAACGATCTTCATCCGTTGATTGTATCAATATCACGTTGCTCCGCCGCAGTATTTATTACTAAGGTTATGGTGATAAATTACTAACTGTAAATATTGTTGATCATTGTTATTTTCGATTACAGTACGATTTTTTTCTAAACTTGCGTAGGTGGCCGGACACTTTTGAGCACATGCGTTTTACTTTGCACTCAATTTTGTCAATTAAATTTATTGATATTTATATGTTATTCTATAAATAAATTTCGAACTATTATGTCAATAAAATGTATAAATATCACTTTGAGATTCGTCTTCATATGCGTATACTTACAAATGAACTCAAAAATTTTGGCTGGCCGGAAACTTTTGACCGCCACTCTAAGCTAAAGCTACGCCGTGGATCACTTTGTTTTGTTTCTTACCATCCTCTTCATCGCTCTCTTCAAAATTCCTACCTAACCGCTTCTTCTAGTATTTTTTCATCAGTTACATGCTCGAAACTCGGATCTAATCCTAGATACCCTAATTTCCTGCGTATAATCCGTGGATCAAACAATTCTTTTTCTACCCAGAAATTTTATTTTGTATTTGAAAGCAAATATTTACGGCGATCTAAGAAGTAACATTTCATTTAATAAAATTTCTGGGTTGAAAAATGATTGTTTGATCCGCGGATTATACGCAGGAAATTAGGGTAAATCAGTTTTAAGTTATCTTAAAATCATAGAAGGCGGCAGCCTTCAAGTGACGCAGCTTTAAACCTACCATCGTCAAAACCTACCATCGTCATAAGGGTAGATGCGGAACTTCATATATACAGCTAACTCAACATCAAAGGAAATCGGAAAAGCCGCCTTCTAATAACTCAGCAAATATTGGTTAGAATGGTCCAATTTTTTAAATATAGTCTTATATTCCCAGTCTAATCCTATCCTATAATTTTTACATTTCTACGTGCCGTATATTTTTAGATCTTGATAACCATTTTAAAACTGAAATCCATGGTGTTTGTTCCTGATAATGAGATCTAGAAAACGGGCTGGGAGATTTTATTAAAACTTATATATAATATGAATCTCTTTAAGATAGAGGGAATAAGACTTGCCTTGTTTCTAGGAAAACTCTTGTTTGTTATATATTGGTCATGGAAAATTGGACTATATTAGCTCGCGGATTACATGTTATTCTATGGGTTAGCAGACGAAGACACTGCGAAAAGGCAAATGTACTTATGGTCACAGTTAAAACACCCGCATCGAAGCAATAAATGTTTTTTAAACTACAAAAACATCTTATCATGTGCTTTAAAACATTCAATAAATATATACTGAATCAAATTTCTATTTATTTTGCCTTTATTTTTCGTAAGAAGAAAATATTACGTTTCTTACATCGCATATTTCTGCATTTTGTGGAAAAAATATTTTGAATCCTTTTTTAAAATAGGAAAATATTTTTTAATTATACAAATTCAATATAATTTCGACTTACATATTTTTCTTTAAAGTTTTCAAACAAAAATTATTTTAAATTATTTGCTCTTAGAAAGGTATGTATTCATACGCGTGGTGGCGCTACTTGTCTGGTTTTGTTTTGAATCCGAACCCGAACGCGGCAAGTTACACGGAGCATTTTTCATTCAGGTAGTAATATTCTTACATAATGTCCATTAAATTGATATAGAAAATGCACGAATTAAAAAATATAAACCAGACAAGATAGAATCATTAAGTAATTTTCAGGTTTTAATAATCCACATTTTGTTTCTTGTTACGCCAATTGAATCTCGCAATGTCAATATACAACGAATAAGCTCTGCAATAAAGTTAACCGGAGAATCTTGCAATGGATTATTAATTAATACACAATGTGTAACTTTGCAATAAAGTTATTTGCTTGTATTTTTGAAGACTTATGGATTACAGTGTGGAGGCAGGATATATTCAAAATTTTACGAGAATGCCAGTTAAAAATCTGGACTGCATTTTGTTTTGTTTTGTTGTCAGTAATTTTGGGTGAAATGCAGTTTACTCTCCTTCGTCAAGGAACTTTTTATGTGTATTGTTTGATAAACAAAAAATATATAGAGGTAAAATTGTTTATTTTTTTAATTTTTTCGCTGCTTGAGCAAAGAATAGGTTTGCATTAATCATAATTAATAAACGGAAACTTACTGGCTTGCTTAAAGTATTGTTTTTAAATACAGGGTACAAAATACATGAATTTTCTTAAATCCCAGTTTTTTTTATTAAAATTTGTCATTTCATGAAAATAAAATTATTGCATATCTTTTATCTTTGAGTTTAAGTGTTAAAACACTTTTCAATGTCTGCATTTTAACATGTTTTGCAGATAATACATTTTGTGAATTTCACAGAGTTGACTGTATTATACTCTATTATAAGCATTCATTATAATTTCTAGTACATTATTACATTTAAATTACTCTTTTTAAAAATGTAAACAAAAGATGAGCACATTATATTCGTGCAATGTCTGGTCCCAAGTTACACACACTTGAGGGACTTTACAATTTCTATATATTGCTTGTTTTAAACTTAAGTGAAATGTTAGCTAAAACATTTTCAGTTTCATAAATTATTTCAATTTGAAATATTTTAGTAATCGCTACAACTGTTATTCCGTCGACCAATTTCGCCAAATTATACATAATCACATATTTTTTTATTTTAAATAATGAAAAAACAAATAATTAGTAAAATATTAATAAAAAGTCGAAATAAAAATCAATGACATTTTAAATATACAAATTGTATTTAATGTCATTGAATGTGACATTCACAATCATCCATTATTGGAATTTAATCTTATAGTTTGGCGATAATTTTTTGGTCGACGGGATAACCTAGTAGTACCTAGTAATCTATAAAGCTAACAAGTAACATTTATACAACATTTCATTAACTCGATTCCTCTTAAGTAAATTTGAATAAGCGACGGCAAAAATCTATTGCAAGATTCTCTGGTTAACTTTATTGCAGACTTTATTCATTGTATATTAAGACATTGCAAGATTGAATTGGCATAACAAGAAACATCCATGTGGATTATTAAAACCATGAAAATTACGTAATGATTCTATCATGTCTGTTCGATGTTTTTCAATTTGTGCATTTTCTTTATCAATTCTATTCTAAATAAATAAATTCTACCTGAATGAAAAATGCTAATAACGCGTTGTGATTCAAATCAAAAGTAGACAAGTGGCACCTTCTTAATATGGAATATAATATAGAATGTATGAAAACTTATGAATTAGAGTGGGGAGGCAGAATATATTCAAAATTTTATGAGAATGCCAGGTAAAAATCCTGTATTGTACTTTTTTTTGGTTTGTTGTCAAAAACATTTTTCTCATGTCTATGAATAAATTACTCCTTGCACCAACATAAGATTTTGTTGTCAGTGGCACAGCCAAGGGGGTGGTTTTGTGAACTACATCCATGAATCGCTAAAAAAAAAAGCAAATTGCATAAAAAATGGGAATTACCTCCACAAATTGTTTAAAATGTGAATTACGTCCATGAATCATGTAAAAAAGCAAGAATTATATTCATAAATTGTATGAAAAATGCAAATTACGTCTATGAATTGTATAGTAAAACATAAATTATGTTCATAAATCGCTCAAAAAACACGAATTTTGGCGGCAAAAAGCTGAAACGGAAATTACCTCTATAAAACGCATGAAAATAGCGATTTGCATTCATGAATTGTATAAAAAATGTGAATTACGTTCATGAATCACTCAAAAAATGCAAATTACGTCTATGAATTGCATAAAAACGTGAATTACGTTCATAAATCACTCAAAAAATGCGAATCACTTCCATGAATTGTGCAAAAAAACACGAATAACGTTCAGAAATTGCAAAAAATGTGAATTACGTCCAAGAATTGGTAAAAAAAGCGAATTACATTCATAAATCCTATAAAAACACAAATAATGTCAATAAATCGATCAAAAAACTCAAATTTCGTCAATAAAAAGCTCAAAAGATGCAAATTATGTCTATGAATCCCATAAGTATAGCAAATTACGTCCATAAATCATGTAAAATGTAAATTACATTCATTAATCGCCTAAAAATCGCGAATTATAACCATGAATCGCTCAAAAAAAGCGAATTGCATAAAAAACATGAATTGGGTCCACAAATCGCTCAAAACATGAATTACGTCCATGAATTGTTTAAAAAAGTGAGAATTACGTTCAGAAATTGTATGAAAAACACAAATTATGTCTATGAATCGTGTATTAAAACGGGAATTATGTTCATAAATTGCTTAAATAACACGAATTTTGGCAGCAGAAAGCTGAAACGCAAATTACGTTCATAAATCACTCAAAAAATGCAAATCACTTCCATGAATCGTGCAAAAAAATACTAATAACATTCATAAATTACAAAAAATGCGAATTAGGTCCAGCAATTGGTAAAAAAAGCGAATTACATTCATAAATCCTATAAAAACACAAATAACGACAATAAATTGATCAAAAAATGCAAATTTCGTCATCAGAAAGCTCAAAAAATGAAAATTATGTCTACAAATCGCATAAATATAGCAAATTACATCCATAAATCATGTAAAATGTAAATTACATTCATTAATCGCATAAAAATCGCGAATTATGTCCATGAATCGCATAAAAAACGCGAATTGGGTCCACAAATCGCTCAAAACGTGAATTACGTCCATGAATTGTTTAAAAAAGTGAGAATTACGTTCAGAAATTGTATGAAAAACACAAATTATGCCTATGAATTGTGTAGTAAAATGGGAATTATGTTCATAAATCACTCAAAAAACACGAATTTTGGCAGCAGAAAGCTGAAACTCAAATTACGTCTATAAATCGCATAAAAATAGCAAATAGTGTTTTGCATTCATGAATTGCATAAAAACGCGAATTACATTCATGAATCGCTCAAAAAACACAAATTACGTTCACGAAACGCATAAAAACGTGAATTACATTCATAAATCACTCAAAAAATGCGAATCACTTCCATGAATCGTGCAATAAAACACTAAGAACGTTCATAAATTACAAAAAATGCGAATTACGTGCAAGAATTGGTAAAAAAAGCAAATTACATTCATAAATTCTATAAAAACACAAATAACGTCAATAAATCGATCAAAAAATGCAAATTTCGTCGATAGAAAGCTCAAAAGATGCAAATTATGTCTATGAATCGCATAAGTTTAGAAAATTACGTCCATAAATCTTGTAAAATGTAAATTACATTCATTAATCGCATAAAAATCACGAATTATGTCCATGAATCGCGCAAAAAAAGCGAATTGCATAAAAAACATGAATTGGGTCCACAAATCGCTCAAAACATGAATTACGTCCATGAATTGTTTAAAAAAGTGAGAATTACGTTCAGAAATTGTATGAAAAACACAAATTATGCCTATGAATCGTGTTGTAAAACGGGAATTATGTTCATAAATCGCTCAAAAAATACGAATTTTGGCAGCAGAAAGCTAAAATGCAAATTACGTCTATAAATCGCATAAAAACAGGGAATAGCGTTTTGCATTCATGATTTGCATAAAAAACGCGAATTACATTCATGAATCACTCAAAAAATGCAAATTACGTCCATGAATTGCATAAAAATGTGAATTATGTTCATAAATCACTAAAAAAATGCGAATCACTTCCATGAATCATGTAAAAAAACACGAATAACATTCATAAATTGCAAAAAATGCGAATTACGTCCAAGAGTTGTGTAAAAAAAGCGAATTACATTCATAAATCCTATAAAAACACAAATAACGTCAATAAATTGATCAAAAAACACAAATTTCGTCGACAGAAAGCTGAAAAAAACGTAAATTATGTCTATGAATTGCATAAAAATAGCAAATTACGTCCATAAATCATGTAAAATGTAAATTACATTCATTAATCGCATAAAAACTGCGAATTATGTCCATAAATTGCTCAAAAATGCAAATTACATTCATAAATCGCATAAAAAACACGAATGATGACCATGAATTGCACAAAAAATGCGAATTACACCCAACATTAAATTAATTTGCAGAAAGTTTTTGGTTTTATACAAGTCTGCCAACAAGAACCTACAAGTTATCCTGAAACCCATTCTAAACCAACAAAAATTTAATGGAAAGATAAATTTGTCCAAGAAAGACAAAATAATTTCCATTGACATACATTGACCAGAATCGAAAAATTCCTATTGAAATCTATCCTATACAATCCAAAACCAGAAAGAAAAAAATCCCTCCAAGAGTAACTCAATCTATCTGCTGTAAAATAAAATACATTGAATTGCAACTGAACAAGAACCTGAAAATTACATTTGAAGTCAAACCGAAACCAGATTCAACCCCCCCCCCCCCCAAAAAAAAAAAAAAAACTATCCAACCATATCTCGATTCGGGAAAATAAACTTAATTTCCATAGATATGCGTGATCAGAAATCTGGAAATTCCAATTAGTCTATGGGTTAGCAAACCTTAATTCAATCTGAAAAAAAAAAAAAAAATTCTGACAAGCAGAGTTGTATAATATAGACGCACGCCATGTGCAGAAAATTTTATGAAGAAACAATTTTTATTTATTTATTTCGACAAAGAATTGCGTAAAAAAAAAGTGTATCTCAACAAAGAATCGTGTAAAAAAACCCAACATTTCGACAAAATACCACGCGAAAAACGTTAATTTCATCCAAAGACCGCAATAAAAACATTATTTCAATCCATGAATCGCATAAAAAATACGAATTCCATGCATGAATCGCATAAAAAATGTGAATTACATGCATGAATCGCATAAAAAATGTGAACTACATCCATGAATCGCAAAAAAAAAGCAAATTGCATAAAAAATGGGAAATACGTCCACAAATTGCTTATAATGCGAATTACGTTCATGAATCATGTAAAAAAGCGAGAATTATATTCATAAATTGTATGAAAAACGCAAATTACGTCTATGAATCGTGTAGTAAAACATGAATTATGTTTATAAATCGCTCAAAAAACACGAATTTTGGTGGCAGAAATCTGAAACTGAAATTACCTCTATAAAATGCATAAAAATACCGAATTGCGTTCATGAATTGCATAAAAAATGTGAATTACGTTCATGAATCGCTCAGAAAGCGCAAATTACATCCTTGAATTGCATAAAAACGTGAATTATGTTCATAAATCACTCAAAAAATGCGAATCACTTCCATGAATTGTGCAAAAAAAAAACACGAATAACGTTCATAAATTGCAAAAAATGTGAATTACGTCCAAGAATTGGTAAAAAAAGCGAATTACATTCATAAATCCTATAAAAACACAAATAACGTCAATAAATCGATCAAAAAACACAAGTTTCGTTGATAGAAAGCTCAAAAGATGCAAATTATGTCTATGAATAGCATAAGTATTGCAAATTACGTCCATAAATCATGTAAAATGTATAATACATTCATTAATCGCATAAAAATCTCGAATTATGTCCATGAATCGCTCAAAAAAAGCGAATTGCATAAAAAACGTAAATTGGGTCTACTAATTGCTCAAAACGTGAATTACGTCCATGAATTGTTTAAAAAAGTGAGAATTACGTTCAGAAATTGTATGAAAAACACAAATTATGTCTATGAATCGTGTAGTAAATCGGGAATTATGTTCATAAATCACTCAAAAAACACTAATTTTGGCAGCAGAAAGCTGAAACGCAAATTACTTCATAAATCACTCATAAAATGCGAATCACTTCCATGAATCATGCAAAAAAATACTAATAACATTCATAAATTACAAAAAATGCGAATTAAGTCCCACAATTGTTAAAAAAAGCGAATTACATTCATAAATCCTATAAAAACACAAATAACGTCAATAAATCGATCAAAAACACAAATTTCGTCGACAGAAAGCTCAAAAAAATGCAAATTATGCCTACGAATTGCATAAATATAGCAAATTACATCCATGAATCATGTAAAATGTAAAATACATTCATTAATCGCATAAAAATCGCGAATTATGTCCATGAATCGCATAAAAAACGCGAATTGGGTCCAGAAATCGTCAAAACGTGAATTACGTCCATGAATTGTTTAAAAAAAGTGAGAATTACGTTCAGAAATTGTATGTGAAACACAAATTATGTCTATGAATCGTGTAGTAAAACGGGAATTATGTTCATAAATCGCTCAAAAAACACGAATTTTGGCAGCAGAAAGCTGAAACGCAAATTACGTCTATAAATCTCATAAAAATAGCGAATAGTGTTTTGCATTCATGAATTGCATAAAAAACGCGAACTACATATCGCTCAAAAAACACAAATTACGTCCATGAAACGCATAAAAACATGAATTACATTCATAAATTACTCAAAAAATGCGAATCACTTCCATGAATCGTGCAAAATAAAACACTAATAACGTTCATAAATTACAAAAAATGCAAATTACGTCCAAGAGTTGTGTAAAAAAAGCGAATTACATTCATAAATCCTATAAAAACACAAATAACGTCAATAAATTGATCAAAAAACACAAATTTTGTCGACAGAAAGCTGAAAAAAATGTAAATTATGTCTATGAATTGCATAAAAATAGCAAATTACGTCCATAAATCATGTAAAATGTAAATTACATTCATTAATCGCATTAAAATTGCAAATTATGTCCATAAATTGCTCAAACATGCAAATTACATTCATAAATCTCATAAAAAACACGAATGATGACCATGAATTGTGCAAAAAATGCGAATTACACCCAACATTAAATTAATTTGCAGAAAGTTTTTGGTTTTATACAAGTCTACCAACAAGAACCTACAAGTTATCCTGAAACCCATTCTAAACCAACAAAAATTTAATGGAAAGATAAATTTGTCCAAGAAAGACAAAATAATTTCCATTGACATACATTGACCAGAATCGAAAAATTCCTATTGAAATCTATCCTATACAATCCAAAACCAGAAAGAAAAAAATCCCTCCAAGAGTAACTCAATCTATCTGCTGTAAAATAAAATACATTGAAATGCAACTGAACAAGAACCTGAAAATTACATTTGAAGTCAAACCGAAACCAGATTCAACCCCCCCCCCCCCCCAAAAAAAAAAAACTATCCAACCATATCTCGATTCGGGAAAATAAATTTAATTTCCATAGATATGCGTGATCAGAAATCTGGAAATTCCAATTAGTCTATCTTAAACCTAATCTGAACCTGAAAAAGGAAATTCCATATAACTGGAGCCCAGTATCTATACAGGACAAAATATTTTCCATTAAAGCGCAACCTCACCAGAACTTGAAAATTCCATTTGAATTGAACCTGATTGAAACCTGAAAAAAATTTCCATCGAACCTTAACCTAATCCGAAAAAGAGAAAATTATTTCTGCCGATACACACTGACAAGAGTCTGAAAGTTAACATGAAACCTAATCCAAACCCGAAAAGGAAAAAACAATGGAAACACAAGTCTGTCCAAGAAAGACCAAATAATTTCTGTCCACATACACTGACAAGAATTTCAATTGAAATCTATCCTAAACCCAGTTCAAACACTACCCCCCCCCCCCAAAAAAAAAAAATTCCAATTGTAGCCCAATTTATCTGCGACAAAATAATATACTTGAAATGCAACTCAACAAGAACCTGAAAATTCCATTTGAAGTCAATCCGAAACCAGATTCAATCCCCCCCCCCCAAAAAAAATATATATATATATTTAATCAAATCAAGATTTTAGAAAAAAAAGAACAATTTATGTCGATATGTATTGACCAGATCATGGAAATTCCAATAGAAGTCTTTCTCAAACCCGATCCGAATAACCTGAAACTCAATCCAATCCCCCCCCCCCAAAAAAAAAGTAAAATAAAAAAATTAGGAAATAAAAATCTGTTCAAGAAAGACAAAATAATTTCCGTCCCCATCCACTGACCAGAATTGAAAACTAGTACTTGAAATGCAACTCGGCAAGAACCTGAAAATTCCAATTCAAGTCAAACTGAATCGAGATTCAACCCCCCCCCCCAAAAAAAAAAAAAAAAAAAAACAATTATCTAACCAAATCAAGATTTTTAGAAAAAAAAATTATGTAAATACGTACAGACTAGAGCATGGAAATTTTAATAAAATCTTAAACCCGATACAATCTCCCCCCCCCCCCCCTTACATAACTAACAAGAAGCCTTGATGACCCCACAAAACATAACTAACAAGAACGAAGAGTCATGCATACTGCATCGTTTATGATGCATTTTCTGACTCATTCTGAATATTGTAAACTTATTGTCATTCATGTACAATAATTTTACCATTCTGTGCAAAAAAACAAAGCATAATTAACGAGAGTAAAAAATTTTCCATTAAACATGTTTATATACTTTCCATTTTATTTTGAATGCTTTAAACCTATCAGTTAGTAATCTTCCCATCCAAATCTCTCCCCCCCCCTGTTTATATATGTTTTGTGCAAACAGCTAAACATAAATAAACTAACAAGAATGAAAAGTTACACATACAGTATAGATTATGAAACACTTTCCAACACATTTTCATTATTGTAAGCCTATTATTTTAATCCATTTGCAGTAATTTTACCACTCTATATAAAGAACAAATCATAATTAACAAGAAAGAAAAACCTGTGTGCAACATAGATTATGAAACACTTTCCAGCATATTCTGAATATTGTAACGGATATAGTTTTAATCAATCTGCAATATTACCAACCTATACAAAGGTTGAAACATAATTAACAAGAATCATGCACCCAGCATAGATTATGAAATACTTTCCAGCACATTCTGAATATTGTATTCCTGATCATTTTAATCCATCTGCAGTATATGTATCATCATGTGTAAAGAAAAACATAGTTAACTAGAATGAGAAATGATACATACAGCATAGATTATGAAATCCTTTCTTAGAAATACAGTGCTGAATGTACATTACTTTCTTATCTTATACTAACGTACTTTACTACAGAGTTGTTTTTAACGAAATCAAGTAGCACAGCATATATTAATAATAAAATATGAAATATCTTTTTTTAAGTGGGTGGGGGAGGGGTAATTAAAGGTGATCAAAAATCATGAATATGAATTCTTTGCATTAGTCTTTAATTTTTTGTTTTTATCTTTTTATTATTAACCTAAAAAAAGCACTGATATCAGTACAAAAAACCCTGAACGGGTTAAAAGCTTGTGACGCAGCACTTTATCTTATATATCTAAGAATTTTAAATTTGGGACTTAAAACTAATGATATCAAAATTTATGTGACGCTATGCTATTAATTAATATATACATATATTAAAATTTATTCATTAAGGTTTTATCAATTACATCTTTCATAAATTCAAAATATGAATCTTAAAAGATATGATATCAAAATTTAAGTGACGCCTTGACGAGGCTTTAAACAATGTTTTAAAATTCCATTTATTTATTTATTGTCTAAATACATTTTCATATCTAAACAATACTTTTCATTTTCCAATACACTGTTAAATACATCACTTTCACTGAATATATATAATGCACTGAAATATATTTATTTGAATAAATAGATTTATCTTTTGGGCTACGCTATCCAAAATCAAAAATAACGTTTGAATAAATATTTTTTGCGTCATTGTATCCAAAGTAAGTTAAATAGATGCAAACAGATACAATGACGCAAAAAATATTTATTCAAATAGATAAAATATCATTAGTTTTAAGTCCCAAATTTAAAATTCTTAGATATATAAGATAAAGTGCTGCGTCACAAGCTTTTAACCCGTTCAGGGTTTTTTGTACTGATGGTTAATACAACTATTTTCCTTTTTGCGACATTTTTCAAAACTTGAAATTTAGACTCGCAGGTAAACCACAAAGTGGATAATCGCTCGCTAATCGAAAGATTACTGTACTAATACAGGCGATTCGACATACTTGTAATAAGTTGTAAATAGTTCTCCACATTTTATGTTATAAAATATTATTGAAAAGAGCGTTTGTTTTGAAATCATAATAGATGAAATAATATGAATAAATTGAAGTACGTTGGTGCAATTTATTACATTTAAGGAATAAAAAGAATTTTTTTAATGCTTGGTATGTCTAGTATTTCAGAACTGAAAGTACTGGATCGTCATAATTGAAACAAATAATTTCATAATGAAATGAAAACTCAGATTTGAAAGTATCATTTTTCTCAGTGTGTTCACCTTTTCACACTGGAAGTTTCAAAATAGAATAATATATTTCGTATTTGGAGAAATAAAGTATTGTAGCGAAATGAGTTTTTGTTTAATTATAAATTCATTCATGAATATTTTTTAGAATGATTCCTCATTCCAGAATTTTGATTACCATTCATATTTCCCTGCTGCATAGGTACGAGAAAATATATTAAATACGCGAGAAATGAATATTGTAAGAAACATTTTTCCATTAAAATCATATTTATTTTCCCACTATTAAGAAATTAAAACTTAGTGATATATTTCATATTTTAATTACTTTATTTTTAATGAGTAAATTTAAAATTCCACTACAAATGATTTCTTGCGGGACACAATAATTAAATATATAATTACCTTAATTCATATATTTTACCTTCTTACTCATATATGAAAAAATTAAATACACTTCAATATCAACAAAATTTTAAGATTATATAAATATTACTGATTAAGTTTTTTAATGAGATCTTTTGTAATAACCTTTAAATGAGCTAGCTAATTTTAGAAACAAATCCTTAAGAGGCTAAATTTGGAAAGTCATAATTCAATCAGGTATTCCTTAAATATTGATTTTTTTATTACTGAATTTTTCCATTAATAAGTTTTTTTAATTAAATTGATTTGAGATTTATGTTCATGTAGCATGCAAAATGACTAGAGGGTAGATATTCCAGTAATAGAAATCCTTCAATGCTTTTTGATTTATAAAAAATAACGAGTAAAAATTTCACTTTTATTATTTTTTAATAACTTAACCTTTGCATATTTTGCAATTTTGCATTATATTGGCACTCTTAATCGAATCAATCAGACAATAACATTTCGAAATTCCACTGTTTTTCAGTGAAAATCTTAATGAACATGATAAGAGCTGGCTTCATTCTATAAATTTATACATTCTTTATTTTCTTGCGAAATATGCAGCTTTTTGATTTGGTAATAATAAAAAAAATTAACTTTATATACTAATAGCCATTTATAAAAGTTCATTTATCTTCAAGTCCATTACTAGGTTACTTAATTACTCATTTTTCAGCAATGTACATGTAGATATTGCTGAAGGGATATTTAAGCAATGTTTACAGTACATAAAATATTTTGACTTATCTGAAAACCCAAATAATCAAATTTAATTTTAAAATTACACTTACTAATATGAATCACCACCAAAACTTTTACAAGCAGCTGCTTTTAAGTTATTTTATATGGTTAATAAAATTTCAAAGTTTTAAAAATTATTTTTTAAGTATATATCTCTTTTTGGCATATTTTATTATCTAGCAATCAAACCAGTCAAAAAAACATTGTTTAAGGGCACAGTCAAAGAGGGGCTTATAAGGCTGAATCACTCCCAATTTAACTATTTTAGGTGTAAGGCATTTTTGCTTTAAAAATGTTCAAATAATTAATTAAAAATCGTAAATTATGAGCAAGTTTATTTGACAATAATCAAAACCTTTTTTCATGTATATTATTAGATCGAAATTGCACTAAATAATTACTGGTTGCATTTATTAGCGAGGACAGTAAAATTAACCGTTTGAAGAATGCAATCGACGCTGTTGAGAGGGGTAAATAAAAACAATTAGGTTACAGAAGCCATTAAAAAACTATTTTGTGTATCAAAAGTTTGCTTATTCTCCTTCTTTAGCTTGCTTATTCTTCTTCTTACCAAAAAAACGTAATATTAATGAAAGTTATACTAATCATAAAACTAGTAAATCTGAAGATCTGTCACCTTGAACATCATTTCTACAGTTTTATTTTGAAATTATTTTATTTAGTATTTAAAATAGCCAACTCACCAGTATCATTTCTCTCATTTGTAATATTAGTTATTATTGACACATCAAGTAGTCCATAAGTTTAATTGCTAAATATAGTGAGCCAAAACTATACACTAATATTCCGAAACTTTTCTATTGCTTTTTATATCCTCTTAGTGGCAAGGGAAGGCAGAGCCTTCGATCTAATTTCACGAAAATGTTGCAGATGAATTGTTCAGATACTCAAAAATTTTAATGAAAGTGTAATTTTTTAATAAGAAGCCTGTGTAAAGTAATAGTATAGACTCTTTTAAAAGTTAAGGATCTGATAAAAAAGTGAAAATGTACACTGCGTTTCAGTGTTTGTTAATCTCTCTTTATTATGTATTTTTTTTTTAAATTAAACTTATCTCATGTGACTACATTGCATTTAAAAAATCACTGCCCGAACTAAAATAAATATTTTCATTATTTCCAATTTATGTATATTTTTCATTGTATGTATATTTTTAATTTTCTTATATATTTATTGTATATTTTCCTTTGTATTTTATTAAACAAACTTCATAAATTTAAGTTTAGTTCTATTTAACAAATTTTCTTCATAACAAAATGCTTAAGTTCAGCTATGAGACTTCGTTAAAGGAAGTTTTTCTAGATTTCACGAGTAGTAGATTTATATAGCATAAAACGCCATCAACAAAGTGTTATTTTGATTCCAATTTCTGTCTTTTACGAGTCATATTTGATCAACATTATTATGAGTAATTTGTTGGGTATTGTTTAGCTGTTCATTTTCAGATAATATTAGATATATCTTTAGTGAAGAATAAACATAAAAATAGCATTTGTATTAATAACAAATTACTAAAAGATGTACATAACACTTTATGTTTAACAAATCTATTAGAATAAATGAGCTTTGTACTTCAACCTCTGAGAGAAATGCACGAACAGCCATAAATATGATTTCATTGATTAGGAAACAGAGCTAAAACTACATATCCGAAAGTGAATAAAAGATGTTTATTGTTAAGAGATTATCGAACGAAGAAGTAAAATACTTGAATATTACGAGAACAAAGTGAATAAGCACAAAAAATGTTTTTATTTTGTAATTTTAGTTTCTGTATTATATTGAGTATTGCAAAAAATGACAGACCTGAAAAAAAAAAAAAAATTAGCAATAATGCGAAGTAATAAATCAACCTGTACGCCCACTCACATAAACTTACATATAGTTTTTCAAGTTCATAACTCTCACTGAAGTATTTCACAAAGATAGTCATGAAAATAAAATTTTATGAAAAAGTACGAGCTATCTATAAGAAAATTACAAACGCATCATCAACTCGCAAAAAAAGAAAGAAAAAATAAAAAAGAGAAAAGAAAGAAAAGAAAAGAAATCAGAAAAAATTGAAATCCTACAAATATTAATTCAACATTCAGTTAACAATAAATAAGAAATGTTGTTTTTTTAACCATTTAGAAAATTGTTGTTCTTTTGAATGGACCTTACGGTGTCTGCAATTTTTTTTATGATTGGTCCAGGAATATTAATGTTTAATCCATGGTGTACGTAATATATGACTCTTTCAATACATAAGCCACGTTTTGAATGATCATAAAAATGATATTTATACTGATTTTTAATAACTCAATGG
Source organism: Maratus speculifer (assembly GCA_964019185.1). NCBI lineage: Eukaryota > Metazoa > Arthropoda > Arachnida > Araneae > Salticidae > Maratus > Maratus speculifer. The sequence goes on along the minus strand of OZ025297.1, from coordinate 295,322,263 downwards.
GAAATATTCAAACATTTTGCTTTGAGAAATGGTTGTCCATATTTTATTCTTTTACTAAACTTTTACAGTTTGAAGAATTTTCATTTGGATTGGAAATCGAAATGTCGTTGTCAATAAAGGAGAAAGTAATAAAGTTACAAAATATGTAGACGCAAATCATCAGATACGAAAGATGTCGTATGAAAGATTGTCTTTTAAAGCAAAAAATACGAGGTCTGGATATCGAGCCCACCGACTACGAAATGTGTGGTGATTACGAAAAAAGAAACAATCTTTATTTATAATTTTTTTAAATATAGAATTTATTCTTAAGTCTTAAATTTTAGTTTAAAAAAATCCTTTAGAAATGGTTGATTAAGTGGTTAACTTACATTTTCTCCCCTGAATAATAAATAAGTAAAGCCCTTGATTGTTTGGAGAAGATGGAAACTTTGGAAGGTTTTTGTATCGTATCAGAAAATACGAGAGATAGGAATATACGATTTTTTTTCTTTTTTTAGTTAATCTCCTCTTGATATTAATAAGTATACTATAACGAGACATATAAACTTAAAATTTAAGTATGGGGATCTTTCAAAGTCGTACCACTCAAAAAGATTTCGGCTATTGGCGGGTTAATAAGTTTATATACAATAAATTGATTTGTTCTATAGATACAATGATGCGAAGTAGTTTGTATTATCTGCTATATACAGGGTGATTGAATGTAACGTGGAAAAATTTGAGAGAAGAAAAGGCATACATAAAGAATTAAAAAGAATCGCAAACACCATCCAGGACTGGTATAGAGGATTGCAAATTGCATGTAATACAAGAAGGGTAAAGAAAAATAATTTTATATAATTTTATTTACATTGTATGTCCACACATGTAACACATCTATGACCAATAATACTACAGGGGATGGTCAAATATTTTTGCCTGATGCCTGGAGACACGCATTACATCAACGCTGCATACATTGGTGCATCCTGACAAATATATCAGGTATATCTCGAACATATTATGAGCCGCAACAATTCTTCTTACGAAGTCTTCCAGCTTTGAAACAGGTATTTTGTTAATAAGAACCCCGCAAGAAAAAATGGACGGGAGGCAAATTTGAGCATCATACTGGCCAAGACACTGGTCCATTTCGATCAGTCTAACACCTGGAAAAGATGACTTGTGGATGTATTCCGAATAATGTGGTGTGTTCTAACTAGTTATGTTACTTCCAAGGGATCCACGACTCAAATGAAGACGCCTCAATTTTTACAGCTCGAGCTTTCATAGTTAAAACCCTTTAGCGGCCTCAGATGGCGTTTGGGACTCCACGTTCCTGTGTTATTTTTAATTATTTTTCTATGCTTGCTTTGTTCTTTTATTTTGGCTACGTTATTTTGAATCATACTGTATATTATCAAGACATTAAACAAGGAATTTTTTAAAAATCTATGTATAATTGGAAATTTTTCTGTAGAAAATTTCTCACGACTTGCATCCCATAATACTTCACATTTTACATTCTTAACCACCGAAGAGATCAAAATTTTTGAAAAAAAAATTCAAGTAAATTCTATTTTTTATTCAGGTTTTTTACAGAATCTCCCTCATACCATTCATGGTCACAGTGACGTCACAATGATGTCACCGTGAGTCACTGTGGTCACATCACATCTGTGACCAAAGTGCCGCAACTCAGTGACGTCACATTGTGACTAAGATGTGACTTTCTTAAAAATTTTTAGAAAATTACAAAAATTCTTCAAAACATTTTATTTACTTAAAAAAATACTTTTGTCACAGTTTCGTCAGGATGTGAATGTCAAAGTAGTCACAAATGACACATTTTCACAAATCTGTCACACTGTGACTTCACAAAGGGGTCACAATGTGACCACGCAAAAGAGCTCTAAAACGGCCATAACGACTTCACATTTTAGTCACTGTGATTTCACATCGACGTCACGTGACGTCACATCGACAATCGATGGTCACAATGTCCCACTGTGACTTCACATTGACGTCGCAGTGACGTCACCATGCCTTATGGGTTTTATAATCGATTTTTCAAAACAGAAATTTTCGCCTAAGACAATTAGAAAGATACTCGGATTAAATAATGAAAAAAGTTAAATAATACGAAAAAAATCCATGTGTAATTGGAAATTTTTCTGTAGCAAATTTATCACGACTTGTATTCCATTATGCTTCACATTTTACATTCTTAACCACCTAACTGATCAAAATTTTTGAAACAAAAATCAAGTAAATTCTATTTTTTATTCAGGTCTCTTATAGAATTTTTAATTTTTTATCATCGACTTTTCAAAACAGAAATTTTTCCCTAAGTGAATCAGAAAAATGCTCGGATTAAATGATGCAAAAAGTACAATACAAAATTATTTTTGAGAATAATAAATCACGATTAGAATATGGATGCCCCTACATGGTTTGGGCAAAACATGATTGGCTAAAACACGTTGTCCGCCTGACGTACAACCAAATCAGAGAAGTGGTTAATATGCACCTAGCTAACAGTGTGAAAAAGTAACCTAGCCGGGAATCGAACGCGAGTCATTGGTAAAGCGTACCGACAATCTACCAACTGAACCACTTGGAATGGATACCAAGTATGGAACTTTTCACTATCATTTGTTGGCAAAGTTTGAACCGCAGCACACGATGGAACATTTTTCCGTAAGGCACCATCTCTAGGGCAAACACGAAAGCATAGAAAATCCAGCATCGATGAAATTGAATGTATCTATCTATAATTTTTGGAAATTTTTCAATATGGAATTTCTCATACTTTGCAATTTATATATAGTTTTTCTTTCTTTTTTTTTAGTTTTTTTTAGACTCGGCTTCGGATTTTTGAGCTATTGATGACTCGGGTTTGATTTCCGGTTTGGACACTTTTTCACTCTGTTCACTATGCGCCTTTTAAGCAATTAAATAGGAAATATTGCGAAACATTTACTTTTTTGGAAAAGTTGTTGTTGTTGTATTTTGTGTCGGCTGATTATCTACACTAAGGAATATAGGCCCAGGGGGAGGGATGCCCTTCGTGGGGGTCTTTCTAAGGGAACCTAACCCATATTTACGCTAGGTTCGAAGAAAACCACGAAAACTCCGAACGGTTAGGAGGACGGCCGCGATTGGGTTCGAACCCAGCACCTGCCGTCTACCAGTTGAGAGGTCAGATCCTCTCGGCCACTGGTGGGGCCTTTTTTAGAAAAGAAATAGATAGAAATTAAAAACTTAATAAGAAAGTATTATTAAGATATAACTCTTTAATCCATAGAACTCTATTGTAAGTCAAGCTCATATATAATAATATTCTATAATCAATGCGTAGAAGCAATAGTTACAGCACCAAAAATATGACTACTATAAAATACAGCCATACTTTATTAGCTACAAAAGTATTGCCTTCCGCAATGAGGTAGCTGAATACGGTCAGTTTAATGTCACCAAAGCATGTTTTTAATTTTTGTAACTATTCCAGTGTCTTTCAATGTAATTTATAAGTACTACAATAGATACATCGCTGCATTTTATCTGATTTTCTAATAATGATGCAATCATTTTTTTTCTTACTGTTTATAGCAATTTGCCACATACACAAAAAAAGTTTTTATGATTTCGAATCGTCAGTTTTCTGCCTTTTGTCCTTTTTTTCTATCTATCAGAACTATATTTTTCACATTTTCGGTCCTTCGTATAAAAAATGACTGTAGATTTTACATATACAGTGTGAATCATAAAGATCGAAACAATGGCCTATTTCCTTAAATATTGATCCTAGGCCCATACTTCCTTTTGCAAAGTTTCACTAAAAAAAAGGTGCGGAATACAATGGCATAAGTTGCCATTCCATGGGGATTTAATTGGAAAAATACGGAAATTAAATTTTTATATGGCACCCGTAAAGAAAAATTTTCAATTCGGAAAATTCTCCTTATTCATTCCTGAACTAAACACAAAATATTTCATCTCGATATCTACAAATCCTAGAGCGATATTAAAATTTAAAATTCGTAACTTACACCACTTAACCATGCCTCTCAGTGACGACTTTTTGACATATTTTGATTACAAGATAGGGATCACGAGGAAACGAGAAAATTAGTTTTTTACGTGATACTAGACATAATATTTTTTCTGAATATCGGTACAATTGTTGTCACATTGTTTTATACAAGAGAAGCCATTTTATATATATATTTTTTTTAATTAGAAAGTATAAAAATTCACTTTTAGATTAGTCGAAGAGAATTAGGTAAGTTAAAACAATCCATTTCCATCTTCCTCATTTCAAATTGTAGTTTTATAAGAATTATTCCTAATCACAAACCAAGAATGATAATATAAAGCTTAATTTTTAGATTTTTCAATTGACTGGTTTCACCTGATCAACCACTGGGAAAATGGAATAAAAAACATTTATTTAGAATGTTGTTGCTATTTAATTTCAGAGGATTTCGTTTTATCGTTTATAGGACATTTATTAAGATTTATAGGAAGTCATGTTAGATTACTTCTAAAACATAAAGGGAAAGAAATATAAAAAAACCCCTATAGAACTGACTTTTTTTGATTAACTACTATCGCAGCCAACTCATAGTGTTATGTAGAAATAAAAACTGTGCTTGAAATTATTTATTTATTGTATGTATGAAACTTTTAAATTATGATCAATATTTAATAATAATCTATATTTGTCATTAGTTAGAGCTAATACAAAATAACAAATAATAAAGAAAATGTACAAAAACCAAAGTTAAATTAAAATATAGATGTATTAAAAACAAAAATTAAAGTAAAAATAAACAACATTTCCCCTTTTGTCAAAAACATTAAAATTCAGGTTTTTGTTGTTCTTTACAATTTTTATTTTAATTTCTGTTTCATTGATGAAAAAGTAAATTTCTTTTTTTTCCTATTGCTATATTTTTATTGAATCGTAAAAATATTTCTTTTATTCTTCTATTAATAAACGACGTAAAAATATTGAATAACTGAGTTTTATAGCAAACCGTTTCATAAAATTAATTATATTTCTATGTAATAAATATTTTCATTGTTTACTTATTATTATGGCCAATCATTAAATATTTTTTTAACAAAATTAATAAATTGAACAAATATTTTTATTGATAATAAATATGTGGGAATATAAATTTCGTCGTGACAGTACTTTTATTCGCCAAACATATGCAATTCTTTCAGAATTTCATTTTCTTCATTTTGTCCAATTTAGCCCAATTGCTCCGTTTTATCCTAATTTTCTCTGGCGTCCTAATTTTTATAAAAAATTGGAAAATAAAACACATGATCTATTTAGGAAAAATTTTATATTTCCTAATTCTTCTTCATTTATATATAGCTTGATATAAAATTATATTTTAATTGCTGAAATTTAATTAAAATATAACAAAAAACTCTACTACTTCCTTGTTTTATTGAATTGTTATTTGTATGTATTCATGTTTAATAAAGGCCAGCAGTGAATTGAAAGAGGAAAAAAAAATAACAGAAAGAAAAGGCACCTTTAATAAAAAGAGAATCATTACAAATTTTCATCCTGAATTTTAAAATAAATGTGCGTATTATAATAACTCATTACATCTCATTACAATGTCTTTTTATATGCATTATAATATCACAAAATAATTTCGAAACTGCACCTTAAAAAAAAGCAATGAAAATGATTTGATACCATTGAGATTATTTCCTATTCATAAATGAGTAGGAAGTTTCTTTATCCGTTTTAAAAATACCCGACAATTTCAAATAACAAATTCAACTAACTTTTTCCCATGAAAACATGTGAATTTATGATTTTATTTGTCAATTTTCTACAAAAAATAAAATAAAAAATAAATAGAAGGCACCGTCCAATGTAAAATCTATCTGAAATCCTGCAATGAAAATCTCCATTTTAGTCTTCCACAGCTTCGTACTATCAGATGTGTTGAGTGTTATAATCTGAATTTTTACTTATGTATTTTTCCCCCAAAATAAGAAAAAATCCCAATCCGAAGATAAAAAATTCATAAAATTCTCTGGTCAAAGAACTGAAATTTCCCCAAACAGGAAAGTATCTTCCAACCGCAGGAGGTTTCATTCATTTGTTGCCTATACTGTAAATACTATTTTTTTGAGGAAATACTTTTTAAGAGTGTATCTTATAACTCTAAATCCAACTTGAAAGAGTAAAAACACAACTCGAAACCAACCTGAAATTAATTAATACAATTAATCTGCCCAACTCAAACCTTGGAATGGACTGAATTCAGATAAAATCAGTTACACGACCCAATGCAGAACTCATATGTATTCATTTTAAATTCTAAAATTGCCAGTTTAGCTTCTTTTCACGTTTCGTAGAGGTTGATATGTTACAATTTATGACTCAACCCTGAAGAATAAAATCTACTTTGATATAATGATATTTTTTTTAAATATAACGTAGTACTGTGTACATTAAGGTCATCTTCAAAATTTGGTGTGATTGGTCGATTTTTATGAAATGTAAAAGTTTATAAAGTAAAAATAATTAAAAGTCAGAGAAAAAAAAACTATGACTTTTACATTATAATGTTATTGTCTGAGCGAAGCGAAGTCTTTATACTCAGAGATACGTAACGATATTAAAAGTAAAAAAAATTCTTTCGTCAAGCAAATCTCTAAAAGTACTTGTCGGATTTTGATTCTGTTTGTACCAATAGGTACCTATGAAGGTAATCTGGTGAATGCACTTACTTTTAAAAATTAATTCCAAATAGTTTAAAAGTTATATTTAAAAAACTGATAAAAAAGCTCAATTTATTTGCATACGTCACAGAAATTTGATGCGCGTGATTTTTACCAGCTGGATATTTTCGTAGATAACCGAATCAGTACATGGGGTTAATAGTAATCATTTACGAACTCAGAAATATTGAATGCAATAAAACATTTTAAAATTTAATCATGCAGGAAAATAAAACTGTTTTTTTTATATTAAAAAAATATCATAAAAATTTTGATTTTGAGATTTTGTGATAATCTCTTAATAGCATTTTTTGATCGCTAAAAGAATGTTTTATATATTTCGCGTATAAAAATTAGAAACAATTACGTTTTTAAATAAAAAGTTTGTTTTATGACATCATTTTCCCTTTATATTTATTTTTATTGCATGTTTTCTTTTAACTTATATTTTTTTGTGTGTGGAAGTCAATTCTGGTCAATAATTTTTCGGCACGGATACCACAAGCGCATCAGATTTGGCGCAATTTTTTTCAAAGCCCATTTGGCGAAAACTCCGTTTTCAAATAACGCTTACATACACATTTTTAAATTATTTTCTATTTTCAAAAAGAATTTACAGTAAATAAAATAATAATAATAATTAATAACTATAAAAAGAAATATGGTACTTCTAGGTTATCCCGTCGACCAATTTCGCCAAATTATACAAATCGCCAAACTAATAGCCAAATTATACATGTTGACATAATTTTTATTTTAAATAACGAAAAAACAAATATTAGTAGAATATTAATAAAAATATTAATAAAAAGTCGAAATAAAAATCATTTAATGACATTTTAAACACGTGAATCGCATTTAATGTCATTGAAAGTGACATTCACGATCATTCATTATTGGCATTTAATCTTATAGTTTGGCGATAATTTTTTGGTCGACGGGATAACCTAGAAGTACCAGAAATATTTTATATAATTAATTAAAAAAAGTAAATGAAAGTAAATAAACATTTTATGAGTAAATAAACAAATAATAAATAAATAAAGTCGGGTTACCATCTCAGGTAAAATAATGCCATTTTGACGCCAATTATGTACCCTGGTGCATATGTGACATCTTTTCCCATTTTTCATCCATTTCCTGTTGGCATACAACTTTGAAATTTGGAATATGTATGCATACCTGGGAGCAATACTGAAATTAGACATTCATTTTTTTTTTATTCGATCCAAAAAGGGGCAATGGGGGCTATTTTTTAACCCTTTGCTGCGCAGGGCAAATTCTTTGCTTAAGTATTGAAATTAATGACTGACACCGAAATTTGAAAACAACTTTATTTGTAAATAAGAAAACGCTATATTTCGTGCATTCAGTAAACCTTAATTTTTTTAAACAAAATTCCGGTGCCAATGTGGCGTTTAGGAATTAAAATTAAATGGTATATCTATGAAATCACCGCGCCGCAAGGGGTTAAAGATTTATACAATTTATACTGCATAAAGGATCCATTTACCTATTTTTATATACAAGAAGAAGTAAGTGGTATGTAAAAACGATTATAGTATACATAAATAAAATACTTGAGATAATATACTAGAGATATAAGCACCGGGTTTGGCGAGACTTTTTATGCCAATTAGGCGAAAACATCGTATTGATTACCAGATACATATAGCATGCTATAATAACACGTTATTTATTTACAGTGGAGCATCGTTTATACGACGCCGAAGGGACTGCAGAAAAACGTCGTATAAACGATAACGACGTATAATCGATTGTCACTTAAAAAACTAGAATTAATTTTGTTTTCATTTAATTTTAGCGTTTAACGTGATAATTTACATAAATTTGTAAAAAAAAAAAAAATAAATAAATAAAAAAACGGGGAGGGGATTAGAAAGCAATTTAAATGTGCTTACCTTTATTAATGTTTCACCGAAAGGTTCCTCATTTGCAGTACAACATTTCCTTTCCATTTAAAGTCAAAGCTGAAAAACCCCGCGTGGCCACTTAAAAGTCGCCAATACTGATAAGAGTTAGAAGGACAGTCTATTTGCAACTTAAAACAGGTCGGGAAAGCTGATCATCCCTGGAAAAAAAATGACCCCTCCAAGTGTAATCTGTTATACGTAAGCTGATTTTTCAGACTAATCGAGCACAGCCCACATTTTCATAATGTAGAGAGCATTTAAACACGCTCTTTGGTGCCATTCATAGCTGCCAACTTTCGCTCGTTCGTAAAATACACAAGAAAAATAAAAATAATAAACCTACACAAAATCGAAAAATCGACTTATAAACGATTTTGGGCGTCGTATAAAAGATATGTTTTTACATTAAAATGAATAGGAATGAGTCGGGACCACATTAAAACGTCGTATAAATGTAAAAGTCGTATAAGTGATCGTCGTATAAACGATGCTTTACTGTATTTCAAAATGAAAAAAAAGGAATAAACGAAACATTTTCTGTTATTAAAAAAAAGAAATAACAATCAATAAATGATAATATTTTTAGAACAAACAACTTATTATAACATTTATATGATAACCAGCATGTTATGCAACTGAACGCCATTTTGGTACCAATTAGGTACCTCGGTGTGTATAGGGCATATATGTGCCATATTTATTTGTAAAACTGAGCATGAACGTTTAACAAGTGTGTTTTCATATGTTTTCATAGTCGCTTATATCTTTTTGCAACATAGTGCACCTTTCGAAGCCAAAACTGCACAAAAGAAAAAAAAAAACCAATATTTGCAGTATTTTTTTTTAAATGTAATGCACATTTCGTAATCAGTAGGCTCGATAATCAGACCTCGTTTTTTGTTGCTTTAAAAGATGATATTTCATATGACGTCTTTTTTGGATTCGTCGTTTTTCCATATTTGATAGTATGCGTCTACTCGTTTTGTAACTTTTTTTTGTAACTTTCTTCTTTATTAACAGCGACATTTGGATTTCCTATTTAAATAAAAATTCTTCTAAATACAAAGAATTTTGTTAAAATAAATAAATAAATGAAATGCGGACATCTGTTGCTCAAAAAACAAAATTTTTCCTATTGAGTTACTAAAAATCAGTAAAAATATAATTTTTATGATGATAAAAAGGTGACTTATGTAATAACAGAGTCATACATTATGTACGCTATGGATTAAGTATGAACATTTCTCCACCATTTATAAATAATAATAATAATAAAATAAAATGCGGACAGACCAAAGTCTATATTTGACTGAAAACCACAACCATTTCTAAATGCTTTAAAAAATGGCCAATGAAAAGTGATATTTCAAAAGTATTATGAAATCAGTTAAAAACCATTTATTTTAAAATAAATGAATAAAATATTTATATTTTTAATGAAATAAATGAGATTTGAAAAATTATTGGAAATTTATCACCATAGATGTATCAATATTATAATCAGTACCTTGTATGCAAAATGGAACAATTAGCAATACTTTTTGTACCCGAAAAATGGTCGTTGTTTTTTTTAAGGTTAAAAAGTAGATTACGAAATATTCCTATACAGAGATGCCAAGCCCCCGCTTATTGCACAGCATAATTTTCTTATAGGAAAAGTTATTTTTTAAATCCGCAGAATGTTCCAATTTAATAAAACATTTTCTGTATTAAAATACCGGTATCGGAAATGCCGGAGACTTGGCAGCTCTGCCTATGACATTTTAATTAATCATGGTAATTTTTTTAATCGGATTCAAATTTAGTGAAGACAATGTTTTTTGGCCAAAAGCAGCTTTTTTCCACATGTGTAACTACGATACAACTCCTTGATGCTGAAATAAAATATTTTGACTTATGCTATTATTGCTTCCACTTATTTGTTTATTTGAATTTTAAATAAGATGACTCAAAATCGTGTTTTTTAAATGTACAGAAAAAATACATTTCGAGAGAGGGCGAAAAGAACAATATTTGGCGATTTATTACCAGCGTTTGGCTAAGTGTTTTACTACCTTGTATTTAATACTCTTCACAATACTTCGCTGTTATATGGACTTAGGCTCTTTTATAAAAAGTTTGACATAAATCGGGCTTAAGAAAGTGAGTTTTTTACTGAATAATACAAATAAATGAAAAATGAATACTAAGAAATACTAATAAAAGAAAAATGAAGCATTATATTGATCTATGTATATTTAAAAATGCATCTGCTAGCACTAATTAGATAATTTATGTGTATATAATAGGAGATAAATAGCTTTTGATTCTGTATTTCTATGCTATAAAGCATTAACGTTTGTGTGTTTTTCGTAATCATTGGGAGTACCTGGCCGATTTAAAAAATAATGTGGGCAAAAAATGTTGGTAACCATCTTTGCTGCAAAATATACTATATTTTGCGTAGGAACAATAATCACCATCAATGCACGAGCAAAAAAATTTCTAAAATTGAGAATTCTTTGGTGTTGATATGACTATTTTTTTTTTTTTTTTTTTTGGTGGCAACTTTTAAAATATAATATTCTCGTTATGTACGATTTCTAAAACATTCGACAATTTAATTTCACAAATTAAACATTTTTTTTTTCTAGAAAAGGTTTTAAACTCAATTTATTGAGAATATTGCAATTTCTAGGATACTGTTGGGGTCAGAAACTATAACTTTGGCATCACAGTAACTTATAAGATGTAAGTGCTCGTTTAGGACAAATTTTTAAAAAAAGGATTCCTTAACTCTTATCGACAACCTCATTGCATCCGTGGGAAACAGATGTTCAACATTATAAACTATTCGGACGGATTTCACACCATATAAAATACACTCCATTCTCTTCAAACATAATAGTTTATGTTATTTATAATTTCTCAAATCGGTGCGAAGCTTCTGTTTATGCTCATGACATCATTTCAAAGAGATATATTTCCAATATAGGAAAATTTGGTGTTTTATTTTCTGTATTACTTTTAACATTTTGCATATTTCCAATTTTATATCCATGCATGGTTTGCTTTTCTTTTATAAAAATAGTATATGCAACTTTATATATAAGATTTTGTAATTCTATGATTCAATATGCTTATTTTCATCATATTTTATCACAATGAATGACCAATTAAAGGTAACATCTCATTTTCTTTACTTATCGCAAGTTATTAAATGTGTATTCTCAGCAATATCGCTCAGACTAATCCCTCTGAGGGAAGTCCTAGTTAATCTTTTGTATCAGCGTGTTTCAGATCTGCAACATGCCTCAAAATGAATAGTACTTGCACAGTAAGTTTTAAAACACAATTTTATTTGTTGTTGCTACTTCCCAACACACCAGTTATTTCAAATTGATCATAGAAATTCTCAACTGACGATGATAATGAGTTAAATTCTCTTACCAAGATTTTGTTTATCATTTGAGATGCTTCAGGTCGATATTGCAAAAATTAACTTAGTAAATTTTGTCAAAATTAAAAAAGCTGGAGAAGTCCGATAGTAGTTTTTTTAAAAGGTAACTGTGTCTATTTTAAAATTTTGTATTAGAAAAAAGACAATATTTATGAACGGTATGGCTGTTTCTGTGTAATGCAGATGTGAAAAAGTACTTTTTAGTCAATAATTATTTTAGATTTACGTTCTAAAAATTTTAATTATTATTTACATGCCTAAAATGATGTATTCTGACATCAATATCGAGTCAATATTTTTTAAGTCGGTGTTATAGAGATACAAAGAAGCAAAGGTTAAAAAGAAGCACGACATTTTCAATTAAAAATTATGAAAATATAACATGTCTTCAAGATGTGTACATGGACATACAATTATAAATAAAGAATACTGCCCAGTTAAACTGATGGCATTGAGCTCACAGGCTACAAATACTAATTGTACATTAAAGCCTTAAATTTTCAAGGCTTAATTCCGTTCGAAAAAAAATTAAGAAGGGAAAACAGCTCTCCCCTTTCCTCTTTTTTTATACTTAATCATTGAACCTCCTATACTATCAAAGACATGCTTTATCATATAAAAAATCTATATCCAAAATTCAGAGCAAATGAGATAATTCTTAATAAAAACCCATTTAGCATTTATATAATTTAAAAGGAGTTATCCCCCTCTTTTATACTTAACCATTAAAATTCCAAAACTATTCAGAGATTTGAACGAAATCTGAAAATTCTGCTTGAAAAACCCATTTCTATCAACTACCGGGGGGGGGGCATTAGAACCCCTGATCCCCCTATTTATACTTATTCAATGAACACCTAATAACAGTCACGGAATCGCCTCATCAGAATGATCCTAATCTAAATTTTGAACGAAAACTTAATTCTGCATGAAAATCTCATTTATATCAACTAACGGGGGGCATGAGCCTCCCGTTCCCCCTCTTATACATATCCAATGAACTCCAAAAACTAATCAGGGAAGCGCCTTGTCAGAATGATCCTAATCTAAATTTTGAACGAAAACTTAATTCTGCATGAAAATCTCATTTATATCAACTAACGGGGGGCATGAGCCTCCCGTTCCCCCTCTTATACATATCCAATGAACTCCAAAAACTAATCAGGGAAGCGCCTTGTCAGGATATATCTACATACAAAATTTCAAGTTGATCGGATATTTTTATCATGAGTTATCGCGTTACGCACATACATACAGAACGGACGGGCACATAAGCTCTCAGGCTATGATAGCCTGTGAGCTAAAAACATATTTGTAAATTAGTATACGTTACATTTATTCGATTTATGTTAAAAAAGTATGTTGGATAGATTCAAACGTTCCAAAAGATTGCTTACCATAAAAAAAGAGTCATTAAGAGTTCTTAATTAGTAAAATAAATGAGTGAAACATGTTTTAATCAAAATTTTTTTTTCTGAAATCCCTCCTGAGATAAACAATAATATGGCACACGTTGTTTTTTCATGTTATTCTTATTTATTTTTTAAGTTAATTAAAGTCGGTATATTTATATTTAAAATGTTTTTCAATCATAATTCCTTTTATTCATTCAATGTTTTAAATTAATAATTAAACATTAATTAGAACTTTTTAATGACGTCCGTTTTTCAAAGAAATGAAAATAAGATGTAAAACATTTTTGAAGTAAATTGGTTATTTTTATTAATCGTGATTGTTAAATCAGGATACTTAAGTATTTTTAGCACTTTCCAACAAAGTTGAAAAGTGCTTATAATGCATTCGATGTGTCTGTCCGTCTTTCCGTCTGGCCGGATGGCCGTCTGTCCGCGCTCTAACCCCCGTTAATATACTCGGATTACTATGGAATTTTTATACGTTATTGATGTTTACCCTAGCACGAAACCTATTGAAAATGAAGTTTCCACCATGATTAGTTTATCTACAGAGAGAGTCAAAAGTTTTCCATTACATTACTGCCTATGGGGAAAAATCATTCAAATGAATTGTAAAGGTGTTATACCCTGTCAAACATACTCATATTCATATAGATTCGCAAAGTGCAAAAAATTATGTAATGTATGCAATGAAAATATAGCTATTATTCATTTACAGGGCTGCACAAAAGAATTTTATTAGATAATGGTAAAGGGGGAATTGTGTGCGACATATTTTAAATACATTAAACTGTTTCATGTATAATAAAATTGATATATGTCACTGATGCTTAATACAAATTATACGATACTGTCTCGCATAATATGAAGTACATTGCATTTACAGGGCCATAGAAAAGATTTCAAACAGTATGTTCTTTCCGGAGTACCGTATATGTGTCCGATGTGGGCTGATGGAGGGATGAAATGCATTTTAATTATGACATACGCGTTTAGGTTTCACTAAATATATGCACATTATATGTTGAGTGTAAATGTTATAGTAGATATACAGGGCTACCCAAAAGAGCTCGCCAACGTTACTGAATATGAGCGTAAATAACTTAAACGTGGTTCTTAAATAAGTTATGTATTTTTACGCTGAACTACATTCAATTTACTTAAAAATGTTTGCAGAATATAGATAAAAGGATATACAGGGCCACGCAAAAAATTCGGTACATTGACGCCTATGAATGATAATTTATGAGAATGTGATTTCCGTTGTTTTAAAAGTGTTTTAGTTTACAATAAATTTTAGCTTAATGCTGACGTGTAATAAAGGTACAAGGTTAACTACAGGGCCGAACAAAAGTATTCAAGTATGCTTCCATCTAATAGTATGAATTGCTGAAAAAGAAATTTCAAGCTGTTGGGCATTTTCTTGTTAAATTAAATTTTCCCATTATATACACTGACAGATAAAATACAGGGCTGTTCGAAAGTACTGGAATACATATTTGGGTATATCTGGCTATACACTATTATTTCCCGAAATTATGAAGTTTTCTAAGATATATATACATTTTAACATCTGAATTTAAAATATTTAACTAGGAAACACTAGACAGATTTTAATACAATTTTTAAAAACATACAAAACAATTAAAATGAGATAAAATTATACATTATAAAAAAAAAATTTCGCTATGCACCGCATAGCCTCATCAGTATTCGAATCAACTTACAACGAAAACAATGTACATGTACCAGACTCAGTCAAAGTTAAAGTTAATGATTTAGGAAAACAAAATATTGATTAGGAACAGGATTTGATTCGTTCAGGGTTAAGGGATGCAATTTCGTAAACCACCCCTCCATAAAAATTCTGTAGTAATAGTCTAATCAATTATTTTTAAAAATAGAAGAATCTGTGAAAGATGGGTTGTGGACAACTTGTGGACCTTGTCAACATGCACTTGACAAGGACCACACCCAATTTTTCACAGATTCTTCTATTTTGAAAAATAATTGTATGGACTATTAGTACAGAATTTTTATGAATTTTTATTGCTGCTCAAATTGAGACTAGAGAGGTCGATTTAAAATTTCTGGAACCAAATTGGCGAATATATTAGATAATTTGAAATTCAAAAAATGAAATTTTGGTTAGATTACAAGGACTAGATCATTTGCTTAAATATTTCATAGGATTAGATTCATGTTTATCTGATAATGATTCTGAGTTAGCAGAAATTGAAGGTAGTCATTTCATGCTGAAATCGAATTATCAAATTAAACTAAAGTTCTTCAGATATGGATGGCATTACATAATTATTTAGCAGGTTTCTTTATTGTTATTCCAAATTAGTTCTATATTTTAGTCAGTCAAGTGTTTTAGGGAAAAAATTCAGAACGGATAAACATTAAGAGAATGTTCATTTGCACAGTCCATTCCCAGTGTAGCTTTGAGTCACATTTAAAAATTCCAGCGTCTTAAATGGTTTCTTTAAAAAACAACTTTATTAATTTAATGCATTTCACTTTCTAAAGAATCTTACTAAGAAACTGGGGGGAGATTTTTATAGAGACATTATAAAAAGGAAACAAGCTGTCAGTTATTCTATTAAACTATTTTTACATGAAGAATCAATTGTTTACTTTAATAATATAAATGTAAGAAATTTACTTAATACCGGAGATAAAGGTATTAAGGGTTTGAAAGCTGTTAGAGAGAAAGTTGCAAATAAAAACCCATTGTTACCATATTTGTTATTTCTGAAATCTGTTCTAACAAGATAATGATTTTGATCAATAGAAATTTTTAAAAAGAAATTTCCCATTATTATTTTTTAAACTGTATAATGTTTTCTATGATATCTCATTTTTGACACTGCAAATGATATGAAAAATTCAAAATTTTCAGATTTTAAGGGTTCTAAGTAGATTTCAAATGATAAATAATGAAAAGTGTGCTAAAAAGTTTAAAGGTAACCATTTATTGTACACAGGAGTTAAATTTAAATCCATAGTTGTTGTTGCAGAAACAACTTTAAGCGCAATAACTGTTGTTTTTTCTGTTTAAATTCTCAGAAAGGAATGCCCTAATTCTAATTTAAATTGTTTTGAGAGTGAAAGTGTAATGTAATTGTATATATATTTATATTAACTGTAACCAAGAACTAATTTAACCGTATGTATTAGATCTGTAAAACTGTAACCGGTTGTTAACGGTAACAGCATTAGACGCTATGTAGTAATGCAGCATGAAGGTGGGTAGCATGGATCTGATTAATAAAGATTGTTGCTGTAAATTAATGTCCCATTAATTGGGTGTTTTAATTAAGATAGAAATATGCATCTGAACTTATAATATGATAGTAGAGCTTAAGCTCTAAACAAGATTAATATCTTATGTAGTGTCAGAAAAGCTGATGTTGAAAGATAGAACCCGCATGCTCGACGATGGAATGTTTTAAGCCGACAGCAGAGTTCAACTTCACGTGTGGGAATGTTGCCAAAAACGGGAAAAAAATGGCGACAAAAGTTTGAAAACTTCATGATAGCCACGGAGAAGAACGAAAAGTCGCAGAAGAACAAAATAGCCATACTTCTGAACTTGCTGGGTGATGAAGGCGTTAATATTTTCAACACCTTCAAATTCGAAACGACTGAAGCAGAATCGTACGACGCTGTGATAAAAAAAAAATTCGAAGATTACTGTACGCCGCGACTGAGCGTAGTGTTTGAGCGATACAAATTTTTCTCAGCTGTTCAGTAAGAAAGCCAATCAGGGGATAATTACATCACAGTTTTGAAAACGCTAGCGGTATCGTGCAAATTTGGTGAACAACAAGAAAGCTTAATACCCACTCTGGGAACCCGCTTGTGGCTTATGGTTGGCACAAGTGTCCAAGCCCAAAAGCTTAATACAAAATCGCTTTGTCTTAGGCATCCGTGATGCGTCATTACAAGAGATACTTCTGAGAGAAACAGATTTGACTCTACAAAAAGTTGCCGAGTTTGTGAGAACCACGGAAATTAGCAAAGAACATTTGAAATCCATCAATGGACCGAATACTTCCAGTGCTTCTGTGGATATTATTCGAAGGAATCAAACAGGATTAAATAATCTATACTAATAAAAGAACAAAACGCTCTGTCTGTCTGTGTGTATGTCTGTGTGTGTGTGTGTGTCTGTGTGTCTGCGATGGCTAGCAAAATCTACAGCACGTACGAAGCTCAAAATTTTTTTGAGAGTAGCCCAATGTCTCTCCTGATGCACCTGAAGCTCAGAATTTCAAAATTCTATTTATTAACTGAGTAATTAATTAAATTCCAAAGCTCACTCTCATAAAAAATCGCCTTTTTTCGCTTTTTTTCCATTTCATTTTCTTATGGTTGATTGGTTGCATAAAAATTTCGCAGAAATAATTTAAAAATCTGGGACAGACCTTTAAAATTCATAGACTGGCAAACTGTCAGTTTAAATGAGGATTTTTTTTTAATCACAGCTGCTGTACACCATGGAGAAAAAGATAGGTCGAGGCGAAGTAAACCGAAAAAAGGTTTGCAACACGGAGTAAGAAGTGTCTTACTCCGTGGCTTGCAATATTAAACCATTTATCGCTGAAATTTTAATATCTCAAACAAAAGCACGAGGAAGGAATTTTGTATTAATAAAACGAATTGAAAGAAACGAATTACAGCTGAAGCATATTTTACGAAGAAATAGTAATTTTTTAAAATGGTTTTTTTCTATTATATTATTTAGGTTAAAGTTAAGTTAAAGTTAAATTGCATTTATGTTATGGTTAGAATAAGGATATGTTACAATAAAGTGAATACATTTAGGCTAGGTTACATTTCTGTTATATTTAATTTACGGTAGGGTACTGTTAAGTCGCTGTTAGGTTACAGACAGGTTCAGGTACGGTATAAAAGTTTAAGGATAGGAATTTATACACAGAGTGAACCTATACGCAAGATATGATTAAAAATAACACTTACTTTTGTTAAATAGCTCTGAAATTATAGTACTATATACCAACCTTTTAGCTACCATCGTGTATCGATTTCATTCATGGTATAGTCGGATTTAAGAGTGATATAATTAGTTTGAAATTCAAAATATTTCACTTGGGATTTGTATGTGAAAATAATAATTAGTTACGTGACTTAACAGTGATTTTTACGGGTAAATATAAACTTTTTTACACGAAAATCATGCAATCGTTGGATACATATTCCCTCCCGCGTTTTTCATTGCTCATTTTGAGTATTTTTAGAGCTTAATATTTGTTGTTTTTAAAACTGATTTTTCACACAGACAGTGGCTACGTATTTCAGACAATGCATTTCTGCATGTAACGAGTTAATGATAAAATCATACAAATTTCAAGTTCGTTTAATATTGTTAATACGGACCCGGGCAACGCCGGGCGTGTCAGCTAGTAATAAATATAAAAACTCTAGAACTGTTAATAACACAAACTCTAAAAATGAAGTATATGACTGTTTTAAGAGTAGAAAAAAAACAAGAAAGAAGAATGCCCTGCTTATGGGGAAACATTCAGAATATGCAAACAAAAATGAATCATTTTGCTAAAGAATGTAAATCTAATAAAGAAAAACATATTTATGAGATAACAAATGATAACGTATTTGTTGATACAGTGGAGATTGATAGTGTGGTAAGTAGATCATCCAATTTATGTTTAAAGGATAATAAAACATAACAATGTAAATATTAAATTTAAATTGGATACAGAGGCAGAGGCAAATGTCCTACCCTTGTCCACTTATAAAAGTTTAAATGTAAACATGGAAGTTGAACAAACTCATACAATGCTTTTATCATTTGGTAATTTAGAAATAAAACCTGTAGGTAAAGTAAAATTAAAATGTATTGTTAATAATCAGGTTGATATACCCATTGAATTTATTATTGTTGATAAAATATGTAAACCCATTTTAGGATTAAAATCATGTAGTGAGTTAGGATTAATTCAAAGAGTTGATTGCGTAAAAGCTGAGAAACAAAATATTTTGGATGCATATAAAGATGTGTTTAATGGTTTAGGTACATTTCCTGGTGGACCTTATAAAATTGCATTGAAAGATAATTCTAGCCCTATTGTGCACCCACCTATCAATCATTCCTCAGTCAATCAAACAAAATTTAAACTTACTCTTAAATTACTAAAAAAAGAGGGGTAATTTCAAAGATAAACAAACCGACAGATTGGGTACAGAGTCTGGTTGTCATCGAGAAGCCTAATGGGGATTTGAGAATATGTTTAGATCCCAGAGATTTAAATAGTATACTAAAAAGGGAATATCATGTAATACCGTCTCTAGAGGATATCATCAGTCGGTTAGAGGGAAAAAAGATATTTTCAGTGTTAGATCTCAAGAATGGGTTTTGGCAAATACCGCTGGATTAATTTAGTTCTGTTATTTGCAAATTTAATTCACCCTTTGGGAGATATAAATTCAACAGAATGCTATTTGGAATTGCCTCAGCTTCAGAGGTATTTATGAAAAAAAATCAACAATTATTTGGCGGCATAGACGGGATAGAAATTTATGTAGATGATATCACAGTGTCGGGTAAAGATGAAAAAGACCATGATGAAAAATTAATCAAGATATTAGAAAGGGCTCGTGAAAACAATATTAAGTTAAATAAAGATAAATTTCATTTAAAAAAACTGAGGTCAAATATTTAGAGTATATTATTTCCATTGGGGGTATCAAAGCTGTCCCATCGCTTGTTAAAGGAATTGTAGAAATGCCTAGTCCTGAAAATAAAAAGGATATCAGGAGGTTTTTGGGAATGCTAAATTATGTTTCAAAATGTATTCCAAAACTTTCAGGATTAACTGTTTCTCTAAGAGAGTTGTTAAAATTTAATTCTGAGTTCATATGGTCAGATAATCAGGAAAATGCTTTTATAAAAATAAAAGCAATATTAAATAAAAGTCCTGTCCTGAAAGTTTTTAATCCTAAAGAGGAAATAACATTACAGTGCGATAGCTCCAAAGGTGGTCTGGGAACATGTTTGGTTCAGAAAGGACAACCAGTTTCTTTCGCATCCAGAAATTTAACTGAAAATGAGAAAAATTACGCTCAGATAGAAAAAGAATTATTACCTATCACATATGCCTTTGAAAAGTATCATAACTTAGTCTATGGTCATAAAGTAAGTGTACAGACAGATCATAAACCTTTGGTTCCATCATAAACAAACCTTTAGCCAAAATTACAGCAAGAATGCAAAAATTGGTGTTAAAATTAGTAAAATATGATTTTACAATCCATTATGTTCCAGGTAGTCAATTATATTTGGCCGACACACTTTTTAGAGCAAATATGAAAAATAATAACAAAGATGACCCAGAAATGTTAAATGTTATACATAGCATTACTAAGGCTCTGCTTTTGAGTGAAAATAGACTTAAACAGTTTCAAACGGAAACTAAGAAGGATGAGGATCTTGCTCAAATAAGAGAATTTTGTAAAACTTCATGGCTTAAGAAAAACAAAAATTTGTTTAATAATCTTAAACAGTACTATAAGTTTAAAGATGTCATATATGTAAATGACGGGTTAGTGTTTAATAATAACAAATTAATTGTTCCAAAAAGTTTAAGACAGAATATGTTAGGTTTAATACATGAAGCCCATTTTGGAATGAAAAAATTTAAAAGTAGAGCGCGGAAAATCTTTTATTGCCAGGTGTCTCTACCGATATTGAGGAATTACTTTCAAAAGGCCAAATATGTGAAAAATTTAGAAAACAAAATGCAAAGGAACCACTAATGCCCCGTGAAATATCAAATAAGCCTTTTGAAAAAAATTGCAACTGATATATTTCAGATTGCTAATCAAAATTATTTAGTTATAGTTGATTATTTTTCTAAATGGATTGAATGTTTGGCTCTAAAAGATAAATCAGCTAAAGAAATAATTCTAAAATTAAAATGTGTTTTTGCTAGGTATGGTATACCTAATGAAGTAGTGTGTGATAATAATCCTATTAATAGTTATTCATTTAAGAGATTTGCAGAGGAATGGGATTTTGAATTAAATATTAGTAGTCTCAGATTTCCCCAGAGTAATGGAATGACTGAAAGGGTAGTAGGAAAAACATTTTACGAAAAGCAAAAGATGTTACAGTAGGCTTAATGGAATACCAAAACACGTCCATCAGTGGATTGGAGTTTTCTCCGGCACAACTTATGTTTAACAAGAGATTAAAAACAAAGTTGCCCATCAGTAATAAATTATTAAAATCAGAAATTAATAATCCTAAGGCTAAACTGTATATACGTCAGAGTAAACAGAAATTTTATTATGACAGGACAGCACAATCTTTTAAAGAGCTGAAACGTGGTGATAACATAGTGTTATTTAATTTTAGAACTGGACAATGGGATAAAGGTGAGATTATTTCTAAAAACAAAGCTCCTAGGTCCTATATGGTAAAGAATGCAAATGGAGAAATACTTCGCAAAAAAAGAAGACATTGGAGGTTATCAAAAACTCCACTGAAAAATAATCCTGTTTATGATTATATAAGTATTGGGGATAAGACTGGTGGGCGAGAGAATGAGACAATATCTGTTCCAGATAATTATGATACACAAAGTATGCCTACTACTAAAATTACAAGAAGGGGACTGGTCATAAAACAACCTTCTAGGTTCAGGGACTTTTGCATGCAGTAAACATCTTTTTATACCGCATTTGTAAATATTTTAATGTTATATTTTATGTATGTTATTTATTGTTTATGTAAAATTTAATGTACATGTCTTGTATTATGTGAATTTGAATTTATGTGTATTTTTTATCTGGCGAAAAGGATGTAATGTAATTGTACATATATTTCTATTAACTGTAACCAAGAACTACTTTAGCCGTATTTATTAGATCTGTAAAACTGTAACCGGTTGTTAACGGTAACTACATCAGACCCAAATTGTAATGCAGCCTGATGGTGGGTTGCATGGATCTGATTAAATAATGATTGTTGCTGTAAATTAATGTCCCATTAATTGGGTGTTTTAGTTAAGTTAGAAATATGCATCTGAACTTATAATATGATAGTAGAAATTAAACTCTAAACAAGATCAATATCTTATAGAAAGTAAGCACAGAACTCTCATACATGAAAAATGTAAAGGTATTAATGCTCGCACCTTTAAGTGTGAAAATAAAGTATTTCTCTTTTCATCTGAGAATAAAAGCTAACTGTAAAATAAAGAATTTCTACTAAAATGAAAATCTCATGAATTACAAGCTAATTCTTGTATTTTTTTTTTTATAAATCCAAATTGCTTTCTTTTCTACCAACCATTAAAATTATGTTATATTATAATGAAAATAAAACTTACGCGTTCAGAGTAATCAAGATTAATCATAGTAATCAATCACAGTAATGATTTTAATCAGGAATTAGCTAATTTTTGATTAAAAGGTTTCGTTCTTACAGAAAATATTAAAAAACTTAAAAGAAATAATAATAGAATTGGTGATCATTAAAACCTTTGTGTGAAAAACTACAATCATTAAAACCAACGTTGGTTTTACTGATTGTAAGGGAATTGGTCTTAATGAAATAGACGAAGCACCAGTTAAGCAAACCCGTACACTGTAAAATAAAATCCTTAAAGTTAATAAAATTTTTCAACTAAAATTGTATTCCAAAATTTTTCATATAACGATAACAGCAAAATTTCATGTAACCAAGGAAGGTTACAGGATTTTTTGCTGTTATCGTAAAATGAAGAGTTGTTAGAATACAAGTTTACTACAAAAATCTCAATAACATTACAGATTTTTTTTTTACAGTGTGATTTAGAGGTTTTATCAATCGGATAAAGATTTTTTATTGAGTCCTTTAATGTTTAGGCATACATGCTGTCTAAATGGACATTCCAAGTACCAGCAGAATTATCTGATATTTAATATTTAAAGTATCTTAAAAATACTACTTCGGCAGATTAGGATTTCAGGAAACCTTATGATTGCGATACTACTTTAGGATATGAGCGTTTTTTTAATATTTTAAGATATGTCGAAATTATAAGTACTGATAAATAACCAATAGTCGCAAAACCAGTTTGGTTGGGTGGTAGCTGAAACAATGAACCTAAATGCAAATATTGTCCGATTATTAAATAAATTAACATTAAAAAATATCATTAAATAAAATAAAAGACAAATTGAATGTTGATAGGTTCTAGCAAAAATTTTACAAGTTGAAAAATTAAATGTTAGAAAATTAAATTTTTATCAGGAAGAAGAATATTGTGAACCCATGTGACCTGAAATTACAAACACTGAAAAAAAGGACGATTTTACGGAAATTGTATTGGTAATCCGGGTGCCACTACAATGTAGTGTTTGTAACGTAAAAGATTCCGTAAATTCCTGACACCATCGATTTTTTTAGATATTTAACAAAACGTCTAACATCTCAAGTGACCGGTCATGTTTGGTCATAATGTGTACATAAATGGAATAGAAAGTAAAAAAGAGAGATTCTATATTGATGATTGCATGTAAAATTTTATTTCAAGTAAAGACGCTGTTAGAGTGACAAAAAATATTTAGTGACCTTATAAAATTGAGGTTTTCTTTAAATGAAGTGGAGATCTAATTCTTCTGATGTATTGACTCAATTATCTTTATATTCTGTTCTGAAAACAAACTTAGAAATTCATCCTGAAAATTATTCAAAAGTCTTACCTCGAATTCTTCAAATGGCATTTTTATCGCTAATATTAATTTTCCAATTTGATGATAATATAAATAAAAGTTTTTTTTTCAAAATATGCTAAATTATTTTATCCTTTAGATTTTATCGCTGTGTTTACCATATCTACAAATGTTTATTTTATTTAAAATTTTGTTTAATTAAATAACATTAAAATGCTCATCTTCCTGAAAAATTCCATGAAAATTGGTAAAAATTCCAAAACAATTGGAATAATTCTGCCTTATTAGAATTCCTGATGTATCCAGATTTCCAGTAAAGAATTCCTATTTTATGAGTTTTGTAATGCTTAAGCATCAGAATATTCCATATTATTATATGTAGTACAACTCTAAGTGCTAAAAATAAAGTAGCACTACTTACACCAGCTTCAAATTCCAGAGCTTGAATTTAATGGTGGTCTACAAATTTCAAATTTTTATGTGATATTAGAGATTATTTTAAAGATCTCCGTTAAAGTCTATACATGCATTGATTCACAAGTAGTTCTATGATTGCTGTAATACCATCATAGGTTCTGGAAACCTTATGTACACTCCAAAACATGACGAATGTTTGTTAATCTACGAAAATATACAATAATAACACTCATGAAAATATTTAATAGTCTGTTCTAACTTAACTGAGATTCCCGAAAATATTCATTTACCTTTAGAAATTTCAAAAAGCTATTTATTTTTGAAATTTAAAGAACAATTTACAAAAATAATTTTTTTATTAACTGTCTGTAATTTTTGGAATCTTTTTCTAGTAGATTTTACAATTATTAGCCAGTTCTCAACTTAGAAAATGGATTTTTGATATTCTATCAATTTTCAAATAAAAATTTTCAGCTCCGTAACTGAATGTGTGCATATAATCGCAATAAAATAATGTTAAGTTCATGCTAATATTAATGTTCATTTTTTCTGTTAATTTAGTATGTTTCTCTATTAAACAGCTATCTGAATATCATAATATTTACCTGAGAATTAAACACATCAGAAAATTTTGATATTATTATTTGAGAAAACTCATTATTGCACAGTAAAAGCTACTCGGAAATGATTCTGAAAATGATGGGCTACTAACAAAAATTAATTTTTCTAAATTCTTCTTTAAATTTTGTAAATAAATAGTTTTCTGGGGTTTTTAAAGGTAAAGGAATGCTTTTCGGAAATTCGGTGATTCGGAAGAGCTTATTGTATATTTTCGTTCTTAATTATAGTACGTTTTTGTAGATTAATAAAGATTCATCTTTTTAATTTTCCGTCATACGTTGTATAAGGTGAATCTTGCAATCGTTTAAAAAAATAAAAATAAATAAATAAATAAATAAAAATGATGGATTTGCACGTTTCAGACACTGGAGATTCCGAAAAACATATTTTTAGCAAAAAAAAAAAAAAAAGTTGCTGTCTGTCTGATTGTGTGTCTTTCCGACTGTTTGTCTGACTGTAAATGCTCTACTTTCAAACAACTTGAGATATTGACTAAACAATTTGGTATGTACTTAGTATGTAATGATGGAAAGAAGCCTATTGAATATCAGTTATCTCAATTATTCGGAACTATAATTTTTCGGATTCTCAAAATATTCGTTCTGAAGGTACATAAAAATTTTCGATTATTTCTATTTTAAATAGTGACATTTAAAGACAATAATAAATTTAAATTTTGATTAAAAATGAAATCGTTCGGATAGTTGACGATATATTTATAATCCTATTTTCCATATTCTTCGATTTTACATGACACTCTATTTCATTTCAAATGTAGATTTTAATTGGAAAAGAGACACTTCATCAAACTGTTAATTAATAGGATTATAATTTTTTGAGTTATAAGTATGTTTTTTTTAATGCTTGACTATTACGCAGATCAAAATCTATCACCAAACTATAAGATTAAAATGCCAATAATGGCTTTTCATAATTGTCACTTGCAATTGACATTAAATACGTTTCATGTGTTTGTATATCATAACTGATTTTTAATTTGGCGTTTTATCTGTCTTTTTAGTAATATTTTATTAATTTATTTATTCTTTCGTTAAATAAAATAAAAAATTATGCCAATTTATATATTTTATGAGTAGTTTGGTTGGTTATATAATTTGTCGAAATGAGTCAATTGGATAATCAAGTAGTACCTGCAATTCCGTAATAGACTATGCACTAAAAATATTTAAATATGCGTTTAAATTTCATTTTGGAATTGTAATGCATTTATAAATAA
This sequence comes from Maratus speculifer, assembly GCA_964019185.1. Lineage (NCBI taxonomy): Eukaryota > Metazoa > Arthropoda > Arachnida > Araneae > Salticidae > Maratus > Maratus speculifer. Next base: position 295,295,749 of record OZ025297.1, on the reverse strand, counting down.
TTTACATGTGTTTTATTTTCATATATTATATTATTCATATCCATGATGGATAAGTATTACGGCGGCCCCCAACGACTAGTTTTTAAAGTGTAGTCAATACATTTGACATTCAAGTCATCTAACATTTTAGACTGTGTTAAATTCGACTTTGGAGATATGTCCTTACTGATGGGGCTTGTTGTGCTGAAGCCATTTGGTAGACCTCCCCGCCTAGCATAAGCTGAAACTGGAGCTATGTCCCCAGCAAGAACATTACTGTTGATATTGCTTATTTCCCAAATAGGTTGGATTGCTTACTTTGTTTGGAGGATCCAAAATTGGCCTGATCAATTTCAAATTAAACCTTTGTTTTCGAATGTCCATTATTCTGATTGAATATCATCTTTCTTTACATAATTTATTTTTAGCACTTGTAATAAAGGAAAATAAAGCATGTCTCATTTAATTAAGCCCATTTTTGATATTGAGTGATTGAAACTAATTTCTTTTAATTAGGTGGTGACAACCGAATAAAATTTGTGTAAGAGCCGCCTGAATAGAAAGGGTTAAGAATTATTTAAAGACTGTTAATAGAAAAGAAATAACTCCAAATTTTGTTTTCTCAGTAGCTGCTAAGAAATCTTATGATTTACTTTTTTTGAGAATCATTCGACTTTACTAAAATTCTTGATGTTTTAGCTTTTGTGTATTACTTTTGTGAGAAATTATGAAGTAACGTATAGCAAAGAAAATACTCTAGAGATTATTATATATTACTTCATAATTTCTCCCAAAAGTAATACACAAAAGCTAAAACATCAAGAATTTTAGTAAAATCTTGATTTTAGTAGGGTCTAATGTTTGGTATCATAAGATGAAAAGTCAGCAAAAATGGATTTCACTTTGTCACATTATAGATTCCACATTATAAAATCAAACCTTATGTCATTCCCATAGTCTCAAAACTTACATAGGCACCACTGACATCGGTATTTACGATTTAAAAGTATTTATAAGTGACGTTTGTTGAATAGAATATTTCATGAAAAATTTCACATCTTTCATTTGAGGTTCTAATTTCAGTAGCCATGAACAAAAAATCGAGAAGTTTGGCTTTTAGATGTATTCGTAATCAAATTAGTTATATAGAAGAAAACTAGGATTTTATTTTAAATATGACATCATTTTAACTCGCTGAGTTATTTCGGCTATATCAAAATCAGTATCAGCGTAATAGAAAAATATTTAAATGTAAAACATTTAAAAAGAAGAATGCTTGCTTTTTAAAAGCCGAATTCATTTTCTTTTGAAACATTTTTCAAATGTTATATTCATTTGTGATGTGAAAATGGTTTCAGTAAGAATATAATCAATAAAAATAATTAAATTCCATTATTTCTCATTTCTTTGCTATAATGGCAGTAACCCAATAGCCGTTATTCAGAATAAATGTAGAAAAAGCATTAAAAATTAAATAGAAAAATGAAATTAATTAAAAACAAATAGCTCCGCGGAAGCATAAAAGATGAACAGCTTTAAATTAAAAAAAATATATCAAATCTGGTTCAGTAGAAAACTCAGAGATTATGACTTAAAAACAGCGTTGTTCTTAGATAAAATATTTTTAGGAATATTTCACTTCCTTGTTTATTAAATATCATTTTCCGAGAAAACGGTTTTAAATCGTTTATTATTTATTAAGATTTTCTTTGTATTTTAAATTGCTTATTAAATGTCACATTTTGTGTCAAGGTTATAGATTAAGTTTCCGGAAATATTAGGACCGACTAAATTTCAAATATAAATTAGAGAAAACATACGAAAAAGATTTACAAGTAATTGAAAGTTCTAGCAATTCCTTTAAATGAAAATCAATTTCTTTAAACAAAACCATTTCCGTGTAATGTTTTATTTTAAGGGTTATTGGTTTTTTAAGAAGGTAATATTAAATATGTTTTTCCAAGACGTTCTCATAAACGTAATTGCACTTTCTATGAATTCCTTGTATGTAAAAGCAATGGCTATCGTTTTCTGAATTCTATATAATCATCATATGCGAAATCAACTATTTCTTGGAATCAAAAATTACATACATTTTTGAAATGCTTGAAAATCTCCCCTAAACTGTATCTTTATCAGTTATTTATTTATTTACAAAAATTATTTAAAAATTTATGTGTCGTCGTATTTTAAATTATAAATAAATAAATATATTTAAAATTTTTCATTTAGTACATAATACGTAAATTATCACATTGCTAATTGAACATTGGACCAACACAGTGAAAAATTTCCAATCCGGAAATCGAACCCGGAACCCTTTCAATAGCGCTCCATGTGCTTTATCATTTAAGGAATGAGTACGATGGTTCTACGCTCAGTTAGCAATGTGATAAATCACATATTATATAATGAATAATTCGAGCGTAATTTCACTGCTCAAAATTAATCGACAAATTAATTGAAATTAAATATATGTTCAACGATACTGTGTTAATTTGTGTCTCGTGATTCGCCGCAAGATAGTGTGCTCATGACGATGATTTCACTTTGCGCTAAAGTTGCAACCTTAGCAACATATATAAGTGAGAGATGCTAAGCTGGTAAGCTCATAGCCTATATGGTTGGGCATTTCGAGCGCTATTGCAAGGGTCCCGGGTTCTATCTCGGCATGGACATTTTTTCGCTCTGTCTGTTCTATGGTCAGTTAGCAATGTGGTAAATCCCAATATTATTCAATCAACAATTTGAGCGTAATTTCAATGCTGAAAGTTAATCGACAAATTTAGTGAAAATAGATACATTTTTTCATTGATTTATAATTACAAAAAATCGAACAAAATTTAAAATAGAAGAAACCTCAAGTGTAAAATACAATATTTTTTTGTATCTGCTACTTTATAAAAGCCAGTGGTACTTTATTTTACTTTTTCTTTTTTAACACTTTTTGTTAAACTAAAAAATAAAAAACCCTCAAATATTATAGTTGAAACAATTTATTAAAATTGCAGTTTAATATCTTATATAATATTGCGTTTAATTGTTTTAGAATTATAGAAATTTTTAAATAAGAAAAGTTTCATTGTAAATTTTCGTACATTTTCGAATTCTACAATAGACTCCAAAATGACAAGAAGGACATAAAAACAAATATATAAGTTCATGTCCGCCCATAGAACTGCGCAAATCTGTATATTAAAATTTAATGCATGATATATTCTAATACATAAATAAAAGCAATTAGCATTCAACAGTAGACAGTGTATATATTTTAAAAAAATAAATATATATTTTCCCAAATTTACTCTTGAGCAAAATAATAATGTCGTAAATATTTCGAAACCGCATTCCGTCATTAGTAGATACTTTTGCATACCCAAAGCCTTTAATCCTTTGTATCACCGTGTTGCAGATCTACAACATAAACGATCGTCAGTAGTACTTACACAGTCACTTTTAAAACACGATTGTATTTGTTGTTTCCATTACCCAACACACCAGTTAATATAAATTGATCATTGGAATTCTTGACAGACGATGATATTGAGTTATTTTTTCATACCAAAGTTTTGTTTATCATTTGAGAAGCTTTAGGTCGACATTGTAAAAATTAATATAGTAAATTTTGTCAGATTAAAAAAAAAAAAAAAACATGAGAAGTCCGGAAGTCAATTTTGTGTAAAGATAATTTTCTATGCTTTAAAATTTTGCATTAGAAAAGCACAGTATTTATGAAAAGTAAGTAAATTTTTGTTTTTGTTGATGTGAATAAACTTTTTGTCAATAATTATTTCTATAAAATAATCTACGTTGTAATTTTTTTATTTATTTCTTACATGCTTAAAATGATGTATTCTGACACCTGAGTCAATATTTCTCTAATTGGAGTTGTTGAGCCTTCATTCGTTTCATTTGTAAAAACTTTTTTTATGGTGGGAAGAGAGGAAAAATGCATTCTGCTTTCGAATGAGGTCAAATTGTTACCTTATAACAACATCGGAATATCCCTTCAAAGAATTCCTGATAAATCTAAGCGTTCACAGTTTATCATTTTTATTTTCTTACAAATAAATAAAATATTATATCTCTGTAAAATCTACAGGAAGTCTAAGAGTTCTTTAGGACCGGTTCAAAAGTGTAATTGGTCGCACCATCAGGAAAAAATGGCGAAAATGGGAACTGAATGCCAAGTAAACACACTAGCATTAGTATGGATTATACAAGCAATAAAAATGTCAAGAATACTTAAATTATAAACAACGTTGCTGTCTGCATTTAACGTCTGATCCTATAAAAACGGCATTTATTTTGTAGATAAAAATTTACAGCAGCAAACGAACTGTCTTAAATTATTTTCAATGATAAAAGACACTTAATCTCAATGATATGTATGGTAATCATTCAGATTGGCCTGAAAAGAAAAATGATCCAATCTTTTAAGATCGACAATCATGAAAAATCTTTTCCATTTTTCAACTAGATAAAGTCACTCTAACAGCTTTTTTTCCCCAGGACAAAAACTTAGAATTTCTTTATTAGAAGGACATAGAAATAGACATTTCTATAGTCACATTTCAGAATGACGTTTGATTAAATAGGCAAAAAAAATATTGTTCGAAAATTTATATTTATGAACAAGACAATATCGAAATTCATTCTTCAAAAGACACAAAAAGGGTTTGAAGATAATTAGATTACCACTCTTGACTGAGCAGGCTAATATCCCGGAGATAAATCCAGTTAAATGGATATTTTTGGTGATTTATATCTTCCACTGCTTCCAAATGGCCCGCGAATTGAACAACAATATATTTTTTTACAGAAAATTTCGTGATAGGTTACTACAGAATTTTCAGTAGAATAAACCCACGAAAGTGGTTTCTGCGCAATTTGCAAGAAAAAATGTAAAAAATACATTTTCTACAAAACTATTTGTGTTGAGTTGGCAGACCATTTGGAAACCCTGTATCTACCAAAAATTTTGTAAAAGGATCCAGTGTAACTCGAAAGCAGTATTACAATTTGCCGTTTGTAAGGCTTATTTTGTCACTTCGAGAAGTTCGAAGTATTTCGAAAACTTTTTCAAAATGTTTCATTGAAATTATTATACACGAAGGAAGCACAATTTGTGCTTCCTGTGATACTTCTGCAACCATTTGTGATACTTCTCTAACCTCTAACAGTCTGTCTATTGTCATCAGTTTGCTCTTATTGTATAACCAGTGAAAATTCTTTTTATTGTATTGCAATAAAAATTGTTTTATAATGTTTTTACATAATTATAGTAATAATAAAAGTTATTACATAATTATGCAATAATTATGCACTTAGCTTGGAAAATTAACTTACAAACTTTTTACGTAGTTTAATAAAATTATATTTATTATTTATTCAATTAAAATAAAATTCTTATCATTTTGTACCATGGTGAATAATGTAATACAAACTGTAAAAAAATTTAATTAATATTAAAAATTTTATTCAATTTTTAAAATTTGAAAAAAATCTAAACTTTGTGAATTTTTTGCGTTTTATTCTTCACTAGCTGTTCTGCCCAGCGTTGCCCGGGTTCATCAAAAAATAGCAAGAATTGCGAAAAAACTTTAAAAATCATAGTAAAAACCTCGCAAATTTAAAAAAATGCTGCACGAATTTCGTCTAAACTTCGTTGAAAAGAGATGGGCTAGAAAATTGAAGCTGGATTATTTTTACTAATGTGGAAAAATCTTACAAATCGCAAAAACGTTAAAAATCTCATAAAAATATAAAACAAAATTCAAAATTGTGTTTCAAAATTCGAATAAACTTTGAAAAAAAGAGATCAGAATTTAATAAATTCGGCCAAAAATTGAACGTCTAAAAAATCGAAGCGGGTCGCGAAGAAACGTAAACATCGCTTTAAAAATGGTAAAATTTTCAAAAATCACGGAACTCAAAATTTACTCTACTTGGGTAAATGTTTTGAATCTAATTAATTTAATAATATAAAAAACGTTTAAATGAAAAAAAAAAGCCTCTGAAGAAATCGCAGTAAAAAACTTTAATCGCACAGGAGAAAATTCATCATATTAGCGAAGAAATTAAAAACCGAATTCCTTTTCCGTATCTGAAAAAAATCGCCGTGAACTCAAAAAGAGAGAGAAAAAAAAACATACTGCGTTAAAAATTGCTGTATCTATATTAATAAAATAACAAAACGCTCTGTCTGTGTGTGTGTGTGTGTGTGTGTGTGTGTGTGTGTGTGTGTGTGTGTGTCTGCGATGGCTGGCAAAATCTACAGCACGTACGATGCTCAAAATTTTTTTGAGAGTAGCCCCAAATCTCTCCTGATGCACCTGAGTTTCAGAATTTCAAAATTCTAATTATTAACTGAGTAATTAATTAAAATCGAGAAGTCACTCTCATAAAAATCATCTTTTTCCAAATTATTTCCCTTTCGTTTGTTTGCAGTTGGTTGGTTGTATAAAATTTTCGCAGAAGTAATTAAGAAAGCTGAGACAGAATTAAAGAAACCATGGATGAAGGAGATAGGTGGAGGTGAAGTAAGCCTTAAAAAAGCTTTGCAATATGAAACCATTTATCGCTCAAATTTTAATGTCGCAAACAAAAGAGCATGGAAGGGATTTTGTATTAATAAGACGAATTGAAAGAAACGAATTACAACTAAAGCATATTCTAAGAAGAAATGGTAAATTTTTAAAATGGTCTTTGTTCTATTGTTATTTATTAAAATAAATGTTCGATTTTAAAATAAAAGAAATTGAAAAATTAGCAATAAAAAATGTCAAACTAAAATTAAATAAGATATTGAAAACATTTGATACGAACTAAACATTGTTTTACTAAAAGATTCCTTCTTTAATTTTAAATACTTTATAACGTAGATGAGAAATTTTTATGACTTAATAATTGCATATAAATAAATATTTAAAAGATAATGATGAAAACAGTCTTTTAAAATCATTTATGAAAACTTAAGTAATAAATATTGATCTAAAATCTACATTTCCAATTGCAGACGATTTTAGGACATTAACGAAAAAAGAAAGACAAAAAAAAATGCTATCTCTTCAAAAAAAATCTTAAAATATTTTTTTTATATTGATATTTAAAATACATATGATAAAATAATTAATAAATCTTTACCGGTGAAGCGATAGATTAGTTTTTTTTTGAAAACACAAGAGCAAAAAAATGTAGGTTTAAACTTCTTTGAATTGATAGGCGTGTTAAAACACATAGTGTATACGAGGCTTTTTAGCAGTTTTTTTTTTTAAATCATTGATTAATTTTGTTTGCATTTTATTTAATTTAGAATTTTATTATGACTTTAATTTGTTTTTAAAACAAAAATGAAATGGCTGTTTGACGTACAATTGTTCGAATCGGCAGATGATTCATACACAATAATAAATTATCGAATAGCAAAGTAAATTATTTATAAAAAATAGTCACTAAAGGAATAGTAGCAAAACATAATGTTTAGCCTTAGTAACACATAACTCGATCCCAACCCGAAAAAAAAAAAACAGACCATATTCCGATCCAAGCAAGACAAAAATTCCATGAGCATAAACCCGACCCGAACATACAATTCCATTTGAAAAAACTATGGATTTGATACCTGACCCGAACCATATCTGAATCCTACAAAAATACTCAAATGAAGCATAACCCAATCCGAATAAGGAAAAATAATGTTCGTGTATATGCAACCCGACCCGAACCTAAAAAAATTCTTTGAAAGAACCCGAAAAATGACCAGAACGAAATCTGAAATCAATAAAAATATTCCAAAGAACTATAACCCGATAAGAGCAAGACAAAATAATTTCTGTGAACATAAATCCGACTCGAACCTAAAAAATTACATTTGACAAAAAAAACCTGAAATTTTATGCAAACTACTCTCAATTCAATCGAAATATTCGAAAGAATCATAAATGGATTCGAATAAGAGAAAATAATTTCAGTGGACATGGACCCAATCCGAACCTAAAAATTCCATTTGAAAAAAATACCTGAAATTTGAATCGAACCAAATATGAACCTGACAAAAATTTTCCAAAAAACCATACCCGGGTCCGAAGAAGACAAAAAATTTACATGAACATGAACCCAATCCGAGCCAAAAAAATTCCTCTGAAAAAATCTCGAAATCTGAACTGAACTAAATCTGAACCTAACAAAAATATACCAGAGAAGCATAGCATTATTCGAACAATGCAGAATAATTTCCGTGAATACGCAACCCAATCTGAACCTAAAAATTCCATTTAAAAAACCCGAAACCTGAACCCGACAAAAATATTCCAAAAATCCAAAACCGGATCCGAGCATGACAAAATAATTTACCTGGACATGAATCCGACCCGAACCTTAAAAATCAATTTGAAAAAATACCTGAAATCTGAATCGAACCAAATCTGAATCCGACGAAAATATTCCAAAGAACTGTAACCAGATTCAACAAGACAATATAATTTCCATGGGCATAAACCCAATCCGAACCAAAAAATTTTTTAAAAAAATCCCGAAATTTGAACCAAATCTAATCTGACTCTGACAAAAATAAAATATTCCAGTGAAGTATAACCTCATTTGAACTAGGTAAAATAATTTTCACAGAAGTAAAACCCGACCCGAAACAAAGAAAAAAAAACTACACGAAATTTGAATTGAACCGAATCTAAACTCAACAAAAATATTCCAAACAACTATAACCTGATTCGAAGAAGACAAAATAATTTTCATGGACATGAATCCAATCCGAACCTAAAATTCGGATGTTCTACAAAACATAATGTGAAAAGTGAAACTAAGTACTTTGTAGCTCGTGATGGTTAAGATATTTTGTTTATAGTTAGTGGGAAGTTAGAGCTTGGTTACGGTTAGGCAATAGTTAGGTTGTAATTACGTTCCGGTGAGTCTTACATTATATTTAATTTCCGGTTAAGTTGCAGTTAGGTCACGGGTAAGTTACAGTTAGGTTAAGGTTAAGTTGCGGTTAGGTTATGGTTAGATTATGGGTAGGTTATGATAAGGTGACGGCCACGTTACATTTATTGTATATTTAAATTACAGTTAGGTTACTATTAAGATACAGCTGGGTTACAGACAAGTTATGATTACGATACAATTAGGTTACGGTTAGGAATTTGTTCACAGAATGAACATTACGCATGTTTGATTAAAAATATACACTTATTTTTTAAAAAGGGCTCTGAAATTATAATACTAGATACTAACCTTTTAGCTAATCATCGAGTATCGATTTCATTCACGGTATAATCGGATTTAAGAGTGGTATAATTTTTTTGAAATTCAAAATATTTCACTTATATCTAAGTGAAAAAAAATATTTAGTTAAGTGACTTAACAGTAATTTTTAAGGATAAATATCAACACGCAATCATTGGACACGTATTCCCTCTCGCGTTTCCCATTGCAGTCATTTTGTGTATTTTTTCAGCTAAATATTAGTTTTTTTTGTTTGTTTTTTTCTAACCGATTCTTAACACAGTCAGGGCCACATATTTAATATAATGTATTCACACATATTTCGATTTAAAGATAAAATCATAGAAATTTTAAGTTCGTTTAACATTATTATTACAGACCCGGGCAACGCCGGGCGGGTCAGCTAGTATCAAAATAAGAGAGCAAAACAATTGCCGTAAAGGATAAAAGTTTGAAACCAAACTCTTATTAGTCTAGAAATTTAAAATCGAATTCTTTTGAAAAATGTTCAAAAAAAAAAAAAAAAAAAAAAGACTGAGAAAGCCCAAAAATTGCATTGAAAGTTGTAATGAAAGTCGTAAAACATTAAAAAATCCCTAGGGTAAAAATTCACTGTTATAATATAAAATATTGTAATCAAGAAATTAACCATATTAACCAAAAAGTTTGAAATCGAAATCGGTTTCCGGATGTAAAAAAATCGCCACGGAACTTCAAGAATGGCTAAAAATTACATTGAAAATTGCATTAAAAATAGCTAAATATTTGGAAGTCAATGCTTAAAAAATTAACATTAAGGCAGGGTGGGTGGGGGGGGTTATGATCGAAATCATTCATAAATTACAAAATGTAGGCATGGAACGGCAAAATCATATTAAGAGATAAAACATTGCATTCGAAACATAACTACATTAAACAAAATGTTTGATATCAAAATTGGTTAATGAATGGCAGAAAATCGCCAAGGAACTTAAAAAAATGGCTAAAAATCGTATCGAAAACTATATTAAAAATCGCTGAATATTTAAAAGTCATGGCTGTAAAAATTTAATATTCAGTCGAAAATATTGTAATCGGAAATCGTTCATGAATAAGGAAAAATCAACACGAAACACCTAAAATCCCCCAAACTAACTAAAAATTATATAAAAGCGTGGAAAACAAATTGTACTATTTATGCTAAATGTTAGAAACCGAAATTCTTTTACCGATGTCAACAACTGTCACAGAACTTGAAAAATCACTATAAAACAGAATAAAAAACAGTAAAATTCAAAAATCCAGACAAAATTTGCCATAGTAAGATAAACATTTATATTAAATTCCTGCGGACATAATTTACCATAATGGGACAAAACATTGAAATCTGAACTCTTTCATTAGTTAAAAAATATCGACACAAAACTTGCTAAACATTTTATGAAAATACACAAAAAATCTGAATCATTGATGTCAAAATTTACTACATTAAGCTACAAATTATTTAAAAATTTCTTTTGCAAATTGTGAAAAAATCGCCACGGGCTCGAAATCATCTAAAAATTGTATTAAAAAATGCATTACAAATCGTTTCAAATTTAAAAATAGCGGGGGACAACATTTACATTAATAGAGTAAAATAGTGTAATCTGAATTCTTTCTTAAATACGAATGAAAAAATCGGCGCAAACCGTGAGAAATAATGAAAAGATTGCTAAAAATTGCATTGAAAAATCACTAAATTTCAAAATTTGTAAATGAAGTGTAAATGTTTGAAATTAATTTCCTTTTCGAAATTTCAAAAAATAGCCGTGGGATTCAAAAAACCAATACAAAACCACTGAAAAATTCATTAAAAATCGCTAAATGTAAATACATCCCGTGAATAAAAAAATATTCTAGTCGTGTAAAACGTAGCAATCATTCTTTTTTACATGAATTACAAAAAAATCGACGCAGAACACAAAATATATCAAAAATCACATTGAAAATCGACAAAATTAAAAAAAGGTGGATGGTGAAATTTACTATATTAGGCTAAAAGTTTGAAACCAAAATAATTTTTTAATTGTTAAAACACCACTGTGGTGAGAATCGAAAAAAAATAATACTAAATCGCATTAAAAAATTCATTAAAAACGCATTGAAAAATGCACTAAATATCGCTAGTTATTTTTTAAATCGCAGTAATCAGAATTTCATCAAACGGATAAAACATTCTAAACGGAAATCTGTACTATTTGATTATCCGGTTGACCAAGAAACTATCTGGGTCAAACTATAAGATTAAATGAAAATAATGGCGGATCGTAAATTCCATATTCACTCGACATTAAACATGTTACATATGTTTGTTACGTCATCAAGTAGTTTTTACTTCTTATTTTTATATATTTGTATTAATGTTTTTCTAAATTATCTCTTCTTTCATTATTTAACATAAAAATTACATCTATTTGCATAATTTGGCTTGTTTCACGATTGATATAATATGGCTAAATTGGTCGACAGGATAATCACGTAGTAAATGGAAATACTTTATAGATAATAAAAAATCGACACGGAACACAAAAATTCTTGAAAAATCGCGTTAAAAATCTCTAAAATTATATTAGATTAAAAGTTTGAAATCAATTTTTACTTCCGAATATAAAAAAAAATCACCATAAAACTCGAAAAAATTCTAAAAATTGCATTGAAAAGTGCATTAAAAATCACTAATATTAAAAAATCACAGGGGTCAAAATTTACTCTAATAGGGTAAAACTTTGTAATTGGAAACATCTCATTAATGACAAAAATTCGACATCAAACGCAAAAAATCTCGAAAAATCGCATTAAAATTAGCTGAAATTCATAAATCTTAACAGCTAAAATTTAATACATCAGCCTGAAAGTTTTAAGCAAAATTCCTTTTATTAATGTCGAATAATAGCGGCAAAAATTACATTAAATAATTCACTAAAAATCAAAACATCGTTGCACGAAATCCAAATAAATTATATTGAAAAGAGAACAAAATTCAATAAATAAGGTCGAAAGAATGAAACCGCTTTCTTTTTCGCTAAAGTGGAAAAATCGCTTCGAAACCCACTAAAATTCGCATATGAATTAAATTTAAAAAACTGAAAATCGGCCTTCAAGGTGTAAAACTTCATACATAACTTCGTGCAGCGGTCTCTCCAGAGCATCGTCAGTACTTTAAAAATTTTAACATGCGTTATAAACTACCTTAAATTGTAAAACAGATCTCCTTATTAAATTTCCTAATTTTGTTCGCGTCCCTCCTTTCACGCACCTTGAAATGTGTCACACCATTCTTTCTTTACATTTTTTATCATGTATTATAAACCATTTTAAAATTTAAAATAAATCACATTGTTATATTTCCAAATTTTAACAAAATCGCGTTCTGTTAGTCCAGTTTTGCACCACCAGCTAGCACACTCTATTCTTCAAAAACTTTATCAAAACGATACTCTGTTAAACAACCTATCAGGTGATATATTACTCGAGGGGGTAGCGGTCTTAAGCAAGAATTTAAGATATTTTATGAAATTGCTATTCGAAAACAGTGGTATCTAAATTTTTGACATTTTAGGTAAATTTCGCAAAAAAGTACTACTTATTGCATTCTCAACAGCTCAAGATTTTCATAGAACAACTATGGAAAAAATAGATGCTAAACGCAAAAATCTTAAACGTTAAAAATCGCATTGAAAAATCGTTAAAATCTAAAAATCGTAAAAAACACAAAATTTAGGGCATTAGGCTAAAAGTTTAAAACGATTTTCCTTTTATCAATCTCAAAAAATAGCCGCAAATCGAGAAAAAACACTAAAAATCGCATTAAAAATTCGTTAAAAATTCAAAAATTGCTGTATAAATTCCGAATAAACTTTGTTGAAAGGAGAAAAAAAATTTCTAGTTTGGGTTAAAAGAATGAAACCGTATTCCTTTCACTAATGGGATAAAATCGCAAAAATAACGCTAAAAATCGCTTAAAAAATATTTAAAAAAATCTAATCAAAAAATCGAAAATCGGGCTTCGAGGTGCAAAACTACATGTAAAAAAGTACCTTCCCTCCAAATTTTGTAACTCTACGTGCAGCAGTCTTTTCAGAACAGCGCTGACAGACAAACATCCTTCTCTCTTTATTATTATAGATTACCAGACATATTTTTTGAACTGGTAATAAAGAATTAATATTCGGGAAAAACAATTTTAACATGAGACCATATTATTATAAAACCAGAGCATATTATGTAAAAAAAAATTCTTATTTATACCCACAAAATTTATAGCGTATTATGCATCTTATGTCACCTAATATCGAATATAATGTTTTTCAACATAATTTTAATATTGAGAAACACCGAAAATACTGGCGATAAATATATATCAATAAATATAAAAACTTTGTTAAATCACCATAAAAAAGAAAAATTATACAGGACGCGTTTCGAGCTGCAAAATTACCGCTCGTCTTCAGCTGGTCCAAACACGTGTCACAACGGACAGAGTGGAAATAACAGTGAAATAAAGAGGGAGGAGATTACACAGAGTGCGACAGGTGGCGCTTCTTGCCAAAGCCAAGGAGGAAGAGAAAAGTAAAGATAAACTCAAAGAAGGAGGGAGGAGATTACAAAGAGTGCCCCAGGTGGCGCTGGCTAAAAGCACCCAGATGGCAGAAAAAAACTAATAAAAGATTAAAAAAAAATAAAAATAAAAAAAAATAAATAAATAAAAATAAATAAATAAAAATAAAATAAAAATAAATCAATCAAAAATAAATAAATAAACATTCTGTTTTTTCTTTTCTCTTGTTATGGGTTCTTCGCTTATTAATCGTTTCAAGCATCTTCGTTTGAAGCGGGCTAGGTTTTTGAATAGGCTTAATTTTCTTTTAAGGTGTAAACGTTCACACGTTGTTCCTAAGCTCATTAATATTATTTACAAGCTTCCTTCATCCTTTCGCGTTCAAAATGCCTTAACCAGGAGTAAGTTTGCTGTTCTTAGAGCCATTATTCAAGATGTTCGGCACTCTCTTTCGTGCATTGAATATGAATTATATTCGTTACATTTGCTGTTAAGTAAATCTGTTATTTATTTTCCTTTTCTTGAGAAACGGATTTTTGCCTACGTTGATTACAAATCTAAATGTCACAGTGCTATATTGGATAAAAAATTTTCGTCACTTCTGACTTCTAATTCTCCTTCTTCTGGTATCTCTCCTCTTCGGCAAAATTATGTTGTCAATTTATCGTCTCATTCTCTTACTGATTCCCAACGTGATGTTCTCTCTCTTGGTTTGAATTTTTCGCGCGTTTTCAAACCTTCTATTCCGAATTTAATTGCTCCGATTGAACATTCTTTCAAAAATAGTAGAATTTCTCCTGGTCAACTTGATTCTCTTCGCTACCTTTTGGCTAACGTCATTTCTTCTAATAAATCTTCAGTTAAATCTAATCTTTCTTCTTCTCAAAAATCTGCTATCAGTGAACTTAATTCTGTCCCTAACCTTCTTATTACTAAGGCTGATAAAGGCGGTCAAACCGTTCTTCTCAATAAGTCTGATTATATTTCTCATGTGGAATCTATGTTAAACTCCGGTCCTTATTCTAAATTAAAGAAAGATCCTTCTACTAAACACCTTTCTGATATCAAGGAGGTCGTTAATAAGTCTGTCATTCTTAATAATAACACTAAACGTATGGTCATTCCTTCTATAGCTAATTGTGCTCGTTTCTATGCTCTTCCTAAGGTCCATAAACCTACTCTTTCATTTCGCTCTATCGTTTCTAATATTGGTACTGCTTCTTATAAACTTGCCAAGTTCCTTTCTAAGTTACTCGCTCCTTTATCTTCCACTAATTTTCACACTGTTAAAAATTCTATTGACTTTGTTGATAAAATTAAACGCCTTTCTCCTTGTAATTACAAAATGATTTCCTTAGATGTTAAATCCCTCTTCACTAACGTCCCTGTTCAAGGAGCAATTGACTGTTTGGAAAGAAGGCTACGCGAATTCCATTACTCTTCCATCGAGATTGACGAGATCCTGCAATTAGTTAGTATTTGTGTTAGGCAAACTGCTTTCCAATTTAATAATTCCTTTTATGTTCAAACGGATGGTTTAGCCATGGGCAATCCTTTATCTCCTCTTTTATGTGACATTTATATGCATTTTGTGGAAGAAAGACTCTTCAGTTTATTTGATTTTCCCTTCTGGTGTAGGTATGTTGATGATACTTTTATCTTAATTCCTTTTGAGCTGGATCTCCAAAATCTCCTTTCTCTTGTCAACTCTGTTGATCCTTGCATCCAGTTTACTCTTGAAGTCGAAGAGAATGATTCTCTTCCTTTCCTCGATGTCTTAGTTACTAAACACCCTGATCGGTTCTCTACCTCTGTTTATAGAAAACCTTTCGCTGTATCTCTACCTCCGCATGCTTTTTCTAACCATCCTCCACAGCATAAAGTGGCTTCCTTTTATACTTTTGTTTACAGAGCTCTTCGGATTTCTTCTGACTCTTCTGCTCTAAATAAGGAAATTAGTTACCTCAAATCTCTTGCCCTCACTCGTGGTTATAATCCCTCTTTGATTGACAAAGCTCTGTATAAATTTAATAAGCCTAAACGTCTTCTTACTGATTCTAATAATTCGTCTAATATTAACTCTATAGTTCTACCTTTTTATTCTCCTCTTTGTTTCAAAATAGCTAAAATCCTTTCTCGTTTCAATTTTAAAGTTATCTTCAAACCTATGAATAAAATTAAATTCTCGTCTTTGAAAGATCCTATTCCTGTTGAGAACCGGTGGGGTGTTTATTTTATTCCTTGCTCTTGCAATTTGGGTTATATTGGTCAGACCAGAAGAGCGTTGAAGAAAAGATTGGATGAACATCAGAGATACATTAAAAATCAGGAATTATCTAGGTCTTCCATTGCTTCGCACTGTTGGTCTTCCGGTCATTTTTTCAATTTTTCCATGGCCAGAATTATTTCTAATCCTGCCTCTCCTTCTCATTTAGATACTCACGAAGCTTATTTTATTTATAAAAATTGTAATACTCTTGTCAACGATCTCTCTTCATCCCCCTCCCTTTCTCCTGCATGGAAATTACTTTTGTAGTTTATTATTATTACTATAATTATTTTTAGTTTTTATTTAATAATTATTATTTTTTTTATTATTATTATTATCATTTTTTAATTAATTAATTTTATTTAATTTTGATTTTTATTTATTTATTTTTGATTTATTTATTTTTATTTTATTTTTATTTATTTATTTTTATTTATTTATTTATTTATTTATTATTATTTTTTTTAAAATCTTTTATTAGTTTTTTTCTGCCATCTGGGTTCTTTTAGCCAGCGCCACCTGGGGCACTCTTTGTAATCTCCTCCCTCCTTCTTTGAGTTTATCTTTACTTTTCTCTTCCTCCTTGGCTTTGGCAAGAAGCGCCACCTGTCGCACTCTGTGTAATCTCCTCCCTCTTTATTTCACTGTTATTTCCACTCTGTCCGTTGTGACACGTGTTTGGACCAGCTGAAGACGAGCGGTAATTTTGCAGCTCGAAACGCGTCCTGTATAATTTTTCTTTTTTATGGTGATTTAACAAAGTTTTTATATTTATTGATAATTTTAATAAACAAAAATTTTAAATTCTTGAAAGATTTCTTAAAATTGTCTACATCTTTAAATGATTTTTATGAGCCTTAATCTATCTAAGGTGATAACTGATCCATGCTCTTTTCTCTTGGAAATAATTTTCCATTTATAATATAACATGGGTTAAAAATGTTGCTATCATAAACAAATAACACAGGTTGTCTCGAAACTTTACAAACTTTCAAATTATTATTTATGTCTAAAGGAATCAAATGCACTTCATTCTGAGCTTTGGTTAACTTCTCATTCAACATTAAATATAGTTATAGATCTGATAATATTTTTCTGAATATCACTTCCTGAATTTTAGAATACTCGATAAAGTTTGTCGTTATTATTACTTTTTATATATATATATAATAAAAAATAAAAATGTTAATCAAAAGGGTTTACAATACAGACAATAAATAAATAAATAAATAAATAAATAATATAGGTTAGGTTGAAAAAAGAAATCTTTCATAAAAAGTAAATAAAATGCTTACAAATTTTCAATTTTTTTTTTAAATTTTGCATATATACATTTTGACTGTTAATCCTTTAAAAGTCAAAAATAAATAAATAAATAAATAAAAGAAGAGAAAAGAAAAAAGAAAAACGAATTTAAAGATTAGAATTCTTATACATTGACAGAAAAATAGAGGGTTAACAAACTCTTTTTACATTATTCTAATTATGTAATTTTGGAGGAGTATATTTCAGCTCACTGAATTATTTAGGCAAAAAATTCAAAAATTGATATTTTCGGGATTTTTGCAAGCTGCAGTGTGCTGTAAACTGTTAAATATACGAAATATGAAATTGAGATTTGTTTTACTCATAGCCTTTTTTAGTAATTTGTAAAATATATAAAAATGTAAATTTAATACAATTTTGGAACATTGTATTTTATTACAGAGCCCATAATCATTATCTCTCTCTTAATTCTTTATTTTAATCTTAAATTGTTTATTTCAAAAACAAGTACACTGTAAAAAATGGTCAGATGTTTCTGAATATATAAAAATGTACTGTAATCAAAAACAAAAATATACAGTAACCTCTTCTAACTCACCCAATGTTTCAAAAACCGTTCCTTTGCCTTTAAAAATCCTAGAAAACTATTTGTTTTAGAAATTTAAAGAAAAATTTATAAAAATTAATTTTTATTAGCTGCCCATCCTTTTCGGAAACGTTTCTAAGTAGCTTTTACAGTACAATAATGACTCTTCTCAAATCAAAATATCACTTTTTCTGTTGCTACCAATTCATATGAAAATATTTTGATATTCAGAGAACATGTTTAATAGACAAACATACAATTTTAACAGTATCAACATTAATATGAAAATTAACATTATTTTGCTACAATTGTATGCCGAAAATCAGTTATGCAGCTGAAAATGTTTTCTTGAGAATTGATAGAATGCGAAAAAGTGATAGTTTGATTTGAGAAAAGTGATTATTCTACTGTAAAAGCTACTTAGAAACGTTTCCGAAAAGGATGGGAGGCTAATAAAAGTTAATTTTTATAAATTCTTCTTTAAATTTCGAAAACAAATAGTTTCCTGGGATTTATAAAGGTGAAGGAACGGTTTTCTTTAGGTGAGTTAGAAGAGGTTACTGTATATTTTCGTTTTTGATTACAGTACATTTTTATACATTCAGAAACATCTGACATTTTTTACAGTGTATTTCTATTCTTATGGTAAAAACATATTTTTTGATTTCATTAATTTTTATGCTTTTTCACGAAAAAAATTTTGAAACATTGTTTTCAAGTGTAAGAATTCGTTTACATCAAAAATGTATGCTTCTCCATTCATTCTTGTATTTTAAATTAAACATTAGAAAAAGAAAGATTTTACAATGTTACATATTAGAAAATAAAAGGAGCACTCACGAATATTCCGTTCACACGCACCAAGTACAGTAAAAATAAAACAAATAATACATGAGATAGTGTTTCATTTAAAAAAATGATTGATTCGTTTTACTTTTATTTAACTAAAAGTCTCAGTATAGATACATAAAATTTAAATTCATGCGACTGCAGCCTTTTTATCACCTGTATACGTATACTTTTCTGTTATATTTAACTAATTTTTCTATCAAATCGCAGAATCAGGTGTCGAAAAGAGATAATGCTACATTCTTCGATGTGACACGCGCAGGAAAATATCGTGACGTTAAATCTTGTATATATATGTATATATTAAATGTCTGAATAAGATAGCGACTGAAATGAACTTTTTGTGAGGTACATATTACAAAAGAAAAGTCTGACTTCAGGATAAAAATACAGATGCAACAGAACAATGAATTTGCAACCATGATAAGGATTTCAAGGGAAAACAACAGTACTCTTTGTGTTTTTTTTTAGATATATTGCCATTTGATGATAATAATCAATTAAAAGTATTACGATGAGATTGCTTGAATTTGATTTCTTTATATAAATATAATTATTAACATTTTTTTGTAATAAAAACAAACACAATTTCTAAACTTGAATTAACATGTATGACAATGTGTTAACAAAGTAGACATTGTACACACATTGTATATTATATTTCATTTAATTTATCTTCTTTTTTGTTTAGTAAACTAAATTTAAGCAAAAGATATTGGATTTCTAAATGTATTAAATACAATTTATATTATTCAGAATTTTACTCTGTACAAGCAAAGAAACAACTACTAATATTTGAATAAAATCAAATATTTTTGTCACCAAAAGACATTTCGTATGTTTTGTTCAAGTTAAATTTTTCTGATACACAATTTCTTACAATTTTTTATTAAATTAACTATGAGCACACGTACATTGTATATTGCGATATTGAGGTATAGCTCAATTTTGAGTATAAACTCTTCTTTTCATAAAACATTATAAAAGCTGTTACGTATATTAACTGTACCTGGTGATTAAAATCTAATAGACAAGGAGGCGACAGCTCAGAAAACCATCTTGGAGAGCACTGACCAGGCCCCTACTTGCCAAGATTCTGCTCAGCTAAATGGGACTGAGTTGCCTGAGGAGCGGGGCGAAAATCGGATGATCGCCGGATGTGGCGATCCACCAAGACAAGCACCCGGGTCGGTTATTTAAGTGCTTTGTTGATACACTTTGCCGTTTGTTGCACATTGAGATGACTTTGTGATTTGTTGCCGCAGACCTGGTACTCATCATGTCAGACAAAAAGGGGCTGGATGCTTTTGTGCCTAAATGGGGGTACTGAAATTAGCTGAATAAGGGAGCAATTTTGAGGGAAATTAAGAAAAGCAAATAAAGCTCAATTTTGAGGGAAATTAAGAAAAGCAAAGAATGGCCGAAAAGCTAAGTCGTACCACAGAAGGGAGAAATTAGCACCGAAATGCAGGGCAGATGAAAACGTTGCTGTGGGAGACGAGATCCCACCTTTCTACTGTACCCCACCAAAAAAACTAGCTCCGTGACCAATCCATTAGAACGGGTCCAGTAGCTCGTGTGGGAAAAGTTCTATTGCACCTAATAAAGAGGCGAACTTTCAAAAGAAAAAAAAAACACTCTTTCTCCCCCTTCACTGCTGGCCTCAGACGACTACGAAGGGGGGACTTGAAAGGTAATAGCAATTATTACATGGTTATGCGTTCTAAATACCTATAATGAAGAAGATACTAGTATTACTAACTATTTTCTATCTATTGCTAACTGCTAATTATTTAAAATTTACATTGGAATGCTATTTAATAATTTTAGTTTAAGAGCATACATATTAAATTGCCGCCAGGTCTAATTTGCACCTAACGTTAAGCATAATATTTATTAATTGCACTATAAAGTAGCACATATGTACGTGAATATGATATTACTTACGAGCTTAACTTAATGGTTATGGAGGTTAAGTTTAATAGGTGGATACTGCAGGTGAGTTAACTACAGGCAACTATCTCATCTATTTCACGGAAGGAAATCTAGGATTAGTTAAATCACGATTCGCATATTAAACACAAGTGGTCTGCGAAGTCATATCTTGGTTGAAAACACCTAAAAACACAATTTAACGGTTGACTCATGGGTTTAACATTATGGTTTTCTGCACTCATTCCTCCATGTTTTCATAATTTTGGGTGTAGAAAAGTACAATTGTAAACCTATAAATCAACCGCTGAGATTGGATCTATGTGTTTCCCACCAAGATATAACTTGCTGGACCGATTGCGTCTTAATAAGCAAATCCACATCTAAATAATCTTTCATTTTCATCCGTGAACTTGATGAGGTGATTTTTTTTGCAGCATTTCCCGGTCTATATCAGTGTTAATTATCTCTTAAACTGCTGGTGATACAAACATATTTTCAATTACATTAAACATGCAAATTGAATTCAGTTTTTAGATATGGTATTTGTTTTACGAGGAACTGTATACATAATGAAATACGAAATTAAAATTTTAATACGACTGCATTTTTTAAACTTATTTTTTTTTAATATTTTGCCTGAATTTAAAAATGAACTGAAGTATACCATACTTATTTGACTAAAACCTACAGATTTACGATTGTTTTGAATTTATGAAGCTTTAAAATTTATCAAAAAAAATTATTTTTCTGGTGTAGTGACAGAAAATACTGAAATTTTACAAAAATTCAAAGTATCATAATTCAGTAAGCTTTGGTAGAAAAAGGCTGGTGGTTTAAAGTCCCTAACAGACTCGATTTAATACTCTAATTTTAAATTATAAGAAAAGATGCGACATAAAAATTAAAAATTCGTATTTTTATGTATAGAGACTCCCTTTTAAAACAAATGACGTAAATGTAACTTATACCTGATTTGTATAATTTTTAAATTATGTTGTTATCAACAGCGGTTAAAAAGGTAATTACCATTACATCTAGATTGAATCACTCGGAAAGCAACAAGAGCAAAAAATGTTAGGAATATAAAATAAAACTAATGATGCAAAGCATGGGATGATTTAATGGCATTTTCATGTAATCGTAATGCAAAAGTGAAACTAAACTGCAAATAATCCTTTTAGAATAATATGTATATATACAAAAACTATTTTATGCAGAGAAAAAGTAACCTCTTTTGTGTCTTTTGACTTCTGTTTAGAAAAGAGTTTACAAATTCGAGAGAAACAAATCATTTTGATCAAGAAAAAGAATTAAGTAATAATTTCAAACATCCCAACATGTATTTTTATATTGTCGTATGGGACAGGAAAGAATCAAGATTAAGATTTGAAAAAAAAAGAAATTACTAGGTATATTGTCTTTTGGGAGAACTGGATTTTGAATTCTTACAGCTTTTTATGTAGACATTACAATAAAGGATATCGACGGGAAATTCCCTTTTCCTCTGATGAACATTGCAAATGTGCTTAAAAGGAATTGTTTAAATGATATAGGAAATTACGCTTCTCTTTTATTTTTTTTTTAATACTAGAAACTATTTCTTGTGGGAAATTAAAAAGACTTTTGTTAACCTTGGGACCGGTAATCTCTAAAAGTTTTGAAAATTAATGTTTAATCCAAAAAATTTTTTGATTAGCTTAAATTTTAAAGTGGAAAGACACTGTGCATGTTTTTGTTGTGTTGTTGCAGGATTGTTGCGAGGATTAAAAACCCATTTGTACAAAAAACTTTTCAGAAATGTCTTATTAAAGTGACCTAAAATTTAGAATATTATTAGCTCACAGGTTATTAAAGTCTGCTTAAGACGCTTCCCTGATTAGTTTTGGAGTTCATTCGATATGCATAACGGGGGGAACGGGGGCTAATTATCCTCCCCTTAATTTATATAAATGTGTTTTACATGCTGAATTATCAATTTTCGTTCAAATTTCAGATATAGGATCTTTCTGATAAGGCACCTCCGTGATTAGTATTAAGTGCTCATTGGACAAGTATAAAGAGGGAGAACGGGGGGTTAATGCCCCTCGCCTTAATTGATACAGATGGGTTTTCATGTAGAGTTATGAGTTTTTTTATATGATAAAGCATATCCATGATTAGTTTAAGGGCTTCAATGATTAAGTATAAAACGGGTAAATGGAGGGAGCTGTTTTCCCTTACCTTAATTTGCTTTTCGAACGGAATTAACCCTTGAAAATATAAGGCTGTCATGTACAATTAGTATGTGTAGCCTGTGAGCTCAATGCAATCTGTTTAACTGGGCAATATTCTTTTTATTAAAAAAACCCAAATCAGAATTAGTACGTCAAACGTCGCAAATGAGATGCGTTAGAAAAATAATGATCTTTATAAAATATACAGTACTTCGGATACAATACATTATCCGAAATCATTTGTGTGCCCCTGCAAATACTAAATACATTCAATTGTACAGGAATTAACTTTTAGTAAGGGTCATCAACGTATATCAATTTCATAAAATGTGAAATATCTTAATGAAGTTAAAACGCACCCCAAACAATGATCCCCCTCTAAACCATTATGAGTAGAATACGTTTGTGTGGCCCTGTATAATAAAAAAAAATTCCTTACACCACAGATTGTACAGAATGCATATTTTAATATATATTTGATAGATGCATATGAATCGTATTATATTCGAAAGAGTGTAATATTATTAAAATGCATATGACACTATTTTTCCCCATTAACCTTAATGTAAGGGAATACTTTTGATTGTCTCTGTAATTGAATTGTACATCCGATAGATATCATAATTTTTTTAAATGAATCGACTAAAGTATGCAATAATTATATTGTTTAAATTTCAAATAATTCGATTGGGTAGTTTTACGTTGTTATATACGAACAAATGGACGGGTGGTCGGCCAGACTAGAATACTAAAAACTATTCTTGTGAAAAATTAAAAAGGCTTCTGTTAACCCTACACTGTAAAAAAAAGTGTCGATCTACTAAAAAAACTTTAGTGATCCTTGTAATTACTAAAAAATGTTTAGTAATCTTAGTCGGTTACAAGAAAATCTGTAAGAATTACTAGAAAAATGTTAGCAACGAATAAAGTTAATAATTTTACATTTTCAATAACTATTACTAAAACTCACTTGGTGTGGCCTGGATAGCATAGTGGTTATAGTAACGGACTCCAGGCTAAAAGGTCCCGGGTTCGATACTGGCCGCTGCCAAATACGCCCCGAATATATGTAATGTAAGTTCTCGTTAATAAAGGGATTATGAATATACTGTCGGAGCAGTAGCAATTTTTGGTGCTGCCATCTATTGCGGTTTTGCCGAAAATCTTTTGCTTCAAAAGTCTGGATGCAGCTCGAAGGAAGCTCCTGCTCTTCGGGCCCACGTAATGGTTATTAAAAATAATTTTGGAGCTATTAATAAAATTTACTTGGTGGCTCATACTAAAAATTTTTAAGTTAGTTATACAAAAAATTCTTTTGTTTAGTTTACAAAAGAAATGCTTGTTTCGCTTGCAAAAAAAAGGTTTTAATGGTTACTAAAAAATTCTGTGGAATACAAATTTACTAAAAAAATTTTAGTAACCTCTTGAATTTTTTTTTACAGTGTAGGATCGGTAATCTCAAAAAGTTTTGAAAATTAATAAGTAACCCTAAAAATCTTTTTGATTAGCTTAAATTTTAAAGCAAAAAAATAGTGTGCATGTTTTTTTTTCTTTGTGTGTGTGTGTGTGTACGTGTGGTGTGCGTGTGTGTTGATGTAGAAAAACAAATGGAAAAAACGTAGAATAAAATTTAATAAAATCCAGCGAGGATTAAAATTAAATAAAACATTTATACAACAAACTTTGCAGAAATGTCCTATTAAAGTGACCATATACGAAAAAACATTATTGAAAAAAAATACATATATACATTTATTGCATTCAGTTTGAAGATTAAAATTAATTGAAATTCGATTGAAATTACTATAGAAAAATTTATGTCACTGTCATTAATGCATTTTAACCAGGGCTGTGGAGTTGGAGTTTTTCGGCCGATTTTGAGCAAAAGAGTCGGAATTGGAATCACTCAAAAACGACTAGAACTCCGACCTTTTTTTAGACACATTGAAATTAAACCAATTGAAGTGAAATTAAATCAAATATATGTAATTTTAAATCCATAAAAGGAATTATTTTAGCTATTTTTGAATTATTTCTGGAGACTCAAGTTAAGGATTACTAATATACTGCCCGGCGTACATTGTAGATGAAATCTATTTTTTATTAAAACTTTAGTATGTCCCGAATTATTTCAGAACTAATAAAATTTTCATCTTTATTTTTTTCCTTTCCATCGAAACTTATTTTCTTGAGAACATATCAAAATTGTAAATATGTCCCCTTTTCAAGTTCACAAATTTAAAATAGTAAAGTTTCTGTTTTATTTCCTCCTTCAGATTTCGATAGTTGGATTTTTCAGGTTTTTAGAACGCAAAATTGAAAATATAGTAAAATGGAAAATATTTTTTAAATTCTTTTGAAGCTCTAAGAACTGAAATAATACCGAAATAGTGAAATTTTCGCCTCATTTTTCTTGTGTTCCCTCCTAATTTTAACCAACAGTAACACTTGTAAATCAGCCAGCCAGGAGTCGGAGTCGAAGTCGTTAAAATTGCTGGAGTCAGAGTCGGAGTCGCAGTTGGCCATTTTTCCCACCGACTCCGCAGCCCTGATTTTCATTTTTTTACCACAATTTGATGCCACATAAATATCTCAAGGGGATACCTCACACATATATTAATACAAACATATTAAAATTCTATATCGTGAATATCCTGAATTTCATTCTTTCACACGAAAACTTACCGAATTCTTTTTTTAACTATTTTATGAGTCTTCGGCGTAATATGATAACATTATTTTTATGGTTAATGACATAAAACACTGAAATTTAAAAATTTTCAAAAAAGATATATATCGATAAGCTTAGGTAGATTAAAGAGCTGTATTTTTAATGTTCGTATTAGAATCCAAATAACACTGTATTTTTAAATTATAGGAAAAAAAGAAACGTAAAAATTTAAATTCTTACTTTAATGTGTAAATGCCCTTTTTAAAACAAATGACATACCTGAAATTTATACCTGATTTGAATAATGTTTTATTTATGTTGTTTTTACTAGCGGCTAAAAGGCTAAACGTTATTACATTTATTTTGAATCACTATGTGATTAAAAAGAAAAAAATAGGAATGCAGAGTAAAACAGATGATGCAAAGCATGAATTGACTTAATCGAATTTTAATGTGATTCGTATTTCAAAAGTCAAGCTAAATTACAAACAATTCCTTTAAGATTACATATACAAAAACAAAACAGATTTTATGCAGGTAACAAAAGACCTCTCTCGTGTCATTAGATTTCTGTTTTGAATAAAGATTATATGTTCGCGAAACATTTTTTTTTTTTTTTTTTTATCGAGAAAAAAAAAATTAAATTACACTTTCAAACATCATTTTATTTCCTTTTTTATTGTCTTATGAGATAGGCAAGAATCAATAATAAGATTTGAAATATTGCGTGGTACATTACATTTTTGGACAAATGTAAATGGATTTGAAATCTTACCTGTTTTCCTGTAGATGCCAGAATAAAAGTTATTGACAGTAAATTCCTCTTTACTTTTAATAAATATTGCAATTTACTTAACCCGGGAGAACACGCTCTTACCCAGGGTAGAAATGGTTTTAACTTTGTCACCAATAAAATTCAAATTATAACCGTCATTTTATTTAGGCGGCGACAATCCTTACAAGTTTTGCGATAAGTTGAAGATTACTTTTGAAAGATAAATGGTTACAATTGTAAAAATCATACGCACTCCGGGTCAAAAAGACCCAGCGCGTGTACTCCCGGGTTGAAAGGAATTGGTTAAATGACCTAGGGAATTACTCTTGTCTTTTATTTTGTTAAGTACTAGAAAATATTCTTGTGAAAAATAAAAATCCTTTTTGTTATTCTCGGAGCTGGTAATCTCTGAAAGTTTTACAAATTAAAGTAGAAACCTGAAAATATTTTTGTTTATCTTATAATTTAAAACGGTAAGTAAATGTGCGTGTATCTTTCGGCGGATGAGGAAAAAGAGAAATTTTAGAAAGTGGAGAATAAACTTTAATAAAATCCTGCGAGAATTTCAAAAAAAAGAAACTATTTACACAATAAACTTTCCTAAGCTATCCTATTTTGAGTATATACCAAGAAGCTTAATTAAAATATATGCAGTAGAACACCGATAATTCGGATTAATTGGGACCAGACCCAATTCGGATTTTCGAAAATTCGTAATATCCGAAAAATGAGATCAAATGACATAAAAGAAAACATACTTACAGAAAATCACCTTTATACTGAACATATTCAATATTTAGAATTAGTAAAAATCTTTACTTTGTAAGTTTAAAATTGGTAATCTGCTGCTGTGCCAGCTTTGCGGGCCGCATGGTCACGCATCAGCTTGAGCATAAGTAGTTCGTTGGGTGTAGTATCCACAGGACGTTCAATGTAAACCATTAATTGTTCTAAATAGGACTTTGCTCTATTATTGTTTATAACTTCTGGTTGATCATCATTGATAATGGTTTTCGTTTGATTCATCTTTAGTTGTGCACAAAGCGATTTGTAAGTCATTTAGAAACGTGGCATAATCTTCATTATTTTCCTGATTCAACCAAGAGCTAATATCGCTGATATCAATATCTGAGCAACCATCAATTTTTTTTAAACAAGCTCACAAAATCGTCAGGTGTAATGTCTCTTTCATCCTCGTTTATTCTTCCTTTTATTTCGATTTTACGCATGTGATTTGTATAAAGATTTTGTCAATAAAAGACATGGGAACAGTCTCGAAAGACCTTAGGACTGGCTGACAAGATTGATAAAGATCAGAAAGCGATCTTTATCAATCAGTGTGTCCATAAATACTATTTCACCGTGCTTTCTTGCAAAGCTCTAAGTAAAACTTTATTATGTAGTGAGCTTTTGATGACATTTCTAAATGAATTAAATAGAAAACCGTGAAAATTGGAATCGCCAAAGCTTAAATGATGCATAGTTGTTCCTTTCATAGGTAACATTAAAAAGTTTAAATATAAAAGCTTAAGGTATTCTTCGGAAAGATTTCAGAAGAGACTTTTTTATTCAGAATACGAGGATGAAATAAATTTATGTTATGGAAATTTGCTGATCAGTCCTTAAAAGAAAAAAAAATCCATAACTTGAATTTATCTAAACTTGAAAAAAAAAAAAAAAAATCCACCAGATCGATCCGGATTAACAGGGTCCGAATTAGCGTGGTTCTACTGTATTTAATTTTCTTTGAAGATTAGTATAACTTGATCTAACAAAGATTTTAATTCCACACGATTTATTTTTTTTATTATTCAAATGAAATGACTGTAAAGTACTTATTTCAATGTAACTAATGCATTTTAATTTTCTATCACAGTTTTTCCCTTATACAAAGGGATAACAAAAAACACAGATTGATAAAAATCAATTGAAATGAACATATTATGTCCAGGAGAAAGCATAAACTATTCTTAAACAGTTTATGTAACTTGTAGGGGTTTCTTTCAATAAATTTTTTAATATAATAAACTTTTTTTTAATACTGTTAATGTACTATAAGAGAAAGAGGGGAAAGTTAACCCATTTTTTCAAAATATTTTTATTTTTTTAAATATTTAATCTAGAATTAAATTTCATACGTCATTTTATTTATTATGCAATTAATTATCAAGATAAAATTATGATTAAAGTGCACAAAATGTGCATAATATAAAAGAAACTTAAAAAATGTTATATTTTAATCATGCAAAAATAATGAGACAAGACTACCCACATACAAGAGCCTTTATGTCACTATATGGGAGCCTAGACCCTTTACTTTTATATTGAAATATTCGTTAAAGGAATTAAAATACATTTTGAAAAGAAATTCAATTTTATACTACATGGTTTAATTATTATTAAAAATTATTTTGGAAAATGTAGTGTGTAAACAAACTTCTTCAGACCGAATTTAAGGCACAGGAAAAAAATTGTTTTAATCACACATTTTTTGTGATATTCGATCTAGAAATACCAATTTTCGCATTGTTTGGCTTCATCTCATTGTACTCATTTTGATCGAATTAGTCTACATACCTTCTTCAAATATTTTGACCGACGTTATGTTCATTTATAGATGCCTGAAAACTTCACATTTCTTAGGGCTGCTGCTTTCATGCTTTGTAGTCTTTCTATTATTTATATTTATTCACTATGGATATTAATAGTCCAAAAGCCGTCCGCACAAAACCCTAAGTCATCGAGCAACAAGAAAAATCCTTAATATTATGGAAGTGTATTCATAGGGGAATTTAATGATCTATATTTGCCAGAAGCAAAATGATGCATAAGCCAAAAATGAATACCACTAGTGGTTAACTGATAGACTTAGCATTATGTATTCCTGCACCCAATTTTCCGTGTTTTCATACTTTTGATTGTACGACAAACATAATGACAGACCTACGAGTGAACCACTAGTGGTATTAATTTTTTGCTTATGCACCACTTCACTTCCGGCAGACATGGATCATTAGATTCCCCTATGATTACTCTTCCATAATATAAAAGACCTTTTTCTTGTGCTCGATGACTTAGGGTTTTGTGTGGTCGGCTTTTGGATTATAAATAAATAAAATAAAAATTCTCATCATCATTTCAATTTATATTTCATTAATTTTTTTATGGCTTCTATAGCGATTTTTCACATCTTCCTTTAGTCTATTTTACACATTTTCAATTCTATCATACCATAAAACGCATATTTTATATGCGTTCTAATTACCATCAGAGGATTACAAGAGCAAAAAACATTCTAAAGTGCTACTGCTATTGTACTAAAGAAGCTAGAAAAATTACTGTAGCTTTAAACTTTAGAAGTGGAAATATTAATTTTTCATTATGTACCATATTTTCAAAAACACATAACTAAAAGATCTTTGACCTGGTCAATTTTCTCTCATATTGATTGAATCAAGCCTCTCCGTGTCATTTTTCATTACATAAATAAACATAAGTAAAATCGAATGTTTTAAAATTAGCATAATTTGATAATATACATTAAATAATATTTTATCTTTTTTATAAAATGAAATCGATTACTTCAAAAACAACATAGGTTAATAAACAATGTTGGTAGGTTAAGTTTTCTTCCAAATATATTTCTTTGTGCCAGATGTTTCATTAAAGGTAAAGAGATGATCTACATAAGAACCACAAAAGTCGATGCATCCCTTACTCTTCGAACAATATCTATTTATTTTTCTTTATTGCTTAAACGACTTAAGTCAGCAACTAAAATGATTTTTACAAGCAATGCTAAATAGCGCTGCAGCCATAAAATTCGACTTTATGTAAAATTTATACTATAATTACACATACCAATAGAAAAAAAAAAGTTTATTGACGAAAACTATAGGTTCATCGATTTGATAACTACGGTTATCTACGGTTTTTAATGAAACATCACATGGCCCAGTTTATTCGTAAGTCCAATTACTGCAGCTTATATTAATAAGTTTTCTCAAATCGAAATATTATTTATTCGGATTCTATCGATTCTCTTTTAATTCACATTATTTTGTTATAATCGCATGCACAAATTGAGTTATTAAGATTAAAACGATTAACTGAGAATTAAAAAAATATGAAACACTGATTTCTTACTACAGAGGACCGATTAACTGATTGTATAAGCTACCATAAATGTTCCCGAAACTTAGGAAAATATAATAAACTTTAATTTCATAAATTCTTTAAATTTTGAAAAAAAATTGCTTTCTATAGTGCCTAACAATAAAAAACACTTTATAGAAATTTGGTGTTTCGAAAGATGTCATTATACATTCATGTTCATGATTATTCCTCATTTTCGAAGATTAAGAAACATTTATATTTTTTAACAGAGCAGAAAAAAATTATGTACAGTGGAAAAGAAATAAAATGGGTCATTATAATGTATACAATCAACTAAAAATATATTTTTAATATCTGACGGAAAAAAATTTTTCTCTTTAATCAAAATTAGAAAAAAAATAACTAGAAAATAAATTATCTTTTTTAAAAAAATTAATTCTGCTCTACTAAGTGGAAGAAAAAAACTGCCTTGGAATTTGAAAAAAAAATATAGAGAGAGAGATGTCTATCCATTATTAATGCGTAAGTAATTTTCATCACGAAAATACGCTTCCCATTCTTTTTCAAATAAATGCCGGATTAATGGTAGACATAAATTTGGAGAGTAGAACTTATTACGTACCCAATTTACTCCCCTTTGTACCATTTATGTAAGAGGAAAAATATCTTTATTTGCTTAAAGAAATAAATATATATGTATGTATGCTGTTTGTTTTGATAATGTATAATTTTTAAAAATTATTGTAGAAAGTTTAATTTTTGTTAGATTGAACCATCTGGAAACCTTCTATGTTTAATTATACATCTTGAATTCAAAAGTAATACTCTGTTCTAAATTTATTGATGTATATTTCATATTTCATACAGGGTTGACATCCCATATCATTGTTTTGAAAAAAAATATTATTTCGTTTCATATCACTAAATATTTATTTATTTAACTTTACTCTTTAATTTAGAAGTTATTTGAAATTTATAATAGTAGTAATTATATTATGAATATGAAATTAAGCTAAATTTGTTTTACATACACATTAACCCTTTAAACTCGAGAGATGATTCCCAATGACCACTAGTGTCCCGCGTAACTGGGTCCTCGAAATGCTCTGGAAACCAGTATTTTAAACCAATTCCTTCGCCTTTATTTAATGTCGGAACAAAACTGTGATAAAAGATGACGAAATAAAACTGTAAGAATTAGAGGTGCCCGAAGAATTTGGCGTCCAGATTTACGAGAAACACCTGACAACACTAGTGGTGAATGACAGTTATTATGCCTAATGCTTTGATTCATTAATTTGGTAATATAATCACGGCCTTTTTATATATATATATCCCTATTTTATTTACATATTATTCAGTAATGGTAAAATTTCATCAGAGCTTAAGAATTACTCAGGGATTACAAATACAAATTTTCACATCATATTTAATCAATCTGACGTTGCCGTCGTGCCGACAAAACAATGGTGCCGTTAGTACCAGGTACACCTTTTCAGGTGTAGTGTATCTGAACTACTTATTTATCTGACAATCATCACCTATTTTTAAGACTCACATGTATATATACCAAAAATGGAGTATAGCATAGGATTTAATTTTATAAGAATTTATTTTGCAAGTCTTTTTTTCTCTTCCTTATTGTTATTTTTTTAGTATTATTTTGCATATATGATAACATATTTTGTATTATTGCTATTTACTTCTATTAGTAAGAAAATTTTATTCTATAATAAATTTCCCTTTTATTGGAATTGATAATATAAAAAGAAAGGAAAACATCTACTTTCAAATCATATTTTTAATTCCTTTACTTTCAATATTTTCTGTTTTATATTTATAAGTGTGTTTATTATTATGCTGATTAAACAAATGTACAGTGTGATTAAACAAAATATAGAAACCTATCTTATACTTTAAAATTTATCAATCGAACAATTTCGGAATTATAGGAAGTTTAATAATTTTAAAATGATACTATTTGCACAAATTTTCTTTTCTATGTATGATATTTCACATGTCATTTTTCATATATATTCATAAAAAAAAAAAAAAAAAAAAAAAAATATATTAATATTTTAGTAGTATAAAATATTCATCATTAGTCAAATCTATTCGTAATGGCGGTAAATACTCCATTACAAAAAATTGCGGCGTTACAGAACATACTCCCACAATTCGACAACGCGTCGGCAGTCACCCCTACTTTTTTCATTGAAAATTGTGAAAAATTTACAACGCTAATTGAATGCACTGACCCAGAAAAATTAATGATTTTAAAATCTCGTGTGAGAGGAGAGGCACTTTCACAATTAATAAATTGTCCCGATTTATGTCAGGAGGACAATTATGAGACTTTTAAAGCTAAATTTTTAGCATTTTTTGACAAGAAAGTCAGTTTGGCCACTCGCCAACAACAATTTTCAAACTGCCGTATGCAACCAGGTGAACAAGTCAAACTTTATGCTGCTAGAATTTCACTTGTAACACAGAAATTCTTTAACAATCCGGATTTAACCAATCCATCTGTTAAGGCTTTATTCGAGCAATCTAAATTATCAAAGTTTCTGGAGGGGCTTCTACCTGAATATAAACACCCCACATTAATGAAAGATCCACAATCATTTCAAGCCGCATTAGATTTTGTAGAACTTTTAGAAGCTAACAAATTTTGTTTTCCTCAATATGATGAAAATTCTCACATATCTAATTCCATAAATACCGTGTCAGGAAAAGACTCAAATAAAGAAATTAAATCATTACTCGAAGCTCATGCAAAACAAACATATGACTCTATTTGTACGCTTTCAAATGAAGTACAAAAACTAAAAGGAAACAACCAAATACAAATTCAAAATACACCTAATCACTCTCCAAATTACAGAAAATCTCCACATAATAACAAAGATTTCAGGTTTACAAAATCTTTTCCTGCATGTGAACATTGTGGACGAAATAACCATGCTTCATATTTTTGCTTCTACAAAAGATCAAACCCACATAGACAGTTTTCGCGACATGATTCCACTCCTAGTTATAACAATACCAGCAGGGTCAATGACAATCGTCAAAATCGCTTCAAGCAAACCTCTCGCAAGCTCCCTTTAAACTTCCAGAGGGGGAGAGCAGACAAATAAAGATTACTTATTCGCGACTCCCCCGAATTGAAAGGAATTTCACAGTTGTATCAGGAGATGAAAGCGCTATTAAAAGGAATAGGAAGATTTCTGTAAATACACAAATTTTAACGGAAAAGGAAACCAATTTTAATCTGCCAATAATACGAACACAATTAGCAGGACTTTACGTAAAATTTTTGCTAGATACAGGGGCAGCTATCAGTTTGGTAAATGTTGACACTTATAGAAGAATTAAAGATAAAAATGCTACTCTAAAACATGCAAACGTTACAGTAAAATCAATATCAGGTGCTACCTTAAATATTACACATTATACGGTGTTACCAATTACATTAGACACTCGACAGTATATGCACAAATTTTATGTTGTTAATAATAAATTATCTGAGCATTATGATGCAATTATTGGATTTGATTTCTTGAGAAACTATAAAATTAAAGTGTGTTTGGATACTAATACTTTAGTCATAGGAAACACAACTACAGAAATTTTAAATGAAAACAATGCTAACTCTAGTGATTGGAGATGTGAAAATAATCAAAATATACAAAACATAAATGCGGATGTTTATGATTATCGAAATATGGAGGAAATAAAAAGATTAAGACGTCAAGAATTACGAGAATCTGATTTTAATCTAGCGCATTTAAAACCTGAAATTAAATCGCGTTTATTGGATTTAATATTTGAATTTGCGGATATTTTTAGTAAAAACTTATACACGATTGGTCGCACATATAACATTAAACCAAAAATGAAAGTTGATTACGATAAATTACCGTCATCACGTCCATATTCATTGCCCCATATTTTGAAAGCAGAATTAAAAACACAGTTGAATGAACTAGAACGAGCTCATATCATTGAAAAATCGAATAGTCATGTTAGTTTTCCAATAATTATGGTAAAGAAAAAGAATCCCAGTTCAGATCCTAAGAAACAAAAATGGAGACTGGTTTGTGATTTCCGTAAATTAAATCAACATCTTAAATACCCTCGATATAAACTACCTATAATTAGTCATCTATTAGAAAAATTAAGTGAGGCTAAATTATTTTCAAATTTAGATCTATCCTCATCATTTTGGCAAGTAGCATTACAAGCAAAAGATAGAGATATGACCACTTTTACTACCCCTTTTGGTTCTTATCGTTATGTCTGTCTTCCACAAGGATTGTCGTTGAGTAGTGAAGTCTTCTCTGAATTAGCTGATAGGCTTTTAGCCCCCATAATTGATCTAAATATAGTAAATTTCATTGATGATTTCTGCGTCCCATCGAAAGATGAAGAGGATATGATTTATAAGTTAAGGAAATTATTTGAACGTTTCCGAGAATTCGGACTTACATTAAATCCGGAAAAATGCTCATTTCTACTGCCAAAAACAGAATTTTTGGGTCACGAAATATCCTCTCAAGGTATTAAACCACTTCAAGATAATTTAAAAAAAATAAAAGATTTTCCTGTGCCTAATACAGTTAAGAAAGTTCGTCGTTTTCATGGTTTAGTAAGCTATTATAGAAAACATATTAAAAACTTTTCAGAATTAGCTGCACCGCTCACGAACTTATCAAAAAAAAATCAGAAATTCAAATGGACGGAAGAAACGCAATTGGCATTTGATACTCTGAAACAAAAATTAATTTCACCACCAATTTTAATTCATCCAAAATTTGAGGAACATTTTTTTCTTTCTTGCGACGCGAGCGACTTGGCTCTTGGTGCGATGTTAGGCCAGAAAGATGAACATGGTATCATTCGTCCGATCGGATATTTTTCAAAAAAATTAAATCCAACTCAATGCCGATACACTATTTTCGAGAAAGAACTCATGGCTATTGTTCAGGCCATAGCACATTTTAAATACTACATTTATGGTAGAAAATTTACGATAAGATGTGATAATGCCGCTCTTACTAAACTTAGTAATTTACAATCAATTAGTGACAGAGTTGCTCGATGGATAGCTTTTTTAAATGACTATCAGTATACGTTTGAATTAATTAAATCAGAAGAGAATATAGTAGCGGATATACTTTCTAGGGATTTCAGTAATAGTGCATCGGATTTGAGTAAACAACGAAATGAAACGAACGGAAAAACACAACTTTTAAATTTTCCCCAAGAGACAACAAGTCAAACAAATAAACAAATACAAAATTCTCGCACAAGTTCATCAAGTAATTCTTTCACACACGACTCTACACACAAGCAAAATATTACTCATCAAAATTCTTTCTCTCCACAAAAAGATCCTATGCGTCCTACTTCACATTTAAATGACTCTACACAACATATTTCAAAAAGAAAACACTCTACATCAAATGTACATTCAAATTGTGAAAATTTTACTCAAAAAAGTAATAATTTAAATATTCCAAATTATTGTTATTCAAATAACAATCATATAAATAAGAGTGAAATAAATTCACACATTCTTATGGATTTAGAAGATTCTACGCATTCTCAAGCGGAGCCTAGTTTATTCAATGAAATCACACAAGATTGTAAAGAAATAAGTTCGAATGAAGAATTTCCTATTAAAGAAAATAATTTATATACGATTAACGGTTTAGAAAACTTGGGATTTTCCTGTTACATGAATGCTGTTCTCCAATGTCTGACTCATTGTACGCCTTTTCTAAAATGTTTATTTAGTGACAAATTACACGAAAAATATTGTAAAAACTCAAGATTTTGTCTTACATGTGCGTTACGTCGTCACATTAATCTAATTGTAGAAAACCCCGATCAAATTATTGCACCCATTGAATTATATGAAAATCTAATAAATATAGCACCTCAATTTGTGCCTAATCAGCAACAAGACGCTCATGAATTTTTGAGATACATTATAAATGGAATAAAGGAATCATTAAATTCCAAAGGAGATGCACAGTCTATTACAGATATTTTTGGAAGTAACATTAGAAGTGAAATTACTTGTTTGCAATGTAAAAAGAAAAATTTCACATACGATCAAAATTTAGATTTCATGTTGGATATAACGCAAAACGTTAAATCGTTGGAAGACGCTATATATAATTTTATGAAACCAGAGATTTTAGATCAAGAATATATTTGTAAATGTAACATTCCTAAAGTTAGTGCTAAAAAGGAAAATTCAATCGCACAAATTTCTGAAGTAATCACTTTTCAATTTAAAAGATTTGCTTTTGATGGAAAATCTAGTACAAAAATTACTAATCATATATCATATCCAGAAAAATTAAATATGCGTCCTTATTTACAAAAATCTCACGGAATACCTATTTGGTACAATTTACAAGCGATCATTGTGCATTCAGGCAAAGATGACAAATCAGGCCATTACTTTACTTATGTCAAAACACCTCAAAACACATGGTATCTTTTAGACGATACTAAAGTAATAAAAGTCAATATAACGGAAGTCTTAAACCAAAAGGCATATATACTTATATATACAAAAGACAAATTAAATGACAAAAATGATCAACAAACACTTACATATTTGTAAAATTCTAATGAAATTTACATACGTAAGTATATATATATTTATATGAGTATATATATACATAAATCTTATTTTATGTTTATTTTGGTAAACATTTTTATTTTAACCTTTTCTCAATTCCAATTATTTGTGTTTCCTGCTTAGTTTATATAATGTGTACAAGTTTTATAATTCTTATTCTTATTATTTTATATATTTTTTAGTGTTTGATATTATTATGCAAAATATTGTATTATGTTATATTACACATATTAATCATTTAATATTCTTTTCTCAAGTTCATTGTTGTATAGATCATCGACATTATTAATAATCTGCCCATTTATGCTTTCTGATTCACCTGAACTCAGAGCATTTTTCTTTTTTTTATTTATTTTTTTTTTCTTTTCTCAAACAGTCGCTATATTTTGTTGAGTCGCTAACCCCAGATTATTAAAGAAAAGGGAAGGTAGGAAAAATGAAATAAAAGAAATAGTATAATAGTAGAAATGAAATACAAAGAAAGTTCGCTGTACAGGTGGGAGACAAGAATTGAGCTTTCACATTTAGGATATGTAATAAAGATGCCTTATTAAAAAGAGTTGCATAGCAGATTATTGTTAGAAGTGCGTAAAAGTAGAAAAAAGGTACCTTGTTAAAATGCTCAGGTGTTCACATGTCTTACTAAAAAGAGTTGCATAGCAGATTTTGTTAGAAGTGCGTAAAAGTAGAAAAAAAGGTACCTTGTTAAAATGCTCAGGTGTACACACGTGTACCCTATAATAAATTTCATCTTCGTTTTGAAAGGGAGTCTTTCTTTAGCGTTCTTTTCTGTTCAGAGGACTTCCCTCACCATAGCGAAGGAAATACTGGAGTTTTATAAGACTGGAACCCGTCTTTCAAAGAAGAAATAAAAAAATAGGGTCAGGAATCCAGTTGAGAATAGCAATAGAAGTTAAAAGGCTTGTTATCGAGAGAATATGAATTCGATACAGTATCCAGGTGCAAGAAAAACATCACGTAAAGGTGAGGAATCACGTACCGAGGGAACTGCAATAATAAACAAATTTAAATATTAAAGAAGGGGTTCGCAAGCCAATGCTAGAAAGGTCTTTGTGAGAAAAGAATCCAATAAGAGTCTTGGAAATAAAGAAAGCAGCTAAGATTGGATTTTGCACGTAAAAATAGGCTAAAAAGAGTAGGAGGGAAAAACGAAAAAATGATAATAAGGAAAGGAGTATTAAGATAGGGGAACTGGAAAAAAGATTTACTTTTTAGATGATAATAGTAAGGGAAAGTGCCTAAGAAAAATTTCACTAATGCGGAGTTTGAGTAATCGAAAACTTATAATCTTGTGAGAGTGCCTGTGGGATAAATCTAGTGGAGCAGCTGCAGCTACGTTCCTAGCCCTGTTCATCCGTTATGTTTCCAGAGATGTCCATACGGTGCCTTCTAATTTTAACTGGTAAGCGATTTTTACTGTTGGTACAATCTAGCACTGAACAATTGTCATTATAGATGTTAGTGATAGGGAATCAGAGGGCATAGTTTAGGGCAACTTCTTAATTTAGCTTACGTGAATTAATTGTTGTAATTGGAATCAAAATTAACAAAATGATTTCTTATTATTGTAAACTATATTTATGTTGAGTAATGATGCAGGTGTCTTTTATCTGAAAGAAAGAATAATGATATGATTTCTTATTATTGTGAATTATGTTTATTTCGAATAGTGATGCAAGTGTCTTTTATCTAAAAATAAATAACGTTTAAAATTTACATATTGTCTTGTTGTATATTATGCCTAATGCTTTGATTCATTAATTTGGTAATATAATCACGGCCTTTTTATATATATATATCCCTATTTTATTTACATATTATTCAGTAATGGTAAAATTTCATCAGAGCTTAAGAATTACTCAGGGATTACAAATACAAATTTTCACATCATATTTAATCAATCTGACGTTGCCGTCGTGCCGACAAAACACAGTCACCTCTCCAGTACAATGGGTTGAGTTATTTTTGTGTGTATTTATTGTGTGTATTTATCTATATATGTGTGTGTGTATTTGTGTTGTGTTATTTTAAACACAGAAAGGAAACGTTTACTTAGTTACACTGTTAAAAATTTGCAGCATTATGTCCTGTCATTCGACCGTTTTTTGAAAAACCGATTATATAGACGTAATTTAACTATATTCTGACCGTAAAATGGGCAATAATATGGTCAGAATATCATAAAATGACGGTTATATACCCGTTTTCGATAAAAACGGTTGAATGACTGGACAGAATGCTGCAAATTTTTAACAGTCTACTGATGCTGTTTTATTATTCGTTTTACAATTAAGAAAAGTAAAAACTGACGTAAAGAATAACGTTATAAAATTTTTGTGGTTAGGTATTTTATTAATAATTATAGAAAAGACGTTATTTCTTGGTGATAAATCAAGAAAACTGCTAAGTACGTGCTTGTTAAAATATATAGAGATATATTCTACTATTAGCTTATGTTTGGGTCTTCCCAATAAAAAATCTGAAAGAGCTAATTATAAAATAATTTTATCATTTTTTCTATCACTTTCTGTATAGAATTAAATTAAAGAATTTAATGCATTTTATGAGTTTTTCTTTCATTTTGACGTAGAACAAAACACTTCGAAACAAAATGAATTAACAGATAGTCTGAATGTGGCAATTTTAAGTATGTTGATCACGATTTATGCCCAATTAATGTTAGGTATCGGTGAATAAAGCAAAGTAATTGTACCTAAAAATGATAACTATGTTTAGAAATAATATTCTTAGTATATATATATATATATATATATATATACTAAGCATACTATAACAGTACAAGTCACATATTTCCGTGAAGATTTTTTTTTCCGAAATTCCTTAGGGGACCGTCAAAAAATTGAAAAAGAACGAATATCTTTTGGATAACCCAGTCAAAATTAATGTAGCAAAAGCGTTCGAACTATGAATTTTGATTAAGTGGTTTATTGTAATAAACTACAGTGCTCAGCAAAAGTTTAGAAAATGATCGATTACACTTTTATTTTCAGAAGTATGTACCGAATGTTTGTGATTCCTCTGTCATATATTACTTGTGACTTATCCTTTATTCACACACAATAAATTTTGAATTTTGCCTTTTACATAAAATATATTGACAAAAAAATAAAATTAACATTGTGGCAAAAGTATAGAAAATTTGTGTATTTACAGAAAAATAACTACAAATTAAAATCGAGTTGCAACCGCATTGTTTGCAGTTAGTGCAAGAATGTGACTTTTCATCGAAAAAACTAAATGCTACGTCACATGGGGGTCTATTTCGTACCAAACATGTTCAACAGCAGCCTCATTAAAAGAAAATTATAGCAAACATTTGCATAAACATTACAACATATGATGTTACAAAAGTTTTCGATTGGCTCCGGATCAGAACTACACGCCGGACAGTTGAGATCAATAGTATTTTCAGAGTTAAACGAAGTTCTTCTTTTGTATGCAATATGAATAGATGCTAAAATCCATACTTTAGATCAGCAAAAGTTCCCCAAATGTCTAAAAATTAATCTCCA
This sequence comes from Maratus speculifer, assembly GCA_964019185.1. NCBI lineage: Eukaryota > Metazoa > Arthropoda > Arachnida > Araneae > Salticidae > Maratus > Maratus speculifer. The sequence goes on along the minus strand of OZ025297.1, from coordinate 295,255,059 downwards.
ACGTATATACGTAGTGTTGTGTTGCTTAGCAACTAATGAATAACTCCACAGATACACGATCATTAAAGCTAAGTGAGGACCAAATTATTTAAAAGTCACCTTCTTCTTGTCAACTTAATGAAGTCCCAGGATCTTTACTTAAGTCATTTCAATAGTATGCCCACTTGTTTGGGCCATTCAAATTCCACTTTTTTTTCGTTACTGAATATCATAGCGTATCATTTGGGTTCATATGACGTATGTTTGCAAGTTAATTGGATTCTCACCAATTTGTAGGGAGATTTCAAAGCTGATTGTTTTATCATTTTCATGTAAATTGATTTACCTGTTTCTTTAATACATCTACGAATCATTTCCGTCGACACAAAAAGTTCTGACTTACTTTTAATGTGATTAGCAATCATTACTTGTGTAAATGTCAGTTTCTGGATCCTTTTGTCATCTCATTTTCTCGTCACACAAGATCTTCCAGATTATGTTTTGTTTTGAAGGAGTCATCCTTAGACTATACTTCATAGACAGTCCAATTTGAACGATTCAATGCTGCTGAAATTTCTGCAACAGTCTTCCCTTTCCATTTCAGCTTTCCTACTTCAATTACCTCATCTAATTGAATATTTTTAGTTCGCGGCATCTTCACTAACTGATGCTATATCGAGGTATAATTAAATACTTCAGACATGTGACATCATAACTTGGAAATTTGCATTTTTCCATGAACAGTTGGCTAAAAATCAGAAAAGTGTCTAAACTTTTGCAATATGCAAATTTTACTTTTTTCAGTTAAATTAAATACTATCTTATATTGTAACCATTATTTTTATTCTACATTATATAAAATATATTTGAAAATAAGTATAGCCATTTGTAAAATTCACGGGTTCGTATTTTTTATTTAAAGGTTAAAAAACACCAGTGGCTAAACTTTTGCTGAGCACTGTATGTTCGTTTTTATGTGGATAGCATGTATGCTCGCAGAAATTAAGGTTTTTATAAAAATGGTCCTACATTTTCCCGAGTTTTTTGCTTATAATTTGCAGAGATCTTATTATAAAATATTGTTCTTTTCCGAAAATATGATAAACAATAATGTTCATAATTCCCGTAATCAGAGTTAAAAAATAATAAAAATTGTATGAAAAATGCGCAGGTTTGCTAAATAATTTTTAATTGCACATGCGTCAAAGCTATTAAAATTTCATTTGCATATTGTGTTAGCTAAATATACAGAGCAACTTTTCTCAAAGTCTCAAAATCATAGCTTCAAAATTCTAAAAGTGATCGTCTATAGAATAAGCACAAAATCCATTGTTCAAAAAATGAAGCAAAAACATGAGGGGTTGTATCCAAATATAGGAGCATTTGCCATATTGTTTATTCTATATTGCACTAATCGATGGATATATGGATACAACCCTTCATATTCTTGCTTCATTTTGGTAATAATGGATTTTGAGATTATTCTATTGACGATCAATTTCAGAATTTTTAAGCTATAAAGTTGTTCAATACATTTAGCTAACACAATATACTTATGGATTTATTTATTGCTTTTAATTACCCGTACAACAGTTAGACAATCTGTTCAGAAAAATTTCATCAGACAACGGCATTGAGTTTATTTTTTATGCCAAAATTTTCTTTATTTTAGAGCAATTTCACTTCGTTATTGCTAAATTGGTTTTCGTAAATTTGTCGAATTAAAAGAGGCTAAAGATGACCACAGACAGATATCATACAAAATTAAATTCGTGTACTGTTTTGTATTAGAAAATTGACACTATTCATGAGAAGTATGAAAATTTCTGTTTATTGTGGATATGAAAATTGTAACTTTTAGCCAATTATTTTTATTTTTTAAGCTCTAAAATCTTTTAATCACTTTTTACATGCTTAAAATTATGTGCTGTAACATCTAAATAAATATTTTCAAATTGTTTCTTTTGAGCCATAAGGTATTTAACGAGTCATAAAAATTTAAAACCTCAATTTTTTTAAATTTTTTTTTTCATGTTTTTTTTCCATTTTCCATTTTGATGTAATTGTTTGCTCAAATTTTCCATCAGAACAAAAGTTAAAGCTTTTAAAATTATACCCACTAAATAGCTGAAACGACGTTTCTGAAATTTTGAAGTCAATTTTATCCTAATCATGTTTTGACCATAACGTGCAGCATATCTCAAAACCTTTTGAATAATTTTTTATTAAATTTTCAAAACATATGTTTTATTTTACTCTGTATAAACGTAATCAAAAATATTATTTTTATTGGTAAAAAAATGTTATTCTTCGGTAATTATACTGTTAACTCTTTCAAAATTTTGTATTAGCTAAATGGATCTTTGTATCAAAAATGTAAAAATGCTTTAAATACAAATTTATTTAGTTTCAGAGTAATTATTATAATCTGAAATATAATTAGGCATAAATGATTTTATTCTTAACGCAAAAATACTATAAATATTTTTATGCCCCATATAAATTTTAATTATACATTTTTCCTTTTTTTAATTACATGAAACGAAATAATGTATTTTATGTCTTTTATCCAATAGAAATCGCGTTTTAAACTCATAGATATTTTAAAATATTAAATGTTGAAAATGATGTTTTATCTCCTTTTTTTCAATTTAAAGCGCCCAGACCCCTTTAAAATGATTCAAAATATTATATATGCATTGTTTTAATAATAATATTATACTAATGCAGGCTCTTCTCTTTCATTTCAGGAACTAATATAGGTCAGAACAACACAGCTTTCAGCAATTGCATTGCAAATAACTGCAATGGGGAAAATCAAACTATATCATTCTAATTTGAAATCGCATAATACTGAACTGCCAAACAGATGAAATGAGTTTAATTCAAGATAGTCTAATGATACATTTTTTATTCAATGATTTTTTATAAATATTTATTATTATACTAACTAAAATACGATATTTCTTTTATAAATCGACCCATTAAAATGATTTAAAATATTATATATACATTGTTCTGATAGCAATATATACTAATTCAAACTATTCTCTCTCATTTCAAGAACTAATATAGGACAGGCGCAGGATATCACAGCTTTTAGCAATTGCATTGCAATTAATTATAATGAAGCAAATCAAAATAGACACTACATGGCCATTGAATGAATTTCCACTTGTGATTTTAGACGTTTTGTTAAATACTGAAAAAATACATGAGGGATTACCTGAAACTCCAAGTATATATATATAATAGTACAAGTCATACATTTCCGTGAAGATTTTTTCCCGAAACTCCATAGGGTACCGTCAAAAAATTAAAAAAAAATGAATATCTTTTGGATAACACTGTCAAAATAAATGTAGCAAAAGCGCTCGAACTGTAGATTATGATTAAGTAGCTTAAAGTAATTAACTGTGTTAATTTTTATGTCGATAGAATGTATACTCATAGAAAAATTAAGGTTTTTATAAAAACAGTCCCAAGTCTTTCCAAGATTTTTGCTTATAAATAGCAGACTTCTTAATATAAAACAATATTATTTTCTGAGAATATGGCAAACAACATTGCACACAATATCGTGTAATTAGAATAAAAAAAATTATAAAAATTATATGAAAAATGAGTAGATTTACTAAATAATTTTTCACTGCGCATGCATCAACGATATCAAAATTCCATTTCCATATTATGTTAACTATTGTATAGAGCAACTTTTGTGAAAGTCCCAAAATCATAGCTTGAAAATTCTGAAAATAACCGTCAATAGAATAAGTTGAATATCCGTTATTCCCAAAATGAAGCAAAAACAAAGGGGTTGTATCCGTATATTCATTGATTAGTGTCACTATAGAATACACAATATGGGACGTACTACTACATTTGGATAAAATCCCTTATTTTTTTGCTTCATTTTGGGAACAACGGATTTTTGTGTTAATTCTATACACGATAACTTTAAGAATTTTCAAGCTATGATTTTGAGACTTTCATAAAAGTTGCTCTATATATTTAGCTAACATAATATGCAAATGAAATTTTGATATTGTTGATGCATGCGCAGTGAAAAATTATTTAGTAAACCTACTCATTTTTCATACAATTTTTATTATTTTATAATTCTGATTACAGAACATTGTGCACATTTTTTTGTCATGTTTTCAGAAAAGAATATTAGTTTATATTAAGAATTCTGGAAATTATAAGCAAAAATCTTGAAAAAATTTGAGACTGTTTTTATAAAAACCATTATTTTTCTACGAGTATACATCCTATCGACATAAAAATTAAAACAGTGTATTACAATAAGCCACGTAATCATAATCTACAGTTTGAGTACTTTTGCTACATTAGTTATGACAGGGTTATCCAACAGATATTCATTCTTTCTTAACTTGTTGACGGTCCCCTGTGAAGTTTCGGGAAAAAGTCTTCATGGAAATGTATGGTTTGTATTATTATATTTACACACTGAGAGTTTCAGGATAATTCCTCGTGTATTTTTCTAGATATTTAACAAAATGTCTAAAATTGCAAGTGGACGTTCATCAATGGCCATGTAGTGTATCTGTCTAATTTGAAATCGCATAACATAGCACTGAACTGTCAATATGATAAAACCAGTTTGATTCAAGATAGTCAAACGGTATATTTTTTATTTAATAATTTTTAATACTTACTTACTGTTACACTTATATTTATTACACTGACTTTATATTTCAGAAAACAAGATATTGTTTAAAATGTTTGTAAAGAAATGTAATAGTTTGATTAATTAAAATTAACGGTAAATTATACAAAGTTTTTTTTAATTCTTGTGGAATTGAAGAACTCTATTAGCCACATTGACATACGTAGGGAGATTGAAGGAATGTAAAGAATATTGCAACACTTAATTTCCCTGCAGAAAAAAAATGTGGCAATCCATTTACATATTCAAAAATACAGGTAATCTTGGTCAAATTGAAATTTGGAATTTTATTGAAAAATTTACCATCAAAAATTGTTTGTAAAATTCCTATATCTACGGATTTCACAAGTTAATAAATAAATAGATATAAAATGATAATTGCATCTGAAAAACAAAATAAAAAATCTTAAACATAAAAAGATTTTTCCTCAAAAATTGAATATATTCATGTTTAAAATGCAGTTTGTACTGTTCTTTAACAAATTTTTGGAAAATATTTTGGTTTGATTAAATTTGGTTAAAAACTGCATTATCTAAAAACAAAAAAAAAATTGAATTTTTCATAGAAATGTTAACACTTTCATGAATATGCGTGCTATGTTTAACATAAATGCAGACGACCATTAAACAACACCTACATAGCAATTTGCTACAGTGACAGATGATTTTGAATTAAGCTTCTTGGGAAGGAGACGTTCTCAGAAATCTTCGGATAAGACACTTTAGTTTCATAGACTGGAAGGCTTTTGCACAGACAATCATCTCATCGAGTTCACGGCTAAAATTCCAGAATTACTTAAAAATCAAATCGCAATTTAGTTTGCTGAGTCATATCTTGGTGGAAAACACCTGCACACCCGATTTTAATGGCTGACTTGTAGGTTTACAATTGTGTTTTCCTACTGTCAGTGTTCCATGTTTTTATACTTTTAGGTTCAGGAAAACCAAACGGTGAACAAACGAGTCTACAGCTAAAATCGAGTTTTCAGGTATTTTCTACCAAGACATCACTTAACAGATCAATTGCGTTTTAATATGCAAATCGAGTTTCCTTGAATTCTGGAATTTCAGTCGAACTCCACTGAAGATTTATTTAAGATTCTATACTTAATCGCGTTTTAATATATTATTCTGGGTGCAGTTTGTCTGAGGCTCTTTGCGTCACTGATTTGGGTTAGTTTTTTCAGAAATTTTCATTAACCCTCTCAGGGTCTTGCAAATGGGTAAAATTGTAATGTTTTTTTTTTTTCTCTTCAATTTCTTTTTAATTCTCAGAAAATATGATTCTTTTAACATTATACATATAAAACAAACTTAAATACAAATATGAATAGAATTCTTGAGAGTATTAATAATGCAAAAATGCATTGAACATTCATTAATTATATGCAATAGATATACAGGGTGTCTCGCTACCAGACCGACAAACTTTGAGGGGTGATAGTAGACATAAAGACAAACATTATTAAATAGGAAACCATGGGGCGCAAACATCTTCTGTAGGAACTAGGGGTCATTAAAGTTTAAGGTCCAAAAATTCAAACGCTGATAAAAATTAGAAAAAAGGGTGGATTTTATGCGGTTTTCTCTAAAATCATTCTTTATATCACTATTTTTTACTTTTTTATTTTAAAGGTTAAGTTCAAAAATTGTCGATAGAGGGCGCTTTAGACTTTAGAATAGCGAACAAATACTTTTTGCCTTTTTTTGTGCATGGAGTTGAAATTATTCTAAAGTTTAGACTTTAACTTAAGTTTTAAGCCTAAAATCGGAAACATGGGGATCGGTTAACTATTGAAAATTTAACTGTGAACCGAGGGAGAGATTTTAAACGCTCATAAATATTGGACAAACTAATCGATTTTGTTGCGGTTTGCGTGTAGGTCATTCCCGTGGTAATTGTTTTATTCAAAATGACGTACAGCTTTCATGTCCTCATTTTTGATAGAGGGCGTTTCCGACACATGTCCGACATTTCAATGGTATTGCACCTGGGTGTTTTTCTACCAGACCATTGTACTTCCAGGAAGCGTAAGGGATGCAAAGACAACTCGGAATCCCACAGGAATGTAACGTTGAAAACTGCTTTTTTCATGTTACGTTTAAAAAAAACAGAGAAAAAAAAAGGCAGAAACAAGCAGAGAAACAGTAAAATTTTAAAGTGACAGAACAAACTTTATTTAAAGGTTTTACTGAAAAAATTGTTCGAAATTACGGCCAGAAAAAGTCCGGCAAACTTGACAGCGACAGTAGATGGCGCTGAACGGTAATGCGCGTGAAAGTTTCTCTCTCGTTGCGCAGCTCTATGTGGTTCCAGCACGATCGGGCTCTTCCACATTTTACCTATGATGTTCACCGATACCTCAACGTAACACATGGACAGCACTGGAAAGGTCGTGGTATCCCGGTTTATTGGTCTGCCAGATCACCGGAGCTATAAAGTATGAGCTTCTTCTGCTGGGGTCATATGAAATGTTGGGTTTATGAGAGTCCCGTACCCTCTATTAAAGACTTAGCAGCTCGTATTTATGTAGCTTCCGGAAATCTATCAAAGATTCCAGAAATCTTTCAAAGCGTGCGACGCCTCTGGCAAGCATGTCGAATTACTTCTGGTCGTAATTTCGAACATCTTTTCTAGTAAAACCTTTAAATAAACTGTTTTATGTCATATTAACGTCTTGCTGTTTCTCTGCTTCCTTTAACCAAAACTCGCAAAAAAGACATTTTCAACGTTGCATTCCTATGTGATTCCGTGTCGCTTTCGCATCCCTAACACTTCCTGGAAGTATGGTAATCTTCCATCGAGGAGTAAAACATCGAGGAGTAATGCCATTGAAATGTCGGACATGTGTCGGAAGCGCCCTCTATGAAAAAATGAGAACACCACAGCTGTACGTCATTTTGAATAAAATAGTTACCAAGGTAATGACCTACACGCAAACCGCAACAAAATCGATTAGTTTGTCCAATGTTTATGAGCGTTTAAAATCTCCCTCTCGATTCACAGTTAAATTTTCGCTAGTTAACCGATCTCCATGTTTCAGATTTTGGGCTTAAAATTTAAGTTAAAGTCTAAACTTTAGAATAATTTCAACCCCATGGTCAAAAGAGTGGAAAAAAGTATTTGTTCATTACTCTAAAGTCTAAAGCGCCCTCTATCGACAATTTTCGAACTTAACCTTTAAAATTAAAAAATTAAAAAATCGTGATATAAAGAATGATTTTAGAGAAAACCGCATAAAATCCACCCTTTTTTCTAATTTTTATCAGCGTTTGAATTTTTGGACCTTAAACTTTAATGACCCCTAGTTCCTACAGAAGATGTTTGCGCCCCATGGTTTCCTATTTAATAATGTTTGTCTTTATGTCTACTATGACCCCTCAAAGTTTGTCGGTCTGGTAGCGAAACACCCTGTAGAATAATCTACAGGTTGATTTAAAATAACGAGGACAAATTGATATGACAAATCAGGCATACGACAAGGATAAAAAATAACATAGGAAGGGCCGAAAACCCCTTTTTGAGTCACAAATACAGGGTGTTTCATCCTAACTCAATTTGGGTTGACGATAATAAATTTCAGAAAAATGGAGTAAATTATAATAAAACATTTAATAGACATTCTCACCTTTGTTTTAAATGTGATAACACCAAACAAAAGTGGTAGAAGTTCGCATTATGCACACCAGCAATACGCACTTGGCACCTGACATTTTGGACTGAGATAATCAGTTTATACGGTATCATCGATTGCCTGAGCAATGTTACAGATCTTTTCGTAACGTTATCACATTTTCCACAAAATTAGGTACATATCCTTCCATTTTCATTGCGATGTTTTCATTTTCCTAGAAATTATTACTTTCAAACCGGTTGTAGCTAGAATGAAACACCCTGTATTTGTGACTCAATAAATAGTTTGCGATCCTATGTTCCTATGTGATTTTTTTATCCTTGTCGTATGCCTGATTTGTCATATCAGTTTGTCCACGTTATTTTGAATCACCCTGTATATAATAGAATAGATAATGTAATTATATTACTTTAAAAATATTGCTAATATTGCACTGAAACGGGGAGATTAGTAAACAGAATATTGTATTCCAAATACTTAGAGATTAATAGTACATCAGAGATTGGCAGTGTAAATGTATTTACGTATTGCTGTCGACGTCCTGTATTTAACGATGTTGATGCGCTTTGGAGTAAGCACGAAATAAATATAATCATACGAATTATTTTTAACAACTTTCAATCTACTTTAAAGCCGTACTCAGAAAAATATACACATGTTGATATTTTTTTTCTCTTTTGCCTTTGTTTTTTATAGGCAAAACTTTATTGTGTTTTGATCTATTTTTGTCACTTTATTAGAAATCAAGAATTTTAATTGGGTATATAATTCAAAGCGAGTTTAAGATACTTTTGTAACTATTGTAATAATTATGAATGATAGGTTTTAAATGTTTATCTGGAATCAATTTTTTTCTACATTTTCTAATTTTTATTTTATTACAACAATAAAAGTTAAAATTGATTTAATTTTGTTTGGTCTAAAAAAGTTAATAGATAAGTTGTGCATTATAAAATTGATAAATTTTAAGAGTAATGGAAATCTATGCGTAAATATTATTTTATTTTAAATTACTTCCGACTGTTGTTTACAGATTTTTTTTACTATATTAATATTTTGGAAAAGTATTTTTCCTGAAACATTTAAAAAGTTTGAAGCTGCTAGTTTACGCTTGGCATGTGTTTCGAAATTAAAGTGTTAAAAAAAATGGTTGATATGCACCTCAAAACTTTTATAAAAGCTGCCCGAATTAATTACATTTTGCTTGAGAAAATACCAAAAAGCAACGAAAAAAAGCTGTACAGAAAAAAAAAATCTTTAAAGTTTACGAAATATTCAATAAAAGAAAATTGAAAATATTTACGTTAAATCTTTTTTAAGTATTCATGATAAACATCTTTGTTTTAATTAATCTTTTTTCGTCGTTGCTTATTGATTACTAAAAATATTTATAATATTGCTATTAATCATTATTGTTGAACTTTTACATTATTAAAATTCTTCCGAATGTTAAGTATATAAAGAGGATTTTATAAAAAACATTATAGTTAATGTAAAAATGCATATGCTAAAAAGGATTATAATGAACATAAAAGTAAAAAAAAACCTTTTAATAATTTCGTACAAGCTCCCTTTATACAGCCAGTAACATGCTCAAGGTCTGTAATAATCAAATAAACTATTCCGCAAAAAAAGGAATAAAAATAAATAATATGGGGATGAATAATGCGATATTTATCATCCTTATATACATTATAAATGTGAAAGTGTGTCCGAAAAATTGGAATGAACTTTGAACTTGGCTTCAAAACGGATGGATTAATGTCTTTGAATCTTTGCTTATGGATAGATTATAGGAGTGGAATGAACATAGGCTAATTTTTATTTATTTTATTCAAATATTTTCATTAATCCTTCTATAGTAAAAAAAAACTAGCCTTAAAAGGAATGACTCCTGGAATGATGCTGATGTGGAAGATTTCCGGAACTAACGAATCCGGTTTGTCCACTCCTTCCATGAGTCGAATAGACCAATCAGGAAAGGACTCCGTCTATGCATCGCCGTATGGGTTACCATAAAGAGAGGAAAGATTACCATCGCCAACAATCGCCAAGTTTGTCGCCAACTTGGCGATATATCGCCAAATTTGGCGACCAAAATTAGTTGTCAAAAGTGACGCCAACTTGGCGATAACTGTAATATTTCGCCAAATTTTTAATTTCTTTACAACACCAGTCGTTTGATACATCATTTGAGAGGTTTTCAACTCTGCTTATTCATATAATGGATGTCTTATGTGTTATCCCCCATTCTGCTCCCCAGGGGGGACACATTTTTAATTTCTTTACAACACCATTCGTGTTACACAAGATTTGAAAGGTCTGCAACTGCTTATTCATATTATGGGTGTCTTGCGTGTCACCCCCACACTCTGCTCTCCCCAGGGGGGTCACATTTTTAATTTCTTTACAACACCAGTTGTGTGACACATCATTTGAAAGGTCTGCAACTACTTATTCATATTATGGATGTGTTGTGTGACATCCCCCACTCTGCCCCCCAGCGGGGCACATTTTTAATTTCTTTACAACACCAATTGTGTGACACATCATTTGAGGGGTCTGCAACTACTTATTCATATTATGGATATCTTGTGTGTAACCCCCCCCCCCTCTGCCCTCAGAGGGGTCTCATTTTGTAATTTCTTTACAACACCCATTGTGTGACACATCATTTGAAAGGTCTGCAACTGTTTATTCATTTTATGGATGTCTTGTGTGTCACCCCCACTCTGCCCCCCAGGGGGGCACATTTTTAATTTCCTTACAACACCAGTCGTGTGATATATCATTTGAGAGGTCTGCAGCTGCTTATTCATATTATGGATGTCTTTTCTGTCTCCTCTCACTCTGCGCCCCCAGGGGGGCATATTTTTAATTTCTTTACAACACCAGTCGTGTGACACATCATTTGAAAGGTCTGCAACTGCTTATTCATACCATGGGGTATTGGCGAGCGCAGCAAGCAGTGGTAGCCAATAATTTGGAATCGCGAAGCGATTACGCGGGGGGTTGGCGAGCATAGCGAGCAGGGGGGCGGGGCCCCCCTAGTAATTCAAAATTTAATTATTTTTCATTCAAAATTAATAGGCATTTTTCAGATAAAATTTAACCATTTTCCTTCCCTGTTTCCAAGAAAATAAAAAATTGGAATAATAATTTTTCAGCGGCAATGAATTTTTAATAAAAAACTATAATAAAATAATTTAAAAGAAAGTAAATATGACGTCATGTTTGAAATAAAAATAAAAGGTGTATTTTTTATAATATGTTTAACAAGGATATTTGTTTAGTTAATGGGAATTTTTGTGTAAAATATGGCGACATAAATTAAAATTAAAAAGAATGAAAAAGAATTATATTTTTAATAAAATGGTTCACTTATGAAAATGTGACGTCATAGTTGAAATAAAACAGGTACTTTATAGCAGTCGTTAAAAATATAAGGGGTTTGAATATCAGTAGCTAATGGAGCGAGATAAATAATGACGTCGTATTTAAAATGAATCAGAAATATTTTTTACTTATATTAATTAATAAGTTATAAGTTACATACAAATGAATATTTTTATTCAGAACTCATAATTATCAATAGAAGAAATTTTTTGTGGGGAAAAGTCGGAAAATAAAACTACTGATTAATATATTTTTGGCTCGATTTTTTAACACTTTCGAACAAAGCTAAAAAGTTATGCTTTCGGTTTGTCTGTCTGTCTGGTCGCTTTCTAACTTTCATAAATATGCTCCAATTTCCATGAAATTTTTGGACGTTCTTAACGTTTACCTTGCACTAATACCTATTGAAAATAAAGTTTCTACCATGATTAGTTTATTTACAGGGATTGTCAAAAAATTTCCTTACATTACGGCATTATGGGGAAAACCGTTTTAATTAAATTTAACGATGTTACACCCTGTGAAACATATTCAAATTTTTATGCATTTACAAAGTGCACTAAAATATGCATTTTGTAAAGTATGTAGTGAAAAGGACACTTATTATTCATTTACAGGGTTACACAGAAGAATTCCATTGCATAAGAATAAAGGGAGGAACAGTTTCCGACATATTTTAATTGTGGTAAACGATTTCATGTATAATCACGTTGATATACATTGCTGAGGCTTAATGTGAGTTATTTCATGCATAATACGAAGTGCATAGCATTTACAGGGACACACAAAAGATTTCAAATATTATATATTCTATTCGAAGTACTGTATATGATGGATGATGACTGTTGCATGGATGAAATGAATTTTGAATTATGATATGTGGTTTTAAGTTTCGCTAAATGTATGCATATTAAATGGAGAGTATAAATGGTAATAGTATAAATAGTTAAATTTAGATATACAGGGTTACACAAAAGATCTCGGAAAGGTTACTGAATATGAGCGTAATTTACTTAAAGGTGGTTTTTAAATAGAATATGCATTTTATTTTGAACTGCATTTAGTAAACTAAGAAATGTTTGTAGTATATATAAAATGATATACAGGGTCCCGCAAAGAACTGGATACAAGGTTGTCTTCGGATGATAATTTCTGAAAGTGTAATTTAGGTAGTAATAAGAAATATTTTTGTTTGAACTGAATTTTAGAAAGATACTTTCGTGTATTAAAGGCACTTGGAAAACTACAGGGCTGAACAAATGAATTCAAGAATGTTTCTATCTATTAGTATTAATCGCTGAAAGGAAAATTTTAACCAGCAAACAAATTAGCAAATAGGGATTATCAGAAGTTTTTTACCATAAATTCACGATAAAAAGTTAATTACACATGCTTTTCATCATCGAAATTTTTTGCTTGATTGTTCAATTATTTCTTCTTTAAATGTTACGTGAACGAAGTCACGTGTAACTGGTTATATCTTTATCTTAGACTTAATAGAACATTAATGACAAGTAAAATGAAGTTTATTCAAAATATTTACCACCTAGTTTTTTAATTAAAAAAAGGGATTTTTTTTAACAATAGGTACACATTTTATGTTTCTTATACAAATCAAAAGAAATTAATTTCATCCATAATTTAGATTTCCGTGCATTCAGGAAGCAATTAACCCTTTACATTCTTAAAGAGGTTCTCTGCTGCCTACAATACCGTTTAGCAGGCGTACTGCGCGATAATCCCTATTTTTAAAATCTTTTGTATGTTTATTATTTATCTGAAAGTTCCAAGTCGATCATTTCCTTTCCTTAATTTCAATGAATTCGCGTTTCAGCAATTCTTTTTTCTGTTTTAAAAATCGAATTTTTTATTTAAAAAAACTAGCGCTTCAATTTTTATAAAATTTGGATATTTTGAAACAATGTTTAAAGATAAAGTTATATCCATAGCTTTAAAATCTCTAAGTGATGGATTTAAAAAAATGACGGTGTAACAAAGAGTCCTTGTATAAAAAAAAAAGTGTGGTTTCGAAAAACACGCTTAAAATTTGAGAGCTTCATTCAATTAATAAAATAATAAATAATATCTAAGACTGTAATTGAGCGACTGTGAAGAAATTTATATATCTGAAATCAGCGAAAAATTCTTTATCTGGATATATAAAATTAAAATCTATAAATTTAATATTTGAAAAAAATTACAAGTCGTCTATAAATGACAGCGCCCAGCTGTCTGTGTTGCTAAACACATGCCTTCACTATGAAAGATTTCTAAAAATGTGTTTCTTTAAATGAATATAAAATGCAATTTTACAAATGGATTTTTAATGGATTTTTCAACTATTTACCAGAGTATAAAAACAAATTTTAGAATTTCTGAAAGGGGAAAGTTTTTTACTTCTAGCTATGTCGTTTTCCAGTTTTTAGGCGCAGTCTACTTTAAGATACAGCTTTTTGTTAAAAAAGTACATTTATTGCTATGGCAGCGCTGATTTTGCATTAAACCCTTTCTCTTTCTTCCAGTTTTCGAAGAAGCATTCTGCGGTTTGAAAAAAGTATAAGCTTTTATTGAATTAGTAATATTTTTCATTTCTTCTAATTTCAGGATTTTATGCAATTTCTCAATTAATTAGAATTTCAAAATTCTAAGGTTCGGGTACATTTTTTGGTCTTGGAAAATCATCGCAAAAAAATTCAGCCTCCTACATGCCGTAGTTTTCTTTGGTCATCGCGCACACACAGACAGACAGAGCGATGTGTTCTTTTATTAGTATAAATATGGAAATAATATTTTATTGCCTTTCTTCTTTCCTTAACTAAATCTATAAAAGTAATATTTTGATCAAAAATTCCCTTTCAAATCTCGGTTAAAATTAAGTGCTTTAAAATTATCCTTTTACTCTTCAAGAAGTGAAATAGTTTTGGTGCATACAATTATACTCTAATTAAAGTGTATTCTAGTTACGGAAAACTGTTTAAAAAAACTGTGTGTTTTATGCACATTTTAATAAATGATAAATTGCAGAGATGATGAGTAGTGAAGAATATTTTAGTCAAATGTTTGCATCAATAATTAAATATATCAAATTACCTTTTTAGAACATTGAGTTTTAAATTTAATGTTTTCGCTTTTAATGAAAAGCTCTTTTTAAGACTTAATTCTCAATTTCAATCGTTTACAGTCGAATGAGAAAGTAACATTTGGTAAAAGAAATTAAATTAAAATATCTATAAACTGAATTAGACACAAAAGTTTCTAATGTAGTTTGGAAACAATAAAGTAGGATTTTCGTATTTGTCAAAGCTTTTTTAAAAATACAAGGAACACTGTTTCGTAATTAATCGGATATGCTCAGACACTTTTTTTTAAAAGTGATATTTAAAAGCCGTTATAAAAATAATTAATTAATTATTTTAAAAACACATTGATGAAATTAAATTGAAAACATTTAAATCTCAGAAGTGAAAAGGAATGGATAAGTTTCAAACAAGATGTCTTAAGGTAATAACTCCAGGATGGATAATAAAGCCAAGTGCTAATATTACGTGTACTTTTAAAGGAATTCGAAAAAATGGAAATAAGGATTCTGCGCTTAAAGTCTCCGAGTCATCTGAATCACAAGCAACCGCAACCACTGAAAAGATATTTTGTTACATTTGTGGAACTTATCGATGAATATGCACGTAAGAGTCAACGTCCGATCTAAAATATACCAGGCCTTTTCTGTGATGGGAAGACTATAAGCTTATTGGCAAATACTTTGTTTATAACATAAATGAATAGTGTAATTTATGTACTTTCAAAATGTTGGATGTTGTTGCAAGGAAGTTTGTTGTTTAAAATCTACTACACAAAATGCATACCGGGGTAAAACAAAAAGCCATTCATTGGTGTTATTACCCGATTGATTCTTTTCGATGTTAGAACTACCGTTTCTATTTTATTTTATTTTATTTTATTTTAAACATGAGAGACCACTATTGTCACTGTTGAAAACTGAAAAGAGTAAAGAGATATTTGTATGTCCTAAAAGCTGTTACTTTTTCATGCCAGAAAAATGAAATATCATGATTATAATTTATATTTGTTTGAAAAAAAATCTAAAACGAATCCGTCAAAATTAGGTCCTTAATGTTACGCTATTGCCTCAGGTCATCATATTAATAGATCGGCAAAGTTAGTTGATAACTCATAAGTATAAAGAAATATTTTATTTAAACTTTAGAAATTATTTTACCCAAATTTCAACAATAATTCATGCGCACTCTGTGATGGGTCTGACTCAACGGTGACATTTAGTTCATCATTATTGACCTTTGATTCTAGGCGACCAGGGTGACTTACCCTCTTAAAACGAAAGAATGGATTTGGCTTCTCAGGAAAGAGCTGTAATTTATTCAATTGTGAATGAGTTTAAAAAAAACATTCTACTCATCTTGATTTACATTGCTTAAAATAAACTCGTTTTCTCGAGTTGTTTTAATTTTTTACGAGAAGCTGACTTTCAAATCGTGAGATGAGTGGATTTCGGCTCAACTTGAGTTATATTTTGGCTGAGATTTTAAAAGAGTATTTAAGGGATCAAAGTTGCATGTACGGAATTTGGTAAACTAATTTTATACAGTTTGTTGCGTAGTAATATTACAGTCAAATACTCTAAACAATAATGTCTCACATGGTTTATATTGTAGGTGCATGTGGAAACTCATACTTCATAATACTATACATTTCCGGTTGTTCCTTTCTCAACAAAACTAAATATAAAAAAAAAAGTTTTAATATTCTTTTACAGATTATAATGATATATTAAAACAGGCGAGATTTGAAATTTAAAGAGACCCATATATTGAAGTTTTTTAAAAAATTAAGCATTTTAAGATACATTTTTGGCATATAACAATAAAGGATTTACTAAAGACAAATGATTATATTAAGAAATTGTTCAATTTTCCTGGCAAAATTAAAAATATATATACATATTTTTTAAGAAAAAATCTTCTCGTACAGTTTTGAACATTTCGAGCAAATATATTTTTTCTTTTTTTAGTTTTTTGTAGAAGTGTGTTGTATATATTTAAATATCGGATTTATCCTAAGTTAATTACTTTGGCAGAGAAAAAAGTGTGCGAATATATGTAAAGTTACAAAAAAAAACTGATTTTAATTCACATTTGTGTATTAAATTATTATACATATATATATATATATATATATATTAAAGTAAATCTGATATTTAATTTTATTAAATAAACCATAAAGAAAAACATCCCCCAAAAACTCGAGGCAGTCGAACAATATTTGTAAAGTTTTATAACTTTGAATATGTCTATTCGTTGAAAAAACACAAATACAAAACTCAGAAAAATCACTTTTAATTGATGTGGATTGAGAAATATAAAAGGACACGATGAAATAAAATCGCTTTAAATTGTATTTATAATACTTTAAGTTTTACAAAACAATGTACTAGTAGTGATAAAGTATAATTTACGCAAACTATTAGAAAATTAGTATTTTCGGCATTTTTCACCAAATGAAGGGTTCCGAGCCATTTGAAATAAACAGCAAAAACATAGCGATAAATTATTAAGCCAATGTAAAAGAATAAGTTGCTCAAGTTTTCAACAGTATTAACTACAAATTTTATCCGTAATAACCTAATAATAAATAAAATTTGAATATGCATTAGAAATGAAAACTAATTTCTTTGTTTGTTTTATAACTTAAAGCTGTTTATCGAATCTTTACGATTTGAAAATTAATATTTAAGATAGTAATTATTACAATTATTCTCACTGAATGAAAGTTTTTGATTAGAAAAGAAAATAATATTAATTAGTGATTTTAACCTGTCTTCTTTCTTTTATTTTTTTTTATTTTTCAGACATTCGTCATTTATGCAATTATAAGATTTGTGCGTTACGTTTTAATTGAAAAATTACTAAAAATTTTTCTATTGCATTTTTAAAACATGAAATTTTAAGCAATCAAATATGCTATTCTGATTTTACGAACATGAATGTTCATTTACTTAATAACTCATGTAACTCTAATATATCAAAATATTCATTATCTGGATATTAAATGGTAATTATTATATTTTCTTACTATAAGTATAGTTGTCATCAAAAAACAATCCATTTATTTAAATAGGTATGTAATTTAAAAAAAATAAAAGTTTAATTAAAAAATATATATTTTTATTTTA
Source organism: Maratus speculifer (assembly GCA_964019185.1). Taxonomy (NCBI): domain Eukaryota; kingdom Metazoa; phylum Arthropoda; class Arachnida; order Araneae; family Salticidae; genus Maratus; species Maratus speculifer. The sequence goes on along the minus strand of OZ025297.1, from coordinate 295,237,151 downwards.
GCTCTTACTTTATAAATATGAAAACACATTCACTGAATAACTGCCAATAAGTTCCAAGAAATTAAAATATTCATTAACTAGATAACAATTGCTAATTATCACATTTTGTTAAAATAGAATTTATAAAATTGTTGCTTTAATTGTTTATTTCTATCTCAAGCTGAACGAATTAATTCACTTCATTAAAACACTGATTAGTAAATTAAATATTTGCACTGTAATTAAATATTTGCTTTTCAGGTACTTTTTTTTTAATTTAGCGTTGGTTTATCTTTTATTTCTTGGCAATGAAGGAAACAACATTCTCAAAAGAAATTATAAGTATCTGAAAACGAAATTAGACACAGAGCATAATAAAACGAGTTTAGAAACAATTCAATCGGATTTCCTTGATTGTCCAGTGTTAAATCCTATTTATGAAGAAAAGTAACGATGTTTCAGAATAAATCAGTTGAACTTTACAAGTTCTTAAAATGTTACTTTTTAAGTCGCTAAAACATACCTAATTATTGATTTTTAAGAAAACTTCATGAAATAACTTTTAGAAGTATGCAAATGGAATAACTATAAAAGGAAATGTTTGCTCATATAATTCTTTATTCGAGTAAATTACCAAATTAAAAATCATGAATCCAATCTAATATCATTATGATATTAATAATTATAGGATTTATTGTGTTATTACATTAACTGATAATGCTATAATGATTAATAATAATAATTTATTTATTAACTTCAATTTCACTTTTATTGAAAACAATAAAATTTCAAAAGTGTGACTGTTGTTCAGTTACTTCAAATGCAACGACGTACAGAATGTCAGTATAAAATTGAAAAATCCCTGTAGGCTGGGTCTATAAGCGGAGGTAGATTTCGAAGAGTGCTCATTTCAACAATATATATATATATACAGGGTGAGTCATAAATATCGAAACAATAGGCTATCTCCTTAAATATTGCTCCTAGACCCATACTTCCAATTGCAAAAATTCATAAAAAAAGATGAAGTTTCAGATAAAATAAGTTGCAATTACATGGGGGGTCTATTTGAAAAAATACGAAAATTAAATTTTTATACGGTCCCCGTAGGACAAAATTCCCAATTAGGAAATTATTCCTCATCCATTTCTAAAATAAACAAAAAAAAATTCATCTAAATATCTAAAAATCTGACAGAGATATTAAAATCTGAATTTCTCCAAAATTCGTGACTTACACCACTTTACCATGCCTAGAAAAAAAGAATTTCTCGCTAGTTTTAAAAGCAAGTAAGGGGTCATCCATATATTGTCCATTTTTAATATCGATTTAAGACAGTGCCTCTCATTTGGACATAACAAAGCAGTGTATTGAATTAAATCTAAACTTTTTTCAAAATATGTTGGTAGTCTGCACTTGAGGTCTGCATGGATCGAAATATCTTAAACCGGTCCACAACCGACCCATAGGGGGAAAAGTTTGGCCCGGCCTGATAAAATGTTAAAATCATAACCCGGACCGATCTGGAAAATAGTTTAAATCATAGCCCGGTTCGGCCGCAAATTTCTACATAGTTTTATACTTCGGTGTGGGAAAAAATTGTTTTGTATAGAAGATTTCTGACCAAATATTTCTTTTATAGCGTTTAGTTTTTTATATTTATTCTTTTTATTGTTAAAGATGTGCAAAAGACTATAATATTTATATTTTATCAATGAAACTCTATTTATGTATAAATGTATCACTTATGCCTTAACATCGTTAATCTCCAACGCATGGGATGCGTTGGAGACTTTGAAAAATGTTATACAGTAAAACCTTTTAAGATGGAATAACATAGAAAAGAAAAATACGTTATAGAAGGATGCCCTCTCTAGAAGGTTTAATTAGAGTTTAATCTTTTCCTCGGGTATCATTGTATTTATTTTGCATGAACAACATATTTTCCGCTTAAGACATAATTCCGTCGTAGGCAGATTTTTTTTCACTGGTTTTATTGTATTTAATTTTTCAGCCTTTGAATATACTATTCTTTTAAAAAATGAATTTTATTTATTTATTTATTTATTTATTTTGTAAAAAGATTTTAAAATATATGTGTTTTTTGAAAAAAATTCGATTGAGCCGAATTTTATTTATTTTAAGCACGTATTAAGTTTAATACGGGTTTTGTCGAGACCGGGATTGAAAATTTCGCCCAATGTACATCTAAAAAGGAGATAGCAGTCTCCTCCTTTATGAAAAGTAGGTTAGGTCCGGCCTGGCATGTCTTCAGAAAAAAGGAACCTCTCGGTCCTGGCCCTGCCTGGGCCCAGAATACAGATTTTTTAACTGCCTCTCCAGGACGATAAAAAGCCTGAAGTTGTGAGAGCTAAATTTATAAAAAAGACTTAATCTGCATCTTAGAAAAAGTATTCTTTTAAATAAATGACAGACATTTAAACAGTACACTTCTTTTTTTTGCATAATGAATTCCCCCCCCCCCCCTCATTAATTCTTGTCTTTAAGTAATTAAATGGTACGAATTTTTAAAGAAAAAAGAACTTGAAACACGTCATTTTTTATTTTTTTACATTAGTTTTCTTTCGGCAAATTTGAAAAAATATTTACTTTTGAAAATATGATTTTTTAAAAAGTTATATTACTTTTTCAATAAATATTTTTTATATTTTTAAAATTAATATTAAAAAACAAAACTCTGGAACAAAACTAAAATCAGATTTTCATCTTTAATTAAATTGAAAGAAACTAAAATCCGATAAATAATGTTACGAGTTATTACGATATTTAGTTATCCCATTTTTAATTAAACCAGTACTAACCACATGAAATTTTTATAAATTATGTGAGAAATATTAAATGGGATTTTCTTAGCAAACTATAAGACTAACCATCACAAAATAAAAAAAAAATCATATTCGAACTCAAAAAATAGATTTTTGAGCGTTTCCTAGAATTGTTAATGTAACTTTTTTTTTGAATTGTGCACATTTCAATTTGTGTCTAATCCCTTAAAACCTGATGAATTTTTTAAACGGCTATAACTTAGCGAGTTTTAAAGATAAGAAGATGCAACTTTTTGTGCCTTATTCAGGACTGAATAAGGAAAATTTTTCTAATTGGAAATTTTATCCTACGGGGGCCGTATAAAAATTTAATTTTTGTATTTTTTCTACTAGGCCTTCCATGAAGTTGCAATTTATCTTATCAAACATTTCACCTTTTTTTATGAATTTTTGCAATTGGAAGTATGGGTCTATGGGCAATATTTAAGGAGATAGCCTATTGTTTCGATATTTATGACTCACCCTGTATATATATATATATATATATATGATTAGAGATAAACCCAGTTTAATAACTTCATTTGGCGGTTTATGAAAAATTTTTGATTTCATTTTTCTTCAAAAACTGGTTTTATCAGAATCATCTTGAGAAAAATTCAGCTCAAATGCCCATTTTGACAACATATTTTGAAATAAATTCTGAATATATTAAAAAATCGACCAAAACAGTACATTATACAGTTCCTAAATAACAAAAAACTGGCAGTTTTGTCAGCATTTGAGAAAAAAAATTGAATTTAAAAATGAGTCATAAAATAACCAATTTGTTGTTTAAATACATCCTTAGTTCTTTAATCATGATTGCTTCGAAAAATTTTGTGCGAAATACTCACTTTGACAACATTTAAAAAAAATATATTCTATCTTTATCAAAAAACTGGCCAATGAGTCACAGTATATAGTTCCTAAATAAGAGGATCTGTAAATTGGATGCGTTTGAGAGCGAAAATGGTTTTTAAAACGATTCATAAAAAACGCAATTTGCTATGTGAAAATTTCCTTAAATTTTAGGTAGATTTCGTATGAAATACCACCTATTGCAATCGCACCAGTTTATACATCTATCTATCTACCTATCTATCTATCTATGTATCTCACTTTTTTATGGACACGATAACTTCTATAATTCTTCACCAATCTCCACCAAACTGGTACATAAAATCAAAGGGGTTAAAATCTCGGCTAAGTTCGTTAATGGGCAAAATCGGACCCAGGGGGTCGGAATAGGGGGCGTTTTTGTGAAAACCGAAAAAACGCCATAACTTCTTAATTAAAGTAGATATCGAATCGGTTTAAAGTTTATATTACTTCTTAAAAATGGGCCAAAATTTTATGTATGACAGATTTTTCATAAATTTAGAAGTGGGCTCAAGGGGTGAAAAAAACAGGGGTTTTGAGAGAAAAAAATTCATAACTTCGTCAATTTTTAAGATATCAAGTACAACTAAATTTTTTGTAAATGTTCTTAAAACTATCTAAAACTTTTGTATTTACAAGTTTTTGATAGGACCAATGAACCATTTCCATTTCCATTCCAAGGACCATTTACCGATGAAAAAAATTAAAAACGAAAAGAAAAAAGGCGGTGAAAAAAGAGAAAAATACATAACTCCGCCAATTTTTAAGCTATCAAATCTGATTAAATTTATTTTACATCTTCTCAAAAATATCTACAACTTTTATATTGACAAGTTTTTCATAGGACCAATTCGTATAGCAAAAAGAAATTAAACAAAAATAGGAGTTGGAGAAAAAACCTCAAATCCAAACTGCCTATATTCTGACTCATTTTTAAATTCATTTTTCATTTTAAACGCATCCAAATGGTAAATCCTCTTATTTAGAAACTGTATAAAGTGACGCATTGGTCAAATTTCTGATAAAGATAGAATATATTTCAGAAAAGGCTACCAAAAAGAGTATTTTGAACAGAATTTCCCAAAGTCATCGGGACTGAAAATTTAAGGAAGTATTCAAATAAGAAATTGCTTATTTTTTCTGACTCGTTTTTAAATCCATTTTCGTACTCAAACGCGTCCAATTTACAGATCCTCTTATTTATGAACTATATAATGTGATGCATTGGTCAGTTTTTTGATAAAGACGGAATATATTTCAAAAAAGGCTACCAAAAAGGGTATTTTGAACAGAATTTTCCGAAATCATCGAGACTGAAAATTTAAAAAAGTGTTCAAGTAAGAAATTGCGTTTTTTTCTGACTCGTTTTTAAATCCATTTTTGCTCTCAAACGCATCCAATTTACAGATCCTCTTGTTTAGGAACTATATAATGTGATGCATTGATCGATGTTTTGATAAAGACAGAATATATTTTGAAAAAGGCTACCAAAAAGGGAATTTGAACAGAATTTCCCGAAGTCTTCGCGATTTGAAAATTTAAGGAAGTTTTCACATAGCAAATTGCGTTCTTTATGACTCGTTTTAAAATCCAGTTTCGCTCTCAAACGTATCCAATTTACAGATCCTTTTATTTAGGAATTATATACTGTGACTCATTGGCCAGTTTTTTGATAAAGATAGAATATATTTTTTAAAATGCTGTCAAATTGAGTATTTCGCACAAAATTTTCCGAAGCAATCATGATTAAAGAATTAAGGATGTATTCAAACAACAAATCGGTTATTTTATGACTCATTTTTAAATTTAATTTTTTTCTCAAATGCATTCAACTGACAGTTTTTTGTTATTTAGGAACTGTATAATGTACAGTTTTGGTCGATTTTTTAATAAATTCAGAATTTATTTCAAAATATGTTGTCAAAATGGGCATTTGAGCTGAATTTTTCTTAAGATGATTCTGATAAAACCAGTTTTTGAAGAAAAATGAAATTAAAAATTTTTCATAAACGGCCAAATGAAGTTATTAAACTGGGTTTATCCCTAATCATATATATATGTATATATATATATATATATATATATATATATATATATATGTATGTATTATATATATATGTATATATATATATATTTGTTGAAATAAGCACTCTTCGAAATCTACCTCCGCTTATAGGCCCAGACGACAGGGATTTTTCAAACCGCGAAGACTTCGGGAAATTCTGTTCAAAATACCCTTTTTGGAAGTCTTTTTTGAAGTGTATTCTGTCTTTATCAAAAAACTGACCAATGTGTCACTTTATACAGTTTCTAAATAAGAGGATCTACCATTTGGATGCGTTTAAAATCAAAAATGAATTTAAAAATGAGTCAGAATATATGCAGTTTGGATTTGAGGTTTTTTCTCCAACTCCTATTTTTGTTTAATTTCTTTTTGCTATACGAATTGGTCCTATGAAAAACTTGTCAATATAAAAGTTGTAGATATTTTTGAGAAGATGTAAAATAAATTTAATCAGATTTGATATCTTAAAAATTGACGGAGTTATGGATTTTTCTCCTTTTTCACCGCCCTTTTTCTTTTCGTTTTTATTTTTTTATCGGTAAATGTTGGTCCTATCAAAAACTTGTAAATACAAAAGTTTTAGATAATTTTAAGAACATTTACAAAAAATTTAGTTGGACTTGATATCTTGAAAATTGACGAAGTTATGAGTTTTTTTCTTTTAAAACCCCTGTTTTTTTCGCCCCTAGAGCCCACTTCTAAATTTATCAAAAATCTGTCATGCATAAACTTTTGGCCCATGTTTAAGAAGTAATATAAACTTTAAACCGATTCGATATCTACTTTAATTAAGAAGTTATGGCGTTTTTTCGGTTTTCACAAAAACGCCCCCTATTCCGACACCCTTGGTCCGATTTTGCCCATTAACGAACTTAGCCGAGATTTTAACCCCTGTGATTTTATGTACTAATTTGGTGGAGATTGGTGAAGAGTTATAGAAGTTATCGTATCCATAAAAAAGTGAGATATATAGATAGATAGATAGATAGATAAACTGGTGCAATTGCAATAGGTAGTATTTCATACCAAATCTACCTAAAAGTGCATTTTAAAAAATGATATGGAAGGGGGATTTGCAGTAAAAGCATTGCTGCGAGATTGTGTTTGCAATTCAAATTGCAGTTATAGATGAAATAATCAACAATAGAGTGAACTAACATGATTACAACTTCCGGAACTGGATATATTGAGATGATATGGGAAAACTTAATTTAACTTAATTGTTAGTTTGCACTCTAGGAAAAGATGGTGTTTACTAGAGATGCCATTCTTATTTAGATTATTTTCTGGAAAAGGTTTTAGAAATGCGGCCATTACCACTTTCGTGTTTGCAAAATCGAGCAACATTTGCTCAAATTTCGTCTTTACATAAAAAGTTGCTTATTAAATCGCATAAAAAAGTTACCTCGTAAAGAATATTTTATAATCATCTTGATTTGCAAGCATCTGGAAAATGCATTTCAATTGGCATCATCAATTGATAACTTTTATAACTGCAATATTTTTTTGTTATTTACGAACATCGCGCAGCTGATAAAGCTTTTAGTGCTAACTACGTTTCTATACAGTTTTAGCCATTCATTTATTTATTTATCTTTTAGAGATTTTCTGCTAATTTTAAATAAATAAAAATTTCATTGCTAACTCTGCCAAATATTTTTATCTTACACTAAAAATATTTAGTAATTATTTACGATTTAAAGTTTTTCGATTTAAAATAGCAATATTTTGTCATTTAATAAAGCTTTTAATTATGCTACTAAAGAATAGTAGTTGTAGATTTCGAACTGTCTTTTATAATTTTTATTTATTTATTTTATATGTATATTTTGCTACGTTGCTGTTAAATTGCAGTTTATATATTTAGATTTATTGTAGATATTATATTATGCAATAGATACCCCCAAAACGTCTTATACTGAAAACAATTAAATAATTTTTAGGAAACAATAAATCTAAATTTAAGTAATTTTTTTGCCTTTGCATTTTTTGTGACAAATCTTAACTATTATCCACATTAGAATCCTGTATGTGTTGGATTACACCAATGTGAATCCAAAAATCATGCATGCAGTGAGCTCGAAACCGTACACAATTTAACCAGAAATACGACAAGAAGGAAAAAAATTAATCAATATAATTCATTTTTTTAGTAATCATCTATATTTGAATCTTTTAGAAAACATAGTTATATTGACGCCTTCTACAGTTATCTGTTTCAAAACTGTCAGAATTTTATAAATAAATTACTTTGAATGATATATTCAATTGAATAATTTTAAAACACATAACACAATTGAAAAACTGTTTTAAAAAAACCATTCCCTTAGACCGTTATTATATTTTTGAAAGGAAATTTTATTTAATTTCAAATGTTAACTATGGATGAAAACATTGTCGCTTCTCATTAATTCTGAAGAATTTTCTCTCAACTAGAAATTGTCATGAAAATTAAGTATTGTTTATTCAATATTCTTTATCAAAATATATTCTTTATGTTCATATTCTTTGTGCATACTCAACAAAATGTATACTTTAGTGCCCTTCTTAAATGCATATCCATTTCCTTATGTTTCGACAGGTATAACATCATTAAAAAGCATTTGAAACTATCTTATCCTGTCGGCCGTAATGTGATGGAATATTTTTGACTGTCCCTGTATTTAAACTATACATACGATTTTACTAAAATTTGAAAAGACTCAACTCAATTTTACAACAAATGTATATTTAGAATTTCAAACGATTTGGTTGAGTAGTTTTTGTGTTGTTATATGCGGATAGACAGACGGACTATAGATGCTACGTATTTATAACTACGAACACACCTAAAAACAGTTAAATTTTAAATCGCATACCGAAATCAAAAACGCATTGACTGCAGTTATTACCTCAAAAAAGTATTGTAACTTATTTTTTTATGTATCCCTGTAAATGACCTAAAATTGCTATGAGTGTCCTATGTTCTAACGAAATTGTAGTGAAATCCCGAGATTGTATCGATTTCAATGTGTTTGCAATAGCTTAATGTCATTAAAATACTCTGTAAATGATCTTTACTATAGACTATGATATAATAGAGATTTTTTGGGTACCTCCGTAAATGAACTATTAACTCCGCATACTTAACATGACTAATACATGATACTAAGTACATGAATACTAATCATGACTAATGAACCCTAAATGAGGTTTACCAATTGCATCAAAATTCGAGTATGTTTATGGGAGTTAGAGCGTTGAAAGCAGGACAGGCAAATTGAATGCATATACGTATTTCAATTTTGTTTGAAAATGTTAAAAAGCAGCAATTTCAAATTGCTTACTTGCATGTAATAGACTCATTCCATCTACTTGCTCAGTACATATTTTATTTCCATAACTTCAATACACTCTAAAAAAAGTGTGTAAATTTACACTCAAAAATGTGTAAATCGATGATACAAAAACGACATGTCTATATGTGTAATTTGGTGTGTAAAATACGCCAAATGTGTAAATTTCAAAATACACATTTTAATGTGTAATTTGATGACAAGTCTAAATGTGTAAACATTATCTGATAACTCCTGAAATACACGCTTCAATGAGTAAATTGCTGGGAAACACACATATTTCTGTGTAATATTTTTACAGATATTTCTGTGTAATATTCAGTTTTTGCACACATTTCTGTGTGATACTTTTACATATATATTTGTGTAATATTCAGTTTTTGCACATATTTCTGTGTATTAGGGAAATACACATAATGTTGTGTAACATACAAAATGCACAGATTTGTGTGTAATATTCTGTTCTTACACGTATGTCTGCGTAACAAGCAAAATACATAATTTTGTGCAGTATTTAAAATACACAGATTTTTGTGTATCTAGTTTTATCCTATACTTTGGAGTGTAAAATGTGAATTAAGTGTTTTCATTACCGAAAAAAAAATGCATGAAGGACGATGTGTTCTTTCCTTTTAACAGATTTGTAGTCTAAGTAATCGAAAACAAGATCAAAAATCACTGTACGTTCAATCTGAAAGAAAGTTATAATTGCTTCTGTGTCTGTAATTGGATTTGGTGTAAACATTTGAATTTTTCGGACTAGGTTAAAAAACTATTTCTTCTGAAATCAAATGACATTTTTTTAGAGTTTTTATTTATTTTTCTTGTAGTTTTTGAATGCAATACGCTTATAAAACGTATTCAATTAAAAAATCACAAACGAAAAACCATGAATTGAAATCCATGAAAAGCTGTCTTTTGTCATCGGTAGAAAATGAAATAAGAAATGTATAGCATGTAAAATAATGAAAACTCGAAGTTTTATAGCAAAATATATTATACACACGCTGAAATACATAGTGTTTAAACCGAATAATTATTTTAAATGCTATATAATGTTAAAACTGCAAATATTTACTCTAATGTTAGAATATGTGGTTTTAAACATGAAGAAATGATTTAAAACACAAAAATAATAAATTATTTTTTTCCAAATTTGTAATAAGCAGAAAATAACACACTTCTCATCCATATTATAATTTTCAAGTGTTAAATTGTAAAATAAATGAAATTACCTTTGAAAAAAATCTGTTCTGGGCTATCTCTAGCCGTTTTAATTTTACAAAATTCATTTTAGCAATAATGATCTAAAACTGCTCAACTGATCAAACTCACTATCGTCGTATGTTGAGAATTCTGAAAACATATGTGGCAAAAATTCTATGATGGATGACAGCAGTAATAAATAAGACCCCCGATTAAGGGTGTATTTCAATACAAATTGTCTTTTTTCTGATTTATTTTTAAATTCGTTTTATAAATGAAGTAATAATAACTTTACATATGTTAATACATATTAACATTTTAAAATTTACGTAGATAAATATAAATGAATTTATGATATTCATTCATTGATGTGGTTTTCATTGAGTCTATGGGCATTTGATTCATTTTTATATTCAAAATATCTCCTCAGGAAATTAGTATTTTTAACTTCTGCTTTTTCAGTGTTCTTTTGTTAAAGAATGCATTTTTTTCTTAGTGTTCAAAATCTTTCTAAAATCCATGCATAATTTTATATGAATTGTTAAAATGTTAATTCCAGCTCGTCAGTATTTAAAACATAAAATATTAAATTAAGCATAAGTTTTAGAAAGATTTTGACAGCTAAGAAAGAGAGAGACATCCTTTAAGAAGAGAACACGGAAAAAAGAAGATAAAAATATTAATTACCAGAGAAGATGTTTTGAATATAAGAATGCATCAAATGCCGATAAATTAAGCATTACCGAGGGGAAATTCGGCCACTGAGTGACCAGCCGCCTTAACGACTAGTACGACAATGCAGTTTTGCCCATTGGAGATACCAATTTTTTCTCGATTTCGTTTCTCCATCATCTCCAAACATTTCTAGCAGGGCTCCTATGGGTCTCTTTACTTTCAGGTCAAATATCAATATTCTTTTATAGGAAAATAAATCTAGGTTAAATGTGCCAATTTTTTCCTGATTTAATGAGATATTTTCTAAAAGAAAATACTGGTAATGAAGCATTTAAATGGTCTGAGAACTCAAGGACCCGTACAAACCATGTCCTAGGCTCTAAAGATTTGTTGGAGCCATCGTGCTAACTTTCTGGCCACTTAATTTCATAACTCAATGGATTGAGATCAGGCCATAATTTTGAGAACTTTTTGCTTCTCTTGTGATTTCAAATAATTTAGACATAACCTAGATGTGTACTTTGGTTTGTAATTTTTGCCGAAAAATGAGTATTCTGCTAAGACCATGGAAGGTCATGCAAGTAAAATTATAACTTTTATCATGTAATGCTGTTTACTAATGATCTACTTAACAATAAAATAAATTTCGAAATTTTAACTTTGTTAGTAAATAAAAATTACTTTAAAATGTGTCCCAGACTCCCTCAAGTGATATTTAAAGAGAGATAAGAAAGATTTCACATTCAGACACACAAACTAATTTGCAAAACAGCACGAACCTTATAAAATGGAGTCGTTCTAAGAGAACAGTAAAGTATGGAAATTTTAATTCACATTTTAATAAAAAGCATATTTTCAGAAAATGTTTAATTGACTCATTTGGATGCGTTTAAAAATATAAAATAAGAACGAAGTAAATATTTTTAAAATAATTTTAACTGCGTATGATCATTTATACAATGATCAATAACATTGTATTTGGAGCAATCTATACAAATATTATAAAGAAGTAAAGTTTGTTCATTTGCTTCTTCGATCGAGTTTATCTCCGAAACTTTCGAATCAATTTCAAATGAAATGTTATCAAAATGATGGTGTTCATCCCTGTTCCAACACATGCTATATCTGATGTGCATGCTACACTGTTAAAACTAATGGTGACACATTGCACCTTTTAGGGGTGAAAGGCTTGTCTCACTGGTGACACCCCTAGAGGAGCTAAAATGGCATCCTTAACCAGGGTGAAAGGATGGCACCCCTAATCCAGGGTGTTTCAGGGGTGGAAAGGACGGCACCCCAGGGAAGAATAATGGCACCCATTATAAAAAGTGTTCAATAGGGTGAAACGATGGCACCACAGGGTAGAATAATCTCACCCCTTATCCAGGGTGCCCCATGAGGTGAAAGGATGGCATCTCAGGGGAGAGTAATGGCACCCCTTAACCAGGGTGCCCCAGGGGGTGAAAAGATGGCGCCTCAGGGGAGAGTAATAGCACCCCTTATCCAGGGTGCCCCAGAGGGTGAAAGGATCGCATCTGAGGGGAGGGTAATGGCACCCCTCATCCAGGGTACCTTAAGGGGTGAAAGAATGGCATCTCAGGGGAGAATAATGATACCACTTATCCAGGGTGCCCCAGAGGGTGAACGGATGAAACACATAATCTAGTAGGCCCTGTGGCATCCTACAAGAAAAAGCACTCACAATCTATGGCCCACAGTTGCAACCCCCCCTCCCCCCACCCTGCTTGTCAAGAAATTGTATTGGTTTGAATCATGAAATACAAAAAGTTTACCCATTTTTAAATTGAATTCTGCAGAGAAAATTATCATGATCAGTCAATATTTTGAGTCTTTTTTTTCTTTTAGATTGATGGAATATTATATTTTTAAACTCATTATCAGGTGTCCAAAGAAAAATTGTAGCATATTTTTGTAACTCAGAGAGGGATAATATGAACTACAAAAATAATCATAGAACGGCAGAGAATTCAAACTTTACTTTCATTTACATGGAGAGTATTTTAAGAAAAATTCAAAATTTTAACTTTTATACAGTCTTTGCATTTCAAAATCACCAATCATAAGTCATCACTATTGTATTGTTAGTCATACCCAAAAGGTTTTGTTAGAATAAATCGCAAAATTTACACAACCTCTACACCTATTTTCTGCCTCTAAAAATCACTGAGTTAGAGTCAAATATTGTGATTTTGTCATGCAATTTGAAGCCTGATTTTCAATTTTATGTTTTGAAGTTCTTGTAAAATGAAATAAATCATGATTTTTGACTGTCTCTAACTCATATGTTTGGATCAAACTTTTTGGGTATGTTTAACCCTCTCACTGACAAGCCCGTCTATAGACGTTCCCTAAGCTCCAGGTTTCACTGCAATGCCAGCGATAATTAAAGTGATATAACTCAGTTGATTTAATGGATTTTTAATACATTGTGCAATGGTTAACACACTCAAGGATAACATTCATATTCGTAAATAAGATTTTTCTATAATTTTGAAGAATCATATTTTTTTAGCAATCAAAACAAAATGCTGAGAAAACAACATTACAATTTTGCCCTTTTGCAAGACTGTCAGAGGGTTAAGAAAGGGCCAGTGACTATTTTTGTGACTGGGCATTTTAAGATGCAGGAACATTATAAAAATTTTATGTTTTTTGACTCCAAAATAAGAGAAAGTACAAATTGAATTATCTATCTTCATATGAATATTTTTATAATTTTCTTATAGTTTCAGAAGTAACCATCTTTTTTGACACATAGTATATTGCTTGGCATGTATTTTCATTATTTTATATACAGGGCAACTGAAAAGTATGGGGACACAGAAAAATGCTATATCCTGTAAAATATATGCCATAATTTAATAATAAAAAAAATAAAGGAAATTACAATATTTTAACAAATTGTTCACTGGCTTGATATTTATTTTTTACACAAGTTTGAAAACGAAAGATCACAGAATTGACAGTCCGCTGCAGTTATTCTGATTTAAATCATTCTATGCCTTGATAATTTCGCATCACATACAATGCAAACTGGGGATTTTCTATTTCTAGCTTTTCTACAGAAGTCAAGTTAGTTAAGATCTGATTGTTCGAAGGCAATACACCTGTTATTAAATATCCACGCAGATGGGTGTTGAAGGTCAATGTTGTTTTAGCTTCCTGTGAAGGCCCCAATACTGCTTTAAGTTCCATTAAAATTATTTTGCTTCCATGAGGCGAACACTTCGTTGAACATATTAGTTGCTGATCATTTTGATGGTTGTGAACTTTTCGGAGAATTAAGATTTTCATATAATAGAAGAAATGCTACAAAATTTTAAAATAAGCATTTCTCAGATTTTAGTTGTGAAATGTCAAACAACGCACCAATATTTTTTCAGCTACCCTGCTGTATTTAATTAAAAAAATGTAAAACACAAATTAGATAAGAATATATAATAAATGCTGTGTAACTTTTAAATTAGTAAGAATACTTCATATTCTTTAAAATTCTTCCAGAAAGTTAGCCATCAAGCTATGAAATGAATTATAGCAAATAAGTTCATTTTATGGTTGTGGTAAAATCACAGATGAAATTGAGTAAAAAAAAATAATTTTTACAATATATGTAGTACTTACCTTTATAGTGAACTTATGCAAATCCATATTTTATAGCATATATCCACACAGGATTAGAAATTAAGAACTGTATGTAAGGTGTCAAAATAATGCCTACAATTTTTTTTCGATGTGCCAACTGCATTTCATATTTTCTTATTTCTTTTCACAACCATGTTAATAGTAATAATATTGCACTGCATATTTAATTTTAATGTATTGAAGGGAAGTGGGGAGGAAACTTTACTAAACAAAATAAAAACTGACTTTCCATAAGTATGAAACCTGATTAAACTACAATATTTGGATTCTGGAAAAACTTATTCTTTTTATAAAGCTAATATGCATACAAAACAGATAATCAAGCAAATATGTCCACAGAGAGAAAATATGAGCTTTATATACAACTAGGGATAAGCTAATTTTAAAAAAATCTGAGAGTAACAGTACATCAGAAAATAAAAAGTTAGCAAATAAATGAATCTTTGGTTGCCAATTATGGTGTGGCATTTAAAACATTTCCAAATCACTCATATTTTTTTTGTTTGTTTGAGGAAGGGAATACAAAAATTTTAAAACAATTTTAATACAGTTTTTTATTTTAGGAACATATAAGGATGCAGACATATCTCATAATAAAAGAAAATCTTGTTTGCAGGGGTTTAATATTCAAGGACCAGTTTTATCAGTCATTGGTGAAAGTGAAATTAACTTAGAGGTTATTGAAAGGTTCAAAATTCTTAAGACACGTGCTGATGTCATGGTGCAGAGGAGGGGGGATGTATGCTAAAATACAAATGAAAGCATTTGCTAAACAAAAATTAAAGAAAGATAGCTATCAAGATTTGACGACTAGGAATAATTTTTCAATGATTTAGTTTCATTTGACGACTAACGACTGCTGATTTCTAGTCCTGTATCCACATCAAAACACCTTCTGCCAAATTGTTTTTATATTTTGACTTATTGCATCTGAAATTTTAATCCAAAGAGTAATTATAATGAAAGGAATAAAACACTGAATTAAAAAAACAACCTTTTAGTTCAAATAATCTTTTTATTGTAAACACCAAGAATGTAATAAATTATATTAAACAAAGACGCAACACTGTGTGGAACTGATGCCACTGAGAAAAGTTTGAAGACATAAGTATCTAATAAAAATGAAAAAAAATTAAATTGGCTTTTGCTATAGTTAACGTTAAACAACCAAAATAATTCATACCACAAAGTAACTAAGCTTATAAAATTATCAGTTTTTCTAATTAACTGTTTATATAAAATTAATACATAGTGTTAATTATTAAGCACACACTACACAAATTATTCCATAGGCACTGATTATATTAAAAAACACTTTATTCAAAGAATAACACTCACTCGCAGCTCACTGCTGCATTATCGTCTGCATTTATCTCAAAAACAATTTTAGAATAAAAACAGAAAAAACACTTCACTTCTCTTCAGTTTCTCAACACTGACATTTTAATTTAGGTAGCACGGTATCGTCTGCCTACATGGAACATACCGGCTCCCATTGACATGTTTCACATTCAATAATAACTCTTTTTTTTACTAAGTACACTAATTACACAAATAAATACAAAAGTTCACTATATATGTTACTTAAATATAAAATTGAAAGGAAAAACAATATAACTCTCACACACACACACATATATATATATACACACTTTTTTTTAAGTACTATGGGTTTCAGGCATAGGTAAAATACATATTTTACTAATCGATCTTTTAAAAATTCCATTCTGAGTTTTTACCTGAACTACGCGAATTTTCTTATCATTACCATAATATACTTCAATAATTCTGCCTAAAGGCCACTTATTGCTTGATATATTTTCCTCTACTAACTTAGATCTCCTATTTTTACATTATCCTTTTCAAATCTCCACTTACCCCTCTGTTGTAATTCACTTAAATAATTATGGTGCCATTTGTGCCAAAAAAGTTGTACAATTTTAGTTATTCTTTGCCATTTTTTTAGGCGATTTTCTCTTATATTGGTTAAATCAGGCTCAATAATGACATTTAATGGTCTGTTTATAAGAAAATGAGCTGGAGTTAGGACTCCAAAATCATCTGCGTCATCTGATAATGGACTCAAAGGCCTCGAATTTAATATTCCCTCTATTTGTATCACTACTGTAAGAAATTCCTCATAAGTGAGATTAGCATCTCCCACAATTCTCTTAAAATGAAATTTAAAGGATTTTATTGCGGCCTCCCAAAGACCCCCGAAATTGGGTGATCTGGGGGGAATAAATTTCCACTCAATGCCTTCACTAGACAAATATGCTGCTAATTTCTCATCAGGTTTACTTACTAATTCATAAAAGACTAAGTGTTTTATCTGCCCCAATAAAATTTTTTGCATTATCAGAATACAATTTGGCACATTTACCTCTGCGTGCTATGAATCTTTCAGTGCCGCAATAAATGATTCGAAAGTTAAATCTGAAACAATTTCTATGTGTATAGCCTTAAATACAAAACAAACAAAAATACAGACATAAATTTTTTGTTAGATGGTCCTACGTGCATAACCAATTTTGATCATAAATGGCCTACACAGATCAACACCCGAAATATTAAAGCAATAGTCTAATTGGACTCTATCCCTGGGCAAATCGCCCATCAATTGATTTGCAATAACTGGTTTAGCTTTAAAACATGGAATGCACTGATGAACCACCTTTCGACACATTGCACGACCATTTATTGGCCAAAATTTATTTCTTACTAAGGATAGTAAAGTTGACGCACCAACATGCAAATATTTCTTATGATAATAATTTATAACAATTACAGTAAATTTATTACTCTTTGGTAAAATAGCTGGGTGCTTTTTTGAAAAATTTAAATTACTATTATTTAACCTGCCACCAACCCTTAAAATTCCAAATTCATCTAAGTAAGGGTTGAGGCCTTTTAACTTGCTACTCTGACTTACCGATCCTTTAGTCTGAAGACTATGTATGTCGGTACTGAAGGCTTCATTTTGCACTAATTTAATTAAATATTTCTCTGCGAATTCAAATTCTGAAGTACTCAAGGGTCCATTACACTTATAAAGAGGCATACCTGCATTCATCACAAATCTGAAAATACAACTAAGAATACACACAATCGTTAAATAATTATTACTAAGATTAATCAAGTTATTTACAAAACAATTATCGGTAATATTATAATTTACAACATTAAATTCATTAACGGTTTTAACATTAATTTTGAGCTCTTTATTGAACTCATCATTTGTTCCTGGTATGGTTATTGTACGTTGAGGATAATCACTGTTCTGTAGAAATGAAGATCCCTTAAACAGTTTTTTAACAGTCATCTGTGCTTCAGGTTTACCTGAATCATCACGAGGAACAGCTCTCTTAGGCTCCACTTCACGGCCATAATCTTTATGAGGTCTACCAGCTTGAGCATCATCAACCATATGGGCACGTCTAAATGTCACAAAGTCAAATCCACGTGATCTGCGTTTATTGCGTTCCCTCCTCACAACACAATCAACAATTTCATCCCATTGTTCAAAATGAGATTTGAGTGACACTTCTGTAGTTTTATAATTGAGTCCACCAATAAATAATTTACGGAAATGTTCTGCTTCAACTTCATTATTAAAATTATACCCTTCTTTATATGTCAGTGAAGGATTTTTATCACTTGTACACCACTTATGGAGTCTCATACCTTCTTTATGCATAATCGCTATGAGCTGCCGCTGCAACTCTTTGGCTACTTCAAGCGTAGGTGCACCGCACAAAATATCATCCATGTAAATATTTTCTCGAAGAACCGATGCTGCCATCGGATAATTATCTCCTTCATCAATCGATAGCTGGTTGAGAGTTTTCATTGCTAAATAAGGCGCACTAACCGTACCGTATGTAACGGTCTGTAGTTCAAAAATTTTAGGCTCTTCTTCGAAATTATCGTTCCACAAAATTCTCTGCAATGCGTGCTGACTAGGATCAATATTGATCATTCGATACATCATTTGAATATCCGCAGTCAGTGCATAAGTATGCTCTCGAAAACTAACTTATTGAATCGTGAATAAACCATTCTGAATAACACCGCCATTATATTGCAATGAATTAAGTGATGTGCCATTTGTTGTTGTGGCAGAACAGTTAAATACAACTCTCAGTTTTGTGGTGGACTTTTCTGGTCTAAAAATGCCATGATGTGGAGCATAATACACGACGTCAGGTTCTTTCACTTCTTTAACCTGTTTCATATGCCCCAACATTTCATATTCATTTAAAAAATCTTTATACAATTTGAAGTATTTCTTATCTTTTGATAAGCGAGTCCACAGCGATTTGAGTTTTTTAAGAGCAAGCTCCCTAGATTGGCCTAAACACGAAGGATTTTCCTTTAAAGGCATTTTCACCACGTATCTCCCTTCCTCATTTCTCCTATGCGTGCGCGCAAAATGTTGCTCACATATCTCAAATTCCTTACTTTTTGATAACTCTACTTCGACGTTTTCAACTTCCCAAAACTTTTTTAATGTTTGGTTTAAATCTTCCTCCCGAATTAGCCCACAATGAACTTTTACATCACTTTCCTGCTCTATGCATCCACTAGCCACATACCCAAATACGGTATTTTGCAAAAGTAAATTTGAACTCTGAGAATATATTTGTCCCGGTCTTAATAACTCATAAAATATTTCTGCCTCCAACAACATATCAATTTTATCAGGGAAATTAAATCTATAATCTGCTAATATAGTTAAATCTGGTACTTCAACATTTATGTTAACCACTTGTTGCGGAATTAAATCTGTAATTTTCCTTACTACTAGCATAGTCAATTCTCTTTCAAAACTTTTATCTCTATTCGCGATTTTTGTATTTACGGAGCCCTTTATTGTCATAGAAGTGTCATCCAAACATGAAATTAAAGTATTCGTTTTATTAAGTCTAAGCTGCAATCGATTAGCACACTGTGAAATAATCAAACATGCTTGTGAACCGACATCTAGTAAGCATCTAACTTCCTGCCATTCCGAGAACTTATCTTTAATGAGGATACGCGCCGTACTTAATAAAACGGATTTTGTTTTATTTTTCACAAAACTAGAGGCGACAGTCTGACTCGGAGGGTAGGAAAGGATTTCCTCGGGTTGTGAATTTTTTATTCCTGCAGCCGATTGTAACACATGACCAACATTTTTATTTTGATTATTTAATTCCTTTTCTTCTCTAGAAAAATGCATTAGCTCAGAATGCGGTAGGTTACATCTAGCACAATTTTTAGACTTACATTTCTGTGCGCAACAATTATAATTTAAACATTTGAAACATGCTTTATTTAATTTCACAACTTCTACTCTATCTTTAATGGACAGTTTTTTGAATTGCGGACAAGAATGTAAACCGTGATATTCATTAGATTTACACAAGACACATTTGACATTTTTTGTTTCCGAAAAAAATATATTTGAAGCGCTCCTTTGAGGCCGATTTTGAAATTTATTTGTCGCTATACGTTTATTTTCATTTATCGTGTTTCTCGAATACACATTTCATTCAGCTTTAGATTTATTTTTAATCGACAAAAAAAATATTGCATTCTCTTCCTAGTTGCTGTGGTTTAAAATATGACTCTGATTGTTTAATTGCGATATGATTCATTAATTCGCGATCTAAAGAACTGAAAATTTTATCTGAAACAATCAGATCGCATAATGATTTAAAATCATTTACCTCACGCAAATTACAGTAATACTGAAAAATTGAACTCAGCCTAGCTGCAAATTGAACGTAACTTTCCGACGGTAATTTTTGCGCACTCTTGAAATTGTTCAAACATTCTTGTGCAGTAGGTTGAAATTCCCTTAACACTATATTTTTCAATTTATCATAACTAATCAACTCTTCCTCTGATAAATAGATCATTAAATTGCTCGCTTTTTCGCCGAGAATATTTAACAGAATTTCGGCCTTAAACTCTTCAGGTACATTTTTAGTTCGAAAAGTTTTCTCAAGAGATTGAAAAAAAAGATTAAATGACTCAGCTCTCGTTGGTAAAGGAATAGTTAAAGTTTTAATACTTTTAATAAAACTTTCCAAGTTATTGTTCCCTATTTCCGTTTCCGATTTTTCTGTTACGGACGGCAAATTTTCCCGAGCCTCTTTACGCAATTTGGCTATTTCTAATTCTTTCTCTAACTGAGCTAATTTAATTTTTTCAAATTCCGAATTTTGGGATGGTTCTTTACGAATATTTGCTAATTCTAACTCTTTTTCTAATTGCGCTAATTTAATTTTTTCTAATTCTAATTTTGTTTTCTCAGTTTCTGTTCGTGATTTATACTCCTCAACAACCGAATTAACGATGCTTTTTAATAACTGCTCATTTGAGTAATATTCACTATTCTCTATAATATTTCTTAAATCAATAATTTTACTACTTTCAGGAGCAGTTAAACCCAATTCCTCAACTACAAGCTTAAGCTCGTGTTTATTTAGATTATTAACAACAGACATAATTAAATCAAAATAAACTAAAAAATTGCTCTTACCTCACTCAAATCGCTGCGAAATTCCGAGGAAGACTCATTATAATTCTTAAATTTATCATCTTAAACACAATATTTCACTTGTTCGTGCACGATATTATTAGAAGATTCTCATGTTGAACGTTGACAGATCTATAATCGAACTCTTAATATAACATCAACACATAGTTCAAATTCCATGATTTTTCACTCTCATAAATAATTATTTTCACCTTACGGCTCGGCGGTCCATGTTAATTATTAAGCACACACTACACAAATTATTCCATAGGCACTGATTATATTAAAAAACACTTTATTCAAAGAATAACACTCACTCGCAGCTCACTGCTGCATTATCGTCTGCATTTATCTCAAAAACAATTTTAGAATAAAAACAGAAAAAACACTTCACTTCTCTTCAGTTTCTCAACACTGACATTTTAATTTAGGTAGCACGGTATCGTCTGCCTACATGGAACACATAGCATGAGTAATTTAACAAGTTGCTTGAGTTGCGGAGCACAGTAACAGGTTGAAACACAGAAATTTCTGCACCTTCTTCATGATAAAGAGTCGGAAACTTTTCTTGTATCAAGCATGGTAATGTAAGTACTATAAATGTAAGTTCACTATCTGAAATAATAATAATAACACATTAAGGAAAACACACAACAAGGCAGTCCAATTAAAATGTATCATCAAAGTACAGCAAAAATGGTAGATAAACAAAAAAAGAAAGAATAAAATTTAAATAAAATTAAAATTATAGCTCACAAGGCTATCAAAGCCTGACAGCTAATGTGCCCGTAGGTTCTGTATGTAACGTGATAACTCTTTATATAAATATCAGATTTGCTTCAAATTTTATATGTAGGTTCATTCTGATAAGGTTCTTCACTGATTAGCATTGGAGGTTCATTGGTTGAATATGAAGGGGGGGAGAAGAGAGTGCTACCCTCCTTAATTTATATAAATATGCAGAAATCAAGGAGAATTATCACATTTTCTTCAAATTTTGTTAATAGGTTCACTTTGATAAGGCACTTCCCTGATTAGTTTTAGGTATTCAATGGTTAAGTATAAAGAGGGATGGCAGTTAATCCACTGTCCAATAACTTACAGTTGATTTCTTTTATTTTTGAAGGGCATTATTCTTTGAAATAAGAGTATAATATACAGTTGTATGTATAGCCTGCGAGTTCAATGCCATCAGTTTAACTGGGCACTTTCCTCTTTATTGCCTATTTTCGGACAGCACGAGAAAATTACATGACCAACTCATACTTGTCATTCAGATATTCTTTTCCTGTATTATCATTAAGAGTTACAAACTATTTACATTATTAACCATATTTACAAAACATATTTTGCAACAAAGTGTCTATTCCAGATTAGCAACGAATTTACCTAACATGTACAGGTATTCCATACCAGTAATATAAATAAAAAAATGAGGAATTTTATTCAAATTTATTAGTACGCCCCTATTATGTATCCTATATTGACATTAATCAATGAATATATGGATACAACCCCTCGTGTTTTTCCTTCATTTTGGGAATACGAATTTTCAATGTATTCTATTGACGATTATTTTCAAAATTTTCAAGATGTGATTTTGCGACCTTTCACAAAAGTTGCTCTATACATTTGGCTAACATAATATGCAAATGAAATTTTGATATCTTTGACGCATGCGCAGTGAAAAATTATTTAGTAAACCTACTCAATATTCGAACAATTTTTATTATTTTTTAATTCTGATTACAGGGTATTGTGTGCAATGTTGTTTGTCACATTTTCTGAAAAGAATGTTACTTTATATTAAGAACTCTTCAAATTATAAGCAAAAATCTTGGGTAAATTTGAGGCTGTTTTTCGGATTCGTAGAAAACCTTAATTTTTCTCGAGTATACATGCTACTAATTCGAGTATACATGCTATCGACATAAAAATGAACACAGTTTATTACAATAAGCCACTTAACCATAATCTACAGTTTGAGCGCTTTTGCTACATTAGTTTTGACAGGGTTCTCCAAAAGCTATTCATTCTTTTTTAATTTGTTGACGGTCCCCTATTGGAGTTTCGGAATAAAACCTTCAGGGAAATATATGACTTGTACTACACTACCTGGCCATTGATTATCGTCCACTTGCGATTTTAGACATTTTATTAAATATCTAGAAAAAATACATAATAGTACAGGTCATATATTTCCGTGAAGATTTTTTCCAGAAACCTTATAGGAGACTGTCAACAAATTAAAAAATAATGAATATCTTTTGGATAACCCTGTCAAAACTAATGCAGCAGAAGCGCTCAAACTGTAGATTGTGATTAAATGGCTTATTGTTATAAACTGTGTTTATTTTTTTATCGATAGCATGTATACTCGTAGAGAAATTAAGGTTTTTATAAAAATACTCCCAAATTTTTCCAAGATTTTTGCTTATAATTTGCAGAGTTCTTAATATAAAATAACAATATTTTCTGAAAATCTGACAAACAACATTGCACATAATTCCCTGTAATCAAAATTAAAAAATAACAAAAATTGTATGAAAGATGAGAAGGTTTACTAAATAATTTTTCACTGCGCATGCGTCAACGATATCAAAATTTCATTTGCATATATGTTAGCTAAATTTATAGAGCAACTTTTGTGAAAGTCGCAAAATCATAGCTTGAAAATTCTAAAAATAATCGTCAATATAATAAGTTGAAAATCCATTGTTCCCAAAATGAAGCAAAAAAAATGAGGGATTGTATCCAAATGTACTAGTAAGTTCCGTATTGTGTATTCTATATTGACACTAATCAATGAATATATAGATACAACCCTTCTTGTTTTTGCTTCATTTTGGAAATAACGGATTTTTAAGTGATTCTATTGACGATTATTTTCAGAATTTGCAAGCTACGATTTTGCAACTTTCACAAAAGTTTTTCTATACATTTAGCTAACATAATATGCAAATGAAATTTTGATATCGTTCACGCATGCGCAGTGAAACATTATTTAGTAAACCTACTCATTTTTCATACAATTTTTATTATTTTTTAATTCTGATTACAGGGTATTATGTGCAATGTTGTTTGTCACATTTTCAGAAAATATTATTATTTTGTTTTAAGAACTCTGCACATTATAAGCAAAAATCTTGGAAAAATTTGTGAGCATTTTTATAAATACCTTCATTTCTCTACGAGTATACAGGCTATCGACATAAAAATGAACACAGTTTATAACAATAGGCCACTTAATCACAATCTACAGTTTGAGCGCTTTTGATGCATTAGTTTTGACAGGGTTATCCAAAAGATATTCATACATTTTTTAATTTGTTGGCGGTCCCCTATAAAGTTTCTGGAAAAAATCTTCACGGAAATAGATGACCTGTATTATATTGTTTATACACTGAGAGTTTCAGGATATTTCCTCATGTATTTTTCTAGATATTTTGAAAAATGTCTAAAATCGCAAGTGGACGATAATCAATGGCCAGGTAGTGTATTATATTTATACATTAAGATTTTCAGGATAATTCCTCATACATTTTTCTAGATATTTAACAAAATGTCTAAAATCGCAAGTGGACGGTGATCTCTGGCCATATAGTGTATATCAGGAGCTTTAGGGAACTGGCTAATTCTTTATTTCCCCTTTTGCTATATGGGGGAAAGTCGGGTGAATAAGACTGTAGGTTTTTCACTTTGTGCATTATTCTAAACATTTCATCGATCGCATACAAGATGAAGCAATGGTAATCCATTCTTCAGTTTATAAAAAATATTGATATGCATAGACTTGCAAATGTATGAAAGAAAAAATTATTTCAAAAATCCAATTCAAATTTGATTTATTTGCTCTCAATATATTAAAGGCTTGTTTATGTATAAATGTAATAGTTTCCCTATTTATGGAACATTATACTGTATATTATTCATAATTTAAACTAAGCCTAAAGCAGCATTTTTGTTTGAACAAGAAGTTTAACACAAACAAGGAAGTGGCGAGGAATGGGACATGCCAGAAAAGGGATGAATGGGACGCGCCCAGTTCCTTTTTTTAATTAATAATAATGCGAATTGCTAGCATGCAAATTTTTTAGAGAATAATATATTAATTATAATATTGATAATATATGCATTCATACTTCAAAATGTAAATAAATTGATGATTATTTAAGGCGCGCTAGGCACAGAAAAAGACCCGGATGATAATGCAAAGTCTATGGGGGCGTTCTTTTCAAATATTTCGCCGAAATTTTAATATTTTTACTTGATTGCTTTGCACGAGATTGCTGAGGGCGATCCGCAATCGGCGTAGTTTTTACTTTTTCAGTTTTGGTTTCAGATTTTTTTTAAAAAAATTACTTTAACTTACGAAATTGGTTTAAACCGGTTCTGAAATTGAAACTATCGTTATACAAAAAATATAAAAGCAAAATCGAAAAAATAAAAACTAGGCCGGTTATGGATCATCCTCAGCTGTCTTTTTCAAAAGAATCATATAAAAATATTAAAATTTGAGTTAGGTATTTCAAAAGAACGCTCCTATAGACTTTTACTTTATCATCTTTACATTCTGAGTCTAGTGTGGGGCCTTAATGACACCTATGACAGAGAATCCTGAATTTTCATTCCAGTCATGAAGATACTGGAATTTTACATTGTGGCATATACATTATCAACTTACAACCTTTGTTTGATTGTTTACCTTACCGACACTATAGGTTATTTTGTGCCTTATAGCTTTTTTTTTATTATTGCTGTCCCATAACTCTTAATGAGGAGGTATGAGACACATTTTGAAACTTACGTTCTCTTTAAAATAAAATAGTATTTTCACGTTATGTTTTTATATTGTTCAGGGGGATTAAAAAGTGTTTTACCTTGCATGCTATAAATTGAATTTTTTCTTTTTGTAAAAAAAAAAAAAAAAAAAAAAAAAAAAAAAAAAAAAAAAAAAAAATCTTACTTTTGTAAAAAAAAAGTCCCACACCATCCCACTCTCCTCTATATAGATATTATATATTAATACACCAATTACATGAAAATAGAATTTTTATCAATAGTATTAAAATACAGTTTATTGTATATTTTTAGGTTTTTACCACCTTCTCCCCAGGTTTTTACCGGTAAAAAGACAACCCTGTTTATTGGTCTTGTTTCAGAACGGGTGGAATGAAAGATAGTTAAAAATTATGTCATTAGAAAAATGTTTAAGATTTATAAATGACAGAGCAAAAAACGCCTTTAAAACAAGATCTTCATCACCTGCGGAAAATTTTCACAGTTGTGTAAAATTACGATATAAGATTTTATTCATTGTTATATTTTTTGAACACACACTATTTCTGTAAACTATTCTGAAAGTTCAGTGGAGTAAATACAGATTGTTTTCCTTTTATAATTTGAATGTTCATGACTACAAATTTGTTATATCGGATGATGTTGATGATTGAGAAAGGGGTGGGGACTGATTACGGTCTAATCAAACTTAAATTACTATTATTGAAAAAAAAAAATATTTTATTTTATTTAACCATAAAATTCTGCTACTAAATAAGCTTTAATGCGAAAGAATACTTTCGAAAAAAAATGGGTATAAATCTGCATAGCCGATAATCAGATCATAAGGTTTATTCAATTCAATAGCCTAACATTTTCTCACCTTTTTGAAAGAAAATGAAACTAAAAGTATGAAAATGTGAAGAATTGGGAGTAAGAAAACATAATCGTAAACCCAAGATACCGCTAAATTCGGGTTTTTAGGCATTTCCCACCAAGGTATGACTTGGCTGACTAATAACGTTTTAATATGCAAATCGAGGTTTTATCCGTGATTTTTATCCTTAAATGAGATTAAATGATTGTCCGTGCTACCGCCTCCCCATCTAATCTTATTATGAAGATTATTTTGGAAATAATGGTGGTTAATAAGGAAAATATTAATAATGAAAACCCTGTAAATAAGTTTTGATTACTTTAAGATTTGCAAGTATTCAATTGCCTTAAATGAAAAAGTTACCCCCCCCCCCTCTCAAATAAAGACAAATCAGGTATACTGAAACAATATTAGAGAAGTTACGCGAGGCTGCAATATGGTGTGAATTAGCCTTTACAGGAGGGGTTCGGATAGCATCTATCCGACAATATACGCAAAGCTGGCCAGATGCTGTCCGAGATCCCGTGTAAAGGTTAAAATCAAAACTTCGAGAATAATATTAATTGCTTTTAACTGTATATAGACGCAAAAACATATTTTAAATGAAAAACTCTGACAAAAATTCCTGCTTTGACAAAAATTGTTACATAATTACTGTGAGCTGTCTGTCAGACCATTTAATCTGAAGATGAATAAAATGTTACATTAATTCTCAAAATACTATTTATGTATTAAACTTTATGTACAAGAATATTATAAATCAAATTCAGCTATTCAAATGTATTTAGAGGTAGTAATAAGATTCCAAACTAAAAAAAATTGACCAGTATCTATAGTTAAACTAAAAATTACAAGTTAAACTGTGAAACTTGAAAAACTCACGGTGTCTGAGACCACTAATAGCAGTTAAGGGTTAAATATAAACAGTTGAGTTTAAACACAAGGTAAAATGATCATAGAATATTTCGATTGCAACAAGATGCGTCTATAATAACTGATTTGGAATGAAAAAATATGTAAATATTTTTACAATCTTTCATTTCGCTCTAATTGTGCGCCCTTAGGATTCCCGTGCCTAGAGCAGTTTGCTCCAATTGCTCCTTGGATCTCGGTAGCTAAGGCCTCGATAAATGATTTAAAAATATTGACATGTAAACGAGAAATTGTAAAATAACTACCTCATAGGTTTAACATTAGCAAGCGGGTATTTTGGTGAGAGTGTAGCTTGTAGCTTCACATAATAAACTTAACAATCAATCATACTAACAAAAAAAATCTAATTTACTGTTTTTTATGACATTACTTATAGGGATGTACGATAAATGAACGTAACAATAAAATAAGATAAAATAAAGTTAAATCTTACCTTTAATCAGACTTTGCCCGGTTCACTGGTCGCGCAAATCGGATCGTTAAGTCCTCGTTGTTGTTTCATTGTAGCTCAGTGGTTAGTCCTCAATTAATATCGCCAATTTACACACTGCCATGTTTTGATTTGCTCACACCCGTAAACTTTACTTGCCGACACCGAAAGCAGAAAGACACGCATCATAGCGCATGCGCAAGTTGTCAGTCCCCCGATGAGGTGGTTACGAAGTGCATGGCACCTTATTTAGCTCCCATCATCCAGTAACAGATCTGTCGTCACCCCAACCGCATATTCAAGCTCCTGTGACACCTTAGGGTTCCAAATGGCACCGGTTTGTCACCTTTATTTTTAACAGTGTATTTAAGGAGAAATTGTCTAAAATGAAATACTGGTATTTAACATTTCCTGATCTGAAATTTCTATGACTTGTACGAATCGTGTCCTAATTTCTGGTGATTTGTTGGAGTCATCATATGAATTTTCTGTTTACTTCATTTCAAGAATTCTGAAAGGAATAGAAATCGGGCCAATTGCGTAAATCATATTATAATTTTAAAAACTTTTCCTTCGTTTACGTTTACATATAATTTAAACATAATTTATATGTGTACTTTGGTTTGTAGTTTTGTCTGAAAAATGAATATTCTGCAAGACCATGGAAGGGCATGCAGGTATCATGGAACGGCAGAATTTACTGACACACCATAGTATATTTTCTTATATATTGTTTGCATAAGTTATATCAAATCATCATCTTTTCCATCTATGGACATTTGATACATTTTTATATTCAAAATATCTCTTTGGCAAATTAATAGTTTTAACTTCTTTTTTCGGTATTCTCTTCTTAAAAAAATGCCTCTTTGTTTCTCAGTTGTCAAAATATTTGTGAAATCTACCGTAAAATGGGGTGAATCGGAACACTTTTCAAATTTAACTTTTAAAAAAGCAACAAATGATTTTTAAATTTTTTTATTGTTTTACTAGAAACTTCGGTCTTGTTTTATTCTTTACTTTTTAAGCAAAAACAAAACATTTACTGCTTATAAATATATTATTTATTTTTTTTATAATGTTCCGATTCACCCCGCTGATACGGGTGAATCTGAACAAATGTTATAATCTTTATTTATTCCGATTCAAACTTTGATAAGGTTAATAAAAACAGGTAATAATGATAAGGGAGGAATAGGAACATGTAGTTACTGTGAAATCAAGCCTTTATTTTAGATAAAAGCAAACATATGCCTTTTTAAAAGTTAGAAAACAACTTTGAAATCAAGAGAAATTAAAATTTATTTTAAGAAATTATATTCGAATCGCAGAAGTAGAATTTAATACAAATTCAGCTCTGTTCTGTGTTATCCTTTACTAGTAGTCATTGGGTAATTGAATCTATCGAGTAGCCCCAATCGCTGCATGTATTAATACGATCTACTAATACGCCCTCATTCCCAGCCCTGAGTACTGTTTGCATCCCTCTCTTGTTTAATTGGTTTTTCATTTTGAGATGTTTGTGTAATGTTGTGGATCTCAGAGAATAATTCTGTGCAGTTTATCTAACTAATTTGCTATTTTTAGATGCTTTTATTGTGTGTTCCATATCTGTTGGATTAGACGTTGACTTTTTTGTTTAACCAAGTAATTTCTTGGCACTTTTAAACTCTTCAGGTAATTAGAACAAACAAAATATTGTTACAATACATATTCCTACATATGTTTTCATATATTACATGAAACTATTACCGTATAGAAAAATAAACGATGAGGGAAAACGTGTTCCGATTCACCCCATAAATCTTAAACCTCTGATGTTACAAGCCATTTTTCATTTTTTCATTATGTAGTTTAGAAGTAAGTAGAATTTAACCCTCTCATGCATACGGGCCTCATATGAGGACAGATAATTATTGCATTACTAAGCAAAAAAATTTCGAGCATTCATTTATGGAGACCTGATTTTTGGAAAGATAATAGACAGCATGAAACACAATAATAAAATCATTTTAGAATGGGTCCTTCGTTCATCATAAAAAAGCTTTTTTGTGAATAATGAAAAATAATGAAAAATAATTTATGCATGAGAGGGTTAATACAGCATATCGTTTACAATATATCATTAATTAAGAATCCCTTCTCTTAGCTTTAGAATACGAAAAATACTGTAGTTACATACAAAGTTTTGAAGACGTTGAAAAAATGAGGTTTTTGAGGATCCTCTTGAAGTTTTTTTATATACCCCAGTAGTTGTGCAAACATGTCAAAACTGAATTTCCCAACTCTTAATGTTATTACCTCCTTATAAAAAAATTGGCATCTAAAAATATCATCACATATATTTATAATGAATTTATTTGTATGACCGGGAAGTTTCGTCCCTATTCACCCCATTTTACGGTAATAAATAAAATTGTAATACTAATAAGCAGGCAGAAATTTGCCCTACAAAATAACATAGCAGAACACATTCCATTAAATATTATAAAAGAAAAAAACTCAATGAAAAGTTCAGTTATAGAAATTGTAATTTTTTTATTAGAACCAGAAAATTTTAGTTAAAAAGGCAAAATATTTTATAAAAACAATTAAATGCTAATTAGGTTTTTCCATTAGTTAAATTATAAGAAAGACCTCACTATGAAACAATTTTATCAAATAGTTCTTACAAAATTCATGATTTTTAAGTCCAACAGGTCTAGGATTGTTATTAAAAATGCAATGTTTGGTGAATTTCTATACAGAAATTTATTAGACATAGATTATATTAACTATTTAAATTGCTCCCCCCCCCAAAAAAAAGTCCTAAATATGCTTAGTTGAAATACTAATTAATAAATCACACAACAAAAGTCTTTCAAAAACTTGAGTATAAAATTCATGTTTCTAGTATTGATTTTAGATTTTTGAAGAAAAATAATACTTAAAAATAAGTAATTATACAGTAGACTCCCTCAAATTCGCACAGCTTGGGACCAGAGGTTGTGCGGATTTTAGAATTTTGCGGATTTCTGGTCGTTGCTTTGTTTACATTTTTCAAACAGTAATTTGAGTGCAATTAATAGTGCAATCAGGACTATAATGAATGTTTATTACTTATTTTAAAATTTTATTATATAGTAAACTAAAATAATAAAAATATAGATAATTTTTAAAAAGATTAAAGTACTAATAGCAAAGGTCAAGTTAATAATCAATAGTGTATGATTAAATATTCATTATAAAGATTAAATGTATTTTTCCAAAATTATTCAACAAAACTTGCCTTATAAAAGCATATTATTAATTCACATTAAAATCATAAATTAAGGATTTTTTTTTCAAGTTTAGACTGGCTTAATAACCAAAATATCTTGATTAATGCATAAATATATTTGGTAAGAAGATTCTGATTACCAGTGATATCAGCAATATCTTGAATTTTTTCCAAAAAAATTTATTTTTCCTTCATGAAAAAAACATGAGTAGAGTATTATTAAGAAAATTACAAATTAAAATATATACGGAATTGATACAAAACTAAAAAAATCAAATTTTGTCCCAATATCCAAACTGAAAGTTTCATTGTTTACATCCATAAAATATGTGCAGATTTTAGAGAGTTACAGATTTCTGGTTTGCGGATTTGAGGGAGTCTACTGTATTACAATTTCTATAAAATAATCTGTTCAACAATAATGTTACAATGAGCGAATGTGTAGTAAAGTTCACAGATACACCAAAGTAATTGAAATGACAAGATGTTTAGAAAATGATCATGTTTGTGTCACTTTGACATTGTTATGGGCAGTTATTTACTCTAATGTTCTGGTATTCTGAGGGATGGTGCTATGCTCTTGCATGACAATGCCAGATACTCAAAAATTGGTGCAAAAGTTCAAGTATGAAGTTTGTAGCCACTTCCTACAGTCCAGATTTGGCACCCAGTGACTTTTTCCTTTTTCTGAAAGTGAAAAAAAACCTTATCTAGAAAAAGGTTACCTACAGACAGTACAGTTAAAACAGCTGCTGAGAAATGGTTCAACAAGTAGGGACATTATTTCTACTAAAGCAGGTCAAACAGATTGGTTCAGCATTCAAGATAAATGCCTAAACAAATTTACTGATTATGTTGAAAAATCATTGGAAAGTATGCCTCTTAATTCCCTTTTTTTATTTTCGGTCTATTGTTAATAAATAATTTTTTATTAGCCTAGTAACCTTTCTTTTGGATCCATCTCTATATACAGTATAACCTTTGAATAATGCTTACCTATAGGACCAGCGAAATGTGGCCGCTTTTCAGAGGTTTTATTAAAAAGAAAATCAAAATTTCATAAATTTAAATAGAAATACACAGTCATTTAAATTAATCCTCATTGTTTAATACATTAAAAAAATCAGTGATTTGCAGTTGCTTTTTATTTCATGAAGGTATGTCAAATCTTTGGTATGTGTCTTAATATTAGAAATTTTGGATGATTCTATAATCTATTCTATTTTCTCTTCTTTTCCTTTATCCTTGACCATTTTCTGTATGGAATCAAATGTGACAGTACTGTCAAAAGTACCAGATTTATGGCAGGGCATTTAGGGCACAGACCCAGGGTCCCCAAATGATGTTGAAGGTTTTCAATTATTGTCTAAAATCTGATGTAATTTTAATATCCAATAAAATTTTACATTTCATCCTATTATGTTCATATTTTATTTTTATAACATTGTACATTTTGTCTGAAACATCCATTTATTCCTTTATTATAGTGAATATATTCTTTTATCTTTATCATTTAAAAAATATATTGTATTTTTAATTCTTGTTCCATCTTTTTCTTGTCATCATCAGATTATTTGAGTACTAGTGAGAATGCTGGTGATGCAGGCTATAGAGCCTTTTAATATTTTAAATAATTGTAGCTTGGTGTTGTCGAAAATTTATTATTAATTGTTGGATACTTTATCATTCCTGATATATAGACTTGCATAGGAAAAGATAATTATCATCACACAGTTTATTATAAAACATCGACTCATTTAAATTTCATAATTGTGAGATAAAAGTAGGTTATTGATTATCATATTTAATTTTTCATGGATACTTTAAAGTCAATAATGTTTACTTTAGTAACTATCTTTTTTTTTTCTTTCTAATAAATCGTCCTGTAAGTATCAATACAAGGGGGCCCTTGTAAGCATATGTGCTCAGAGCTCCCAAATTTGTAAATCTGTTCCTTGTTCAGACATACAAATTTACTAGTCTTCATGTTAGTTATAATGCATGCTGTTTTAAGAATATTATTTAAATTTCCTCCATCATTATTAATGTCTTCATTTTCTGTTTGTTGACATATTAAGTAAATTTTGCTTCACATTTCAGTTTGTAAATAAGCATGAAATTGTACCAGGAGCTGCAATTATTCTTTTCTCATGTATTTTGAGTGGCCGATCAGAATTCCTTATATAGAGGTTCATACTAATGTTAATTCTATAGAACGTGTTTGATTCCATCAACATGTGGCCAGTATTCAGAGATTGTCGTTGTTTAGAGGTGACCGTTCAACAAGGTTTCACTGTGTATACTTTTTAAAATAAAGATTGTGTTTTATCTTTAGATCATAGGTTCCCAACGGGGGTGGTACCGCCCCCCCCCAGTGGGCGCTGAAGCCTTCCAGGGGGGCAATGAAAGGTCCAGAAGAAAATGGGGGATGTTAAGACAGTCAAAGGGGGTGGTGACGGGTACAGAGGAAAATGGGGGGCTTTGAGACAGTCAAGGGAGCGGTGACGGATCAAGAGGAAAATAGAGGAGCTAAAACTGCCAAGAGTATGGCGGCCAAGACGTACCTACCTATTTAAGAAATTAATATAAGAAAACTAGTTGACCCGTCACCCCGGCGTTGCTCGGGCGCATGATAAAAATCTTAAATGTAGCTTTAAATGAAAATCTATGAAAACTAGCCCAGAGTTGGAATCTGCTTTCAGCTTTTGCAGGTTGCAGCAAAGGAGAACTTTCCATTTGAACCAACAGCGTACAAAGCTTTCTTTCCTTTCCACTTGTGGTCACGTGGTATGCTATTTCGAATACAGAAGCGTATGCTCTGAACGCTATATTTTCTTTGTTTTTGCAGCGACAAATACTTTGATTTTGTTATATTTGATGAAATAAAATGTTATTTAACCTTTTGATTCAGTAACAAACACATTGATTAAAATATTATCACGTCCACTAGTGCAGAATGTGCTATGTTAAACTCACAAAAAGTTTATTAAGTAGAGATATTTTCCAAACCGATATTTCGAAAAATTTTGGAAGTATGACGACCTATGCCTGAATAGAGATTCTGAAACGAAACTATTGTTTGAACCTGCTCAAGAAATTTGTTTATTATGAGTGAAAGCCTTAAAAGACATTATAGCCTTTATTTGAATACCTATCTATAAATATGTTGCAAAGGTAATCTATTTATACTTTAACTGTGGCAAATTTTATATTTCAAAATGTCTGAATCTAAGAAGAAATGCTGGCAGTATGGTATTGAATATTTGAAATATGGATTTACTCATTTACCTACAAACCAATTATTGTCTATGTATTTAATCTGCCAAATTTTTTTTTTCAAATGAAGCCATGAAGCCTT
Source organism: Maratus speculifer (assembly GCA_964019185.1). Classification (NCBI taxonomy): domain Eukaryota; kingdom Metazoa; phylum Arthropoda; class Arachnida; order Araneae; family Salticidae; genus Maratus; species Maratus speculifer. Next base: position 295,202,362 of record OZ025297.1, on the reverse strand, counting down.
TTAGATTACAACAGCATTTAAATAAAATGCATGCTGATATAAAGAACAAAAATTTATCTTATTTTGAAGACCTGAAAAGAAATATTTAAAACAGCGAACTGTATCAAACCTTTTTGAGTGGTTTTCTAAACCAAAAGATAACGAACTGCGAGCTTCATATAATATTGCATTGTTAATCGCAAAAGCTAGAAAACCACATACAATTGCCGAGTGATTAATCTTGTCTGCAGTCAAAAATGTAATAACAACTGTTCTTTATAAAACATTGTCAGATATCTTTAAAAAATGCTTCTGAGTAATGATTCGGTAAAAGAAGAATAGATGAAATGGCCAAAGACGTTGAAATATCATTTTGCAATTCTCAAAGACTTGCAAATTTTCCATTCAATATGATGATCAATTGATCGAAAATAACGAAACACTATTCTTATTGTATCGTTCACTCGGAGAAAAGTGACACATCTCGACAAAAATTAAATTTCATGCAAGAGGAAAAAGAAAATTTGCAAGATTTTTTTAAACATAAAATTACAACACTTAACTGTACATGCACGAATAAAAGCTTGCACAAAAGCATAAAACCCTTAAAAATGGAAACGTGGGATGAAAATTTGCAGTTTAAATAGTTTTACCTTCTTACACAATCCACACTTCTGTGGTCACAAATGGGCATATGGTGTAATAAAACGATTTTCCACATAGCTACACCTATGAAACTGTTTGTGTAGTAATACGCACTTATGACAGACATATTAGTGGAATAAAACAGAAATTGAGTTTTTGTGAGATATGTAACTTATCTTGCAAGTGAGCGATATGTCTGCTTCATAAAAAAAGAGAAAATTTTTCAAGAGTTAGTATTTGCTGGAAATTTGGAATTTGATACAAAGGGAGAATCCATATTTTACAGCATGAACATGTTTCTTCAATAGAAAGAAATTCCTATTCATAATATTTTTTCAACAGCTGCTGCTGGTGCTCCAACAATTATGGGCATTATAATTGTTTCATACCACATTTGAAAGAAGAAGTGCCAAATGTACTCGCGGTACATTGTGCTATTTATCGTCAGTATTTGGTTGCTAAAAAACTGAATGAACATCTGCATATGCCGCTTTATTATGTTTTACAGTAGTGAATAAGATTAGAAGAATTTTAATATTTAGAATTTTAATCTTTACATGACAGATTATTTGGTCAACTTTGTAGTGAAAATGATGAAGATTACAATCGCTTGCTCTTGCACACAATAGTCCGTTGGCTCTCGAAAGGTATTTATTTGCCGGAATTGTTTTTTCAATCTATTTGACTCGGTATTGGACTTCCTTGAAAAAAATATGAAAAATTGTGCTATAACATGATAACATCCAAAAATGGACATTGCTTATTTGACAGACCTGTTTAGAATATTCAATGAAATCAATTAACTGTTGCAAGGTGATCAATTAAATTTAATTAAAACAAAAAATAACATAGCTGCTTTTGTGATAAAACTTGTTATGTTCAGACGAAACCTAGGTAGAGGCAAATGCAACCATTTTCTTACATTAGAAGAACTCTGTGCAAAACAGGAAGATTTACTAACTTACAGTAGACACTTGGACGCTCTTCATACTGATTTTAATGAGCTATTCCAGGACATTTTAAACATGAACATACCGAGTTGATATTTAGATCCTTTCACAAATGCAGATACAGCAGAATCATCAAATTTAGAAGAGGAACTCATACAACTCACAACTAATGAAGAACTAAAAGTAAGTTTGGAAGTGGACACCAAGAGTTCTGACTTCAGAAGTCTATACCAGATCTCTACCCTGAATTGTAGGCAGAAATACAGACATTTTTAATGCTTTTTCTATCCCCTTATTTGGCCAAATGTGGGTTCAGGGCTGTATCTCATTTATTGGCTAAGAAAAGAAATAGACTGCACGTCACTGAATGTGGTGATTTACGACTGCTGTTAACAAAATTGGAATCCGACATTAATAAATTGTTAAAATTCCATCAGCCTTAACCAAACTCATTGATATTTTTTATTTCTTATTGATTTTATGTTTATGTCATTACTTTTTTAATTTCTTATTCATTTTCTCTTTATTCACAGTATTATTTGTGAAACATTTTAAGTGTTAAAGATGTCACACATAAAAGCACAATTTTAAAAACTTAACTTCAAATATTATGCGCCAATCAAAGTGCTTACGATCAAATCTTGATCATCGTGGGATCAGCTTTATTTACATTCAAGTTATGTTAGAATACAAAAAAGGATTATCTGTACACAAACAAAGCTGCCCTGATGATGATGAAATTCTGATCGAAAGTGCTTCGTGTACAACATTTGAAGTTTTAAAACTGTGTTTTTATATATGATAACATCTTTTAGATATATGGCACCTTTAACGCATTAAAGCACCTAATTTTCAAGTTCATTTTATTTTATTTAATGTTTATTTTTAAATTTTTGCTGAATAACTTTTTATTACGTTTGGTAGTCATTCTAATTCTAATTTTTACTTTGTGCTTATTAATAAATTGACAAAAAATAGGTATAGGTAATATATAACAATATTTTTAATTGGCATGATTAATTATGGTAGAGGGGGGCAATGGGATATTTTTATCTTCTGAGGGGGGCAGTGGTCCATAAAAGGTTGGGAACCTATGTCTTAGATGATGGAACTCGGGGTGGACTGTCCTCCCCTCATCGCCATGCCACTGCTGCTGGTTTTCTTTAAAATGTTATCAATGAAAAAACACATTTCAATGGAATGTTTACTATTTTTGACTCTCCCTACCCAAAGTACTTGTACAAAGAAAGGGCTTCAGTAATAAATAATGATAGAGAAAGTGCCGTGATGCTGTATACAGAAAAATACTGTACAATAAAAGTTTTTTGTTACTGCAGTAGACTCCCTCAAATTCACACACCTTCGAACCAGAGATTGTGCGGATTTTTGGTCATAAATTTGTTTATATTTTTAATCAGTAATTTGAATGTAATTGATAATGCAATCAAAACTATAATGAATGCGTACAATATAGCAAAATATTAAAATAAGTAATAAACTGAAATAATAAAAATTAAGATAATTTTTAAAATATTAAAAGTAAAGGCCAAATAAATAATGTAATATGTAATTAAATATTCATTATAAATATTGAATGCATTTTTTCTAAATTATTCAATGAAACTTACCTCACCAGGGTGCTTTACTAATTCACATTAAAAGAAAAAAATAAGGAAGGTTTATTTCAGGTTTAACCAGATTTAATAACCAAAAAGAGCTTGATTAATACATAACAAGATAATTAATAACATAATTCAGGGCTGTCCAACCTTTCATTAAGTGTGGGCGCACTTTATCAAATTGCAAACATTGAAGGGCACCATTATTAATATGTCTGAAAATATATTAATTCACTACAGGTTGCAGGGTTGCCAGTTTCGATTCTAATTTTTATACAGAAATTCTGAATTCACACAAAAAGTTCCAAAAGAAGAATTTTTACTTTAATTTAAGAGTTATTATTAAAGTAAAAATTATTTTTCTGAATTTCTGGTAAGAATTCAATTTTCCGAATTAAAAAGAAGGCAATATTGGCAACTGTTGTTAAAGAGTAACGATATGCATGCATCTTATACGATGCACAAACACCTCACAATGTAAGCCATAATACCTCACAAAATATAAGCAGAGCTCGATGTAAAAAAATTTCAGAAAAAAGGCTAAATCATAGTAAAGTTAGAATTACATTTTATAAAAAGAGGGCCTGTCAAAATATTTTGAAGAGAAAAAAGGCTAAAATTTAACTCCACTTATAACAGAAAAATACTGTGGAACACCGAGCATTTTAAAGAAACATTTTAACATGGATTTTTATATAAATAAATTTTAGTAACATGAATTATTCAAAAGCGTGCCAGAAAAACCCTCAAAGAACGCCGCATTGGACAGCTCTGACATAATTGATAGCAAGATTGTGATTACTAGTGACATCAACAATATCTTGAATTTTTTCAGAAATGAATTTATTCTTCCTTCATGAAGAAGTATCCTTTCAGTAATACAGTCGAACCTCGTTAACATGAATTACTTTTAACATGAACAGTTCCTACGGTCCCTGTCAGTGGCGTAGCTAGGATGGGTGACACCCGGGGCGGATGTAAATGGTGTCACCCCCCCCCCACACACACACACACACACCCCAAATCCGCCATATTTTTCAATCACAATTCTACGTTATTACAAATAAAATTTCAACATTTTTTGCATGCCTGATGTGATTTTATAGATAATTCAAAGAAATGGATACAAAATTAAACTTAAAAAAAAAAAAAAAAAAAAGAAAAAAATTCTGTCGGCTTGGCCTATAGGCGGAGGTAGATTTCGAAGGGTGCTCATTTCAACAACAAAAAAATAAAATATGATTAGAGATAAATCCAGTTTAACAATCTGAAAATTTTTTAATTTACTTTTATGTAAGACCTGGTTTTTATCAAAATCATCTTAAGCGAAATTCGGCTCAAATGCCCATTTTGACAACATATTTTGAAATATATTCTGACTTTATTGTTAAAAAATCGACTAATACACAAATTATATAGTTCCTAAATAACAAAAAACTGTCAATTGAATGCTTTTGAGAGCAAAATCGAATTTAAAATGTGTCATAAATTAACCAGTTTGTTATTTAAATATATCCTCAATTCTTAAATCATGGTCGCTTTGGGACATTTTGTGCGAAGTGCTCACTTTGACAGCTTTAAAAATACATATATTTAACTTTATCAAAAAACTGACCAATACGGCATATTACATAGTTCCTAAATAACAAGTAACTGTCAATGGAACGCGTTTGAAAGCAAAATTGAATTTAAAAATCAGTCATAAAATAACCAATTTGTTATTTTAATACATCCTCAATTCTTAAATCATGATCGCTTTGGGAAATTTTGTGCGAAATGCCTACTTTGACAGCTTTTTTAAAAAATATATTTAGTCTTTATGAAAAAATCGACGAATTCTCACGTTATATAGTTCCTAAATAATAAAAAACTGTCAATTCAATGCGTTTGAGAGCAAAATTGAATTTAAAAATGAGTCATAAAATAACCAATTTGTTATTTGAATACATCCCCAATTCTTTAATCATGATGGCTTTGGGAAATTTTGTGCGAAGTGCCCATTTTGGCAGCCTTTTTTTAAAATATATTTTGCCTTTATCAAAAAACTGGCCAATCCGTCACATTATATAGTTCCTATATCAAAGGACCTGTAAATTGGATGCATTTGAGAACAAAAATGGATTTAAAAATGAGTCAGAAAAAATGCAATTTGTTATACTTCCTCAATTTTTCAATCACCATCACTTTGGGAAATTCTGTTCAAAATACCATTTTTGGCAGTCTTTTTTGAAAAATATTCTAATTTTATCAAAAAACTAGCTAATACGTCACATTATACAGTTCCTAAATAGGAGGATCTGCCATTTGGATGCGTTTAAAATCAAAAGTGAATTTAAAAATGATTCAGAATATAAGCACAGTTTGGATTTGAGTTTTTTTCTCCAACTCCTATTTTTGTTTAATTTATTTTTGCTATAAGAATTGGTCCTAGGAAAAACTTGTTGCTTTAAAAGTCGTAGATATTATTGAGAAGATGTAAAATAAATTTAATTAGATTTGATTGCTTAAGAATTGACTAAGTTATGGATTTTTTTCTTTTTCCACCCCCCCCCCTTTTTCTTTTCGTTTTTAATTTTTTTTTCATCGGTAAAAATTGTTCCAATCAAAAACTTGTAAATACAAAAATTTTAGATAATTTTGAGAACATTTATAAAAAATTTAGTTGGATTTGATATCTAATAAATTGATGAAGTTTGATTTTTTTTTCTCCCCAAAACCCTGTTTTTTTCGCCCCTTGAGCCCATTTTTAACTTTATCAAAAATCTGTCATGCATAAACTTTTGGCTCATTTTTTAGAAGTAATATGAACTTGATTGATTGACATGATGATATATATATATATATATATATATAAACTTTTTTACCAATGGTAGTTTTGGGGTCTAGTGGTCGTGATCGGTGGAGATCTGCAAAAATTTCTCAGAAATTCCAACATACGAGCGATCGCAATAGGTAGTATTTCATACGAAATCTACCTAAAAAACTAAAAAAGTCCGTAAATTTATAGGAAAGCCTATTTTGATTTTTTAACAAAATTTCTGTAAGCTTTTACTGTATTCTTTATCGGAATAAACTTATGCTACGATTCTTATCATTGCTTTTTTTTTTTTTTTTCGTGATTATGGGTTCACTTTTGAACAATTATTTCAAAAAATTACCTGTCAATATACTTTTGAGACGCAATATAGTTTACAACCTAAAGTTTATGCATTTTTGGAAGTCAAGAGTGTTGAAGGCAGGCTAATGTATAGATTCTTATTATCTTTTAATATGGATTATACTGTATGCGAGTTTAATCTCTAAGAAAAAAAAGGGGGGGGGATGAATGCATGGCATCTATAACATGGGAAATGACGCAAACTTTTTTAGTTAATCTTCAGACCTCCCATATAAGAAATTACAGGGGCAATTCATAATTCATCCCATACTTCTCATAAATCAATGTGGTGCCTATATGTAAAAAAAATAATCTCTTTTTGTGTGATAAGCTGTAAATTTCATTTTTTTTCCAGAATTCTTTTCCAAAATTTTATAAGATGATATATATATATATGTACTTACAAATAAAGATTGGGTGTCACCCCTTAAAGGGTGACACCCGGGGCGGACCGCCCCCTCCGCCCCCCGCTAGCTACGCCACTGGTCCCTGTCAAAATGAATAGATGATTCCAGTGTTTTTTCTCCTATTAACATGAATACGTTTAACATGAAAATTCGCTTAATATGAAAAATTCTCGATGTTTCTTGAGAGATTTTGACGGTTAACATGAACGAAAGATTCTAAATACAGTTAATATTTCAGCAACTTTTTACTTTTCAAAAATTAAAACATTATTTTGATTTTTTCCACTTTTGGAAGATCAAAAAATAACACAGTCTATTTCTGGTTTCAAGTTTACATTACATGATATAACTAAAAGAACAAGAAAAAATGTTTTTAATATCAATTATTTAGTAGGTCACGTGACATGGCACCTTCCGTCTGCTCGAATGAGAAAGAAGTTTGCGAAATATCCCACATGGAAAGTAGAATGTCTGTCGTCATCTACATGTCACCAGGACTAGAGATAGTTACTATTTAAAAGGAGTATTTTTATGCATTGTTTCTGTATTCAAAAAATGAAAATTCACAGTTTGATGTTGCAACTTCCATATGAAAGATCATGTATTCAGTCTTTTTTTTTTTTGTTTACTCATAACAATTCATAAGGACATTCACATGTACAGTATAGTTACTCAAAATAAGTCGTAAAGTTTAGCAATCCTTAAGTTTGCAAAATAAGCTCGATATATTATATGACGTAGATTCGAGAAATTAAAAAAAAAATCTGATATTGCTAAGTAATATGGAATAGCTAAAAGTACAATATCAATGATTTTAAAAGGTAGAGACAAAATTGAAACAGCTTATGTACTAAACAAGTTTGAACCAAGTCGAAAAGGAATGAGAATCGCCAATAATGAAGAAGTTGAAACAGCATTAATCAAATGGATGAATAAAGCAAGGGACCTGAATCTTCCCATTACTCGTGCGATTTTGCTAGAAAAGGCTGATTTTTTCGCCGATGCTTTAGATGTAAGAGATTTTTTAGGCTCAATGATTTAGGAATAGACAAGGAATAGTTTGCAGAAAAATTTGTGGGGAAGCGGCCGCAGTAAATGATGAAATAGCGAATGATTTTGTAATCAATAAACTTCAATCAATTTTAAGCAAATATGCTGAAGAAGATATTTTTAATGCCGACGAGACATCATTATTCTGGAAAGCACTTCCTTCGCGAATTTTAATGATAAAGAATATGAAATGTTCAAGTGAAAAATGCAGCAAAGAAAGACTAAAATTGTTAATTGCTTGCAACATGACTGGAACGGAAAATTTACGATTGATGGTCATTAGAAAGGCTGCAAAACCTCGCTGTTTTAAGGGTATAAAAACATTACCAGTGACGTACGAGTCGAGCAAAACGGCGTGGATTACCACAGAGTTATTCCAGAACTGGGTTAAAAAACTCAACAGAAAATTTGAAAGAGATGGCAGAAATATTTGTTTAAATTTAGATAATTGCTGCGCTCAGTGCTCCGTTTCCGGACTCAAAGCAATCCATACTGAGTTTTTACCTCCAAATACAACTGCACAAATATAACCATGTGATCAAGGGATAATTAAATGCACAAAAGCATACTATAGAAGAAAACTTCTCCTACAAACAGTTTCTTGTTTCGATTAAGGAACATCTTTTTTTATAAACGTGTTGGGAGAATTAAATGTACACCAATTTGCCTAGAAAGAAGTTTCTGCCACAACTATCCAAAATTGTTTCCAAAAAGCTGGATTTTCTACCAAAACAACTCCCTCACAAACAGAAGAAACAATAAAATTTGATTCTTCAGAAGCAAAAGCATGCGGCATACTTCCAGAAACTGTCACATTTGAAGATTATGTAACAATGGACGAAGAAATAATGACATTCGACACAGTTACGGATGAAGGAATAGTTAAGGAAATTAAGTGTGCTAAAATCACTGTCGATAATTTACACTTTTCTTCTGAAACAGAAGAGGAAACTGTAACAGCAACTGTTCAGAATGCAACAATGTATCCAGTATTGAAGCATAAAATGCATTAAAAATTGTATGAAGATTTGTGATGCAACAGAAAATTCTAGCAAATATCTGGATGTTGTAGATAAACTAGAAGATTTCCACAAAGGAACTGTTGATAGAAACTGAAAACAATAGAAAATGACTGATTTTTTAAAGATGTAATTTTCATTTTTTTTTTCTGGTATCTATAAGTTATAAATAAATAAGGTAAAAATCTAAGTATTATTTTTGTTATTATTTAGTCGTTTGAGTGTAAACTGAATTAATTTCTTGTAATTTAGTTACAAACGTATGATTCATTATTTGATATAAACCTACTGAAGTTGTTGTTACATACTTTACAATTTGTAAAAAATACAATTTATAGCATTCATGTTTTATTCACTTAGTTACTTTTAACAGTTTTCTATTAATGGATAAAAAATATATAATTATTAGTCTAATTATTAACATAGAAATAAGTCTCAGTTCAAAGTAGAATTCAAATAGAAATAAGACTGTGACAAAGTTTTCTCCCTTTAGACCCTATGTGCAATGCACTTTTGTCCCTGTATTCTTTATCATTGCATTTAAGCGCATTGTAAATTAACTGTTTGGTACAAAATAAAAATTAAAAATAAGTATAGTACATAAGTTTCATAATAAATATTATTATTATTAAAAAGCTGGTTTAATTATTAATCAGAGTAATATTTATTGAATATAAATGATCATAAAAAAATAATTTTTTTTACTACTGATAACATGAACAAAAATTTAATTCCCCTTGAGGTTCATGTTAGCAAGGTTTGACTGTATTAACAAAAATTACATATTAAAAAAATATATGGAATTGATATAAAAATAAAAAAGTCAAATTTTGTCCCTATATCTGAATTGAAAGTTTCACTGTTTACATCTGTAAACTATGTGCAGATTTTAGAGAATTGTGGATTTGAGGGACTCTACTGTACCAAGTTATTTATAAGATAACTAAAACTTCAACTACCCTATCAATAAAAGTTCTGATTCATTAATCTATCTGAAAGCAGAATTAAGATAAGAAAAAATAACCCACTGCTGATAAATTATGATATACATCCCAGAAAAATGTTCAATATGAATTGAGAATGCACTTTGAAGTAGAGTTGGAAAATATAGCTACTTCTGGTTAACAGGTTATATCATTCCACACATTCACAGGTAACAGGTTTCAACAACCTGTTATTTTTGTAACGTATAACTAATCGATGAGATAATGCTGTCAACAGACATTTTTATTAGAGGGCTTTTAATTAAGGTACCTTGAATAATTTTGATACATAAATATAGACGCTGTTTTAGTTCAGATAATCCTATGCATTTAAAATCAATTTGGGGTTAAAAATTTAATTTTTGCAAGACAAAAACTTAGTAGTGATACTTTGCATTAATCCATATGAAAGCAGATTTTACGCATTATTTAGCGTTTTCTTGCACTAAAAAGGTGTTTTTTACTGTTGAAAATTCATAAGTATCATAACTCAGTAAGTTTTGCCAGTAGAAGAATAATTTGTTTTCTGTTTTACTTGTTAAAACACAAAAACTTTTTCTAAATAAAAATTGTAGGAAATTTTAGAACTTACTGAACACTGTATAAAATATGTAATTTCTTACCAATTTAAAAATTGATACCTTCTTAATAATTGATATTTATATGATGCAGAAGAAAATTTAAAACATTTTTGCATATGGTACAATGCCTCTAAAAATGATGGTTTAGAAATTAACTTTTTGTAAACGATAATAGGAAATATCCTCCATAAAAATTAACACAGTTTTAACAACCCGATTTATCAATAAATAAATAAATAAATAAATAAAATAAATAAACAAATAAATATAAAAATAAATAAAAGGAAAATTAATCTTCATTCGTTGGTACCTTGACTTGAAATTGGAATTTCGACATCATCAAATCCATATCTATCAACGCATATTCAGGGCTGCCAACCTCTGCGAGTAAAAATGTGTAGTTTGAACATCGAAAATGTGTAGTTTTAAGAAATCAAGTGTAGTCAAGTTGTGTAACAGTAATCGACGCCGAAAGTTAAAAAAAAAAAAGTTTGAAATATATTACAAAAAAAACACTTTTTTAAAATGGATTGATTTAACTATGATACATATTAAAATAGAAGAAATTTTACAAATCAAAATATAAAACTTACCTTTTATTTCATGGGTATTCATCATGAAAATTAGTTTAACAGCATTTTGGTCAGTGCTACCATCAGTTAAAAATGAAAATGGCATACGTTTTAAAATAGTAACTATATCAGAGCAGGTTTTATTTGCCATACATATTAAAATGGCTGTCATTTTGGTTCACGTGCTAGCATAGTGCTTAGCGATTTTGGAATCCGAGAACATCGCATTAAAGAGATAGCCTGCATGGCAGGGTTGGTATAAAAACCGGTTTATTTTGAAAAAACCAAAAAACCGGGTTTTTTTGGTTTAAACCAGGTTTTTTTGGTTTAAACCGGGTTGTTTTCAAATCATTATGTAAATCGCATTTCCAAGAAAAATAGCTTGAGTTTTAGAAAGTCATGAGGATTTTTTGTAATTAATAGTTAATTAATGTTAAACATTCACATTAGTATTTATTTTTTTGATAATTAAATAACTAAAACATAAAAATTTATAATTAAATTATCTTATAAGTTTAGGTTTCTATAGGGAAATAATCATTGTGTGAAAAAAAAACTATTAATTTATTAGTATACTTATATAAACCTTTTAGATAATAATTTAAGAAATAATTACATGCAGGTTGATAAAGAAGGACATAGTAAAGGGCAAACAAACATTTTACTAAATTAACAGAAAAAAGCTGAAATAGAAAACATTTTCTTGTGCATATTTTAGAAATTATTTACAGTATTAACATCAACAAATGATTATTAATCTCTTACTACATATATTTACTTAAAAAATATAAATATGCATTTTATTAATGCTAAAAAATACATGTGTATTGACTTACTTGATACATCAACGAATGTAATGCTTACACAAATTGAGACATAGGCTTAGAAAAATTATTATTATTATTTTAAATACAAACTTTATTTTTTCTGTTTCTTTGTTCTTCAAAAGGTGAAGATTTAGCATTAAATTTTATTATCTGTGCAAGCATCCAGTTACATGGATATTTTTGTTTTGTAAAATTTAATGTATCCTTTTTTTCTTGTTCACATAGTTCACTTTGACTGTATTCTGGTTCAAGCATGTATACCTAAAAGGACATGGGTGTTAGGGTTATTTTATACCTGGACTAAAAAACTATGAGACTTCTTTATTGTACGTTTTTTTTTCTCTTAATATTTTTTGAAGACCTGTCCAATTATAAACTGCATTAGTAATGGAACTTATTACTTTAGATATTATCCAGGGCAACTGCAATAGAATTTAACAGTTTAAACATATCTTCAACATTTCTTTTAAAATAAAAATTAGACAGATACGAGCTTTTGATATTTTTATCAATAACATTCCTATTTTCTACACAAATTTTAAGTGGGGCAATTTTTAAGGTAAACATCTAAAGCATCTGAAAATGAATCACACCTAGTATTATAAGAAAGAGCTACTTTGACAGCATTTACATTGCATGCAATTTTTACATTTGGCTCTTAAACATGTTTTTGATGTATTTCTTACTCCCTCAAATGAAAACCAGATTATATTTTCCTTTCTTCTAGTTTTAGACATTCTTTTATTTCAATATATATATAAGTAGCTTTCTTAAAATAAAATACAATACAAAGTAACTAGAAACAGAAAAAAATAATGTAAAAACTGCAAATCCAATCTAAGAAAAACCAAAGCTTACTAAAACCAATAGCTATGGAACAGAGAAAATTCATAGCCAATCATTTATTAGCATACAGAACAAGAGTAACCAATGGAAAGAATGACTTATGATTATGTCATTATTGATGCTTTGATACATGATGCAATCCTTAGTAAGTCATAATCAAGCTATCTAAGCAGTCAAATTGCATTTTTGGCTGGCATATGCCATTTTTGCATTTTTTTTTTAAATAAAAGGTTTAAAAAAGAATTAAAACTAACTACCTTTTTTTATTCTCCACAGTTCACTGTAGAAAAATATTTTGCCATGTCAATTTATAGCTAGTAAGAAGAATTAGATTGATTAAAAGATGTTTGTCACTTTAAAAATTTAATTTGTCTTTAGCTTTGCTTGTAGCTACTCCATAACTTTGATTTTGCACATTTTAATAATGTGTAAAATAAATGAAAACATTAGGGAAAAGGGAAAAAAACCAAATTAAAAAAAACCATCATGGTTTTTTTAAAAAAACCACTTGGTTTAAACCATGGTTTAAACCAGCCTGGTTTAAACCAAACAACCCTGCTGCATGGTCAGCTGCACTTAATGGCACGTTATGTTCAATAAGAAATGATGAAAATTGCATTTCTGCTTTGGGAACACATAACGACACGTCACTTTTAACAAAGAAAGTGTCCGGCATTTTTTTAACTTTCGTTTTTCGTTCTTTATTCTTGATATGTTTCTTTGACTTCATATGACACGGGCAATCAAATTTCCCTCTGTGATTAATGTGAAAGGTACTTTCAGAAGTGGTGCAGAATGCTTCATACGGAGATTTATCTGAAGCACGCAAACAGGGTCCCTTTGCCGAAATTTCGGGATCGAAACTTTTGATCAGAAGTTTTTTTTTTTCAGATTATCTCAGTCAATCATTTTGAAGAAGAAATAAAAGAAATGAACAGGATTAATAATTCAAAGTGATATTATATGCGATATAGTATAACTTCTGAAAACTTAACTTAATCAGAAAATAGACTTTAACCCGATACGATAGCATACAAAATCAAAACACAAATAAAAAAGTAAGGCTAGCGACAGGAAAGATCTTAACAAACGTAACCCAATCACAGCGCCGTATTAATATACGCACACACTTTGCATCAGATGAACGAACTTAGTTCTCAACAAGAAAACAGGAATTTTAACCTACTTCCTCTGTCACAGAGTACGGAGCAGAGAATCAACTTTCATACACTGTAATGGCAACTTGTTTAACATGGGATTACGCATAGACAGTAGCGATACGAGCGGATGACTCTGAAACTACGATCATAACATAAGAGAGGTTGCTAATTTGGCAAAATATCGCTTCCTTGGCGACAAATGATAAAGGAAAAAAGAAAAAAATACAGCGACGGCTTGCTGCTTCTTGTTTTGAAATTTATGAAAGAATTATTTTAATATGAAATAACTTTGACGTATTCGTCTTGCAAACAATACATGTGTCTCTTCTTAACATAAAGACCTAATAATCTAAATTTGAAAATTCAAGAACAATAACAGTAATAATTACGAATCAATATAAGCGCGGAAATCTAAGATCAAATAGCATAAGCACGTGTGCAAAGATAATCAAATCAGCATTCAGCAAGAAGTGCCAAGCCAGAATATGGTTACAGTTAAACAGAAATCACGAGGATAAAAATTGCCAACGCGATGGTTTAGTTTTTAAGTGATCCACTGAGGGCATTCTTTTCAAGCCGAGTTGAGGCTCTGTCCGTAATCTGTGTCCTCTGTAACCAGCAGCGGCGTTTAAAGGATTGCGTAATCGCAGCACGCTGTTAGTAGACAAAAGCTGAAAAGCGTAATTTGGAGAATGCGTAGCATAGTGCGTAATAGAGAAGCTAAAGCGGAGTAACTACGCCTAATGCATAGTAACTGGCAGCCCTGCATATTCATTCAAAGCTTATCCCACAAGAACACAAAACATTATTTATACATTTTTAATCAAATGTCACTTATTCAACAAATTTTGCATGTGCAAGTATGTATTTAAAATTAATTACAATTGCATTAAAATTAAGTGTCTTCACCAGGCTATTTTTCTTCTTTTTTTCAGTAAAATACAATAACAGAAATAATGTTTTCCAGTTATAATTTTCTAACAATGCTAAAATGAAAAAAAGTAATGATAATAATAGTAATAAACTCTTGCTAAAAAAATCATAGCACCAGAATACCGCCCCCCCTCCCCTCTCCCAAATACCATGAGTACATAGTAATATCCCTTTTAAATATTCAAATTCAAAGATTGCTACCATTTTACCCATCTAACCAAGGGATAAAAATCATGTCCCGTGCAATAAAACAGCTTTTTATCAACAATTAAATTCGTAAATCTCTTTAATTTCACTTTTCAAACAGGGTTTTCTTCCCATTAAAATTATGACCAAAGATGGCCGACATTATCTCCTGCTTTTTAATAATCTACAAGTATCACTAACTTCCCAAAACATTATTTATACCTTTTTAATTAAACGTTACTTATTCAACAAATTTCGTAAGTGCAAGTATGTATTTAAAATTAATTACAATTGATTAAAATTAAGTGCCCTCACTAGGATAGTTTTCTTATTTTTTTCAGTAAAATAGAATTACAGAAATAATGTTTTCCAGTTCTTATTTTATAACAACGCAATAATGACAAAGTAATAATAATAAACTCTTGATAAAAAAAAATCATAGTGCCAGAATACCCCCCCTCCCCCCCCCTGTCCCAAATATCATGAGTACATAGTAATTAATAATCCCTTTTAAATATTCAAAGATTGCCACTGTTTTACCCATATAACTACACCAACCAAAGATTACTCCCGTGTGATAAAACAGCTTTTTATCAACAATTAAATCTGTAAATCTCTTTAATTCCACTTTTCAAACAGATTCCTTCCCATTAAAATTATGACCAAAGATGGCAGACATTACCTCCTTGCTTTTTAATAATCTGCAAGTTGCAAGTGTCACTCACTAACTTCACGTACGCTAAATGTCTAAATTAAAAACACATTTTTCCCCATTTCACTTTCAGTATTCTAATGATTTTTTTAAAATAAAAGCAGTTTTTATTATTCCAACCATTTTTTTCAATAAATGTAGTTTTCATTAATTTAAAAACTGATTCTATTGCTTTAATCTTTGTAACTGTGAGCATTATAAAAAATTCAAAAGATAAAATAACTTTTGATAAGAATCAAAACCAGATATTTTTAAATATCTATACGATAATGAACAACCAATAGCTTTTAAGAGATTTTATCATGTGAACTTTAGAGATAGCAAACGGATAATTATTCTTCTGATTGGCTCATTTGATTAGACCAAAAGGATTTTTAATGTCTTAGATTTGTAGATGGGCAGTGTTGCGTCAAAAGGAAAGTTTGGTAGTTTTTCTTTGTGCGTAGGCATTTTTTTTTTCTCTCTCTGTTTCAAAAGCATTTTAATGTTGTTGGGGATTTTATTTTCTGCAGTAATAGAAATTCTTTGTCTTAGAATTCAAATAGATTTATAAATTGGGAAATAGATTTTATGTAACTAAACTTTTATTAATGTATAAATATGCATTCCTAAAATAATTTTCAGCCTTGCTATTTGTTTCTTCCTTTTAAAATGCTTATCATATGAGGCGCTCCAAAATTAACAGGCACTTTTTGGTAATCTGTTACTGAATAATGAGTTTTTGGTTAATATTACGAATATTTATCCTGTTATGTTAATTAATGCCCATCTCTACTTTGAAGTAATTAAATTTACTAGAACTGTAAGCATTGTTTAAAATTAACTGTATTTTCCACATTGAAAATCTATCAAATATTTAAACTAGAGGTGCACAACCCGTGGCACACGCTATCACTACTTTATGCAAAATAATTTTCTTTATAATAATGACAGAAACTTTGCTATTAAATAAAACAAACGTCATTTTTTAAATGTTCTGGTGGCAAGCAATTTTCTGGCAAAAAGATTGTGTATCACTAATTTAAACAATATAATTTTATAATAGATATAAGTTAAAAAAAGAAAAAAAAACATAAAAGTACTTTACATATTACAATTAAAAGGCTTACTTTTACTTTCCAATCAAAAGATGTCAAATATGTAGGAGACACTTAATGGCTCCTTTCAATCAATTCTTTTTTTAAATCAGAAGTTCGTACATTTAAGGCTGCTTTTATTATTTTACTGTATTCATCTGGAACTGATTGAAGAGCAACAGACAACTATATAAAGAAAATATAAATATATATATATACATATAAGAAAGTTCATAAATGCTATATGAAAACAAAAAGAAAAAATATGTAAACATAAATATACATGCATCTGCAAGCAGTTAGAAACACAAGAGTTCATTCTATTATGATTTATAATTAAAGGTACATACAAATAATATATAGATATACAAATAAGAACTGCAAGACACCCAACTGGAGTGAAAAAATAGCTAGAGCCAGGAATCGAACCTGGGACCACTGCACTCTAGGCGGTTGCTCTATCCACTGAGATACTCTGGTGATTCCTGAATAGAGCTGTTACAAACCGCACATATTCGTTTTTGAGAAACGGGTATTCTCTCTCATACGAAATACCGAATCGTTACATTGGAATTTTACTCGTTAGTCGTTAGACATCAATGTACTGCAAAACTAGATGAAACAATCATCATACATTCCCAACATTTCATGATTCAAAAACGGCACCGGTAGTCTGATCGGGAAAGATGAGAGTTTGTATTCAGACTTTAGACTGGGAATCAGTTGTTCCCGTATTACTATTGCATACAGGTTTTTTCATTTAGTTGTTTTATTGCCTTAGCATTCGTCCATTCGCCAAAAATGTGCAGTGGAATTGGGGGGGGAAGTTTTTGAAGTAACACAGGAACGAAAATCGGAAAAGTTTTGTGACGCTGAGTGGGGGAAAATATGTTTTTGAAAGCTGCTTAATTTTAGTTTCCGGTATAGCAAGGTTTTGTTGTCGCATGTTTTACTGGTTTCATAAAGAATAGACATCTGTATTAAGATACTCAATTATTATTTTTCTTTTTAATATATACAATAATATACTTATTGAAACGGAATCACAAGAAAAACATTTTTTCTTAGACAGATTTTTCGTCTTATCAGAGGAAACTGTATTGTATAATTTTCATAGAAATTTATCTTGGAATTTTCCATTCAAAGTAGAATTCTACTTTCATAGGATGAATTTATTTATTGTATTTTCTGAGAATAACGTCACACTTGGTTAAAAAAAAAAAAAAAAAAAAAAAAAAAAAAAAAAAAAAAAAAAAAAACTAGTTTAACGCTGCACCAGGTATAACACCGCACCGGGTATACTCCCACATTCATTATTAGAGCAATGAAATAAAATTATTAACTGATATAAAATAAAACATTTTAATCTTAAATAAATAACTTACCTTTTTTTGTTGTACGTTATTTCAACTATGATGATTACTTACATAAACAAAGAGAAAAAAATATAATAAAGCACTAAATAATTCGACTATGAACATTATTTATTTTATCCAACAGGAAAAAATATAGTAAAGCATTAAATTTTATCATCAACATCAGAAAAACCATCAAAATCTTCGTCCTCTGTATCACTGGTGAATAATTTGATTAGTTCAGATGACAAATCATGGTCATCACTTATGATATCATCTGGATCAGTATCGTCACTATCATGTAATGGATCATCCATATCGGAAGTTAAGTTTGATGGTACATCAATATCACCTTGTATTATTTCAGATTTTATGAAAGCATTTTGCACCATTTTTGGGGGAATTTTTTCCCAAGCATCAACAATCTATTGACAAATTTGGGCGTATGTCGCCCTTCGCATATGACCAACTTTGATAAATTCGTGGTCTTCGCCAGCCATCCATTGTTCCCAATAATTGCACATTTGTGCTTTAAAAGCTCGATTTAAACTGACATCAAGAGGTTGGAGTAATTTAGTTAGTCCGCCTGGGATGATCGCTGGTTCCATTCTTTGTGATGCTAGAGATTTTTTAATATCTGCCGTTCAATGAGCTTGCATAGAGTCCATTGCTAGAAGACTGTTCCTTTGAAAAAAAACAATTGGGTCTTTTTTGCCAGCATTTTTTCTGCCCACTCAATCGAAGTTTCTAGGTTCATCCAACCTTTTTCATTATTTGACACCATATTATTTGATCATTATTTGATCATTATTTGACGATTACGAGAGCCATGTGATGATTTTCTAACCCGCGAGTAGTCGCGACTTTTTTCAGAACGTCATTAGTCGCGCTCGGTCTTTTCGCCGCTGGCCCCCCCACATACCAAATATGTAAAATAAGAAATATTTTTCACCTAATATACGAAAGTAACATTTCAATGAAGATATAAATTTGCAGTTTTTTTAAATTATGCATTTTATTCATGAGATATAGAGTAATTGGAAAAAGTTCAAATTAAGTGACATTAGTGATTGTTACGTAGACTTTTTCGCCAATTTAAACTTTGTTTCTAAAAATGTACGTGAAAGAAAAACATAGGTGTACTCTTACTTCACTAAGGTGGTCTAAAAAGCTTCAAAGTCAGCTACATGGTAGATCTCCGTTGTAATTGTAATGTGATACAAGTTAGGAGAAGATAAGTTATAAGGGCGGCGAAAAGACCGACATGCGACTACTGACGGGCTAATAAACGTTTTTCTTCCCTTATGTTTTTAAATAATTTAAACATAACTTAGATGTGTACTTTGGTTTGTATTTGATAGAAAATTGAATATTCTGCCAAGACTATGAAAGTTCATGCAAGAATCATTGAACTGCATGATATACCGAGACACAAACGTATGTTTTCTTATCCATTGTTCGTATAACTTATTACTAATACAATAAAAAAACAAAAAACAGCGTTTATAGTGCCAGCACCTCAAATTTTAAAGCATACTGATAGGTAACATTAAGCGTTCCGTCCTGAGCGCCGACTGCGTTCATAGAACCAGATTAGCGTGGTTTATCACTTTCTATTTAAAATTATATATTCATTCATTTAAGTGAATACTCAAATAATATACGCATGAACATAGTCATCATAAATTATTTTAAACGTGAGTTATCAAGATGTTTTGAAGGTAAACACTTTTATTATTTTTTTCTTTTTATTTCTTTTTTGTAATTGGCATCCTTAAGAAATCATTCAGCTGCGCGTTCGTATGTTGTGGAAAAAAACCTTTCTTCAAATAATTAAATAATTACAAACAATTTTTAAATGGCAAAGTTAAACAAAAAAATAATTTTCATATGCACAGTTGAAAAAATAATTTGAACTGAGTATGTATGTTTCTTTCATAATGTTATTTAATATTCTCTAAAAAACTAAAAAAAAGTCTTAATGGTAGCATTTGCACAGAAAAAAATTCCTTGTAATTTTACTCATTAAAGCTACATAAAAAAGTGCTTAAATGTTGTGGAATTCTCTAGCAACAATGCAATTAACAAATGTTTTTGAAAGTTTTAATTAGAAATTGTCCGAATGTATGCATTTTTTCAGATTATGACATCTTTTTTTTTACATAGTCATAATTATGCAAAACATAAATAACACTTAACCTGTATATATGTTTTAATTGGAGTAAAACATATAAATTTATTTTAATGTTCTTGTTTTAATTTTTTACTTTTTATAAAATAAGAATTATTTAAATAAAAATAAAAGTACTTAATGAGAAATATGACTCATCAAGTAAATGTGTTTGACATTTTTTCAAATGGAAATCATAATACTTTAAAAAAATAGTTATATGGATGATTAGAAATAATCTAAATAGTTGTTTTATTATTACAATGCATAAAAAGTAAATAAAAAAACAGAATCCAAAATGCTTATTTTTCAATAGATAATTAGTAAAGAATTAATAGTACATATGTAAAAATCCATATACATTAGTAAAAGCGATAATATTTTGTCATTTTTTAATGTTTGTGACCTTTTACAAATGGCTTTTACTTTCCTATAATTTTTCTTTAAACTTTTTCGTATTTCTTCAAAACCTTTAATTTTATTAAATATTTCAGAAATCCATTATTAACAAATATAATTATGCATATTATCTACATTCAAAACGTTTTATGAAGTGTAAAGTAAAGTATTTTTAATTTTAATTATTTTATAAGTTCAATTTATTTTACGAATATAGTTAGAACTTTTCTTAATCTATTTTAAATCTTAAATGCCGTGTGTTGCCTTTCGGCAACTTACAAAATTTTATCACCTAAAATACCATTAGATTTATATTAAAGGTTTAATGCCTAATGGAGCGAACAAAGCATATGCTAAAAGTATAAATTAAATCAATTTTCAACATGTAGATCGTAGAGGTAGAGCTGTTAAAGGGGAAAGATAGATTTGTTTTTTCAGCTGTTGTGACATGTGATTATTATTTTGTTTCGAAGCTTTCATTAAACCATATTTTTTCTGTTGTAACCATGTAAAACTTATTCTGATTCAAAGTTTTCAAAATACATGTATTTTTAGCATTATACATTATACAATTTTTTCAAGGAAAAATATTTTTTCAATTAAAGCGCAGTGTTGTCAATTCGCAACAACCTGTGTTTTAGCCGTAAACCATACTTAAAAACGTCAATTTTAAAGAATTTTCTCCTCATTAAGAAACGAAAGCCGAAAAACATTTTAAATTGATTTTTGAAAAATCCGACTTTTAAGATTTAACAACAAACTCAATTTGAAAGAAATGAATTGAAACCAAATTCTGCTTAGAAACGTATTTGTGTTGTTGTAAAATCTACACTTAAAAAATGGGAAGGAAATATGGAGTTCACCGTCTTTAATGATATTAAAGTATGTTGGAGGTACCATGGTGAGGAAAGATTTTTTTTTTCAAATGGCAGTAGATTTCTGTACATTAGTGGTAAAAGTTGAAATCATGTTTTAAATACCTATTATTGTAATCTTTTCAACGCGGAATGTGTGTCTCGCATGCCAGTTACAATGCCAAAGTTTGACCCTCCCACTTTCTGTTTCAATTAATTTTATTTATTTATTTACTTATTTATTTGACACGTTACAACTTTTAAGCATAACAAGCATGACTTGCTTCAGCTTTGAACTTAAAATATTTTTTAAATAGATTTTTGTTTCTGAATTTTCATGAAAAATTCTATTTTTTTTTCTGTATTTTATAAGCTCACATGTCTTTTGACAAAAAACGAAACGAATTTGTGTAAGAAAAATAACAAAATAAAATATGTTTTTAATGTTTCGTTTTATTAAATATATTAAAATATGTTGATGATAAACTTAAAAATGATGAAATAATACATTAAAAGTTAAAATACAAAAATATTTATCATTTACTGACATAAATATTTTAGTTTAATAAATATAATGTTAATCAGATGACGGATATCTTGAAAATAATCAAAACAGAAAATTTGTATGTAAAATTTTCTCATGTACAGCATAGCATTTCTCATAGCACTTGGCTACAAAATAAACTAAAAGACATAGTAAAAGAATTTATTCGAATTTATTCAATTATGATAATCCAGGTCACGAATTCTTTTTTAATTTGTTATATGTATTATAAGTTTTTTAAATGTGTCTGCAGACCATTATTTTGCATTTCCTGTTAACATTATTATTATTATTTTTTTTTCAATGAAAAAAAATTTAATTTAAATTTGTCAATTTTTTTCCACAGAGAGGAAAAATTATATTGATTTTGAATTTCACTAATAACTGATCTGTGTAGAGAGATCATATAAAAATTTGTACAACTGTCAAAAATTTTCATTTCGTCTACTGTTTAAAATTTATTTCATTTTAAAGATATGCTTTGGGAATTATCTAAAGATATATACATTTGGGATAATTGAAATCAGAATTATTATTTATAATTTACATGAAATTCTAAATTTTCATCTAAAATTCCATAAAGTAAAATAGCAATAACAACAAAAATGTGATGTATTATTCATAACATTGCTTAAAAAATGAAAATGTAATTAATAATAACTAAAAAAAATTTCAGATATGAAAATAATTTGAATTTTCAACAGTATAGTTGTTAGTTCAACTCGGGAAACTCGCACGAAGTTTGAGATACCCAGGATGCGTACTGTTTTTACAGTTTTCACTACTATATTTTAAAAGTAATCTTTAATTTATTTTACAGCAGAGTTTGTAATAATTGCCTCCGACGAAATAACGTGACGATTATTATTTGTACTTAATAATGACATAATAAAATAAATCATAACCTGGGTATGCGGGCGCTCTCACGAGTTAACCCTTCACGAATTCTCCCGAGTTAAGCAGACTACTTCCATTGCGAATATTTTTAAATGAATAAATGCCACCTGAATTTATGATCAAATTTATTTGTAAATAAGAAGCAGTTACTTTTCCAAAACATAATAAACAGAAAATATTTATACCAGAATTCTGGTGGTATTGTGGCATTTAGGAATCAAGGTGGATGTTCTGTGTAACTGAGAAGTGAAACACAAAAAGTTAACGTATTTTATTGTTAAAAATACAACTTTTGAGTTGTGAAGTGTATCTGTGTTTAGTGGTAACTTTTAGAAGTACGGAAACAGTTGCATGCATCTTTTGTATAAATTATTTGGTGTTATCTAAAGTTGCTCATTATTTCTTAATATTGTATATTTGCATTGCTAATAATTTGAAATAACACATGCATCTGTACTATTATATCAAATACAAATAATAAATTTAAATAATTAATATGATTAAATTAAGCAACAGCTTAAAGAGAAAAAGGGAATTGAATAAGATTTTGTGCAAGCAATCATTAATATCCGCTTAAAAAATAACCATACTTTTGATTTTAATTTTATAGTTAGAAAATATTTTATTTTTTTACATAAAATAATGGCATCTAATTGAATATCCTCTACTGATTTATGAAACCAGTCAAAATTTCATATTCTACGCTCTAAAAAATAAATGTGTAAATTGGCTGATTTTACCCATGGATATGAGTAAATTTCTAAAATTACACACCTGTAGTAAAACTTACACATTTTTCTCTGAAATTTACCCATTTTTATGTGTATTTATCTTATGAAAGTAAGTGTGCAATTTGTTATCACTTGAAAAACTCAGACAAGTGTGTAAATATTGAAAAATGCCATTATTTACACGAATTTGTGAGTTATTCTAAATTTAACATAATTATATATACACATATAAGTGTGTAATTTTTTAAAAATGCATACTTGTCATAAAATTTACACATTTTGAACAAAAATTTACCTATTTTTATGTGCATCTAACTTGTGAAATCGAATGTGGAATTTGTTAGCTCTGTATAAACTCAAACAAATGTGTAAATGTTGAAAAATGACTGGAACTACGCGTGTTACCTGTAATTACAAATAGAGAACGTTCTGAAATTCGGTTTCGTTTTCATTTTCGGCCCAAAATTGAAGTTTTGCCTAAAATTTGGTTTCATTTTCGTTTTTGTTTTCGGCCCAAAATTTGAGTTTCGCCGAAAATTCACTATCGGCGAAAATGCGGTTAAAAATTCGGCCGAAACTATCTGAATTCCAGAAATCTTCTTTTTTTCCGTTGGAAATTTTTTACATGACTTGTTTATTTGAGCTGTTTCCGCTCAGATGAGAAAACACTTTATTTAATGCTATGAATGAACTTTATTGTTTACAATTATCGACCATGGCTGATTAATGACATGAAGTCAAATTAAACAAACATGCTCGCAATTAAGACGCTTTTCACCTGCTTATTAAAAGGTGCAAGCTTAACAGTAACCGCAGGTGTTTCGAATGCTATTTTTCAAAAGTTCTAAGATCCTATGTGGTTGATGAATTAATTGCAAATACTTACATTATCTACTTTATTGATTTACAGGGCCACACACAAATATTCTATTACATAATATTAAAGGGGGGAAAACTGTTTGGGATGCGTTTAAATACTATTAAACTATTTCACATTTTATGAAATTGATATACGTTGTTGATGTTTATTACAAGTTATTTCCTGTATAATAGAAAGCAGATAGTATTTACAGGGACACACGGAAGATTTCGGCCACTATATTGGATTCGAAATACTATATACAGTACATCAAAATCTGAATATTTTTAATCGCACGAACACATCTCATTTGCTACGCTTGACGTGCAATTTCCA
This sequence comes from Maratus speculifer, assembly GCA_964019185.1. Classification (NCBI taxonomy): domain Eukaryota; kingdom Metazoa; phylum Arthropoda; class Arachnida; order Araneae; family Salticidae; genus Maratus; species Maratus speculifer. The sequence continues at coordinate 295,177,515 of OZ025297.1, read as the reverse complement.
GCTTGTTATAGAATAATTATTGACATGCAGAATCATATTTCTAACACACAAATAGACATACATATATATGCACGTGTATGTATAAAGTTCAAATAAAATCAAAATGTACTCTCCCCACCTTCCCCAACAATCTCCCTTGCAAATCCCAAAGAAGGTTTGAAAATTTAATCTCCCGAGCCCGATTCGCTCTCTATACCTCTAAGAAAAAAAAATATTTTGATGTAAATAAAATGTAATTAATTCATGCACAAAACAGAATGATTTTCTATTATATGAATTTCATATAATTAAACACGTCGGATGTGGCAATTTCAAAATTTTCTTGTGTTTCATGCACGTTAATACTTAAAATTCTCTACCACAGTGCCAAAATTAAATAACAATCTATGATCCTTTTGAGGATTCGAAAGGCATGCAATTCCGTGCATTAGTTCTTAAACTAGGACTATTGTGAATATCAGGAAAACTGCACCATAAAAGTGCCACTTTTTGAACAATTTATACCAAAACACAAACAGCAATAATCAAGCTATAACTGAATCTCAAGTTTGATGAAATTATTCGTGTAATAGTTCTTGAGATAGAGCTATTGCAGGGGTAGGGAAAAAATCAGTATAGCAGCGTCACCTGTTGAGCAATCGACACCAAAATTTAAACTGAACTAATTCATATCATGATTTATTGAATCTGAAGTTTGATCAAAATCCATGCATTAATTTTTGCTATTGTGGATATCGTGAAAAATGCAGCATATAAATGCCATCTGTTGAGCGATTTAGAGCAAAATGTAAACAACATCAATTCATGTCAAGGATTAACTGAATCTGAAGTTTCACTGAAATCTCTGCAGCGCCACCTGTTGATCGATTTATACCAAAAACTAATCAGTATCAATCTATATCATGGACCACCTGAATATATATTTTTTTTTAATTCCGTGCATTAATTCTTGAGATAGAACTATTGCAAAGATCGTGAAAAATGCAGAGTAGTAACCCCACTTGATGAGTGATTTGCTCCAAAATGTAAACAGCATCAATTCATGTCTAGGAATAACTGAATCTGATTTTTGATAGAAATCTGTGCGATAATTATTGAGATATATAGCTGTTGCGTTATACGTAAAAAAATCAGCATAGCAGCTTCGCTTTTTGAGTGATATCCAGCAAAAACTAATCAGTATCAATTTATATCAGATGCTATCTGAATATTTTTTTAAAATCAAATTCCATGCATTAGTTTTTGAGATAGAGCGCCCACAAAATTTATATCACATAGAGACAGACAGACAGAGTCACAGACTTGCAAACAAACATTTTGTAAAAACATGTTTATTTTTTTATTTTTTTATTTTTTATTTTTGACTTCATAAAACGTGTAAAATCCTTTAAAAACAGGAATTCGAATATTTTCACGAATCCAGTACTTTCGTCCTGTAAAAAATAGAAGAGTGTAAAAATGTTTCAGGTATACATATGCCAATTTATGTTTACTGTGATTTTTTGTTAACGATCAGCTGTCTTTAACAAAACGTACTTCTGCGACAATTACATCTGCGGTTTCAAAAGAAAAAAAAATCTTAAGCCTGCTGGTTTGATTTTGCAGGTGATAAACTTTCAAAGTTTAGTAATATATGCATTATTTGCTTTATAATTTTATTTGCGCATATGTCATGTGCAATAGAGAAAAACGCAGACTATTTTTAAATTACAGACAGTATAGTTCATTTGTTGATCTTTGGAATACACAGAGAACGAGAACATTTTCTTTGTAAAAATAGCCGTTTATGTACGTATAGTGCGTCAAAGTTTAAAAACTTAGGCAAAATATATTACAAGAGTGTCTCAATATTCTGTATATACAATATTAAATATGTCCAAGAAAGTTTACAAATGCTTTTGGCATGTGTAAATGATTCATGCCATTGCTTTTGTAATTAGTATTGGAATATGTTTTTCTAAAATTAATGCTAAGGATTACGTGAAAAAATAAAGACATACGTAGATGAAAAAAAGTTATGACAAAATATTTTTTCTGTTTGCTTTTCTTTAAAGTTCAATCATTTTGTTGAAATAAATAAAAATCTATGAATAATTCATATAATTAAAAGAATGAGGCTAAAATTTCATAATTCTATTGTCTAGTTATTTTTTTATTCTAGAAGTTTTTATTATTTTATTTTGTGAATGATTTTAATGAGAGGAATATTAAAATATCTATACGATATACACTATCAGAAAATAATATGATTAACTGAAGAAAAAAAAAGAAAAGAAAAGGTAAACAGTGTACAAAAATTACAATAATGCATATAACCGCAGGTAAAATTAATTAGTTTTTATTCAATATATTTTTTTAATTTTTCGAGATTTTTTCGAAAAAAACATGTTTACAAACCAATTTTTTAATTTTATCACATTCATTTGGATTTTACTTAGGGTATCAACTATTTTAACTAGTTGATTTAAGTTAGCGATTAAATCGTGATTTTAATTTACAATTTAAAAAAATCATTGATTTAATTCAAAATTGATTTAAATCTAAGTGTTTTAAACGACGTAAACGTATTAATCTATGATTAATGTAATTTGGAAAGGTTCTACATGTATTTTTCCTTATAAAGAAAAAAAGGTTTAAATAATTGTTGCTAAGCTTAATTCCTGAGTAATGCAAAACATTAAATAAAATAAGTTTTTAAAGGCATAAAAACCCTTTCATTTAAGAAATATATTTAAATCTATATCTAATATAATTTGTGATGTCATAATTTCCTTTAAGTAATTATATTATTCATTCTTTTATATGAAATAAGCATTTCAAGTATGATAAAAGAATAAAGAAGCAGAATATTATTTTTCCATTCTATTTTTGCAATTATGAACTTATATGAAATACTAGAGTTAAAGCAGAATGGAATAATAACAACTGTTCAACAAATGTTGTAAAAAAATGTGTAACAGAAAAAGAACTAATTGGTATAAAAATGCTAAACACAGCTTAATTAATATAGTAAACACAGTTATTTAAGCACAGCAATGTATCAATAGTGTAATACTGTTGCTAAATATTATAAGGATTTCAGAAATAATTCGATATTCATATATTTATTCTGTATGTGCGTATAAATCGTTGTAACTGTTTTTCACACACACACACATATGTATATTCGCATGCACATACATTATATAAGTTATGATTTATGCAATTGACAATAATTTTTCTTACTAAAAATGTAAAACGAGCTGCCAATAATATTTGTTAGTTATGTTGTTAAGCCACTAATGAAATTATTTACTTACAGTTTTTATTAATTCTGTTGAATAATGCTTCATTTTGGCTATTTGTTAAGGTTGCCACACTTGCCCCATATGAAATTAACAAAGTGCACCCTACCTTTTAAAATATAGTGAAATTTACTTGTAATTGTTGCCAGAATTATTTTTTGTAATGAATCTCTCCATACCGCAGTACTTCTAAATATGTGTACCCAAGACTTTACAAAAATGATAGATCTTTGTTTCTTGAGAAAAATCAGGTTATTATTAAAACATAATATTTAAATGTATTTTTCAATTCGTGATTTATAGAAGTATTGAAAATTAATGATTTTTCTATTTATCATACTAAAAAATTATGCACTTATTTTTATTGCTACTAAGCACATTAGTAATATATTTTCTTATGTAATAATGTCTTTTTTTTAGAACAAGCATACTGCTCTTTTCCTTTTTAGAATAAATAGTAAATACTGAATTATCGTTTACTAATTTAAACATTACAATATGCATTATATACCTAATTAAAGATTGTAATCAATTTAAAATTAAATGCAGCTACTGATAATTTTAATAAAAGTAAAATCATTATTTTTTAATATAGTTTTACATAATTATTGCAAAATATTAATGTATATAACTTTATAGTATTATATTAATTAATGAAAATACTAATTTACAGTTTTTATAATTTTTGTAGTTACTAACTAATAATTAAATTTTATTAATTAAAGTGTAAAAACATAGATTATGCTAGTAAATAAAGGTCTAATTTTTAGAAACCTAGAATCTATTAATCTTAGAAACCTATAGGCTAAACCTACATCTATTAAATATTTCAATGCTGGAGAAAAAAAATCCAATTTAAATAAAAAGAAAAATGATTTAAATACAAAAATTCGATTTTCGTTATTATTGCTTTTTAAATCATGATTTTTTTACACCCTATTTTTATGGAATTTTAAACTAATTTTCGTTGGCCGATCCGACGGGGTAACTGTCTGGTAGGCGGAGTGTTAAAATAAGTTTTGCTATTTATAACTATCCTCTAATCTTGTAAATAAAATATTAATGATAATATACCAAAGTGTGACTTTATTTTATGTATAGTCTACAATTTTATACTTCATTCACACAAAAGAAGTGATTAACTGTGTATTCCTACTTTGTTTTTAGTTGTGTCTGGTAAAAATAAGTACGGTTATATGGATTTCTAACAGACAATTATATGAAAATTTTTTTATCACATTTCATTTAAAGCCACTATAGTAAATTCTTATAAATCCGCTTGTATTATTTTATGACGATATCAGAGTGATATTGGCCCTGACAACATAGATTCTTGGAAAATTGTGCAAAAACTTTCATATAAAACCTGAAAAATGAGCTTTATTTTAAAAAATAATAATCATAGATAGCAAGAGTTATTATTTTATATGTACAATTTTATAAATAAAAATGTAATTTTCGCAAAGAATTATAAAATTATTTTTAACAACTAATTTTTTTTTTAAGTATGAATTTTGCTTCAGTCAAATCATAATGTAGAGTAAATTACACCTTTGTATCTCTGTGTTACATAACTGCGATATACACTAAAGTCAAAATGACCAGTGAGCATTAAGGGTGCATTCGAAAAAAAAATTTTCACCTTCAACAGTTCGGAATTTTCTGATACAATTTCAGACTCACTTTTAGAAGTAAAAACACGAAACTTATTGATGTGACTTTTAAAGAGATCTATAAGATGTCGTGTGATTTTATTTTTTGTTAAATTCATTAGAATTAGATTTATAAACTATTATTTCCTCAGCATGACCCTTTTTTTCGTTCCCAGATCTCCCGCTTCGGAAAATTCGGTTCAAAACGTTGACTTTAACAGCATTTTTTTGCAATATTTTCTGCATTTATCAAAAAATTGACAAGCACGGGACCTAATATACTTTCTAAATAAGAGAATTTGCCAGTTTGATGCGCTTGATATCATGCATAACATCGTTCTACGTTAAATCAGTGGCTATTTTACTGTACATTGTTTTCATAGTTAATTTATCTGTTTGACCAAAACCTTTTACACGTTTGTGTATATTACATTTTAATGTATCAATAGAATTCTTTGTCTCTGAACTGTACAAGACCTAATAGTTTTTTGAGAATCAACAAAATAGATTAATCAATGAACACGTTTTACTAGTTTGCGATTCTGACGTAACTATAATAGGACATGTTTCAAACACTACAATCTTTTACTAATTTTAAATAAATTTATTTTTAAACAAATAATATAAAAAATTATGAATGTTTTATAGCATCATTTTTTACATATGGTAAAAGAATTTTATCTTTTTTATTTTCTCCCTTTATATATATGGTACTTTTAAAAAAAGTATATAATCATTAAAGCAAACACTAAAGAAAGAAATGTCAATATTTAAGAAGTACGTGATTGAAATACATATTTCAAAAATTAAAATAATAAGTTTTTTTGCTTCTAAAGTTAGCTAACTCATTTAAAGGATTATATGAATGGCAGCAATAGAAAGGGTCTTTTTGAAAAAATATTATGCGAAGATCATTGAATTAAATTTTGTAATAGAAATCTTTTTTTAAAAGAGGAAGAATAAATACGGGTTTAAATAAAGTAAATTATAGAATTTCTGATATTATTTTGTGTCATATTATTTTTTATTCCACGAAACAAATTTAAAATCTAAAATATATGATATGTAAAATTTTAGGAATAAGATTTTAATGGAAAAAGTATTTTTTATGATATTTTGTAGTATAGGCATGAGGACTTTTTTTAAAAAAAAAGCAGATATTTTAACATTAAAAAATATACTGGTGACACAATTATATATATGGGGAAGCATGTTTGTCAAAATAAATGAAATTTTACCTTCATAACTATATTTTGAACATTTACCAAAGTAGTTGAAAAAGGAATAAATTTTTTATCCATTTTTGAATTGCATTTCTGAAAGCCTTCATCCATATTTGAGAGCAAAACTCGCTTAGACAATTTTGCCTCTGTTTTACTCTTACATTATCACATGATATCTTTCAGTTACCGATCTATTATCGTAATATGGACTTTTTTGTATGTGAGGTGCCGGTATTTTGTGAAATATTAAACAGTTTGCGCGGAGCTGAACGAAATTTGTCTGCTGCAGAAACTACATTGATAAGATGGAAAAAAATTCGTTTCAACATTTGAAGTTGCAGCTGAACAATCGTTCCAAACGTTGGAACAAGATTTCCCCATCTTATTGTTACAGCTACTGGAACACTAATAGTTGATAAGAATCAGCAAAAACTTTTCACCAGTATAACAATAATGACAAATGATAATAAATAAAAAAAATAACGTGAATATGATAGTATCTAATGAAAAGTTACTTAACAGATCTATGCGCTTATTTGTCATCTATTTATTATGTTTTCTCATATCCATAAATCTCTGAAATACGTATCATGATCAAAATAATGAAAATAAGAATTTTTAATAGTGGCACGGAAGAATGTATTTTTTCCACATCATTCAACCAAACTGAATTGTTTTTGAAACAAGAAGCCAGAAATTCTGGTAACCTATCATAGAAAAGACAGAGCTATGATTGATTTATCACATGTTGTTTTAAGAAGTAGAGATAGCGGTTGAAATGTTCACACTAGCTAAAACTTAAAAGTCATCGACATTTTTTTATAAAATAGTCTATTTCCCTGTTATCTCGAGGGTCCGTTTATCCCAATGTATATGCCCAATGTATGTGCGCTAAGGGTCCCCGCTAATCACTGAAAAAGACCCGGGTGTATACTCGGAGACCCCGTTTTGTATTTTATATGTTATGATAGTTTCAATTTCAGAACCGCTCCAAAAGATTTCAAAAGTATTTTTTTAAATCTGAAACCAAAATTTAAAAAGTAAAAACTAGCCCGGTTGTAGTTCGTCCTCAACTATTCTATGCAAAAAAAAATCATTTAAAATCATTAAACTTTGAGCGAGGAATTTGAATAGAATGCCCCCATAGACTTAACATTATCGTCCGGGTCTTTTTTAGTGACTAACGTGGGTCCTTAATCTGAAATTTTTTAACACAAATGTATGATTCCGATTACTTTCATTTTAAACATTCTCTTTTTAACATTCTCTTGGTTGTCTGAAAGCTGCGTAATTTTCCAATGAAGAGTGAGGGGAGTGATGTTTTCTAAATTTTTTAAACTTACATCATTCAAAAAGAACGAATCTCAGAGCAACAACTCATTATTACACATACATAAATCAATACTTTGAGAAAAAGTACGAAAATAATGCACATTCGGAATTTTCGAATGCTACATATATACTTTAAAAATGCAATTTCTAACATGTTTTTATTTCCAAGGAAATCTGTTGAAATATTCCTGTATAATTCATTTATTTCAACACTTTAGTTTGAAAATGTTGTGCTCCTGAAAGCGTTAACATAAAACATTTCACGCAATATTTCATTTGATTATTTCTAAACTATTTTATGGAGTTTCTCATACGTATTTAAAAGTGAAATACAGGCGAGGAGTGAAATATTCGTAGTATAGATCAGCATGGATAATGTATATGAATCGGATTCATGTTTAAGAATGCAGAGTGTTAAGAAATTATAAGACCACTAACGATTTTGCGCAATTTTGAAGAAGAAGACATAATATGCAAATTTATACTGTGTGTCTTTAAAATTGATCTTAGAAGGTTTTCTGTTATAATTGTTACATTATAAGTTAAGTTACATTTTTGAAACTTTCTATTTTTTTAACGTAATTTAGATGACATGAATGATGAAAATGATTAGACAACCTGAGGAAATTAGCATATTATACTTCATATCAAAAGCATTATAAAACGCACGCGGTTGTATATCTTGTAAGAATTCACGAGAAGCAAAGATGCAGGCTTAGATAGTGTTATTTACGAAGGGTTTAAAGATTCGACAGTGATATGGCTCGCTGTGATGTAGAATCACATATAGTTTTCTTAAATTATAAAATTTTCTAAATTACAGTTAAAACTAATCTTTAATTACATATTCATTTTATCTTATCGTTTATTTCAATCCCACAATAACTTTTCTTTAAAAGAAAAGAAAGAAAACACATTTTAACATCTGCTTTACTACTGTAATGGCTGCCAGATAAAGAAAATTCATTAAGATGCGTATTTCACCCTCACATGTTCAAAAAATGATAAACTGTATAACATTATTGGAAAGAAATCAAGGGCTTTTTCAACTGCCACCATTGGACTTAATAGATGATGAGGACATTTAGAATATGATAAGAACATTTTTAAATAGAACTCTAACCTACAAAATTATCATTAGCAAAATTACTTAAGAAGTTTTTATTGTTATTTTATTACTCTTAATTATATTATTCTGTTTATTTTATTTAATCTATTCAAATATCTCTAAATTGTCTTACCTATTACTATTTTAACTTTTTGAGAACTAAGAAAATTTATCATCATTAAGTATTATTTGAGTCAGAAATAGGATTATTGGAACTTTCGGTTATGTATATGTTCATAGGTTTATCCTAATTATTTATATTGTACATATAATTTTGTATTTATCACTGTGAAGAATTCTTCAATTATATTTACTTTTCGACCACGCCCTGAATAGATAGAGCTACGCGTTGTCATTGTGTTTAAATTATATTCTTTCATTTGTTTTCTAATATATTTTTGACGGCGGTCTGGCGATTATTCAGTAGTGCCTCTGGTCTCTCCTGGCTCCGTATCTCCTTTCCTTTTGGCAGTCTTGTCTTTGTCCATATCTGGGCTTTTAGCATAGTTGTTACACACTGCTAGGTGGAGCTTCTTGTGCTTAAGCCATTTGATACACCTCCCCACCCAGCTGAAACTGAAACTGAAACTGCTCTTTGTCGCTTAATGTGAGGTGCCAATGTGTGAAATGTAGAGTGAAAAATTAATTTAATTCACTCTCGCATGAACAAAATCATGTAATGACTGTCTCTTAAAATAATGTTTTCAGACACCATCCCTAACTATTTCTATAAGAAATGATTTAAATTTATAATTCTTCTTCAAATGAATAAATTTCTTAAAAAGCTTTTACTTTCTTAAGTGATTACAGCCTACAACTCTAGCGAATGCATTTAAAAAAGAACCTGGTCAACGTTATTTAAAGTACAGAACTATACTATACTCGCCTGCGACCGAAGTAAGAAAAATTTGGTTTTATAAGAATATTGGTAAATCAAAGAAAAGTAGTTTTGTTAAAGAAATGTTTTAAAACTACCATTCAAATAATAAAAAAAGGGATTCAAAACCATTTCAGTAAAAGAAACTCATTCATAACGATTTGGAAGAATCTGAAATCAAATAATAACGCAAAATGCATGAATCTGTAGAAAAAACCGATACTAATGAAATATCTTAAAGAAAAAAGATTGAAATGGGCTAAAAACATCCTGTGATAGAACAAGAAATGAAAACAAGCGATATTTTCAGATGAAAAAAATAATGTTGACTGTCCGGATGGTTATAAACCCAGGTCGAAATTCATGCTGGTATTTGTTTGCTAGACAAGCACCAAGTGCTATAACCCAACAAGTAAAATAGCATAAACTAGCATTACACATTGCTGATTCCAGCAGAATTTCCAGCAATTCATGATGTGTATTGGCCCACTTTGCTGAAAATAAGCATGAGATGCTTGCATATAGCTTGTCATGCTTTTCTTGTGCAAGCTAGCGATATAGCATGTGATGCTAGCTAGCATATGATAGCATAGAATTTCCAGCAATTCATGGTGTGTATTGGCCCACTTTGCTGAAAATCTAGCAGCCATAGCGATACCTAGCAATAACTAGCATATTTTTGTTGCTGGTGCAAGCATAAAGTTTGACCTGGGAATGCTATTGGTATGATTTGAGGGAGGAAACGAAACAATGCTTCAGTCGACAAATTAGAGGATGATCAATAATGGTTTGCGGAGTTTTTAATCTTGATACATTATGCGATTGAGCCCAAAATTTAAGACGCACGAACTCTGCACAATGTTAAGCTAAATTATAAGATCATTTGATACAAATTGGTCGCTTTTTAGATCGTGATAACGGGATATTTCATCTCGACAATGCTTCTTGCCATGTGTCTAAATCCACCCAGAAATGATTTTAAAAAGAAAGATAATCATGATTTCTTATGCCCAAGTTGAACTCCAGACTTGAATGGAAAATCTTTGGGTCGTATGAAGTCGCAAAGTTTATGCTGTCAATAATCAGTTTTTATTTCTAAGTGAAGTAGAAGTAGCCTTTGTATAAAAAATACACAGAATTTCTGAATCTATACTTAATCACCTAATCTCTTCTATAAGGAACCGACTATATCAAGTCATGAGAAACAACAAGAAAAAAATCATGCGTCAAGCATAGATTGTGAAGTATTTTCCAACACATTCAGAATATTGCAGGAAAACCGCACACGTTTAAAAAATTAAAATATCACGTCTCACTTCATCATATGAAAATGTATAACGCTTTCCAAAAGAAATTTAACGATTTTCAGCTGTTCCCGTACAGGGGTGGGGAAGTGCATCATTTTGCTTGCCACTGGCGATTGAATTATCTCACAGGACGAGTGAGTTTTTAGTTTGTTTTTCAAAAATGCAAAGTGCAGACATATATACCAAAAACTTCATATTTTTATTTTTTTCACAACACGTTAATGTGTTATGAAGCCTTCTTTTGTATTTTGATCATGTTCTTAATATGTTGCAAGAATGTTGCACTCTAGAAATGTGTTCGTAAAATGTTCCAAAGTATTGTTATCTAGAATTCTGTTCTAAAAATAGTGTTGTTAATTGTGTCGAAATAGTGTTGTAAATAGTGTTGTTGAAAAAAGTTACTTAAAATAATGTTGTGCTGTATAACACTTTGTCCCTAAATAAAAAACACATTATAAACACCACACAGTTTAGAACACTATAAAAGAGCACATGAAAAACACATTCAAAATGTTTTCTACGTGATTTTAAATGTTTTAAAATTGCACAATTTTAAAAATGAATGTTTTGAAATATGTTTTAAAAACCCACTTTCTCCTCTTTTAAATTTTGACAAAAATTTTCCCAATCTTTTTATTTCGAACTACACATTCGCAACACATTCACAAAACATTCGAAACGATTTTACTTAGAAGCGTTGATTTTTATGTTCAGTTAGTATTGCAAAAGTGTTTAATATGTTTTCAGTGTATATTTCTTAATTTTATACAAAAAAGTGCTGAATATAGCATTGTCGTAATTAATATTCATGTAGCCATGTAAATTTTTCATAGCATTTTTCACCTTTCCCTTGCATTTTGCTGACTGTTAAAATAAATCATTGACTGGTAAGATTTTCTGAATATTCCCCACCCCTGCCCATCTACTATCGGAAAATTATCTGAATTTTTTGCAGCTCTGTATGTAATATAGAGATTTGTATGTATTAAGAACACGCATTCCAAAATTTAGTTCATTTAGGAGATACATGTGCTTCACTCGAAATTTCCCCTTCAGCAATTTCCTCTAATAAGGTAAATGACATCCGAATACGTATGTGCAGCCCTATATATGAGGTATAACATTCATATATAAAGAGTAATCTACAAAAACTAATTAAAATTAAAAGTGCTTACACTGTTAAAACTAATGGCGACACATTGCACCTTTTAGGGGTGTAAGACTTGTCTCACTGGTGACATACCTAAAGGAGCCAGAATGGCACCTTTAATTAGGGTGAAAAGATGGCACCCTTAACCTAGAGTGTCCAATAATAAAAAATTAAAAAACATACAAACCGACTTTTCGCCCTAGAAGGATTCGAACTCACAACGTCTGATTACAAGATCAGCGCTCTAATCGCTCGGCCATCGAGCTCACCTTCAAAGTCTCCCTGAAATGTTCAAATGTCCTGAAATTCAAAGGTTGTAATATATAATAAAGCACGCCAAAAGTTAGCCGAGCGAAGTTCTAAATGAAATTGGGATAGCGTATAGCGGTGATTGTCATCGTAGGGAGAAATAGCTGTTTTGATCCACAAGTGACAGCCAGTTGAAGGGCAAAGATACACGTCAGGGAGCATGCCTAAATGACTAAGGGGTGAAAATCTTCCAACGGTATGCATTGCGCAGCACCCTAATTAGCGTGAATCACACAGTGAGAGATCAAACGGCACCCCAAACACATTTTCAAGCCCGCGGGTGTCAAATGGTAACACCTTTTCACCCCTGGGCACCAAATGCAACTGGTTTGTCACCTTTAGTTACTCTGTACCGAATTTTAAAACGTAATCTCCAGCAATTATTATACAAAGACAATATTGTAATCGATTTCTTTTCTGTGTCCCTGTAAATGCAATGATTATTCTGTTTTAACGTAACCATGGTGATATTCAGTGATTTATATCCGTTTGAATACATTTGAAATAGCGTAATGTCATTAAAATACCCTCCAAACGATTTTTCCTCATGTACCTTAATGTAATCGAATTCTTTTGAATAATCATGTAAACAAACCATTAATCGTTCCATACTTCATATGTAATTCTAAATATGCTTTGGTGACGCTAAATAACTTTTATTAATTGTATGAAAATCCCAGTATACATACGGGTGTTAGAGCGTTTACAGACGGTCATAAGGTCAGATTGGCAGACGGACATATGGACAGAAAACAAAATGCTTAAGCACTTTTCAACATTTATGGAAATTTATAAAAAGGAGGACCAATATCGTATTAATTTAGAAATTATTTTTGTTTTTAGACGAGTGTGATATATTTTGCTAATAGTGTGTTTTTCAAATATTGCTTATATTTTTGTTAACATATTATTGATTTCATTATTCTGAATTATTGCAAACTAATTTTAATAAATATGTTGTAACTTGATATCGAAAGTGTTTAAACTGTAATTAGAAACTTTATTTATTTCATAATTTTCAAAATCAAAGTGGTTTTATGATTTCTTAATTCATTTTGTAGAAATTATCGCAAGCAGATTGTTTTACTCTTAACAGCACGTATATAATTTATCTTCGAGGAGATTCCAAGGAGATGCGTAAATTATGTATTTTTGAGTATTGTTCCAGATGTTCAATCTCTCAGGTTATTTTCGAAGCAAATTATTTTGCCATCTAATTACTGAATGTAGTTTGGTAACTGCAATTATTAAAGTGTCTAGTGTTTCGTGTGCTACACACAGATAATATTTCTGCAAACTCACAGAAAATAAATGATGATTCTTGGGAATGTTTGAACTATTGCTTGGTTAAAAATTTTCGATAAATTCCCTTCGTCGTCCATACGTTTTGTATAGATTTCTTAGAGCTTACATCCGAAATCCTGTTCAAAGAATATGAGATGTAATCAAATTAATTTTACCTGAAATTTAGCATTTTCATTTTCTGGAGGGTTTTCGTAAAAATAAATATTTTGTACTTTCATAAAATATTCTGGGATTACTTTATAATGCGAGGATATAAAAATCTTTCATCCGGTGTCCAATAATTTTCCAAAATAAATATAACAGACCGCAGACTCGGTTATTTTTCGAGTAAAACTACGAAATCTTCATAATTTTTCTTCATTTAAATTTACAGTCTTATTTATATATACTGATGAAAATACATAAAGTTTGTGGAAATTTGATAGATTGTTTGTTATATTTTATTGATTTTTCAGTATTCTGTTGCCTGCAATGTAAATGACTTAAGACCAGTTATTGTTAATATAGTATCTGATATTTCAATTTCTTAAGAATGCTCTGCTGCATCATGTTGGTATAAATAACAGAATGTAAAATATCTACGAGAAAAAGAAGTTGAAGAAAACCTCATCTTGGTAAAAGAAATACATACATTAAAACGCATTTTTGCATCAGTAATCATGATATTTACACCGCATATTCTTGTGCAGTTGCAGTTGTTAAGGCAAACAGTTCTACCCATTTTGTGGCACAATCTTCCACTATAAAAATCCATCGGTGTCCATCTTTACTGCGTGGCAGTGGACTAAAAAGATCAATGCTGAGGGTTTCAAATTTCTAAGCATAAGCAGGTGTTCATAATAAACCAGCAGGTTACTGATTTGTTGCTTTATAACGAGCACACTCTGAGCATTTCTTTACATATTAAGAAATGAAGGCTCGCATACCTGTCCAATAATTTCGCTTAGCAATTCTCTGATAAGTTGCTGCTTCACCATAATGTCCAGCTGAGGGGTCGTAATGATAAAATTTCAAAATATTTTCTCTTTCTGGTACTGGAATGACCAGTTGCGCTTCCTCGGCATCTGATTCAGGAGCATAACGATAAAGTACACCTTGATTCATCAGGAATCCTCTATTAGTCCAATTGGCGAAATCTTCGTTTTCTGTTCATCTTTAAACCAATCGATAATTTTTTAAAGATTTTTCATCTTGTAACTGCACTTCTCTCATATCTTTTGTGCTTCTTGTTGGCATGTCTATGCTGACAAATTTGCTGTCTCGCAGAAAACAGATTGGTGATTACACGCAAGACGTGACAGCATGTAAGCCAGAACATTAGATTTTCCAGGTTCATATTCTGTTTTCAATAGCAACGACTGCAATTGTAGTGCCCAACGGGCTAATCTTCCCAATGGTGATTTAAGACTCAGAAGCCATTTTAAAGGTTACTGGTCAGTTGCTACAATTACTTCTTGGCCTTCCACATAACCACGAAACTTTTCTAAGAACCAGACACAGCCAAAGCCTCACGTTCAGTAGTGGAGTAATTTCTTTCTTCACTTGTAAGAAGACGGCTATCTGATACTATGGGGTGATCAGAGGTCTTGTCGGTACCCTGTAAAAGTACAGCACCAAGAGCATAGTTACTAGCGTCAGTACGTAAAATACATGGTTTGGTTCCATCAGATCGCTTCAGTACTGGAGATGTCACATTGTAACTATTTTTGTAACTATGTAACTATTTTGTAACATTGTAACTATTTTTTTACAATCCATTTCAGTTCAAATTAATAATCGGCTCTCCAAATTATACATAAATCCTCATTTTTTTTAAATGGTGAAAATGGGAAGAATTTTTTAAAAAAATTGAGGAAACTTTTTTTTTGTTTTTATCAAAAAATATTAAACTTATTCAAAAAAATTTACTACCAAAATAATCTACACACATTTATGCAGGAAATGACTTAAAAGCTTAAAGATATATCAATAAAATATTTGCAGATATATCAATAAAATATATCTGCAAATCATCTACATTACTGCGGATTGCAATGCCATAATAGTTTTGCAATTTATTGATAAAGGTATCGGTCAATTTTCCTCGACCTCTAAGACCCTTTAAATGTTGCCACTTAATATCCGGAAGTTTAATTATTTTAAATATTTTATTAAATGCTTACAAATAATTATGTTTAAAAAGCACGTTGTTTATTTCCTTTTATAACAGGTGTTTGGCTCTTTAAACACCCATTTCTTGTGGTTTAAAAGCCCACTTCCGGTTTATCGACCTTCACAAAATCTTTAATATTTCCCGTTCTAATTAGCGTAGAGGCAAAAACAAACTGTTTTGGAAAGCCAAATAAATGTTCTATATAATAAAATATTTAAAAAAAATATGATTTTTGGCCCAAAATGCCGATTGCAACGTGTTCGGATACTTTAAGAGTTTCAAAGGTTATTTGCTCTTCTTATCCCCATTTCCAAGTCGCTTTCTTTTTCGTAAGATTTCTAAGGGGTCTTGAGGTGTCAGCAAAATTTGATATAAATCTTCTACACCAAGAATATATTGGTAAGAAAGACTGAATCTCTTTAATATTTTTTGGTAGATGTATCGCTTTAATCGCAGATACCTTGTCTGGATCTACTTCTGAACCATTTGGAGTTATCCAGTGTCCTAGATTCTTGAATTTCTCACAAGAGAAATGGCATTTTTCTCGTTTGGCATCTAACTTAAATTCAAGGAGTCTCTTCAACACAGCTGTAAGATCTAAGAGATGTATCTCAAATGTTTCTGACAAAACGATGATGTCGTCTAGATACGATAAAGGAAAGACAGACTTAAGACCGTTTCTAAATTGATCTATCAATCTTTGAAACGTGGCAGGAGCATTTTTTAGTCCAAATGGCATCTTTAAGAAACGATAAGTTCCTTAAAAACAGACAAATGCAGTTTTAATTGATCTGGTGTGTAGACTTGAACTTTGTGATACCCAGATATAACATCTATAGTTGACATGTAAAAAGTATGCTTGGCTTCATGTAAAAAGTCGTCACTTCGAGGTAATGGATATTTATCTGCTACTGCGATTGCATTAAATTTTCTATAATTTATGCATAATCTTATACAGCCATCGGGCTTTGGTACGAAGACCACAAGCAATGCATAAGGTGATTCACATTCTTCTATGATTCCTTGAGCTAGAAGATTATCTAATTCCTTCGTAAGAATTTCTTTCTGAGCAAAAATCATCGTATAAAGTAGTATAGCAACAGACGCACTATCACCTGTATTGATATGATGCTCAACAAATGAGGTTATCTCTCCCCCTGGCTGAAAACAGTTTTCATACTTTTTCAGGAGATCATTAAGTTTTTCTCTTTCATCGGAATTTAAATTTTTGCCTTCGTCTTCACGTAAGGCATATGGACTAACTTCGACCGCACCAGCAGACGTACTATTTTCTTCTTCGTACTTATCCAGAAAATCAAATTTTATGAGGTTTATCACTGAAATACCATATTTTGCTGGCAGTATCTAACACTATATTAGTATTGTGCAAGGAGACCATGCTTAAAAGAGTACTATTACCTTTGGCATTTGGTAATATAATAAACTCTGTTTTGAAAATTCGGCCTTCAATTTCTATTGGCAACAGTGGTAGACAAAGTTTTTCTAGCCACGTAATTCCGTCAGCCAAGGTTACATCATGGGTATGAGGATACAATTCAACACCAGTTTTTAAAAATAATTTATACATTCGTTCTTTTGCAATAGAACGATTGGCTCCAGTATATGCACAGACTAATACCTTCTTGTTGCAGATCGCAATAGGCAAATTTTGAGCTTAAACTACTGATGTAGTTAAACTATGTAGCTGGAGACAATGAGCTTGCACAGTTTGTTTATTAAACGTAAGGTAACAATCTGGGCATTTCTTTATAAATCCCACTTTGCCACATCAGTAGCAAAATATATCGGATTCTAAACGTTGATTAGTAAATTTAGGAGAAGATTTGGCTTCTTTTGGAGGCTTTCTCAGCTTCCATGTATTTTCTCGACGAGAATACTCTTTTTCTTCTGGATACAACCGAATCTTTTTAGGAAACGTAGACCTGATAATATCATACGCATCTAATTTTCCGGCAAGGTCGACTGGTGAATTTAAATGTTGACAATCATCTAACATATGTTGTTTGCATTCGACAGGCACGCGACTTTTCACCTGATCCTCTATGATAAGATCCTGAAGAGCTTCAAAAGACGTTATATTTAATTTTTTAAGCAAATTTTAAAAATAAGCATGTAATTCGAAATAATAATCTCTCCAAGTAATTTAATTGGCTTTGCGATGCGTAAAAACAGCTGCGTAAACTTTTCGGCACTAATTTTAAAGATTTTTAGAAGTAGACCTTTAACATGGGAAAAATTTGAAGCGTTCTTTTTCACGAGCAATAAGCGTAGACATAAAAGATGGTGCAACACTTAGTAAATAAGAAACCCACAGGTGCTCTGGTACCTTCGAAAGCTTTAACTGCCGTTCCAGGAGCACTAAAAACAATGTTACGTCATCTGTATCTGGCTTAAATGTAGGCAACAGTTTCTGGATATCTATTTTACTCTCTGGGTGAGACATTATCCCTGCCGCATTACCACCTACCGCTCAACTGGAAACAGTTTGGCTCTGAGCCTGTAACTTAAGCTTCTCAAGCTTTTTTAATTCCAATTCTTTCGAACGATGCTTCTCTTCTATTTCTAATTTAGATTGTTCTAACTCAGCTGCTTTTTGTTTTTCCTCAAAGTATCGTCTACGTTGTTTGTCTTCGTGAGTCGAAATTCCGTTTCTGACAAACGAATTAACGAAATCAATTTCGTACGACGGAGAGAATTTAATCTTATCACGCAATGTGACAACGGTCATAGAGGGTTGTACACCTAAATTAATTTCTACTATGACCTGAAACAAGGTCTCTTTGCGAGCTTTATTATGTTCGGACATTTTTAACAAAAGAACAAGACATTTGCTCCACAAATGCTAAAAATTCTTTTAAATAAATTGTTCCCCGGACGTGAGCTTTGCTTTAAACTCATATAAACAAGATATTAATAAAACAAAACAGTGAGCTTTAACTTTAGCAAAATAAACTTTTTAAATAATTAAATTTCATTAAACTTTTAATTATCCTTAAAAGTTAAAATTTTATGAAATAAAACAAACTTTAAATTACTGCTGATATAAATTAACTGGTTTGTCATAACGTGTCATTTAATCAAAACAATATTTTAACTGATATAAAAGTAGCACTGAATAGTTGGCAACACTTTTAAACAATGCTCTAAATAATTTCAAATCATAACTGAATAATTAAAATGTCAACCAATATTATTATCATATTATCAAGACAAGTCTACGTAATGTAGATTTTTTTAAATATAACTTTAAAAGAAAAGTAAGGCTTCTTTTCATAAAAAAAATAAATAAATGCAAAAACTTACTCAACTTGTTTTGAAAATCATATTCAAGGCTATTTCACAATAAATCAAGAACTCTAAATTAAATATTTAAAAATAAACAACAACAAAACTCTCAAATAAAATGTCTAATCAATTCTGTTATCTTGCGAAACCAACAACAACAACAACAACAAAATTAATTAATAAACACATATCATATGAGGATTGAAATAAAATTATAAATACATTTTAACAACTTCTGACTCAAAGTTTATTTCCTTGTTTTTAAAAAAGAAAAGAAAAAAAATATCAACGTAAATGGATGATTATTTCCCTATTTCCCAATCTTTTTTTTCTATTCGAATTAATAAAATTTTTCACCTAATCAAGGCAAAAATTAAACATACATGCATGGTATTAAAATAAACTAAAAAACAATAAATTAGCATGGAGGGAAAAAGAATTACACAATACATTAATGAATTGTAAAATCATCATAAAATGAATTAAAACTGATATGCAATACGAAAAGTGTTACAGATAGATAAAACATGGTAACTTGCGAAGAGAATTGCGGATCCTTTAAAACTTGGCTTACTTATTAAAAATATCATGACGAAAGCATTTTTAGAACTTTAAAACATTCCAAAATAAACACACATCTCACGAAATGACGATGACTGAGGCAGATAATTAAAGAAATTTAATCCGTAGAACATATTTCACAAACGAATGAAACTGGTGTTTAGGTAAGGTTATTCCGTGGAACTATTTCACAAAAGAAGGACGAGAATTCCAAAGGTAAAGAAGAATATGTAGAGCACTTAAGAACACATTTCACAAATAAACGAGCAACGACCGCTCAAGCTATTTTCTTTTTTCTTGCATCAAACAATATTTCATAATTCAATATATATATATATATATATATATATATATATATATATATATATACAGGGTGTCCCAGAAGTAATGGGACAAATTTTATGGGGAGGCAGGGGACATCACAAGGATTCAGAATTGCATAGCAACTCATGGTCGGAAACGTTTTAATGGCGCGGTAACTACGTCACAAAACACAAGAAAGAAAGGATACGAACAGGGAAAGAAAACATGTTAATTATTCTTAGTGCTGCAAAAATACCTAGATAATGCTGTGAAACTTGTTACACGCATCGTGGCAGCTGTTGGGAAAGTTCGGAACATTCTTGGTGTTTTCGAGATCATTAGATCATTCATGCGCCGGAGAACGCTCCTTGCATCACAGCCCAAGATCGTATTTTGAACACTTGTTTTGATGATGATCATTGTCTCTTTAATGTTCTTTTTTCTTAGTTTTTTTTGTTTTAAGGATAATAAACATGCTTTCTTCTCTTATTCATGTCCGATCTTTCTTGTGTTTTGTGTCGTCCTTAACGTGACAAGAAAGCGTTTCCGACCATGGGTTGCTATGCAATTCTGAATCCTTGTGATGGCCCCTACCTCCCCTTAAAGTTTGTCCCATTACTTCTGGGACATCCTGTATATATCAAACCTTTGAAGATTTATGAAGATGTGGGAATATTTTAAAACAATTTCCAGGTAAGGGCCCCACGTTGGGTGTCATTTTCTAAGAACTAGTATTACTTATTTACAAGAAAAGGAGAAGCTTCACTAATGTAAGTATAAATTCTCGGGGAGACAATCTTCTTTTAATGTATATTTTTTATTATTACTTCATAGACGGCACTTAAGAAGTAAAACAGTACACAAACATAAATATATTTACAACTCAGCCCTTGTGACATAATACTAGTTGCACACACCAGTAAAACAAGACCTGAACTCACTGCTCACAGCCAACTTTCGAATTTCAGACATAACTTCGAATATAACATTTTTAATAGAACTAGTGTTACCAGATTTTTTAAAACGAAAAACGACTACAGCTACATTTTTAATTCAGCACAGTTTAGGTCACGTGACGCGTGATAGTTTCTTTTCCCTTTTTTGGAACGGGTAGGCGCGTGTTACAGTATTATATTATGTAATTTCCTTTACTACAAGTAAAACAGAATAAATAAATTAATTTCCGATTGAAAGAGAAACCCAAAATATCTATTTATAACTTCCGGTGTTACTAGACCCTGAATATCTTCTGACCCATGTTTCAGTTGCTTCCATCTTCAAAAATTTATGGCGTAACTGTTACACCCGCCTTACATTTGAAACATGAAATAAATATGTATAGTTACTTACTACTAATAAAATATTGATATGTCTAATTTTAAAAAAAATGATTGTTTAATAAAAGTATTTGCAGTATTTTAATAAAAAAAGGCAGAAGAAGTTAATTTAAATTGACTATGTTATAAAAAAAGAAGCCGAAAGTTTTGGTAACTTTTCACCAGGCTCTTATTACTGCACTCACTAATTAGACTTTGTCCAGGGGCCCCGGACCTTAAGAGATCCCCAAAGCCATACATTAAATTATAAAATATTTACTTTCTTTTTCCAATTCTAACTCTTCCATATGTTGAAGTTATCTAATTCATCTTAAAGTAGTATAACAAATTGCTAAAGATAAGGTAAAGTTCCCTATTATCGTCCCCCAGTTACTTTTAGGCCCTTGGAAGTTTTAATTTTCCATGAAAATCTACAAAATTTAGGTTTTGTATAGACTATCTATTCACACATATGGAAACATAGGCAAATGTTGTAGAAAAACTTTAACAATACGAAAATTTATCTTTTTCAAAAGTATTTCAATATGAAAATAATAATAATATGTCCAATTTCGTCTCCCTGAAAAAAATCCAAAAAGCCAAGGATTAACTTATAACTAAATCAAAATTTATTTCAAAATAAATAATTAATTTAATTGACCCTAACTTAAGGTACAAAGTAATGTACTATTAATCCTAATAGTAAATAAAAGCATCAATAATGCCATAAAGAAATTTATCAATCTAAGCATTAGGAACATATGTGTATTGTTTTTGGCTCCTGAACATGTTTTGTGTGACCATGTGCTGTACTAACAGCACTAAACCCATTGTTCCCCATGTTTATCATGAGAAAAACGCTTCAAGCAAGTAGAGCACTCTGCATCATTGTGGTCTTCATTGCTTATATTATCATCATGAGGAATTGCAACATAAGAATCACTTTCGTTATCAATGTAGGTCATGTTTGGACTTTTTACACGCTGGATTTTTCCCATCACCTTCACAGTGGTAGTTGTCAGAAGTTTTTTATCAGTTGACCGTTTTTTCTACGCCGAAGAATTTTTCATTTTGTTTTTATGCGGAGATCCAGTGATCAATGTTGCTGAAACTTCTCGGGCAGAAGTTGCTTGTGTGATCAGTGGCACTTCCCTCATCTCTTTAGGGTTGATGGCAGCATCAGTTTGCTGAACCTGACCGCTTAACGATAATTGATCAGATGAAGACGTTCCTACTTTCGTCCCCGGTACGAAAATAAGAACTGCAAGGGGGACGAAATCGGAACGACGCTACTTACCAACATGGCGATGCATCAGTTATTGTAAAATAAACTGAACATTGTAAAATTCACTATATGGTACTGTTAACATCTTACCTAAATAGAATACATGCAATGAATAGAAAATAAACACTTACGGTAAAGTAAATATCACTCTACAAATGACGTAGGAAGAACTTAAATCTTCTAAAAATAGGAAATCAGACATTAATAATACACGGATTCGTCTGGGCGAGTGAAAGTTTCACTTCTGAATCATTTTATCTTCCTTTCGTTTTGCCTTGCGTTATCAGTGGCACCACTTTCAGAGAAGCGAAGAAAGAAACGGGCACGAAATATGGAAACTTTACCTTATATAAAATAATTCTGTTCTGTACTAAGGGAAAAATGTGTACTATTAATAATTAAGGTATTCAATTTATAAATGACGGAGTTAGCAATTTTCTTCTATTAATATCCAAAGTGCGAAGATATGTTTATGCATTACACATGAGCATATGAGTGACCATCAGTTCCATTTGAATAACGTTGTAAAGAATTAAGAGAGACCCCTAATTTATCTTTGTTCGGGGCCTAATTGTGGTTTTCCTATCACAGAAAATACAGAGCCGTGATTGAGTTAACGCATGGTGGCTTAAAAACAGATAGATTTGGAAATGTTCAAAATAGCTAAAACTTATAAATCACCTACAGTTTTTTTAATATAAAATAGCATACAGCCCAGTTACCTCACTGTAAAACATTTGAGTAACGTTACACCATAAAATGGGTGGCAGATTTGCTGCCTCCAATTTTATGGAGTAACCTTGCTTCCTCCATTTTTAAGGAGTGTTTTAACCGATATCACCAGTGTAACATTGTAATGTTACACCAGTAATATATGTTTACAGTACACCATTATATAGGTGAAAAAAAATCACTCCATTGCTGCCACCCGTTTTACGGTGTAACGTTACACAAATGTTTTACAGTGCTCGAGCGTCCAGTTACCTCAGCTTACCTTACCCAAAGGATGAGCTTTTGTCTAAAAAAATGTTAACTCAAATGTATGATTCCGATTACCTTCCTTTTAAACTTGCAGGTAAAACTGTATGATAAGGAGATTAATCGTTTCTGAACTTTTTAAACTCACATCATTTCGACAATCCAAGCAGAGATTTATGCAAAGTATAGTATATTAGAACAAAACCTATTCAAGTCATACCGCTATACATATCAAATCGATGTTTTAAAAGTGTGTCGTCACACCTGGCACGGATAATCATTTGACCTTAATATTATTCGGCTGATGTTATCATTTTAGGGCAAGAAGATTCAAAGCAAATGTTCTACCTGAATATTTTTTAAATAAATGTTACAATATCTCCATTAGGAATGGTGATAATCTATTAGCCGTTTCTTAGAAATTGTACAAGAAAATTCATGGCCAAATCCTCTACATTATAAAAGTATGTTATAGGTTTTACTGTTGCATATAAACAAATTATTATTTTTTTCCATTATAAATATCAACTCCTGAATAACGAAGATGACCTGAATAGATTAAATTTTACGAAATTATAAAATCAGTGCGTTTAGTCAAATATTTTTTATCAGAGAATTTTTTTTTGAAACCAGGATTAAGAAGCAAACATAACTTCGAATACTTTGCCATTAATGATAAATTGCTGGATCTTCAATAACGAAAACATTTCAAATATATGATAGGACAAAAGTTTCCATTCATATGAAAGATGATCATTGAACCTTTTTTATTTATATAATATGCTAAATTTATGATAATAACGAATAGCAATATGAATTAGTTTATCTGCATGTTTTAATTTCTTTTTCATTATTCGAACACTTTTTTCAAGGTATATGAAATATAAAAAAAAATAAAATTCTATAAGGCATAAGTATGAAAACGTATAGCACACCTTGTTTACGTCTAAAGTGATAATTCTTACGTAATCAGAGTTTACTGTAGCTCTTGGTATCATTCCTCTTAGTCAAACGTAAGTAAAACTACTGTCTTGCATAAAATACATTTTTAAAATGATAAATAATAGTTGATTATAGAATAGTTAATAATATAATAGTTAAATAATAGTTATAATAGAAACGTTCCTTTTCTAGAGTTAAAATAATGGAAAAAACTTCAAATCATTACTTGTTAAAATTTAATGAGAAATCATTAAAACATTTAATAGATAATTTTCCTTTGACTATAGTTGCAGAAAGAAGAAAAACTGTTTTTCCAAAGATAACCAATTAATTGTTATCTCAAAAATATTTTACTGTGATCAAACAAAGTTAGCCCAGAGAATCAAACTATATTTGACTCAAATAAATTCTTTATCTATAGTATAAAATGATATTTTTATTTTAAATTACTTTTTAAAACATATTTACGTAATAATATAAATTTGGCAAATAGATTAAGTAAAATTTTTAAAACAATATATCACCGATTCAATGAGACAGATAAGTTTTTGAACTGTAAAATATATACAAAGACAAA
Source organism: Maratus speculifer (assembly GCA_964019185.1). Taxonomy (NCBI): domain Eukaryota; kingdom Metazoa; phylum Arthropoda; class Arachnida; order Araneae; family Salticidae; genus Maratus; species Maratus speculifer. The sequence goes on along the minus strand of OZ025297.1, from coordinate 295,152,548 downwards.
CTTCAATATTGAGGTATTTTATGTACATTATAAATTAATTTAATGCTATACTAATTATATATTAATCTTATTATTCACATGCATGCTAAACGTAACTGAAGTGTAAAAATTATTCTAAATTGTCCAAAACACTAGAAGTTTCATTAAGCAAGTAGCTATTCAATTTTGCTTTAAGTGCATTTTCATAACATTTAATTAAAATAAAGATTTTGAAAGTAATCGCTCCTTAAATAGTTATAAGTAAGAAAAAGTTGGTTGAATGAACTAGATACTCATATATTACAAAGTGAATTAGATTGATATTTTGAAGGATACTAATTAAAATTTATTATCTCTAATGTAATCAATAAATTGCAACAGCAAAGCGTATAGTTATATGAATATATATAATTAGAATATGTAGATGAATGTTATCAATATATTAATCTAAGGGAAATTAAATGAGCCTTTAGAAGTTTTAATCATAGAATAAAGAGAATTATTTTAGTTTATATTACATTTATCATATTTTCTATTGCAAATATTAATTCAATGCAAGTGTTAAATTAAAACATTCCAATATTTTAAATATAAAATTATGCAACTATCAACATTTGAGCTCAAATAATTCACAGATAGTTATATAAAAATAGTTTTTATTAATCGATTTCAGATTAAAAGACTTAAATATGAGAATATTACAGTTGATCAGGGTAACTTTGGCCTATCAGGTAACTTTGGGCCAAGAAAGAAAAAAGGTTAAATTTGCTACATAACTTGATGTAATGGCAAAGTTTTGATTTTAAAATATAGATAGCAGCACTAGTGTGAATTTGGCAGTTCAGTGGAAATAATTCGTCAAGATTCCACCATGGCTGAATGGATCAAAGTTTCGTAAATGTGGAGCAACGTTACCCTGATTTGGCCAAAAGTTGCAGTGATTTACTGAACAATATATGAAATTAAAAAGGTAAAAGTCCGAAAATATATTTCAAGTAAAACCTATTGTTATCCATCTGTGGATTTGTTGATATTTCAAGAAAAAATTAAATAAGGTATCCTGGGGGTAATAACGCCACGTTAAGGTTCTACACATTTTCACGGCTCAGTTTTAGTTTGTATTTTTGAAACAAATATATGATTTGATTTGGAACTCATTGACTATCTATATAAAAAAATAATTTAACAGATATGTATTCATAAAATGTAATGGCGTGATTTCTTGACCAATGCTATTTGGCTTTATTACCCACCTATATGGGTAATAACGCCATGCAAACAAAACTATGAAATAAGTTGAAATAATTGCATGTAGATTGCCCAATTCTAAAAATACAAACTCTACAAACTTAGAAATTGACAAATTGAAGGCATTCTAAGCTACTGAAAATGTTCAATTTTTTGTGAAAGTGTAAGAAAAAAAAGGTGTGGTGTTAGTGTGTGGGAGGGGGGAGGATGAGGCAAAAGAATATCAGATCGTGAGCTTCTTTTAGCTTAAAAAGGACCGCTTAAATAGAATTATTAGAAACATTGCACAGTTTTAACTGTGTTTATTTGAATCAGTATTTCGGATGTAGTTCGGCCACTGTAGGGAATCAACCGGGGTATTCATGCCAAGGATTGGCGTTATTACCCCTTTATAGTTATTGCGCTGTACATTTTAAATTACAAATTATCTCGAGAAGATATCCAAAATCTTCAACAACATTTTGAAAGTTCGTGAATTGTACTACAAATTTATGTAATTAACAAAGTATTTCAGGATAAAAAAATAGTCTTCACATCACAAAACGTATCTCGCAAATTTTAGATCAAGCGTTAATTTTAGTTGCTTGTAAAAACAATAAGACCTAAAAATGAAACAAATTAACTTGAAGCTGTTTTTTGCGATTTATATGACTCAAAACCCTTCTGCGCAGAGCACATGGTCGACATTTACCAGATTATTTTATAATTATGCAAAATATTAGCACTTGGCGTTATTACCCCGCCTGGCGTTATTACACCAGACCACCTTATATTTTATTATGTTACATATGTTTGTTATGTTGCGTTGTTACACGTTTGTTATGTTGTGTAATTCTAGCAAAATAACATCTTAAAATACGATCGTTATGTAAGAAATAGAGTCGTACAATTCGCAACTTGCTCATAAAAAATAAATAAATAAACAAAAATAAAACTGAAAATATTTTAGCATGTCTGTTGTCTAAAGCTATCACAGGATTAATAGTAACTAGTTGGCTTTCTTGAGGCTGCCCGGGTGCATGAGGAGTGACTCTTAAGTAAACCTGAAATTTGTATTATTATATATCTTCATCTCCATTTTTTTCTGAATTTATGCTTTTAAATGAAAACATCGCGAAAAAATATCTAATTGAAAGTATATATTATTTGATATTCTATTTTCTGCGTAATATTATTTTTGAAGTCTAGGCGTGCCGAAAATGAGCGAAACCATAACAAATTATTCAGGTCTTTACTGATTTCGTTGAAATTTTTACAAATTTTAGTTTTGTGAAAAATATTGCTACCCATCCGAACGTTTTTAAATTTTTAGAGATTATATAAAAAGCTATTAAGAACTTCTAAAATATTTGAGTTAAAATAGGATTGTTTAGTTACTTTTAAATAAAAATGAAAAAATATCGTATCCGTTTTGCGAGTGGTGACCTTTATTTTATGGTGTTTGTAAAGTGTTAAAATTCATATTTTAAAAAAAATGCACCATCAGTTGGAAGAAGGTTTCAGCTTTAAAAAAATCCATTTCTGTTTGTCTGTGTCTTTAAAATTGCACCCTGGATTGGCATAGCAATAAGGGAAAAACTTTTTTCAGAAAACGACTATTTCCCATATATCTATTTTAATGTTTTTTCTCCACTTTATTTTGGTTTTATGTGTGTTGGTAGCACCAAATTCGTATTATTTTACTTTTTCATGGCTAATTCGAAGATGAAACCACACACTTTATTTCTAGTTCCAAAGTATTTGTGGGCGTGATGAATCGCAAATTTCGGTTGTATTCATTTCATTTATCTTTTTCCCATGTTTCAATGTGGTATTTTGTATTAAATTCAATAGTTCATATATTGTTTTACAATTAATACTATTATATATATATATATATATATATATATATAACGGTTATCAGCTATATTTATTCGAAGTGATTGTAGCATTTGAGATGCAAGAATACGATCTTTTAGAATATAGCCTTAAATTTAAACTGTACCGATCGATTTGGTCGATTTGGGGAGATTAAAATAAAGCAATGTAAATGAGAAATATGGTCGAAAAAAGTGTCTTCGGTAGCTCTCAATTCGTAAATGGGTTTGCGTGAATGCATAAATGCCTTCCTTCATTAGAAAATTAAAATTCTGTGTCTCATTTGCATCAAGGGAAACTTATGGCTAGATTCAGAAACTATTTTAGCCTTGTTCGCACTGAAGATTTTCCTAAGCAACGAACACACACACAGACAGACATACAAACACATGCACACAGAGTAAAATTTTCTTTTATTAGTATATATATATGCCGAAGTGGTTCAATAATGATTGTCCCTAGTATATATGAAATATTGGTTGATATTGATTATCGAAGCTTAATGTCTTAGATACCTATACACCGATAAAGAACTGTAACTACTATAGAAACATAATTTTGGGGGAAAGGGTGAAATTTTAAGGACCTATTTTTAAAGTATTTTTAAAGGGGGAGGGGGTCAGATTGAAAGGTTGGCTTGGAACTTACGGGGTCAGATTTGCAACAGTAGATAAGATGTGACTACATAATTGAGATCTCGAGTCCAAATCACAGTTGCCATGCCTCTTCCACTGTCGCAAATCTAGGCCCTTTAGATCCAATCTTGTGTATCATCCCCACCACAAACCTTTCACTCCTCCCTCCGAAAACGTATATTAATGTGTCAGCTACGATTCTGAAACTGACCATATAAACATCTAAGAAATTAAATTCCGACATTGCACATCAACCAACGCAGTAAATATATTTTATATACACCAAAGTGAGCAATTATTGAACCACCCTCATATTTAAACTATTCAATTATCTCTCTGATCTAAAAAAGTAACTAATGCTATTGCTACTTCGTAATAGAATTTTATATGATTTCTCTTCGATTTTTCAGCTTATAATGCAAAAACTATGTGCTATAAATATATGTTAAAAGAAAATTTATAGAGAAATACATAGTAAAGTTGAATTAGGCTATTTTTTAAGTCGAAGAATTTTTTTTAATTTTTTTTAAGCTTAATGTTTAAATCAGTCAAAAAAATTCAGTTACATAAATCTTATACGATGAAAAATATTGCATAGCAATTCAAAAGTCATTTACTGGCGTATGCTTTATTAGATTATAGTTTGTAGCACTGTTCATTTTCCTAATTTTCTATTTTATGTATATCTTTTTAATTTTTCATTTAAAATTTCATTATCTGGATAAATTTAGGAAGATGTTTATTTACATATTAATATTTCAGAACATATTTCAATTGAAAAATATATTTCTATGTAATTATAAAAAAAAATGAATACTTAATTTATTATTGCAAGAAATATTCAATAGTGAAAATTATGTCATATTTAAAACGATGAATTTAAAGAGTCATTTTAAAGCGTTTTTCTTATAGCGTCTAAAGTAACACTTTTTTAAGACATTATAAAATTCATCTTGCACTGTTTTTCTTTTCTTAACCATTTTATGCAACTTGAGCTTTAAATTTGTAATTGGTATTTCTTAATCAACTACAACAATCACAAACAACAGTCAGGTGTCGTAATAATTGTGTATGCATTATGCAAACTTGAGAAACCTCTAGAATAGAATCTCGACACTAGTAATGATAATATTCAATCTTCCACAATTCGTTAATCATTTTAAAATCAAGTTAAACTGTATGTTTAAACAGCCTGTGCACTGTAGACGGATGCTGGAGATAGTAAATGGTATGGGCGTGTTCACTATTTCTTTTAAAAATATATACAGCTTTAGTTCCCGTAATGCAGGTACATTTCGATTAAATACTATAAAATAAGTTTGACTATATTCAATTGAAAAATTTTGTCAAAAGATTTTATCAATATCATACAACATATAAAAAAATTTTCATTGAATATGCCTGCAACTTTTAAGAAAACTCTATGATTTTAGTTATTCAAATTGTTGAGTAGAGTGAAAAAAATAGCAGATAAAAAATGTAAAAAAGAAGTTATGATTAATATATTTAAATAAAGGGAAAAAAACCTCCAGAATAAGAAAAGAAAATATTCCCTTTCTACGAGGAATTTTAATTTAAAAAAATCAAAAGTTATTGTAAGCTGGTTTTCGCAATTCTCCCAAAAATCGGAACCATTATTTTGATCTACATTTTCTAGCATAGTTTTATTTTATTACAATTTGTGTTTCAACACCTTCCAAAACATTCCTTTTGATTTTCCAACACTTTATTTTAAAGTTTAAATTAGATGTGTCAAAAACAGAAATGCTTGGCTTAAGCATTATTTTGAAATACTATGGCATTTTAATTCTTTTCAGTTTGGAAGAATTTATATCAAATTTCGTTTAAAATTTCTTGTTTTTTATTTTTTATTTTTAGACGTGACAACTAAAAGTATATTTCACTGCTGATGAAATATATAAGTATGAAAAGTTCTTTCTTATTGCTTTATATCATTATTTTTAAATGTGTACGTACTCAAAATTTAATCTTATGAAACTTAATCAATTTTAAGGGTCCGGCACACATTAAATATATATGCAATTATTTATTTATTTAGTGAGTTAAAATTTTGGATATTTTTCTTTTGAATAACCATATCATTTGTAAACAAAATCACATGATTAAACTTCTCATAATTAAAAAAATATATTTAAAATTTAAAATTTGATTAAAAAGTGGGCTAAATTAAAATTGTTATAACTCGAAATATTACTTGTAGAATTTTAATTTTTTATATTTAAATGAATAGGAATATCCGTATTTTAATTTTGATTTTGAATTTTTAAAAATATTAAATTTTAAAAAATAAAAAATATTTAAAATAAAAATAAAAAAATCCTAAATCAAAAGTAAATATTTTTTTTTTCAAATTTGCAGAATCAAAATTAAATTAAAATAATCAAAAAGGACGTGTACCAAGTTTGAATCATTTATCTTTAGCAGTTCATGAGTTATAAGAATTTAAATATGAGAAAAATTGTGAAAAAATACCAACATGAAGTAAAATGCATTCTCACAAGGCGCCATTCCTTGACAATCATTGCTTGGAAGTTAGATTTTGAAAGCAAACCAAAACTAGATATTTCTACTTCTAATTAAGATAGAAACATGATTTAAACATAATTCAATCTTAAAAATTCAGAGAAATTTTTAATGCAATAGACTTTTTTAAAGAAAATTTTCTGTCCCGAACCTCCTTAAATAATATAAATAATTTAAAAATCATACTTTAACTAGCAAGCTCTGAAAATAAAAATTAATGAGATAATAGATTTTTTTAAAATTAATAATAATGTCAGGCAGAAAATGCCGATATTATTGCAATTTATTCTTGAAATTAAATTAAAAATTTTCATCATCAAGTTTTCTTTAGAGAAATCCAGAACACATTTTATAATTATTTTTAATTATTGAGTTAAAAATTGTATTTTTTTATGGTTAACCGTATCATTAAACAAAAACCTTCTGATATTTTTAAATTTAAAATTTATTTAAAAAGTGTGTTATTTTGAAATGAGTATAACTCGAAATATAATTTGCAGAATTTAATTTTTTTTTCGTTTAATTAAACAGAAACAAATGAAGTTTAATTTTGCTTCTATATTTTTTAAAAATATTAATTAAAAAAATAAATTAAAATATCTAAAATAAAATAATAAAATAATAATAATAATAAAGGTGTATTTTTATTTGAAAAAATAATATTTTCAAAAGTAAAGTTTTTTTTCAGATTTTCTGAATCGAAATTAAAGTAAAACAATTGAATTTTTTTTTTCAAGATTGAATCATTTAACTTTAACGGTTCGTGATTTATAACAACTTACCGGGTGTCCCAAAAATGACTGATGGATTTAAAAATTCAATAACTTGCAAACGGTGACAGCTACTTAAAAAAATTTTGCAGGAGGGTTATGTATAATGTCAGGAGTTTTTTTACCGTAATTTTTTATTTTAGTTCTAATTTCAAACAATAGGTGGCGCTAACGGCGATTGAAGGCCAGGTGATCAGTGCTTAGTGAAGCGTCGACCTGGCCTTCAATCGCCGTCAGCGCCACCTATTGTTTGAAATTCGAACTAAAATAAAAAAATTAAGGTAAAAAAACTCCTGACATTATACGTAACCCTCCTGCAAAAATTTTTTTTAAATAGCTGTCACCGTTTGCAAGTTATTGAATTTTAAAATCCATCAGTCATTTTTGGAACACCCGGTAAAAGCAAGAAACGGAGAAAAATTTCCACAAGAAGCTTTTCCATGAAAATTAGTGTCGGAAACAAATATTGAAAACAAAACGCAAAAATAATATATTCAGTTTTAACTAAGACAGGAACATGTTTTAAACGACATTTTAAGCAGAAAAAAATGCAGAAATTTTTAAAGCAATAAAACCATTTAAGAAAATTTAAATTATTTTGTGTCTAGGACACCCCATAGCGAAAAAATTGCAATTTTATGTTTTTAAATTTACGAAACCATATTATCATTACGTTCAATCATAAATATTTTTAAATAGTATTACGGTTTCACTATTTAATTCATTATCTTTGTTATTTGTGCTTTTAAAGTATTTTTATTCGATATTTAAAGTCGAATATTTATGTTCATATATTTGAAAAATGCATCCATTTTATGCTTGACGCTATTATAATAATTATAAGAAAGTTTTAACTTATTAAGTTTTTTCGTGTATTAGTTCTTGAGATACAGCTATTGAGAAAATCAAGAATAATATAGAATACTAGTGACAACAATTGGGCGATAACTATATGAAAAACTAACTGAATCTGAATTTTTTTTAAGCCAGTGCATTTTTTCTTGAGATATAGCTAATTGAAATATTGGAGAAAAAAATTGCATAGCAGTGCTACCAGTTGAGCGATGCCCACCAAAAAGTTATCAACTCAAATGTATATTAAGGACGAATTGTACATAAAGTTTTATTAAATTCCCTTCATTAATTCTTGAGGTAAAATGCCAATAAAATTTGTGACACATACAGAGAAACAGATGGAATCACGGACTCACTGTATTTTGTAAAGACATTTTGTAAAGAAAAATTTTTCGGAACCACTAACATCTAAAACGTTAAAACGCATCAAAAATTGGAATTCCAAAAATATTTATGAATCCAGTACTTTCTTCTTGTACAGACAAGAAAATAAAAAAGCAATTTTTATTTAAAAAAATGTACATTTTTTTAGAACTTTGTCAACAATAATTTTTACTTTCTTTTATCTTTACAAGAAAAAAAAATGGATTCGTGAGAATTTTCAAATTTTGGTTTTTGACGGATTTACACGTTTTACGGGTCAGTGATCCGAAAAATATGCTTTTACAAAATGTCTGTCTGTATGTGAAATAATATTTTGACGTTCTATTAAAAGAACTAATGAACGGAATTTAATAAAAATTTATATTCAGATAATTATTGATATAGATTGTTGCTTATTACTTTTTGGTGTAAATCGTTCAAGAGGTGGCACAATTTACGCAACAGTTTTATCTCAATAACTAATGTACGGATTTACATTAAACTATATATTTAATTAGTCCTTGGCATGATTTGATCCTGTTTAAAGTTTGGTGTACGTTTCTCAACAGATGGCGCTGTCAAGCTGCATTTTCTCATTTTTTGCAATTGCTCTATCTCAAGATCTAATGCACAGAATTTAATAAGGATTTATATTTTTGTTTTCACTGATATAGATTGACACAGATTAGTATTTGGTGTAAATAATGCAACAGGTGGCGCCGTTATGCTACATTTTTCACGATTGCCGCAATATATGTATCTCAAGAATTAATGCACGGACTTTCACCAAACTTCAGATTCAGTAAATCCGTGATATGAAACTTAATATACTGCTATGTTGGTGACAAACGCCCAACAGCTGGCACTGCTATGTTAAACTTCCCAGATTCTCCAAGAACTAATGCACAAATATTTTTCATGAAACAGGTATAGCTTCATAAATATTGTTGCTGTTCGTGTTTTGGTATAAATCGCAAAACAAGTAGCATTTTTATGTTGCATTTTTCCCAATATCCACAATATTTCTTATATCATGAACTAATGCAAGGAATTTCATGCTTTAAAATCAATGAGCAGAGATTGTTATTTAATTTTGGCACTGGGGTAGAAACTTCTGAAATATTAACAGGCATGAGATAGACAAATGTTTTCGGATTGCCACATCCGGTTAGTTTTTAAAGTATGTCTTCCATATTTACAAAAACAAATTAACTATAAAATAGATTTAAAACTTAGTCATTATTATTGAAAAAAAAAAAAGAAAAAAATCTTTAAGGTATAAGTTCCTGGGTACATAACCCTAATGCCAGCAAAAATATGGTAAACTATTAAAATTAACTGATATAGTGGTATTACGTAAACTATTAAAAATTGACATTCTTTTCAAATTATCATGGTATTATACTTTTTATTGAATTATACACTTTGTTTAAAAATCTAAAACTTATATTTTGCTTCCCAGCTAAGTTCGCAAATAAAAATAAAGAGTAAATTGAAAAATAATTGTTAAACTAATATTATTTAAGCTTAACCATAAAATAAATAATTTTGATACCCATTCTTTTTAATATAATAAAATACATATAAATAACAAAAAAAAAATATATTTTGAAGAAATAATAATCTTTGTTGAGGAAAACACTTTTAATACAATTAAAAATGCATCGATATTTGTCGATATTAAAGCTGAGATTATTATTATTATTTATGATGTTCTCGCAACTGGAAACAAATCACACACATTTTAAAATTCGAAAATAACACTATAAATGTCAGGGACCGCTGTAGGAAAAGTCGAAAAAAAATGCAACATATTATAATTATTTTCCAACAGTAAAAGAGAATTCCATTTTTATGATTACTTTTAACCAACTGTATTTAGTTTAATCATAGAAAAATATTTTTTACAGAGATCAACAAAAATTTCACCAATGAATAGAGCTTTTTTTAGAAATAAGTAATTGAAATCATATTACATGATGTTACTTTGAAAGATAGAAAAACGGTTAAAATACAATTAATTCTATGCATTTTGAGATTATAGGCTATTTTTAGATGCAAAATATCACGTTTCTTTTGAATATATATGAAATAAGTAATAAGATATATAAAAACATTTCCTTTTTTTTTCATCGATATAAAAATAAAAAAGTGTTTGAAATGTCATAAAACATAGACCTTTTTAACAAACAAATGAAGGTTTTAAAATACATATTAAAATATTCTTGCAGGAAATCAAATTCGTTATTTTAAATATATTATGCAGAATGCATTTGTTACTTAAAAAAGCGGAACTATAAGAATATGAAATTATTATTTAGAAATTAAAATTTACAGTTTTAATTACCTAATATGATCCAATGAATTCTTTCTTAATATAATTTCTGAATGAATTAAAAAGTTAATGGAAAAATATTTTGCAATTTATTTTCATTTTGTACAGTATTGAAAAAAAAAATACCCCCTACTAACTTCTCAACAAATTGCAGCGATCAGAAATAAAGTCTATTTTTATATGATGTATACAAATTTTGCTAGTGGCCATATACATATTAAAATGAACACAAACTTCATTTTTTCCTATATCAATACCAAACTTTAACAAAATGTTTCAAATCTTCGGAGACACCAAATTTCAAGTTATTTGAATGATAAGTTTTGGAATTATAAACATTCAAAATTTAGTGCTTCTAATGTTAAACTGTATTTTAATCTTTTTATTAATATCACACGGAATTATACTCCTAATAAGTAAATTTTTTATGTAGCAGTAATACTAAAATACTCAGACATAAATACGCTGAATTTGCAATTTTTATAATTTTATGATATGATCTAAGAAATTAATATTCGAAACAAATATGAATTGCAGCTTACATTTTTTGACAGAGTTTAATTTATTAAGTCTTCCTTTATGAAAATCCAAAATTTTCAATTTTTTTTCCAAGTAGTTTTCAAATTATGCTTAATATACGGAAAAAAATGATGATTTAAAGGGATTTCTACGATAGAAGTGACTAGATAGTTTGAAAATTCTTATGCTATCCTGTAATCTAGTAGTCTTTAATGATTTCTTGAGCAGCATCTAAGATGACTTCTACAGGGAAAGGGCTCCCTCGGTCAGCAATCGAGCGCCGAATTTATATTCGGAAACAGCTCCTAAAATATGTTCATTTTAAAATAATTAATTTCTGTGAAACATATGGTACGAATTGCGTGAAAATTTGTTTTTAGGTTAATTGAAAGCTGTAGAGTTCATTTATGCTGTATTAATTGGGTAATTGAAATAAGTTATGATTTGTTTTCAATGTAAATGACCTCCTACGCAAATTTTACATACATCATTTAAAAGTAGACTTTATTTCCAGTCCCTTGGTACCAGTTTTTTGCAGAGTTCGTAGGGGATGTTTAAATATTTCCCCCATGATAGTACATTGCACAAGTTGAATAAATCAATAAAGTTTTTAACATACGTATAATAATATACCTGCTTTACATAACTACTACCATAAGTCTATAAATACATATGCAAATATTTAGCTTAAACAGTCACAGATTTAAAAATAACTTATTTACTCCCTTTTTTAAACCTTTTTCAGACATTATTTTAAAAATAAGCTTTAATTGATCGAAGTAAAAATAGAAAAAATCAATTTCCTATTTCATGAAGTAGTTTTCTGAGTAAATCAATGAATGGAAATACATTTCAGGTTGTAAAAAGTAGTGAAAATTACATAACATATAAATGATATGACTCACCGCGAAGGTAAAATAAGTATTCTAGAATAAACTCTTCAGTTAAAATAAATATGAATTTAACATGGATGAAATATTTATATTTTATGGTGCATAATTATTATATTCCATTTGAATAGTTTTATTTGAAAGAATTTATTTCTGAAGCAACTTTTGATATCTTCTTTAATTTCAAATAAATTAATGTGGAGCATAACATTTTTGAAGAAGGGTTGATTGGTATATGTTTTCTTAAAATAAATTTGTAATATTTTTTTATCGATTTCTAGTGAATTTTGAAACCACAAGAAAATAGTTAAGAATAATCAGAAAGGTGTTGTTAAAACATTCAGTATAAATAAGCATAGAATCTACCATTTGCAAAATGTATTAATGCATTTCAAAATTTGCTGAAGAACATTTGCAGAATTAATATGGTTTAAAAATGTGACAATTTATTGTGGATATATTTTTTAAAGAAACAGCACCTGTTTGACTTTTGACCGACTCCGACTCCTGACTTCCTGGCTATCTAGTATACTAATGTTGATACTGGTTAAAGTTATGAAGGAACGAAAGAAAAATAAGGCAAAAAAGTCATTATTTCGGTATTCAGTTCTTAGAGCTTTGGAAAAAAAATATTTTCCGTTTTACAAATTCTTTAATTTTATGTACCACAAACCTGAAAATTTAAATTACCGAAATCTAAAAGAGATAACAAAACGGATATTTTACTATTTCGGATCCGTGGCCTCGAAATGGGGAAATTTGTACAATTTTTATGTTAACTAGTGATCTCCAGAGCAGAAAAATTTCAATGGAAAGGGATAAAAATAGTCAGATGTGTTAATCTTAGAACTTTCTTCTATATCACACATCTTAATACTTCCTGAAAAATGCAGCATAGCAGCGCCACTTCTTATGTGATTTATACCAAAATCTAGTCAACAAGTTATATAAACTTCTAACTGAATTTGAAGTTTGGTGAAAATCAGTACATTAATTTCTGGGATAGGGCTATTGCTGAAATTTTAAAATTCTGCATAACAGCGCTACATGTTGAGTGAAGTACATCAAAAACGAATCAGGATCAATTTCTATCAGATACTAACTGAATCTAAAGTTTAATGAGCATCCATGCATTAGTGATTGAGCCACAGCTATTTCAAAATCGTAAAAAAATCAGCATATCAGCTCTACCTGTAGGGCGATTTACACCAAACACTAAACTATACTAATCTAGAATACAAACTAATTAAATATAAAGTTTGGTGAAAATTCGAGCATTTGTTTTTGAGATAGCGCTGTTGCAATATCATGAACAATGCAGTATAGCAGCGCCACATATTGAGCGATTTGCACCAAAAAATCTGCAGCACCTAATTATATCAAGGACTAACTGAATCTAATGTTTTATAAAAATCCGTTCATTAATTTTTAAGATATATCTACTGTGGAAATTGTGAATAATGCAGCATAGCAAATCCACCTGTGGAGTGATATACACCAAAAATTAATCAGATCCAGTTTCTATCAAGATCTAACAAAATCTAAAGTTTTGTGAAATTCCATCCATTAGTTCTTGAGATAGAGCGCTCCAAAATTTTTGTCGCATGCAGACTGACGAAGTGACAGACATTTTTGAAAAACTATAAAATCATGTTCAGTTCAAGATCTTCTAAAACGTATAAAATCCAACGAATGCCGGAAATCGAAATTTCTCAAGAATCCAATACTTTATTCTTATAAAGATAGAAGAAAATAAAATTGAAGATGAAAATTTTATTAGTTCGCAAATAATCTGGGATCTACTAGAGCTTTTAATTAAAAACAGTTTTCATCTCCTGCGTACGCTGGGCAGTTTATTGGGATTCTTTAACTTGGGTAGTCCGATATAATCCAAAAATAACAATAAGAATTGTTTCTATGGATTTAAAATTACATTTTATTGGTTTAATTTCATTTCAAACTGTCTAAGAAAAAAGTCGGAGTCGGAGTCGGAGTCGGGTTGTTTTTTACGACTCCGACTCCGACTCCTTTTTTTCAAAAATGGGCCCGACCCCGACTCCGACTCCGACTCCGACTCCACGACTCCGACTCCACGACTCCGACTCCGGCTCCGCAGCCCTGATTGAGACTGTATACAAATATAAAGAAAAAATCTACTGAAGTACAAAAAATGGAAAAAGAACTGTTGGTTTATTTTATTATTAATATATATATATATTAAATGCGAGTATTTAAAACTGTAAAATAAATATTTCTTTTGCACTCAATTCTCTTTCGCAGGCAACGTGTCTGTCGTCAGTTTCAGAAATTGTCATCTTTAGAGGTAGCTACACACTTTGTAGATATGTCCAGTTTATTTTTTACTTATGGCATTAGCTTGTTGCATTATGGGATTATTAAAGTTTAATGTCATGCAAACATCCTTCTTTCAACCCTTTTTAAAAAATAAAAATAAAGCGAAGTGAAAAAACGGGCTCCTCAATGAAAAAGGAAGAAAAGCGAAGAGAGTGATACGAAGTGAGTGATGGTGGTGTTCTCATATGTGTAGTGTGCGTGGAAACCACAGAAGGTAATATTTGTTCCATTTTGGAAGTTATTGGTAGTTTGTGGAAGAATAATAATTACTATAAGTATTATTAATGTACATAGCTCTGTCCATGCATATACAGGGTGTCCAGCAAACAAGACTCCAAATTCAAAATAGAATTTCTCAAAAACAAAGATCGATAGAATTATGCTGTAAACGGTTTGTTTATTAGGTATTCTGTAAAAATCTTATACAGAAGTTTCGATTGGTGAAAATTTTGAAAAGATTATGTTCTGATTACAAAGAATGTTTGATTTGACATTTTTCCTGTTTTAGATTGCTTACAGAGAACAAATTATTTGGCGTATATAGTCATATTTTAAGAATTTTTGGAATTTTAATTTCTGAAATTTCGAAAATTCCAAAAAAATTAGTTCCAAAAATCGTTAAATATGGTACTGTACGCCGAAAAACTCGTTTTCTGCAAGCACTCTAAAATAAGAAAAATGTCAAATCGACCATTCATTGCAATCAGAACAAAATCTTTTCAAAATATTCCCCGTTTAAAACTTCTGTAAAAGATTTTTACCGCTGTGGTTATTATTTGATCATAAAAATGTAGAATAAAAATAAAGTATACTTTTATATAAGCAGGTAATTATCAGTAAAATTTCTTTAGTCCAACTGTTTTCAAATAAAGCTTAAAAAAATAAAAAAATAAAAAGATGTTTTATAATATTTTGAAGAAATTCTTACTTTAATGAAATAAATTTATAAATGTCTCGTAATATTCTTTTAACGAAATTTTTAGAGTCAGGAAGGTACCGTTAAATTTTGACTACAAATTTTAGAGCCTACAATCTTGGTATTTGATATATTAGATGGTACGCACAACGAAATTGCCATTCAGCTGGTGTATCATAGCAAAACTGTACGTCTCATAGCAACATTCTTCATGCATTTCCACAGAAACTTGCATACTTCAATGGCAACCCAATGACTGATTATACCTCGACTTAGGCGTCATTAATAATCGCGTATCTGATTATTTCCTTTTGCAGAGGGAGTGTGATACTTCGAGGTGAACATCACCTCGCTGCTTCACCAGTTGACATACAGCTTCATTTTCTGTTCCATTTACACCATCATTTATAGCACAAATCTAAAATTGGTTGATAAAATGTGACGCTTCTTCCCGATAGACAAAAGAAATCAAAAGTAATATGTGCGTAAATACCAATTTTTTTTTTTTTTTTTTTTTTTTTTGTACGTTTCAATTTTATTTTATTTGAATTTTTTACAGCCATATAGTCAACAGAAATATGAACATTTTATGTAAATTGAAATATTTTAATTCATTTTCATGATAAAGATTCTCAGTAAAAGTCATTACTTTGTGATGCTATTCATAGATGCGGTTGTAATTATGCAATCAAATAATTCCTATGGTAGTAGTCATGTCTGTCAGTCCGTGTGTTCGCATATAACAGTATCAAAACTATCTAACAGAATAATTTAAATTTTAACGTATATTATTTTTTCGAATGATAATTTTATCACTTCAAATTTTATCAAAATCTAAACAACAATTTTAAGATACTAATAAATGTTTTTTTTTTCATTCTATTAAATAAGTAATATATATCTAAGTAAGTTATATATTTAATTAATTCAGTAGTATTCATGATAGGTAATGATTCTAGGTCCTACTTAAGATAGAAGAGAGTTTGAGCTCTTACAATTTCGTGTTACTGAATTTATAATATATAATCGTAATAAACTTGGTATTCATGCATTTTTGTGTCAGAGTGCTACAGCTATTGTATCGAGATCTGAACATTTATGTAACTTGTTGTAGCATGAACGCACCTCTTTGCCATGGTTGATGTGAGGTTTACGATTTGTATTTCTTGCTGTACGAAACATTCAACTTATAAACTTCAAAAATAAATTCAATTTTCAAAAGATCAAATACAGTATTTACTCGTGTATAACGCGCACCTTTTTTTCAAAAAAATAGGGCAAAACTCCTAGGTGCTCGTTATACACGGAATATTTTTTTACTGTTGGATGAAATCACACGATATATATTAGGTCTATGAAAATAACGACAAAATGAATACCCGTATGATATCATTATTTTCAATTTCTCTACCCGTTAGAAAATATTCGTTACGTTACTCATTATTTTCGTTGTTGTTAAGAAATTTGAGTATTAACGAGCATCGTACATACTACAAAATGCAATAACTCGTATTACATTCCGTACATAGCAGTCTTTGAAAGAATTATTTACTGCTGTGCTTGTTATGTGCTGCCATCTGTATGTGAAAAAACTATGTAAAATGCCATCTTAATAACATTTATGAATCATTTTTTGTATTTATAAAAAAATGAGAAACGTTTCAGTTGCTTGATGTCTGAATGGAATCTGTAAATTATATATTTTTAGGAATTCTAATGGAAAATTCTTCTATTTACAAATAAAAGTGAATTAGATAAAGTATCGGAAAAATAGTCACTTTAATTTTAAGAATAACTTTTAATATAATAATTGATCATGAAGTGATGTGACGCCCCCCCTCAAAGAAAAAATGTCATGACCCCTTCCCCCCAATCTAAATTGAGGGCGGGATCCGCTTTTGCATATAATACTTTTATATAATGCTTTTGTTACTCTTTAGAAAACAAAAGTAAACGTAAATATTAGCTGAGCCGTGCGAAGTGTGTGTGTGTGTGAGTGTGGGGGGGGGGGGTGTTCGGTCGCCCCGGGCGTGGATATATAAAGGGCGCCAAATTTATACTACCATCCTCATTTGTTTTTTCATTTATTGTAAAAAAATATGTATAAAAACATATTGGAATACTTGTATGTGTGTCTGTGTGAAAAAGACATTCATTTTCAAAGTAGGATATTGCTTTTTTCTTGGAATTCAAAAGGGATTGCAAACTGTTTTACAGTAGTGTTATATACATTTTTTTCTACATGTGTTTTTAAGATCCCCTTTGCCAAAATGTGAATGCAATGTCCTTTTATATTACTTAGTTGTTAAAATTAATCCTTTTAAATTCCAAAATAAATGCAAAACATGTATATAATAGAATTTATTTGTGTTATTAAACTTTATAATTTTGTGACACCTGTTGCAAAGAGAGATGGTGATGGTATGGTGTGTGTCTGTAGGGGTGGGGGAGACGCCAAACTGAAAGTTCGTCCTGGATGCAATTTTTTCTTCGCACGCCGCTGAATACTAGTACATATACCTTCGTTGTCTTCTCTAATTTTTAGAGAGATGCTTCATTAGTTTTAAGTATTTTTAAAAATAAAAATAAAATCTATATCCCTACAGTGATTTAAAGTTTCATAAATTATCAACCTTGGCGTTTAAAATACTTCATATGAAATCTAATGTCACAAGATTGCAGCAAAGCTACATATCGCTACACCATATAAAAGCTAAGCTATATACCGTACATGAGATTACATTTCGTTACCGTTACCTAGGCCCATAATGGAATTTTATTAAAAACCTTTTTGTAACGGAAATTTGAATAAAAATGCAAACATTTACAATATAAGAATAAATAAATTCATCTATGAAAGTAGAATTCTACTTTAAATGGAAAATTCTAACATAAATTTCCATGAAAATTATACAATGCAGTTTCATCTGATAAGACGGAAAATCTGTCTAAGATAGAATGTTTTTCTCGTGATTCCTTTTCAATAAGTATATTATTGTATATATTAAAAAGAAAATTAGTAATTGAGTATCTTAATAGAGATGTATATTCTTTATGAAACCAGTAAAACATGCGACAACGAAACCTCTTTATAACGGAAACTAAAATTAAGCAGCTCTCAAAAACATATTTTCCCCCACTCAGCGTCACAAAACTATCCTGATTTTCATTCCTGCGTTACTTCAAAAATTTCCCTCCAATTCCATCAGCACATTTTCGGCGAATGAACGAATGCTAAAGTAATGAAACGACTAAATAAAGAAACCGTATGCAATGTTAATACGGGAAAACTGATTCCCAGTCTAAAGTCCAAATACAAACTCTCATCTTTCCCAATCAGACTACCGGCGCCGTTCTTGAATGACGAAATACTGGGAAGGAACGTATGTTGATTGTTTCATCTAGTTTTGAAGTACATTGATGAATAACGAGTAAAATTCCAACGTAACGATTCGGTATTTCGTATTAGAGAGAATACCCTTTTCTCAAAAACGAATACTTGCGGTTTGTAACAGCTCTAATATACATAGAATCATGAAATGTATTCATAGAAGACATAATCACTTGGAAAATCTTACTTAATTAAAATAATACTGCATCTTTTGTTCACTCCTTGCACTTTTTTATATAACAGAACTAGTAACATTATTTAAATGCTAATTCGCGATTCTCACTGCCGTCATTCTTTCCATACCGGAAGTCTAAAAATGTATTTTTGGACTTGCTTTCTGCCTGATGTAATGTTTGTTTCGACTTTATTTACTGAAATTCATTTAGTTATATAATCATTTGCATCATTTTGCATATCAAATTTACGGTGCACGTTACATACCAGATTTTAAAAAATCGCCATTTTTTCTTGTAAAGTACGGGGTGCGCGTTATACACGCGTGCGCGGTATATACGAGTAAATGCGGTAACAAATATAAATAATTCCTTTCGTAAATTTAAATCGAGTGCAACAAAATACCCCACAAAGAAAAAAAATACGGAATACCTTTAATCAGGAGAGATCCCCAATAGGAATAGGAATTATTAATATTTTCGTTTTGATTTAACTTCAAACTTTAGCTTTCAATCAATAGTTGTCATGTTAACGACTTCTTATGAAAATACGTTTTCAATCATTATGGGTTTTTTCACCATTTCTCGCGTTTCAATTGTTACAATTCTAGAACCGTTAAAGGTAAATGGTTCAAACTTGGAACATGTGTTTTTCAAATGGTTTAATTTAATTTTAATTCAACAAGTGAAAAAAAATGTATAAAGTTTGAAAATATGATTTGTTTTTATTAAATACATTTCAATATTACTTAAACATCACTTAGAGATTTTTTACTTTTTTTTCCTTTTTTATTTAAATCGATATTTTTTAAATGCTGAATGAAAAAGGAAATTTATATTTTTTTCCTTATTTAAATGGTTTAATTTAATTTTAATTCAACAAATGAAAAAAAAATGTATAAAGTTTGAAAATATGATTTGTTTTTATTAAATACATTTCAATATTACTTAAACATCACTTAGAGATTTTTTACTTTTTTTTCATTTTTATTTAAATCGATATTTTTTAAATGCTGAATGAAAAAGGAAATTTATATTTTTTTCCTTATTTAAATGAAAAAAAAATAAATTCTGCAAATAATATTTCAAGTTATAATAATTTTAAGTTTCCCCACTTTTTAAATAATATTTTATTTTTAAATTCTTAAAAAAAGGGAGAAGTTTTATTACGTGATTTGATTTACAAATAATATGGTTAATCATTACAAAAAATTTCAAAATTTTAACTCAGTAAATAAAAATTATTTTGAAATATGTCTCGGATCCCTTTAAATAGTAAATGACTATAAAAAGAAAGTGATAAAATGTATTAACAGCGTAAATTAAATACATTTATCTTAAGCATTGGAGAAAATGTCAAAAGTTAACTTTTTAAGCGACATATCAAAAAGGTTTTTATATTCAAGCTCAGAATAGCTTTAAATTTATCATAAACTAATCCTTGTAATAGAAGATTTTCGGATTTTCAATTAAACACAATTCAAAAGAAAAGTTTAAAATGAGAAGAAATAAGCTTAAATGATGCAATAAGCTTAAAACCATATAATATTTAGACAAGTAAGAAAAGTCGTACAATGAAAAACAACATTTCCAACAATGTAAATTAAATACATTTAACTTAAGCATTTGAGAAAACGTCAAAATTTAACTTTTTTAAGCTGCACACCAAACAGATTTTTAGATTCAAGATCAGAAATGGTTTAGAATTATCATAAACTAATCCTTGTGATTTTCAATTAAATACAATTCAAAAGGAATAAAAATGAAGCAATAAATTTGAAACCACATAATATTTAGATAAGTAAGAAATGTGGCACAGTGAAAAATCAAATTTTTAACATCCCTACTTAAATTAAATACAATATACTCCCTCAAATTCGCAACCCTAAAATCTGCAACTCGCAAAAATCCGCACATAATTTACTGACGTAAACAATGAAACATTCAGTTCAGATGTAGGACAAAATTTGGATTTTTTAGTTTTATATAAATTTCATATATTTTTTAATTTGTGATTTTCATTAACATTGGTGAATTCATGTTTTTTATGAAAGAAGAATAAATTGATTTCTGAAAAAAAAATAAGATATTGCTGTTATCACTGATAATCACAATCTTTTTACAAAATATATTTATGCATTAATCAAGTTTTTTATTATTAAGTCTAGCTAAACCTGAAATATAACTTCTTTACTTAATTATTTTAATGTAAATAGTAATGTATCTTTATGAGGCAAGTTTCATTAAATAATTTAGGAAAAATACATCTCATCTTTATTATGAACATTTAATTGTACGTTATTGATTATTAACTTATCCTTTGTTTTTAATATTTTAATCAATTTAAAAATTATCTAAATGTTTATTATTTTAATTTATTACTTTACTTATTTTAATATTTTCTTATATTGTAAGCATTCATTATAATTTTGATTGCATTATTAATTACATTCAAATCGCTATTTAAAAAATATAAACAAAGCAATGACCAGAAAGACGCAAAATTCTATAATCTGCACAACCTCTGGTCCCAAGCTGTGCGGATTTGAGGTAGTCTACTGTATATGTATCTTAAGTATTGGAGAAAATGTCAGAAGTTAACTTTTTAAGCAACACACCAAAAAGGTTTTTAGGTTCAAACTCAGAAAATGTTTAGAATTATCATAAACTAATCCTTATGATAGAAGATTTTCCGATTTTCAATTGAATACGATTCAAAAGAAAAATATAAAAGGAGAAGCAATAAGCTAGAAACCACATAATATTTAGAGAAGTCAGAAAAATCGTACAATGGAGTTTAAATCTGTAAAATCTTTGCATTAGTCCTTAAATTTAATCTTTTTGAGTCTGGTGTACTATTAATAATACATGCCTTTTAATGGAGTATTATTTTGTTTTAAGAAATACTTTTGCTACTATTTGCATATAGCAATGTTAGTATATGTCTAATGCATTTACTGAATGACTTCATTTATATTTAGGCATTTAATAATAACACCTTATTTATTTATTTCTCTTTGTGCCGATTGCGATCCATTTATTTTAAATATATATTTCATTCATTAAATTTAAAATAAAAGTTACTTTCCTGAAAGAATCATGTGTAATAAAACTTTAAAAAAAATTACAAAGCAGTAATTTCTGTTAAACCATGTTGTAATATGGTATTTTCCAAACATTTCCAAAAAATTCTTCCTTAACCCATTGTCATATGAATATTAGATGAATGGTACGCAAAACAACAACAATAGTTGTCGTTCAGACAATGAAATATTTATTAAATACTAATGAATCTTTTTATATAGTTAGTATTAGTGTTATTAAAGTTAAAATATTTATTTATAAAAATTTAAAAAAATCGGACCCGAAAGGCTTAATAAATTACAATAAACTAATCTTTGTGATAGGAGATTTTCTGATTTTTAATTAAATGCAATTCAAAAGAAAAATATAAAAGGAGAAGCAATAAACTTGAAACCACATAATATTTAGAGAAGTCAGAAAAGCCATACAATGGATTTTAAATATGTAAAATCTTTGAAAGAATTCTTAATTTTAATATACCTGGATTAGTGTTGAGAAAATTAAAAACTGCACAGACTTATTGTTTCTCAGATTCTATTTTTTTAAATGTAAAAATGATTTAAAAAACGTTTGTATTTTCTGAGAGTAGTATATATCATTGTTATTTAATTGCAGATTTAATTTACTTTTTACTGCTTAATTTATATAATACTGTGTAATTGCGTTTTAAGAATTAGAAACCTTATTTTTATATGGTTATATTTTTTTAAAGATTTGATAAATTCGTTTTAAAAATATGTATATAATAAGCATGCATAAAATTAAAATTCTGGTTTAGTTCTGTTATTTTATTAAAATTTATTTTAGTTTTTTTTTTTAAAGAAAAGTCCTTTTGCGAATATTCAATAAAACAGTTTTAATATGTATAAAAAATAAAAGAATGTCAAACGGTTGATTAAATATAAAAGTTTTGGAGGTAATATTAAAAATATTTTTGCGAAGTATATATTTTTCACCGAGAGGAAACTAGATAATTAATATTTATTTTTATGCATTTACTTACGTGAATCCATAATAATGTTTAATCATTATTCTGTAAAAATAATAGACCATTTAACTAATTGGTCAATACTGTCCTCGTGTTTTTTTTTAAATCTTCGTATAGTTTCAGTATAAAAGAGGAATTTGTATTTTGTGTTTAATTTTTTTGTTCGCATTATCCAATTTTTAATTCACAATACCAATCATTTTATTAATTAATTTATAATAATAATTATTATTATTTGCTATAATTTTACTTAAATTACTCACATATTTATTCAGTTATTACCACTATATTTATTTTTCGTTCAATCGAAACAAACATTAAGCTTCACATAAAAAGTGCGATAAAGTGTTAACTGCCAATTTTATTCGTTACCTTTGGCAATACCTTGATCCGCCAAATTTAGAGCCTCGCTTATGGCGACGTTAATAGTTTTCGTGTTAACCATAAATACTTCTATTTCTTATTGTATCAGAATATTATTTTTACATTGAAAAAAAAAAAAAGATTTAGGTAGAAAGATTTTTTTAACAGATGATGAGGAGACAAGCAAGATGAGAAACGTATCTATTATAAAAGGTATCAACTGTAAATCTGACAAAGCTATATGCAATAAACTTTTCTACCAAAAATTGAACCGACTTCAAAAGCTACTGCAAAGTGAAAAATAATTTTTTTTACAGAATAGTATTAAGAAATTAAATTAAGAGCGTAGTATTTATCATGCGTATTATTATATTTATGTAGATTAATTTGATTTTTTGAAGTCGGCGCCAACCAAGCCAAGTTACATGTAATTTTCCAGTAGACACGCATCCAAGTATCTACGAGTTTTTTTACGATTTAATATTTAGTTAAGAATTTAACTTTATTCTTTTACGATTTGCATTGGATAATTAATTTTAATTTTGGACTTGGCTTGGCTGGCACCGACTTCAAAAAATCAAATTAATCTACATCTATACTAATAAAAGGACAAAACGCTCTGTCTGTCTGTCTGTGTGTCTGTGTGTGTGTGTGTCTGTGTGTCTGCGATGGCTAGCAAAATCTACAGCACGTACGAAGCTCAAAATTTTTTTGAGAGTAGCCCAATGTCTCTCCTGATGCACCTGAAGCTCAGAATTTCTAAATTCTATTTATTAACTGAGTAAATTATTAAATTCCAAAGCTCATTCTCATAAAAAATCGCCTTTTTTCGCTTTTTTTCCATTTCATTTTCCTATGGTTGATTGGTTGCATAAAATTTTCGCAGAAAGATTTAAAAAAGCTGGGACAGACCTTTAAAATTCATAGACTGGCAAACTGGCAGTTTAAATAAGGATTTTTTTTTTAATCACAGCTGCTGTGCACCATGGAGAAAAAGATAGGTGGAGGCGAAGTAAACCGAAAAAAGGTTTGCAACACGGAGTAAGAAGTGTCTTACTCCGTGATTTGCAATATTAAACCATTTATCGCTGAAATTTTAATGTCTCAAACAAAAGCACGAGGAAGGAATTTTGTATTAATAAAACGAATTGAAAGAAACGAATTACAGCTGAAGCATATTTTACGAATAAATAGTAATTTTTTAAAATGGTTTTTTTCTATTATATTATTTAGGTTAAAGTTAGGTTAAAGTTAAATTGCATTTATGTTATGGTTAGAATAAGGATATGTTACAATAAAGTGAATACATTTAGGCTAGGTTACATTTCTGTTATATTTAATTTACGGTAGGGTACTGTTAAGTCGCTGTTAGGTTACAGACAGGTTCTGGTTACGGTATAAAAGTTTAAGGTTAGGAATTTATACGCAGAGTGAACCTATACGCAAGATTTGATTAAAAATAACACTTACTTTTGTTAAATAGCTCTGAAATTATAGTACTATATGCCAAGCTTTTAGCTACCATCGTGTATCGATTTCATTCATGGTATAGTCGGATTTAAGAGTGATATAATTAGTTTGAAATTCAAAATATTTCACTTGGGATTTGTATGTGAAAATAATAATTAGTTACGTGACTTAACAGTGATTTTTACGGGTAAATATCAACTTTTTTACACGAAAATCATGCAATCGTTGGATACATATTCCCTCCCGCGTTTTTCATTGCTCATTTTGAGTATTTTTAGAGCTTAATATTAGTTGTTTTTAAAACCGATTTTTCACACAGTCAGTGGCTACGTATTTCAGACAATGCATTTCTGCATGTAACGAGTTAATGATAAAATCATACAAATTTCAAGTTCGTTTAATATTGTTAATACGGACCCGGGCAACGCCGGGCGGGTCAGCTAGTAAATATAATAATACGCATGATAAATACTACGCTCTTAATTTAATTTCTTAATACTATTCTGTAAAAAAATTATTTTTCACTTTGCAATAGCTTTTGAAGTCAGTTCAATTTTTGGTAGAAAAGTTTATTTTTCTCTTTTTAGTTAAAAGTTAACGATTTTTTGAAGTTAGTTAATAAAAATTATAATACGGGAAAAATCACTGAAACCATACACGTATGTCAGGCGTGGGGTTCGAACCCACGATCTCTTTCAAGAACCAGAAATAAAATCTGCTGTCTTACGCCGCTCAGCCACCTGACTGCACTCCATTTAGCGAGCTTAGTCATCGTCCATGTTACTTTTAGTTTGCGAGAAATCACTAATTTTATTAGTTTTTACTTAATTACTAAAAAAGTACTGAACCAATTTCAATGAAATGGAAGAAGTACCAATGGAAGGGTAGCCTCTTTCATTTAACACAAAAAACAAATTTATCGGTTGGATAGTTTCGGAGTAATCGGTGAACATACATAGAAAAAAAATACATTCGCGCCGAATTGATAACATCCTCTCCTTTTTTGAAGTCACTTATAAAAACATATAACACGGAAATTTTTTGTTTGCATACTATACACATATATCAGGGGTGAGGTTCGAACCGACACTCTCTTTCAAAACCAGAGATTAAATCTGGTGCTTTAGACCGCGCGGCTGTCCGGACTTCATTCTCTTCAGAGAACTTATTCAATGTCATGTTACTTTGAGTATTCTTTCCCTGATAAAGTATTGAGTTAATAAAAAATCTCTGATATTCTGTGGTAATGGTTAAATACAAAATATTCCTAATAGTATAATTAGTATTTAACTTTTTAAATATATATTTAAAAATTATAATACGGGAAAGATTATTGTATACACATACGTCAGGAGTGGGGTTCGAACCCACGCTGCCTTTCGAAAACCAGATCTTAAATCAAGCGCCTTAGACCGTTCGGTCATCCTGCCATCGGTAAATTTATTTGACATCCATATTACTACTGATTCGCGAGAAATCACTAATTTTATTAGTTTTTGCTTAATTACTAAAAAAGTACTGAACCAATTTCTATGAAACGGAAGTTGTACCAATTCGAGAGCAAGCTCTTTCG
Organism: Maratus speculifer; assembly: GCA_964019185.1. Taxonomy (NCBI): domain Eukaryota; kingdom Metazoa; phylum Arthropoda; class Arachnida; order Araneae; family Salticidae; genus Maratus; species Maratus speculifer. Next base: position 295,126,240 of record OZ025297.1, on the reverse strand, counting down.
TTTAACACCAAAATCAAGTTAATTGGTTGGATAGTTTCGGAGTAATCGGTGAACATACATAAAAAAAAATACATACGCGTCGAATTGATAACCTCCTCTCCTTTTTTGGAAGTCGGTTAATGAAAAGAGATTTAATAATGTGAATATTACTTATTACAAAGATATTTAAAAAAAACGATAAAAAAACTTATGTACAAAGAGCAATTAAGCAGATGATGCGGAGACAAGCTAGATGAGAAACATGCATATTATAAAAGAGACCAACTGTAAACAGGACAAAGCTATATCCACCGGAATTAATTTTAATAACATGGATATTACCTATTACAAAGATAAGATAGTAAGTTGAAACTGACGTTAATTAATCGAAGTGAAAAAATTTCTTTAAAACACCATAAAATAAATTAAATTGCCTTTCAAAAGAACTGAATTTTTCTTCGTCAGGTGTAAAGAAGACATGGATCTACTATGAATGTAGCGGCACAACTGAGAAATTTAAAGGAAATAGATTTAAATTTTGTGCTTTCGATCAACTTACGTTAAAAAAGGATACTGAAGCAAAAAATATTTAGCCAATAATTTTTAATGTACTTCCAAATATATCGCATGGTAATAATTTAAAAAAAGTTGTAATACCTATTAATGACGTTGGTACGAAAATATTACGCATTGAAATTACTTGTATAGTAAAATTTCAAAATATAATGTATTATCAATCTATCAAAAACATTAATTTTTTGCCCACATTAAAGAAACCACAAATACTAAACCTATAAATAGTGTAGAATAGAAAGTGCATTTACACTGCATTTCTTTATATGGAAAAAAAAGGTACAGACATTGTTAAAAATGTTGCTCTATTTTGAACCGAGTTTTGGTACTCAATAGCTGCCACTACAAGATGGTAAAATCTCGTACAAACATTTGGAGCTTCCTATTTCAATGCCAATTATTGGAGCTACGCTTAAAAAGAGGCTCCAAATACTGATTCAAGATTTCACGATCTTACAGTGGCAGCTATTGATCACCAAAATTTGGTTCAAACTAGGACAAAATTTTTGACAGTGAAAGAGTGTTTTGTTAGAACAATAATTTAAAATGTCTTAATATTGAAATTGCTGGGTTTTTTTTCTGAGTACGTATATTATAATTTAGATCAGAGTTTAATTCCAGTAACTCATTGCTGTTTGTTTTTAATTAATAAAATTAAATTGAGTGATTAATAATTACTATTCAAAACTGTTTAAGAGAAAAAGTTATGGGCATTGGTATTGGGTTGGGTATGGGTTGGGTAAATTTCTTTTCTTTTTCTTATTTTTTTACAAATCTTTTACCCCATGCATATCACATACCAAATATATTAAGAAGCAGGCAGAGAAAATCGGTAGTTTCAGAGAACTACCCACCCACTAATCGTTTTTCAATATCTTTAATTGTTATCTGTCTACTTTTTCTGTTAAATTTGCCTGGTTTCAATATCTTTTTTTTCCCCTTTTCTGTTTAGAATCCAAGGCATTCGGGTCGTAAGTAACGAGTTTTGATGCTATTCGTAGTCGTCTATCGGCGACAGCGCAGTCGCGCAAGAGAGTAGGACTGTTCGGGACGTGAGTAGAGGTTGCCGACGAAGATGGTCCGCTCAACGTGGCGGTTGATCATCATTAAATCAGGTAGTCGGATCTAATGTTCATGTTATTTAAATATGTAAAAAGCTAATTCAGGACATGTACATTTCTCTTTTTAAAATTGTGTTTTATTTTAACTTTATTAATGACTGTTTTCAGCTATGACGAATTAATTTTGTTTTATTTTGTACGATTAAAAGATTTTTGAGGAAATTTTATATATTTTTTAACTCTGTACAACAACATGTTATTAAAGTGCAATTTTTATGTACTAATATGGGTAAATGTATGAAATGAAATGAAGTATTAAAATAAGAAACATATTTACGAAAGATTTATTTTAAATAATAAATTATTAAAAATTTGCTCAGTGAAACCAATTTTAGTTACTGCAGTAGCTGCAAATATATGATTATAAAATTTCATGAACTCACTGTGGCTGAATGCTTAGACCATGGAGGAAAGAGGTAAATTGAGGTGAAGTATGAATTAAAAACAGTTTGCAATATGATGCGCGTTATCATTCAAATTTCAACGTCTTCATACTGCCCAAATAAAAAATCACACTGAACAAGAACTAAATGCTTTAACATCAGTCATGCATTTTTTGTTACATGGAAATGATCTGCTTATATTTAAGCGTTCTAAAGTAGCATTTCACTATATCATGAGTTAAAAACTGTATTACTGAACTTCTTTTTTGAGAAAGCATTTAGTTATATTTCGGCTTAATGTAGCGGATTTTAGGGTTGCAATTTTGGTGTCACCTCCATCTTTATGGGTTAAGGCAACACGCAGTTAATTTCTTCAGAGCTTGAGTGGCCTGCGAGTTCAACTCCCACTGCCTCTGTTACCATTCTTTGTGGAGCTCCCAGGTGTATTTCTCTGGTCTTGTAAATTTCCTTATACTATCGCGTCATTATATATCGACGATGACTTCTAAAAGAGCTTTGATCTCAAGCATACAATTCACATGCATGTGTTTTAATGGAGTCTCCGTGGCCGTTCGGTTAAAGGACACCGCCGCTAACCGATTGCGGGTGTAGGAGGTTTGTGGGTTTGACTTTCACTGGATCCGTTGCATACTTTGTGTGGAGCTCCCGGCTGTAATTCCTTAATGTTTTGAATTTCTTTGTGCCATCTCGTTCTTGTATATTGGAGATGACTTATAAGTACGTTTTATGCTAAGCTCACGAGTCAGATGTATATTAAATAAATAAATAAATGTTTTTCAATAAATAAATAAAATGAAATCTGACTCCAGGGTTGAGATTTTTAGTTAAACAAATTTCTAGTATTTCAATGTGTTGCGTTGGGAGTTCAGAATCTTATGCTTGCAGTACAGCAGTATTAAGATTTCTTTATTTGTTTCGAGACTTCACAATTTTATAGTTGCGTCTACTGCAGTCCAATAATTCGATTTAATCCATCACAATATTTTATAGTGCATCAGATCTTTTCTAAATACTAATTTTAATATTTTTAACCCCCATTTCCTTATAAGGCATTTTTTCTTCCAAACTGATAATTTTGTAACGAATGATAGAATTTATAAAATAGAATTTTATAAGTAAGTATTTATTTAAAAAATATATATTGCTATCTTCTTTTTTCAACTAATAATGTGTTATATATAGGAGAAAATATTACGTTGAGATTTTTGGAGCATAAGCATAATCCGATAGATGCTGTTAATAATTCAAAACATTTTTCTAAAAGTTTTGAATACGTCTAAAAATACGTATATAAGAAACCATCTATCATCCTTCTTTACAGCGAATTTATATCAAAAGGCATCGTTATTTTTACTGGCATTCCTATGAGCTATGCGAAATAAAACCTTTTTTACTGCTTAAAATTTAAAGCAACAATCATTTGGGTGTTCTGAAATAAAAATACTTTTCATTAGCGATAAGGATAAAGAAATCTAAAAAAATAATAATGATTTTTTTATTGCAATACATTCTTTTATCCAAAAATACTTCTTATGAGCTGTATAAAGTTTTTATTTTATTGTAGCATAAACATTATTAATTATAAGGACAGAGACTAAATATTACATCCCAAGAAGTAAAATTATTTTTAATGAAATGTCATGCTTTTTATAAAAAAAATATTCGATCGGGAGGTGGAAGCAACGACAATTACCTCATCGAGTTCACGGTGGAAATTCTAGGATCATTTAAATCTAGATTCACACATTAAAACGCAATCTGTCTGACAAGTCACATCTTGGAGGAAAGCTGTTAGAAATCCGATTTTAATAATTGACGTATAGGTTTAGCATTCTGTTTTATTGCACCTAAAAGTATGAACACATGGAGGACTGGGAGCAGGAAAACAAAATGGTAAACCTAGGAGTCAAGCGCTAAAATCGGCTTTTCATATGTTTTTCACCAAGATATGTCTTGGAAGGCCGATTGCGTTTTAATATGAGAATCGAATTTCGACGGCAGATTTAACTAATCCTAGAATTTCATCTGTGAACTCAATGAGGCGATTGCTTGCGCTGCCTCCTCCCGGTCTACTTGTAAATTTTCTTGATGTTTCTTTTGTGATAGTAAAAAAAAAGTTAGTTTAAACTTCTGAAAGAATACATTAACGAGAACTTCTTGTATTGGTAACATCGAAAGCTTATGATCTGTGTGTAATGTTAGATTACAATCAATAGACATAGATATGAAAGCTATAAAATAAGATGACCATATGCTTCAAAAAGAACGATCCAAAGTTTGGGCTTCATGTACGATTACGAATACAGGGTGTTTCAAAAATGACCGGTATATTTGAAAAATCAATGAAAACTAAACGGGCAGCGATAGAAATACACCGTTTGTTACAACATGCTTGGGACAACAGTAAATCTTCAGGCAGACAAAGTTACGAAATTAGTTAAAATTTTCGACAACATATGGCGCTGCAGTCTGAAAAATCTAAAATACGATATTTTCCACATATCCACCATGATCAGCAATAATATAACAGCAATAAAATCGCCTGCAGCGCCATCTGTTGTTGAAAATTATAACTAATTTCGAAAGTTTATCTGCCTCAAAATTTACTGTTGTCCCAAGCATATTGCAACAAACGTTGTCTTTCTACCGCTGCCCGTTTAATTTTTATTGATCTTTCAAATATACCGGTCATTTTTGAAACACCCTGTATATTCAGATAAATTACTACACAGTGAAAAAAAAATCTGCTACCTTGCAGTTATAAAATTACAGAAATCTGTATGCTGAATGAACTTTTATCTGTACATTGTACAAAAAAGGTAGTAAAACTACAAAACTTGTCTACTAAAAATTTATCTGTATCCCGAGTTGCCATTACATAAGAAATTTTAAATCTCCAGGCATAGTGAAGCGTTAACACCCACAATTTCAATTCCTCTGGATCCCTATGGTAACGATTTTACCATTTTTGGATTTTATTCTATTTATAGTATTAGAGAGTGTGTGTATAAAAATAGCAACCTATCTTTGTGAATAAAAGGAATTCTTGAACTATGCAATGATCTCTGAAATTATTACCGAAGTAAAATCTTTAAATTTTCCCCATTTTTAATCATTATTTTTAAAAACTTCTACTATAAAATCATAATTACGGTAATTAAAATCTTTAATTTGCTAATTAGAATACATTTGAAAGAATTAAACATAAAAAGTCCTTCCAGCAATGCCGGGAGGAAGAGGTAGATTTCATATACTCATTTATATATTATTTATTTTAAATTAAGTTATATTATTCAAAGAAACGAAGCTCAAATTAGAGAAACTCGATTTTATAAGATTGAATGCTAGTTTTTGTCAATACTAATTATTAGTAGGAATTTTTAGAAATTAGTCATATTTTATTCAACCTGGTTTTATTTTCAGCGATTCGGAGAGCCGCCAAATTCCACGATATCATGAAGTGTATGCCATTTTAAAGCAACATATATACGACTGCTGTCGCGGGCAAATTGATTTTTTAAAAAATGTCACCCACATTATAATTTCAAACTGCTATATCTCAGGCGATTTTTAAGATAAAGACAAAGCAAAAAATACTCCGGAATTCATTATTAAGATAAATACAGTCGAAAGAATCTTTTTTCAATTTCTAATTTTTTAGTTGTACATCATTATACATTTAAAAGATTTTTGACAAATTTTAATAGCTGCCATTTTGAAACAAGATGGTGGATGAAGTTGGCTAGTGAACTCTGTCGAGACATTGATATGTACTATGTACACACGGAGTTATATCCAAATCAATATATAAATATGAGTATTGTCGCGTTTCAAAATGTCAACCACACTGGAAATTGAACGTGGTATAACACAGCCATTTTTTAAGATATAGATGAAACAAAAATACCCTGGAATCTTTGTATCAAGGTCAAATACACAAAAGAAATATCTTTCTCAATTTCTCACATTTTTGTACCTAATTTTAAATTTTAAATTTTTTTAAAAAATTTAAATGGCCGCCACTTTGAAGCAAGATGGCGGATGATGCTGGCTAACAAACACGGTCGAGACATTTGTATGTACTATGTACATACCAAGTTTCATTCATATCGATTCATATATACGCGTGTTATCACGTGACAAAAATCAGATAGTTTAAAAATGTCAGCGATAAGAAAAATTCAAAGTGCTATAACTAAATCATTTTTTAAGATATAGACAAAATAAAAAGCGTTCTGGAATCGTTTTTTTAAGTTCTAACACATAAAAGAAAAATATTTTTCAACTTTTAATTTCTTTGTATTTAATTCTAAATTTTAAATTTTTTAAAATTTTTTAAATGGCCGCCATTTTGAAACAAGACGGTGGATGATGATGGCTAACGAACTCGGTCGAGACATTTGTATGTACTATGTACATACCAAATTTCATTCAAATCGGTTCACAAATACATTAGTTACAGCATGACAAAAATTAGATTGTTTCAAAATGTCAGCCATAAGAAAAATTCAAAGTGCTATAACTCAATCATTTTTTAAGATATAAATAAAATAAAAAAGTGTTATGGAATTGTTGTTTTAAGTTCTAACACATAAAAAAACATATTTTTCAACTTTTAATTTCTTTGTATTTTATTTTAAATTTTAAATTAAAAAAAAAAATTTAAATGGCCGCCATTTTGAAACAAGATGACGGATGATGCTGTCCAACGAACTCGGTCGAGAAATTTATATGTACTATGTACATACCAAGTTTCATTCAAATCGGTTCATAAATACGATAGTTATCGCATTACAAAAATCAGATATATATATATGGTTATATATATATATATATATGTCAACATTTGAACGGAGGGTGGTTTTGGGGTCTGGGGGTCATGATCGGTGAAAATATACCAAAATTTTCTGGAAGTACTTTCCTCCGGACAACTGCAATAGGTAGCTTTTTACTTTTTGTAATGAAAGCTACCTAAAATTTATAAAACCATGTTTTCCATAAAATTCCTAATGCATGTTTTACAGTAACAGACACATACTCGGTTAATCACACATGTTAAATGTCAATTTTCAGCTACATCAGTATTAAAACATGAAGCCAACACTGCCAACATTTAAATCTGAACACACATGAAGAAAACTTTTATAAATTTAAACGAGTTTTTAAGCGTTGAATTGAAAAATCAAAAAATAATTGAAATGTAACTACTAATTTGGCCACCCACTCTATTTTTATTGATTATTATACTACATTTTCGTAAATGAAGAAACATCTGCCTGTTTTACATTGTGTATAAAAGCCAAAAATTATTGATAATAAAAATTAATATGTGTTTTCAAATTAAGATGTTTGATGGTGGTGTTATTTATGACGGTCGATTATCTGCACGAGAGTATAGGCCCTAGGAAGAGTGCCTTCCATGGGGATCTTTCTAAAGGAACCTAACACGCGTTTACCGAAGATTCGGAGAAAACCACAGAAAATCCGAATGGTTATGCCAATGGGCGCGATTGTGTTCAAACCCAGCACCTACCTTCTACCAGCTTCGGGAGCACAACCTCTCAGCAATTGGTGGGGCTGGGATGTTTGAAAACAATTGGTATTTATATTATTTTGAGATGCATGTTGTTTGAAACTGCGTGGTAAAGTATCGACGAAGGTAGAGTTAAAACAGAAATTCCTAACTTCACACATTCCTGAAATCAGAACTTGATTTTCACTGGGAAACATGAAACAAATACCACAGATCTCTATATTTTTAGGGTATCCAAAATGCATTTTGTAAACTCTCCTAAATTGCAAACTAATTCAAATAATTAATTCCATAACTCGGTAAGGATTAGTCTAAAAAGAAATTCAATTTTTACTTTTTTTCTTATTAAAATAATTAGTATTTTTTTAATATAACTCATTAAATCCTGTAATCGCGTAAACAATTAAAAAGTTCACTTGATTAGTTTTAGAATTATTTCATCAGCATACTCTTAACTGCTATTTTATTTTAAACAGTTTTGTAATAAACATTTCCAACATGCCTCGTAAATTTAGAAAAATAAGAAGTTCAATCTTTTTGGGACACTCTATGTACAGAAATACCCCATCTAAAGCTATGGGATTATATAAAAAACAGAAATATAAATATATTCACCATGTACAAAAAAATCTCCCAATAAAATTTTTAACGTGCTTTTGTGACAATTTATTCATAATCATATTTTGCAATATTAATATAAAAGAGCACCGATATTAATATTATTTTCCATTTTGTTTTTTATAACACTCATTGTCATCTTTTAATTTTGTTATAATTGTATTTCTGAAAAAAAATTTCATAAGAAATTTTTTTATTGTTCCACTAAAGAACACAATACATCAGAAGATTATTCTATTTGAATAAAATAATTTCAACACTCTACGAACAAATGAATTTTTCCGAAAGTAAGTTAAGTACTTACGGCAATATAATATCTATTACAGACAAAACAGAAATTAAGATATATCGATCAGCTTTCAAATGCTTTCATGCAATAACTTTCAACAATCTGTAAAAGAGATTTCTGACAATTAAATGAGTACAGTACAACTCCGGTGTTCCGAATTCCGGTTATCCGAAAATCGTCTTAACCGAAAAACTTCAAAATTCCTTCAAATCCTTTTTAAATGTGAAAAATTTTACTGTTAACACTATATTTACCGATGTCAAATGACACTTTTCAAAATATTTTGATTCATGACTACTACTGTATTTGTAAATTTTAGATTAAAGCAATTCCGAATCATTTTTAATTCATTGAAATTTGTTTTAATACTTAGAAGCTATAAAAATTAGAAGCAAAATAAGTAAAAATCAGAACTTTGAAAGGTGTTATTGGGCGCTGGTAGAAATAGTGTTAAAAAAGCCTGTGTTTTTTAAAATAAATAAATAGAATCAACTTACATATTTAGCCCATTGCGTATTTTTGAGCACTTTGTTATAGTACAGACACATAAATACTTCATTATTTTACAAAATATGTTGTTATTTTCTTGTGTTTTCAACTTTACATCGTTTCTTTCTTTCTAATATATCATGCCACCTTTGAAATAACAACATAGCTCATGCTGTTGCATCTTCTTTTACTGCAACAAGGTAGAATCCGTCGAATTTCGACGAAAGAAAAAGTTTAAAAAGGAACTGTTTAATTGATTTATAATAAAACTATAAAATTATTTTTAGTAATAAATGCATTTTATATTGGTAAGTATAACTCTTATACAAACGATATTTAACGTCGAATTAACAAAATACTATTTCTTTAAAATTCAGTTGTAGAAATTGTTAAAAATAAACTTTAATCGTACATGTAAGCAGTAAAAAATAATAAAGATCTGTCATTATTATAAATTTATCAATTTGTAGTCCGTTTTCTAATTACATCCCGTGTGCAATTTTATGATTAAGTATAGTGAGTGGTCTCATTTTGTTCCTTATGTCTTGTAGACTAAGAAAAGCGATGGTGGACATCCGGGACCCGCGACTGGGAAGGGGGAGGGGGAGGGGAAGGGGAAAAAATGGAAGGGGAAGAATTCCATTTCATAAATAATAAAGAAATTTATCAATAAATATTAATGTTTAAAACATTTATAGATTAGGAAAAATATTTGTGGACATCCAGGACCCGCGATTGGGGAGGGAGAGGGGGAGGGGAAGGGTTGAAAAGTGCAAGGGAAAAAAATTCCATTTCTTAAACTATAAAGACAATTATGTATTAATATTAATGTTTAAAACATTTAAATATTAGGAAAGACATTTGTGGACATCCAGGAGCCGCGACCTGGGAGGGGGATGGGGAAGGGCAGGGGTGGAGGAGGGGTGGGGGAGGGGAAGAGTTGCAAAGTGCAAGGAAAAAATTCCATTTCATAAAAAATAAAGAAAATTATGTATAAATATTAATGTTTAAAACATTTATAGATTAGGAAAAACATTTGTGGACATGCGGGACCCGCAACTGGGGAGGGGGAAGGAGAGGGGAAGGGTTGAAAAGTGCAAGGAAAAAAAATCCATTTCATAAAAAATAAAGAAAATTATGTATAAATATTAATGCTTAAAACATTTATAGATTAGGGAAAACATTTGTGGACATCCAGGACACGCGACTGGGGAGGGGAAGGGGAAGGGTTGAAAATTGCAAGAGAGAAAAATTCCATTTCATAAAAAATAAAGAAAATTATGAATAAATATTAATGTTTAAAACATTTATAGATTAGGAAAAACATTTGTGGACATCCGGGACCCGCGACTGGAGAAGGGGAGAGGGAGGGGAAGGGTTGCAAAGTGCAAGGGAAAAAATAAGTAATAAAGGTAATTGAAAAGGAACTGAGTGATGATAAATACTAAATGATACAAATTTTGTAGCGCTAAATATTATTTGTTATCTTTGTATTGTTATTTTATATTATACATCATATACCTAAATAGTAAAAACTTTCAAATTTTAAACTGCAAGTAAAAGTTTAACTTCAGAACAAAGTAGGATCATCGTACCACTGTCATCATAATTTACATCATCAAGGCCTCCAACATTATCACATTTATCAGTCTCACCCGAGCATGAACACATTTCAGTTACAAGGTAATCCATTTTGTGAACATTTACAGGATGCTACACATCTTCACTTGACACACGAACAACGCACCGATTAAACCAGTTCTTGAGGAGCACATAGCATGTTACACATGACAGGTAGGTATTATTTTTCCTTTATTATCCAACCAAAATCAGTTGGGGGTGGAATATTATTTTTTAAAATGTGTATTCTTTGCCATATTATTGCTTGGTAATGAACTCTTATGGCTGGGTAAAGGGCGGCTTGAGTTGGAGGCATATTTGTTCCTTCAACTTGCTCTTTTGTAAATAACCACCATCTTAGCTCACTGAATGTTTTAATGTTTAATTTTTTGGCATGTACACTGAACATTTGTATTCTTCAAGTGCAATATATGTTTCACTCTCAAGGATATCTGTTTGACCTTATGCGTCAAGTGCTTTCAGAATTCTGTCGTCAGCATTTATGAAGCTCTTCCAAAAACTGGTTTTTTATTTACCACTGAATGAACCAGTGGTGTCAGATCCAGAAAAAGAATGCAGTCCCACTAAAACTTCAGATCTTTTTTCTTACCCTTTTCAACTTTTCCCCTTCCCTCCCCCTGCCCCTAGCCTGGTTGCGGATCCCGGATGCCCACTATTGCTTTTCTTATTCTATAAAAGATTTAAATACTAATATATATATATATATGTATATAATTAAGTGGCTTTTTTTCTTGCCTCTTTCAACACTTTTCACTTCCCTCCCCTCCCCTCCTCTTCCCTTACCTCCGTCTTCCTAATCACAAGTCCCGAGTATCCTTCAATGCCACTCTCATTCTACAAACGTTTTAAACTTTAATATTTATGCATAATTTTTTTTTTGAAACAGAATTTTTTTTATTGCCCCTTTCAAATTCCTCTCCTCTCCCTTTCCTCCTCCCCAGTCGCGAGTCCCGGATGTCCACAAATGTTTTTTTCTAATTTATAAATGCTTTAAACATTCATATTTATACATAATTTCCTTTATTTTTTATGAAATGGAATTTTTGTCCCTTGCAATTTTCAACCCTTCCCCTCCCCCTCCCCCGTCGCGGGTCTTGGATATCCACAAATGTTTTTCCTAATCTATAAATGTGTTAAATATTAATATTTATGCATAATTTTCTTTATTTTTTATGAAATGGAATTTTGTTCCCCTGCACTTTTCAACCCTTCCCCTCCCCCTCCCCCTCTCCAGTCGCTTGTCCCGGATGTCCACAAATGTTTTTCCTAATCTATAATTGTTTCAAACATTAATATTTATACATAATTTTCTTTATTTTTTATGAAATAGAATTTTTTCATTTGCACTTTGCAACTCTTCCAGTCCCCCACCCCTCTCCCACCCATCCCCCTCCCTAGTCGCGGCTCCTGGATGTCCACAAATGTTTTTCCTAATCTATAAATGTTTTAAACATTAATATGTTTGCATAATTTTCTTAATTTTTATGAAATGGAATTTTTTTGCCTTGCACTTTTCAACCCCTCCCCTTCCCCTCCCCCTCCCCAGTCGCGGATCCCGGATGTCCACAAATGTTTTTCCTAATCTATAAATGTTTTAAACATTAATATTTATCGATAATCTTCTTTATTTTTTATGAAATGGAATTTTTTTCCCTTGCACTTTTTAACAGTTCCCCTCCCCCTCCCCCTCCCCAGTCGCGGGTCCCAGATGTCCACCATCGCTTTTCTTAGTCTACAATAAATAAGGAACAAAATGAGACCACTCACGATACTTAATCATAAAATTGCACACGGACCTATGAAAAGCTGTAATTAGAAAACGGACTATTGGGTTATTATGCTAGTATTCCAAAATGAAAAAAAGCAAATTTATTCAACTTTGACTCAATCATAGAATTTTTTATAGTGAAATCTAAACCCGGCATCATTTTCATCATATCAAAATTTACAAATGCACATTTCGTATCTGTATGCACCTTTTTAGATAAAATTGGCATTTTAATTTGGTCATTTTGATTCAAAACTTGAAGTCACAATGCTATTAGCTGAAACAGATATTATACTGTTGATTTTATTTTACGTGTAAATCTCATTTTGTAAAGGAAATCAAAATTTACCGGGTTTTATAACAGAAGATATTTAAATTTCAATTTTTTCCCTTTTAATGATTAAGTGGCAACATAAAAATACAGTCCCCCCCCTCTTTTTTTTTTTTTTTTTTTTTTTTTTTTTTTTTTTTTTTTTTTTTTTTGCGTTGGAGTACTTTTGTTGCCACAATTAGAAAAGCGGTATTAAAAACTACCAAAAAATTAATATTTCAAAAACAAATTAAGATACAGCTTTCACACAAATTTCATTTAAAAGTACATTTTTTCTCTACAGGATGGTGTAAAAATTGAAAATATGCGATGTTTATAAATTTAAAAAATTGAAGTAGCGTAAATTGCAAAACAGAAATTTCATTTCAAATTTCAAAATGTTGCCATTTGAAAAATGTCGTATGCGTTACGCACAGATACGTTTGACCTTTATAAAATAGATATGTCAAAAGTGCCGCATCTAAGATCTTAGTAGCTTCACTATGTGTAATCCTGTAGCACATCTACCATAATCTGTAACATGTTTTTACTATTTTTTTTTTTACAATGATATTCTAAATTACTATCACGGCTTTTCATTGAAAAATTTTCGACTATAACATTCCCGGTTATTCTACAATTCCTATGGTACCCCGGTTATCCGAAAAATCCTACAGAACCTCGTTTAACCGAAAGTACTTTGGTCCCATACTTTTCAAATAACCGGGGTTTTACTGCATTTGGAAAACGAACTCATTATTAGAAACATAATGTTTAAATAACAACAATAAATATATGGTACAGCGTCAATTAAATACATAATTTATGGAAAATAAAAAAATACAAGTGTATTCAGAGTGCATAAAGATGTTTCTTAACGACTGAGTAATGTGAACATTACTAATTCTAACATTTATTCATAAATATTTAATGATAATATATAACAAATTTTTTAATAAGTTTCTGAAATTAAATGTAACTGTATAGTTGGCTTAAAAAAGCGGTTAGTGTTCCTTTAATGCCTTATCAATGGAATTATTTACCAATAAATTACTTCAGTTCAATAATTATTTTCTTTAACATTTGATGATAAACTGGAATATTAAATGATAATAATGTGAAATATAAATATTTATGTCACTAAAACTCATTAAATATATCTCGTAGCTGTAACCTTTTTGTAAATATATCCAAAAATAAGGGGATTAAAAAAAACAAAAATATTCTTATGGAAATATCAGATATCTTATAAAAGTAATGTCTTTAAATATATTATGATCCTATCTGTAAATTGAATTGCTTTCGTAGTTGAAAAAGTTTTTTCTTAACCTTTCACTGCATTTTTTCTTTCTTCTATCTTCAATAGAAGAAAATATTGTAATCGAAATTTTTTAGACTTCCGGTTTCCGACGGATTTACATGTTTTAGGGGTCAGAGATTCCAAAAAACATGTTTTTAGAAAATGTCTGTCAGTCCATGTGTCTGTCTGTCTGTCTGTCTGTCTGTTTGTGTGTCCGGATGTCGCTATTCTACCATCAATAAGTGTATGAAGGTATGCATAGAATTTAACCAAATTTTTTGTTAATGTTTTTGGCTCTGGCAGGCAGGTCCTCCTTCAATTTTGAAATATTCCGCTGGAAGGGGCGCTGCAATAGCGATTTTTGTGCCATTTTCAATATTGTATCGACTAAAAATATATGAAGTTATGCATCGAATTGAACGAAATTTTTTGTGTAAGTGTATGGCTTGGCTATGACTAGTTGGTCCTTCCTTAATTTGAAAAAAAAAAACAGCCGGAAGGGGGCGCTGCAATGGCGATTTTTGTACCATTTTCAATATTGTATCACCTAAAAAAGCATAAATTTATGCATACAATTGAACGAATTTTTTGTGTGTAAGTGTTTCACTATGGTTAGTTGGTCCTCCCTGAATTTGAAAAAAATCTACTGGAAGGGGCGCAGTAATAACTATTTTTGTGCCATTTTAAATATTGTACCACCTAAAAGGGTATGAAGTTAAGCATAGAATTGAACGAAATTTTTTGTGTATGATTATTTTTGATTAAGGCAAGTAGATCCTCCCTGAATTTGAAAAAAAATATGCCTAGCATTCTATTGTCGGTTCGTGCAGAGACGGAAACTCGTTTTCACTCTGATTAGATGACTGAAGCAGAAATTTAAGATGAAAATCAAAGTGGTATAGAATTGAATTAAAATTATAAAAGCATTAACATGTGTAATTATTTTTTAAATATTAAAATGTACGTATGAGATTAAAATGTAGGAGATTTTTGAAAAAAAAAAAAACTCACATGCATGCATGTTATCTACACTGTAAAAAAAGGGGTCGATCTACTAAAAAAACTTTAATGATCCTTGTAATTACTAAAAAATTTTTAGTAATCTTAGTCGGTTACTAGAAAATCTGTAAGAATTACTAAAAAAAAGTTAGCAATGGATAGAGTTAATAGTTTTACATTTTTAATAGCTATTACTAAAACTCACTTGGTGTGGCCTTGGTAGCATAGTGGTTATAGTAACGGATTACAGGCTATGAGGTCCCGGGTTCGATACCGAACATCGTCAAATACGTCCCGAATGTATGTAGTGTAAATACTCGTTAATAAAGGGATTATGAAAATCCTGTCAGAGCAGGTAGCATTTTTGGTGCTGCCATCTATTGCGGTTTTGCCGAAAATCTATCGCTTCAGAAGTCTGGATGCAGCTCCTGTCCTTCGGGCGCATGTAAAGGTTATTAAAAACAATTTTGGAGCTATTACTAAAATTTTCTTGGTGGCTCATACTAAAAAGTTTTAAGTTAGTTATACAAAAAAAATATTTTGTTCAGTTTACAAAAGAAATGCTTGTTTCACTTGCAAAAAAAAAGTTTGTAATGGTTACTAAAAAATACTATGGAATACAAATTTACTAAAGAATTTTTAGTAACCTCTTGAATTTTTTTTTACAGTGTATACATTATAGTTTAGATTACATATACTCAAAAATAACAATTATGTGCACTTTTTAAAAGTACATATTTTTAAATAGCAAGTGATAAAATGGACCATTGTACACCATGGCCGGAGTACAATAGTCCACAGCATGGGGCTCTATGAACCACATGTATTTCTGAAAAAATATGTAAGTACAGTATATTTTTTAATAAGAACAAGCATAGAATATACCATAATTTGTTTATTCATGTCTTAAACTCATAGATAGAATGCAAGTTTAACGATTATTAAAGATAGAAATGATACATCAAAAGATACTTGAGTCACTGAAAGCCTGCTGCTTTCTAGAATCTGGAGAAGAATCATTACACTAATCGTAAACATTTACAAGAGATTCATCAACAATATTCTAAAACATAAATACATTTTGGTTTGATTTTCAGCACATGAATCTATGTTTTTTGGGTACGAGAGGGGGGGGGGGGTCAAAAATTTGGATGTGGATGCATGCTTGTAAAAGTGCAAGAATTTAGAATTATAAAAAGCAAATAAAGTGAAAAAAATCAAATAAATAAAATATTTAGTTTACTAGCTTTTGATGTTTGAGTTGATTTTGAAATTTGAAAACATGTTATATAGATAATATTTCAAAAATGCACTACACAACATGAATGATAAGTTTACATATAAAAAATTAAATAATTTATTAATTCTTAATTTCACATATAATTTTTAATTCTAGGAAACACAGAATACAGGACTTGGGTACAATGGACCATGGTCCATTGTACCCCATATGTGACTTTAACAAAAAATTTATTGAAAAAAAGATGTTTTATATTCAATTATTTTATTTACAATAAATATTTTATATATTGTCTTACCTTTTTATTGGGCTCAGCAATGTTTTCCAAATTGCAAATCTTTAACGTAAAAAATAGCATTTGTTCAACTGAAAATATTTACTTTTACTTGCCTCAAATCAACTATCATGAATAAAATGACTAAAATGGCAGCTATCTACATGGTTTTAAATTTCTATACACTGCTGCAGGGCTGCCATGTATGTACCAAAATATGAAGCATACAAAAACAGAAATAATATCAAAAATAGGGGGTGGACCACTGTTCCCCGTGGTCCATTGTACTCCAGTCTCCTATAGAACCTATAGATCGGTCTAGAAAAGAGAAAAATGTGAACATAATAATACACAATCAGGGTTTTTTGATTTTGTATTGTTATATTTTGCAATTAAATGGGCACAAATTATTTAATTTTATCTGTTTAGCGCTCTTCGACTTTTGTTATGTATTTAAGTTTTCAGTAAAAATAACAAAAGTAAATTTTGTCTTAATAGCTTAATACTTATTTATTTATTTATTTATCTATTTTTAACAAATTTTAATTTTTTGTCAAATACAGTCTTCTGGCATGGATAAAATACGTGTTATTCCCATTTGAACTGTTCTTCATCAATTACAGTGTTCATATTCTCATTATTAGCCAAATTCATTGGCTATAATGAGAATTTTAGTGTTTTTAGGTATGTGCCAGATGTTGACACATAGTGAAATGAAGGATTAAAAAAAGTGATAGCTATGAAAATAATCAGGAATATTACTATTTTATGAAATTATTTAGCTTTGACTGTTTCTTAACGGTATCTAAATTTCTTTATGTTTATTGTGTATCGAGTAGAGTTTACTGTGTTTCCGCACAGTATTAAACAGTCCATGAAACATAAATATTCATTAAGATGTTCAAGAACACAAAAATATCTAAATTTTCTAAAAACAATTTATTACATAAAAAAAATCTCTGCTTTTTTATGCTTAAAATATTGTCTAAATTATCTGTCTATATTAATTAGAAACGGAAATATTAATTTTGCCTTTTTGGTTCTTTTTCAATATTTAGCTATCAAAGCAATAGATGTCATGAAAATTACTTCTTGAGAAAATGCATTTTTTCTTCATGATGTGTTTTTTTTTTTAAATAATTTCTTGGATTTAAATTGTTATAACATAAGGACCGTTAAAGATAAATGCTTTAAGCTTGAAACATGTCTTTTTGGATTGTTTTAGTTTAGTTTGGATTTAGAAAATTAAAAGAAAATATGCATTTGCTTTTGAAAATATGATTTTTTAAATATAAGCTACAAATTTTTTTTTCAAGTTTTTACTTAAATGTTTTTAATTAAAAAAATATTTCTAGAAATGCTGAATCAAAATTAAAATTTTGATATTTATGTTTATTTAAATGTGAAAAATATATTTTAAAATGTGTCTCGGACACCCTAAAATAGACAAAGTAAATAAATTTTATATTAAACTTTCTTCAATGGTATTTAAAAACACATTCAATACAAAAAGAGTTATGGTATACTGTTAAAATTGATACAGAATAGCTTTTTTATAATATCATTATAGATAACGTTACTTTATAACTTAAGTTTAATTTATAAAATGGAGGACGCTATCTTTCAAAGAAAAGAATTCCTCTGAAAGTGTGTTAAGTATTTCCTGCAGTATAATGTGTGCGAGGCAGAAAATATATTACAATGTTTCTTTCGATTTACTAATACATTACTGGGATTAGGTTTTCAAGAGCCTAAAAGAGCTATGCCTGATGTTTAAAGAAGTACTTGTAAAAAGACGCCTTATTAGAATCAGAGTGCTGAAGTATTAAAGGAAAATATACGATATAATCTTAGCTAAAAATACGGAGTTATAGAAACAAAAAAATATGCAGAAAGGTATTCGTGAAAAGTTACTTTTATATCAATTTATTTCACTTTATTTTGTTACTATATTATGAAATAATAACTAAAAACAACGAATTTAAATACAAATGTCTTAATTTGTTTTAACCTTTCAAGAGCAGTGCTTCAATTTTGGATCACCTGGTTTTAATTTCTAAATGCCACATTGAGATTAGTATGTTGGAATAAAAATTTAACCTTTTATTATGTAGGTTCACCAAAGCTTTTGTTTAATCTATACTAATAAAATTTGAAATAAGTTTCTTTTAAAATTATGATGTCAATCACCCATTTCAGAATTTTAAGAACGAAAGTACATTGCCCCTGAATTTGTAAAAAAGTGCTAAATTATTCTAACTTATCGTTAATCTAAACACTTATTGTTAATTTTTTAAATGAAAATGTAAAAAGGTTAAAAAGAATTTTCATGAAATATAACATTCAAATTGTGTCATCTGATTCAAAGACCTTGATTAATATTATGAGTACAAACACTGATCCTGTTCCACCTGCATTTTTCTCCAGGGGTTATGACATACCCTTTAAAATTACTGACGGTATAGATTCATCATATATAGGGATGACAAAGCGTCGTCTTTTTGAAAGGTTGTTACAGAATAAAAATTATTTAAAAAGAAGGATAAATCGAAAATCTTGCACCTATTATAAATATTTATTCTGCTCACACTTGAAAAAGCTTTTTCAAATCTTAAACACCCCATTGATCACTTAGATAACTGGGGTATTTACCAAATTTCTTGCCAATGTGGTCTTTCTTATATTGGTCAGACTAAACGTGCTCTCAGATTTCGATTAGCAGAACATAAAAGATATGTCAAATATCAAGAGGTTAAACGCTCTTCGATTGCTCAACATTGTTGGTCTTCACAACATAAGTTTAACTTTTCTTCAGCCACCATTATCCATAAGTGTCCTTGGGGGCTTACTGGGAAGTATACTATTTTTGGAAAGCTTACCACATCATTAAAAATTCTCACTCCTTAGTCAATGACTTATCAAGTACTCCTTATTTTCCAAGCATTTGGAAAACTTTAATTTAAATTTTTTCCTCTTTTTTTAGTTTTTGTTTTGTTCGTTCTCCGGTAGATGTCGCTACTTATCCACCTAGTTGTTCTGCTGCTTTCTTCTCATTGGTTGCTTTTCTTTAGGCGGGATCGTTCCCGTAGCGGGTATATAAATTGGCGTTTCTTTGTCTCTTTGCTCAGTTTTGCTTTTTCTAGCTCGCTGACTCTTGCACTGATGAAGAATCTCGATAGTAGATTCAAAACAGCTGTTTGCTACATTTTCATACTTTATTTGTGCATTTATATTCGTTGGTTTTCTATCTTTAAACGTTCTTTAACATGTCTTCTGTTACACTACGCAAAGCAGCTTGAATCCTAGTCTTTAGTTCTTCGACGTCAGCAATTGGTGTGGCAAAGACTCTGTCCTTGATATAGTCCCAAAAGAAAAATATCCACAGGAATAACATATGAAGAAAGCGGTGGCCAGGTTGTTGGTACATCCTTTCCAATTCAACGGGTCGAAAATGTATCGTTTAGGGAGTCCCATACTAATGAACCCCAGTGCGGGCGAAAAACCACTGAAACTGATCTATTCAATGATACAAAAAGTTACATTATTATAAAAGCGGTTCATTTGAAGTGAATTATTACAATAAAGGCAAGATTTTTGGTTCGCCGTGTACGGTAAACTTTCAACTGCATTACCAAGAACTTTCCTTAAAGGACTACGTATGACGTTTATTGACTCTGAAAAAATCAAATTTCCACCGAAACAAGATCACCCGTTTGAGTGAACTATTCGTGGACCCTTAGAGAGTTATTTAAGAAGTCAAGAAAATTTTAATCATAACATTTTATTTTTATTTCTGCATGTTTGGATCCCTAATTTGAAGGAACTTTGATTTTTTGTAAGTTATTCCCTGGAATGTTGTTTCATTTATTTATTTATCTTGATAAGAGCTGGCGTCTCTGAGATTATTTTAAATTTGTTTTATGAAATTCCAACTAATTTCTAATTCCTTCAGTTTAGATGTGGTTTCGATAATTTAACATTTTTTAACTTTTTGTATTAGTATTAATTGCTATATATGGTTTTAAAGGAAAACTAGAACGTCGAGCATAATTTTTGTCTTTGTAATTTATTTTTTATATCATTGTTGAAAATCTCTACATTTATTGTGCGTTAGGTAACAAGATATTGTTTTGTTTTCACATTTTTTTATCTGTTTTACACTATAAAAGATGTTCCAATTTTCTTTCCAACTTAGAGGCATACATGAGCATGTTTAATCATGATCACGTAGTATCCCTTAAGTATGTCAGATCAGTGTATGATCATTATTAAATTTCTCCATTATTTGATTATTTATTAAGTCAGATGGCGAATACTGTTCAGTAGACCTCTTCAGAAAACATTTTCTTATTTCTCTCAGTGAATTCATGTTGTAAAAACAAACTTCAGTTATGTAAAAGAATCCGTACAAAAAAACTGTATAAGTCAGAGAGTTCAAATTTTGTGTACTTATAGTTAATACCATGTGTCACACAACAAATCATAAAACTTTGAAAAACTCTATTATTTTAATGAAATCGATTTTATCAATATCATACATTCATTTTTGCGGTTAGTTAAATAGACAACCTGCATTTCCCAAGTATCGCCGGCACCTAAGGTAATCTTGGTGACTTGATTCATATCGGTTTCAATGCAGCATTCGTAGATTAGGCTTTTTGTATGGCTCCACAAAAAAGGTCCAAACACGAGAGGTCCAGCGATCTTGATCACCAAGCTATGAGACTACATCGACCAATCCATTTCCCTGTGAAAATAGAAAAATATTGTTTAACTCCTCACCCTTTGCGTTTCGACCATACATTCTTAGACAAAAAATTTTCATATAGCTGCGTTCTATCATCCCCTAAATTTTTGCACACATTTGCAGAAACACACTGTATAACTTAAGTACTTTCAAAAATATACTCTGTATTCCAAATTCGAAGTGCAATATTTCTATCAACTTTAAAATGTTTTTTCTAATAATAGGTTTTGATTATAAATTTTACTGGTATTTATAGAAGTGTGTTTAAAAAAAAACATGCCTTATTTTAAACTAATTGTTTAAGAAATAACAAAAGTAAAAATGCTTCAGCTAAATTTACGAAATTACAAAAAATATATATAAAATACAGTGCGTTCTAAAATGAACTGAATTCTATTAAATTCAAAAAGTTGCAAACCGTGATAGTTAAAATTATTTTTGCCAAAATTTAATGTGTAAAATCGAGAATTTATTTACCACACCATTATTTTCTGTTCTGTATATCAGCGATACAAAGCTCTACTTGGTCTCAGACTCTTAAAATTCTCAAACTATGCATAACTAAGTCAGATGTGCCAATGAAACTTTTTTCTGCCACATACACGTTAATATTTCAAAATTCACTATCACGGTGCCAAAATTAAATAAAAATCTATGACTGTCTCATCATGAGGATGCTAGAGAAATAAAATTCCTTTCATTAGTTCTTAAGGTATCACTATTATAAAAATCGCATAGGTCCTAAAAAAATGCTTCACAGCAGGGGGCCAACTTTCAAGTGATTTACACTTGATTACAAAATTTAATCAGCGACAACTTACGTTCACGCATATCTTAATCTGAAGTTTACTGAAAATCCGTGCCGTGCATTTATTTCTGAGACTGAGCTACTCTTCAAACATTCTTCATAGCCGTGCCATCTACTGGGCGATTTACACAAAAAGTTATCATTACCAAATTCATATCAGAGTCTCACTGAATCTGAAGTTTGTTAAAAATTCCTGCATTCGCTTTTCAAATGAAGCTGTTGTAATAATCAGGAAAAATGCAATAAAACAGCGCCATTTATTGAAGGATTTACACAAAAAGCTAATCAGCACCAAATTTATATCACAGACTATCTAAATGAAAAAGTTTGATAAAAAATCCAGCATTCACTTCTAAGATAGAATTATTGCAGTAATCAGGGAAAATGCAGCATTGCAACGCCACATTCTAGGCAATTTACACCAAAAAGTACATAGCTTCAAACAGTGTCAAAAACTGATCGAATCTGAAGTTTTATTGAAATTTGTACATTAGTTCTTATATAGCTATTGCAAAAATTGTGAATGATGTACCACAGCAGCGTCACCTATCGGGTGATTTACCCCCAAAAGTAATCAGCATCTATTTCAATCAGGGACTAATTGAATCTAAAGTTTTATAATTACGCGCATTAGTTATTGAGATAGAGCGTCCACAAAATTTGTGTCACATACTGACAGGTGTCACAGACTCACAGGCGGAGATATTCTAAAAATAGTTAAATTGAGTCACAGGAATTTCTAAAACGTATAAATCCGTTGAAAATTGGAAGTCGAAAATTTTGGCGGATCCAATACTTTCTTCTTGTATAGATAGAAGAAAATAAAAATGGATAAGAATTCACAATTTTTAATCTTCATTCTGTTTTGGATTTTACTTAAATTCTCACTAGTACTTTTTATGGATACGATGTGGTTTACAGTACAAAAGAATGTAATTCTAATTGAATAAAACAAAAACAAAGCTACAAACGATAGAATTTCTCTGAAAATATCTTAAGTCCTTTCGGAAATGCAATCTATATTCCAGGCAGGAAAGAAACTAAAACGTTTCTGTCAACTTTAGAATGTTTTTTTCAGAAATAGACTTTGGAGAGTCTGGAATATAATCTTAGGGTGTTTAGAGGGTATTTTAGGAGGGTATTTAGAGTATTTTGTGTTAAAAAGATATTTTTAAAAAGTATTTAAAAACACTTCAGGAAATTACAGAATATGAAAAAAACCATGCATACAGAGGGCCTAAAATGGATTAAACAAATTTTAAATTCAATAAGACCACTGCAAAAACGTGAAACACTTTTAGAAAACTAATTGAACATAATGATTAACGTTTCCAACTAAAATCGTTTTCGAATATCTTGTGAATGTGTTGCGCCAGAAAAAAGATTGTGCAAAAACTTTTGTTGAAAATTACATATTTTTACCAGAAATGCAGTTATTGATATTTACAGGCAAAATTAGTCAACTCAGTCAGTCATCTCCTTCCATTTTTGTATAAAGCAAACTGTGTCTTAACTTTCTTTTTAATGTTTTGCAATTTTAAAGATAACATGTAGACAATAAGTTGAAAGTGTTTTACAGTAATATAAATTGTGTGGTGTTTACAATGAGTTGTTAATATTTTGACAAAGTGATGTGCAGCGACACTATTGAAAGGAAATATTTTTATAAACGCTATTTACAAAATTATTTAACACAATTAACAACACTAACTTTAGAGCACATTTCTAGAAACCAATACTTTTTCAATATATTAAGAACACATTTCTCAATGGCAACATTTTTTTCAATGTATTAAAAAGACAATCACAGCATAAAAAACATTTTGTATATGAAGTTTACTAATTCACAACACTTTAATGTGTTATAACTTTGCTGACAAAAAGTGTTATAAAATGTTTTTATGTAAATTTGCTGTAAAGATACCTTTACGATCTTTGAAGATATTCTTGCAAAATATTAATGTATAAAATAAAATTTTCTTTTGCAAGGCTCTTAATTTTAGTTCTAACAAGTACCTGATAGTTGGCTCTGTGTAGTTTCAAACTGTTAGAAAGATTTATATAAACATGTTTAGGCATTCACAGCTTTTAATCTTCAATCTGTCTCACTTTTGAAAAGCACCGAGTACCTTAACAGTTTAAGATAACGAAGTACCTTTTATAAATGATATTTAAAAGTACAGAACAAAACATTGAAAAGGAATTGAGATGTGAGAGGTGCAGGTGTAAATTTTGAGATGATGAAAATGATGCCGAGTTTTGATTTCATAGGGGGAAATTCTATGATTGACTCAAAAACGAATAAATTTTACTCTTTTTCATATTATAATACCAAGCATAAGAGCCTTAATTGAAAACTGTATCTTAATGACTGATCTTCACCATATTTTAGTGCCTACATACAGGATTAAAATTTAATATTTATAATTTCAAAAGTGCGTTTTATAAAAATAGTATTTTGTTAATTTAAGGTTAAATAGCATTTTTTAAGAGTTAGACTTAAAAATATAAGGTGCATTTTTTTTATTTAACTGATTTTGCAAGTTTATTTAAAATAAATAAATCTGTTCTTTCTTAAGTCGAAATTCAACGGGCTATATATTGTATCAATAATGTATATTCGTATCTGTTCTCTTTGATTACTCTAAATTATTTAACTTCGTAATTAACTTTATTTTGTGACACATTTGATTTATTATTTATAGCGTTCACTTAAAATTTAAGAAAAGCACAATTTTAGAAGGATTGAATGAAACATATATAACGAATATAATGAACTAATATAATGATAAATATAAAGATACTAATGAAATGAAATTTCACTCCATGTGTCTCTGTGTATGCGATGGCTAGAAAACTATAGCATCTACAAGACCCAAACATTTTGTGAACATATTTCAAGGCCTTTCCTAGTACACCAGAGTTTCAAAGATTTAAATATCCAATAATTAGTTGAGAAATTCATTAAAAACCCCGAAAAGTGATTTTGGAGCTGCTCACACTTAGCATCCAAACATGGTGCATTTAGTATCTCTATACATAAAAGCTAGAGAGTCGATAACATTTCTTAGCTAAAATCATATTAGATATACAGTAGAACCCCAAATATCCGAATTCTGGTTATCCGTAAAATTGGCTTAACCGAAAGACCTTAAAATCCCTTAAAGTCCATCTTAAATGTGAAAAAATTTATTGTCAACACTATTTTTACCAATGTCACATAACACCTTTTAACATATTTTTATTTATGATTACTATTTTATGGTAAGTTTCCGATCAAAACTATTCCGAATAATTTTTAATACATTGAAATTTGTTTTAATA
The DNA here is from genome assembly GCA_964019185.1 of Maratus speculifer. Taxonomy (NCBI): domain Eukaryota; kingdom Metazoa; phylum Arthropoda; class Arachnida; order Araneae; family Salticidae; genus Maratus; species Maratus speculifer. Next base: position 295,100,823 of record OZ025297.1, on the reverse strand, counting down.
CTTATTATATTTAAAAATTAGTAGCAAAATAAGCATAAATCAGAAATTTGACAGGTGTTATTGGGCTTTAGTAGAAATAATTGTTGAAAAAGGACGTTTTTTATAAAATAAGTAAACAGTCAACTTACTTATTTGGACTATTGCGTAATTTTGAATACTTTATTATATAGACACATAAGATACTTTGAGAGCTTAAAGGTGCCAAGAAATTATTTAGTCAAACAAAAAAGTGAATGACCAAACAACAGACATGGAACACGCAGTAACAGAATTTAAAAATGGCAAATTACTGAGAAAAATTAAAGTGAATTTTTCTCTGACATCCACAGCATTACACAAACATCTCAAAAGGGAAAACCAATTAAAAAAGAAAGGGATGCAAACAGTACTAGGGGTTGGGGATGCGAGCGTACTAGTAGATCATATTAATACATGAGCGATTGGGGATACTCAATAGATTCACTTACCCAATAACTACTAGTAATGGACAACACAGGATAGAGGTGAATTTGCATTAAATTCCAACTTCGCAATTCGAATACAACTTTTTAGAATAAATTTTATTTTTTCTTGATTTCAAAGTTGTTTTCCAATTTTTAAAAAGGCATATACTTACTTGTCTGTAAAATAAAGGATTGGTTTGATAGAAAATAAGTGTTCCTATCCCTCCTTTATCATTATAACCTATTTTTATTAACTCTATTAAAGTTTGAATCAAAATAAATAAAGATTATAACATTTTTCCGATTCAGCCCTATCTGCAGGGTGAATCGGAACACTATTAAAAGAATAATATATATATATATATATATGTGTGTATATAAACAGTAACAAGTTGCTTAAAAAGTAAAGAACAAAGCAAGATCGAAATTTCTAGCAAAAAAAAAAAAAAAAAAAAAAAAATAAAATAATAATAATAATAATAATAATAATAATAATAATAATAATAATAATAATAATAATAATAATAATAATAATAATAATAAAATAAAATAAAATAAAATAAAAAAATAAAAGAATTAACAAAAATCAGTTATTGCTTTTTATAACGTTAAAGTTGAAAAGTGTTCCGATTCACCCTATTTTACGGTACATATTGGCATCAAATCTGATTGCTATTTGTTTGATAATGGATAGCATAAGGGTGCTCTTTCTATGCAGGCAATAAATGTATAGATAGTAAATATATTTCTGTAACACCTTTCAAGATCTAATTAAAAAAAAATCAAGAAAACCATTTTTTTAGTGAAATGCAGAAAAAATAACTATTTTTCTCTTGAAGTAAAATGGAATAAAGTTTCCAATGTTTAAAATGCAATGTTGTTGGATTAAATGCGTCTTTTGGTAAAAAAAAAAAAAAAAATCAGGTCAATCAGGTCTAATTAGGTCAAACAATACAATTTCTACTGAAGTCCATGATTCCCCGAACACAAATCAAGCAGCAATGGAATTTGGTTAAAGTTATTAAAATGTTCTATTAAAAAAAATTACACACAGAAATGAAAATTTTCAAATTCAGATTGGTAGGCTCTTGAAAAAAATTTGTAATTTTTTTTTTCATTTTCATTCATTATTGACTATTTATTTTTGTTAAATGCTTTTTTTTTCAAAAATGTTAATGTGAATAATCCGATAAATATTCTCGAAAATTGCATTTTTAGAAAGTTATGCTAAAATAGAAAAATTATGATAAAATAAAAAATTATAACTGTATCAGAAAAATTATATCCATACCCAAACTTAATATTAGACTTTAAAATACACTAGGTTTCAATGCTAAGAGGGAACAGCACCGAAATGTTTCTCTTGTACGTGTTAAAACTTAAATGTTAACTTTGATGCATGTAATTAAATTTAAACATGTAATTAATGCGGTGAATTTAAATATTGGGTTTCAAAATGATATGAACACCCAGTTTTTCAAGCATAAGAAAAAAGGAAATGTTACAAAACGTATTGAAGTCTAATCAATGTTAGAACACATTGTTGTAATTTAACACAAAATATAATTTAAACGGCGATTTATGCATAAAATAAACTGCATTTTTGCATTTTGATGCATTTTATAATGATATGAACATTGGCCAAAAATATGAATTGATAGCTAATGCAAGCATCAGATCTTTTAATTTATGTAAAAACGCGATCAGGCATGGAGTGGAACAAGCTTTTTAATATAGTATGATAATTTTCATTCCAGCGGAAGATGGTAGCAGCTTATTATTCTGATAGCACATTATATTCCATTTCCGTAAACAGTTGTAACCAGTTGGACCTCTATACATTTTCTATAGGATTTAAATCAGGAGAAATAGATGGCCATGGAATAACATGAACACCATTATTTAAGAAACCGTTTCCAAGTGATAATGGCCGAGAGGATAGATGCATTGTCTTATTTTAACATCCAGAAAAGTCCGCCAATTTCTTTAGAAAAGGACAGAAAGTTTTTTCAAGTAGATATTGGTAGTTTAAAACACTGAATGTGCCAGGTAAACTCAACGCAGTTAATGCTTACCATAAAATCCAAACGTAACCGAAATCAAGAGTGAATCTTCACCCTGCTGCCGTTTTGAAAATATTTCTGATTTCTTGGGCAGATCATTCCAATATCAAGAATCACCGTCCAGACTTTTCAAAATCAATTTTTTATAGGAAATTTTATTATTTCACATTCGAACTGCCAGTACACGTGATCCAGACGATTTTGCTGTTGTATTTCAGTGATACGTGATTGGGACTTTCTTTTTTTGTACGTCATCTTTGATTTAGAGCTCTTGAGTAGTCTGGACAAGGTATTTTTTGACAATGCTAAAACAGTGTATCTCTTGAAAGTTCACCTACAGTTGTTTTCCTATTCCTCCATTTCTTTTATAATAACTCTTTTTTCCCTGTTGGACAGGTTTGAGGGGCGTCACGGAGAGTTCTTTCCTTAATAATTCTCTTTTAATCGAAGAAAATTTAATGTTACACCTGGAGATCTTTACAATATTCTGTGTAAGTTCTAGTCGAAAGTCCTTGATCCTTAAAAGTCACAATTTACTCTTTCTTAAAGCCAATTAAAGTATTTTTATTATCCATACTTCTAGAACTCATTTAGCTCAATTAGCTTAGGAAATTTACGAGTCTGCGAAATGTATTTATATACTAAACTAATTTACATATTTCGGTTATTTCTTTCTAGAATGGCATTAAACTTTTCTGTACTGTTTCCAAGTTCGTTTAATGATAATTTTGATCAGTGTTTATATCATTTTGCAACCACATTTTTTCAGATAATTTATATTTTCAATAAATTAAGAAGTTGATATTTCTTTTATAACTAAATATTATGTAGAATTACTCTATTTGACTCGAGAATGAAGCTTTCTGATAATTATTTATGAATTATTGTCAGGATATCTCAAAATTACTAGGTATTCATATTATTATGAAACCCAATGTATATATGTAAGAGGAAACAACAACTTCATACTGTGGATGCCGAAATAAGCTATAGCGGAAGATATGAAAATCCCAGCAAAGCAGTGCAGCCTGTTTGACTGTATTCTTGAAAATCTATTAATCATCAGTATATGTCAAGGTATAATTGAATATGTTATTTGACCGAAGTATTTTTCAAAGAATGGAAAATAAAATAGCAGAGCATAACAGCGTCTTCACTAGAGTAATATACTCCGAAAACAAATCGTTACTAATTAGGGTCAAAATTTAACTGAAGGTGAAATTTGATAACATAGATATAATGAAAGTTGGTAAAAATCCATTATAGCAGTATCACCTGTTAGGTAATATAGCGAAAATCTATTCAGCATCTTCATATGAACCAAATTTGACGTAATATGACATTTCTTGATCAGTGCTGAGTGAAGCGTCGACCTGGCCTTCAATCGCCGTCAGCGCCACCTATTATTTGAGATGCGAACTAAAATAAAAAAATTACGGTAAAAAACTCCTAACATTATACATATCCCTCCTGCAAAAATTTTTTTAATAGCTGTCACCGTTTGCAAGTTATTGAATTTTAAAATCCATCAGTCATTTTTGGGACACCCGGTATATAGAAGACAGTAAAAATAAACAGAAAAATTAATCTCTAAAATTTTTGCTTTATTAAATACTTCAATTTATTAAAGTTATTTAATTTCTCCTGTATTCAAGATAAATTTCGTGTATAAAGAATAAATTGCAAAAATCCTTCATAGCAACAGTGTGAGAAAAGATTATGCAATTCAAATAATATAAATAGATGTGTAATGAAATTCAAATATAGTCAGAACGCGAAGTCATTTATAAATTCAATTTTGTTTTGCATAAATAATGTTTGAATTGAATATTTTACATTGATATTTGTATTGCAATATTTTATTTACTGTTTGAAGAGCAAAGTATTTCCCTATTGATAACTGTAAATCAATGAACGAAATGCAGAGATGACATTTTGAAATATCGAAAGATGAATTTTGTTAAAAAGAAAATTCCGCACTCCTTTTGTATATTTAACTTTAAGAAATGCATTACAATGTTATATTTTTTATGAATACAATCTTTTTTAAAATTTGTATTCAATTCAAATGTACTTTTTGCTAAACGTATTTATTTTACAATCATACAACTTTTTTTTCTAATAATTTTAAATGCAAATTGTGATATGTATCATTAATTTCTACATGCGCAGTTAGTCAAAGGTAATAATTAAAGTTATATTACATGATATATTTAATAACCAAATTCTCGAAGATACCATTCTATTAGAAATTGTATATTCTATATTTTGTTAGGCATGTAGAAAATTTATTAGGGAATTATCGCCATGCTATCGTATTGTTGAAACTTTTACTTTTCAGTACTGACATTTGCTTTGAAAACCATGTTTGGATTTTTTAGCTCTAATGTTAGCGCACGTAATGTCATTTCACAGGTATACATGTGCCAACAAAATTCCTAGGGTTTCTATAGATCAAAATTATGTATGGATTTTAATTATACAACACATTAATTATAAAGAACTAATTAACATTTCACATATTTTTTGAATAATGTGTCTTCGGTGCATTTTTTTTAAACTGTTGAATATTTCACCTTAACATTTGTAGTAGTATCAGAAAATAAAAAAAAGTTTTAAAAATAATAAAAAACAATTTTTGGCGTAAAACAAATGGAACAAAATTATTTTACTAAAAATTTTTGAAAATCATAAACATTTTAAGATCATATTTGTGATTATTTATTTTTTTTTTATTCAGACGTATTTTAAAGAAGAAGTTAATTACACAATTTTGAAAAGTATCAACTGTTTACCTCCAAAAAATTTTTAGAAAAGGGTATCAAAGCATAAAAACACATTTCGGAAAAAGAAAAATAAATAAAAATACATAAACACCTAGAGTACATAAAATATATTATTAAAAACCTTCCAGCATCAAAATCTTTTAGGTCTATAATTATTTAGCACCATAATCATTTAACTCTTTTTTGAAAGCCTAAATAATAGAAAATTCCAAAATTTGAAGCATGTTAAATTCCATGTGCTCTAAAAGAATTATTAAGATTGAGATGCTCTATTATGTATGTGTTATTTATTATCAGTTTAAACTGGTAAAGCATAAATTTTATTAGATTGTAATGATGTCCTTAGTTTAAAATAATTATACAAATGAGTTCTCACTTAACACTAATTTTAAAGCATTTGAATGTAGTATGTAGTTTGAGTTCAGGAATTAGATTACACAATTTAAATCAATTTTGATGCAAACACAGTGTGCTAAGACGGTTTAAAATTAAAACATTGAAAATTTTTGAACGGAAAATATTTTTTTTTTCTAAAATTTTAAAATTTACACATAGAAGTATGTTTTCTGTATCTGAAAAGTATATATATAAGTATCTTTAAGTCTATTAATCTGTTAATCTTTTAATATGTTCAGTGTCTTCCTTCCTACACTGTTAAAAATAAATCTGTGAATTCACGGTTAAACTATCGGCAGCAAAGTAGCCGAACTTTTACCGTTCCGTTAGTAGATTTTCCGTTGTAGGAAATACAAGAAAGGAAAACTCCGTTTGAAGATGCAGTAACTTTCTGTTACAAAGTTTGATTTTTAATTATAATAATTTAATATAATTTTTAAAATTAATGAATCGATTAATCGTCAAAGAGTTTGAAATACCGAGTGATTTTAAGCTGCTATATTGTTTTACTTAATTATTATCATTATTATAACTATTTTGTACAATTTACTTCACGCCGTGCAGAGCTTCGAACTCGGGACCTTTTGATAGCGGAACAAATCCTTACTAACTGAGCCAAAACTGCTGATGCCGTATCGTACAAAGTATGTCTTTTATGAGTAGTGGGAAAATCTTTTGTGCTTTTTAAAGATTTCCTTTCAAATATATTCCTTGGAATATTTGTAAACGTTTATTTTATTTTAGATTGATGCATAATACTTATTATTTTTTAAAATCAATTTTTTAAATAGTTTAAATTTAAAAAAATCACTGTTTAAAACCAAGGTTTTTTTTTTTTGAATGAATGAATGAATGAAAAACACTTTTTTTATTTCTTTACAAAAGATAACGTTATAGACAAATTTTTTTTAAATTGTCGTACACTATTTATTTCTTTTTTTTTTTTCGCTAATTAATTAAAAGATCTTTAAATAAGAATTAAGAAAAAAATAAACAGAAAAAATATAATTTAAAAGGGATTTTTTTATGTTTTCAATAGTTTATGGCGTCAGTGGGATCCAAACCCACAATCTGCGCTCGCAGGCGAGTAGCGGTGTATTGCCTTGACCATTCGGCCATGGAGCCCCCTACACAAGCGAGTGTCTCCGTTTTTTGTTTCTATTTACATACGTTTCGTTATTTTAAGGAAATATGGTGGAACTTTCTGATTTTTAACAGAAAATGCCCCTTCGTTGTGAAAAGGGACATTTTCTGTGAAATTCAGGAAAAAAATATTCGTGAATTTCAATTTTTTTTAACAGTGTATAGGTTTCAAATTTGAGTTGCTTTACCATTAACTCTAGCAATTTAATGCTGTACTCAATCAAAAATCGTAACAAAACAAATGTGACAGCTTCTTTATTACAAATTATTATCGATATGTTAAATAATCCCTTTAATGATTATTCATTAATTTTAATTTTTTGGCTTTTTATATGAAATTTAAAAACATATAAAAATATCACACACATACAAAAAAAAATATGTAAATATAACACTTAATTTAAAATATTTTAGTTTTTCAATGTATTTTTTGTACTTTTGTTATGAATAAATATCTCATTCATTCTACAGTTGAAAAATATCACGTTGTAGAAAATTTTTGCTGTTAATGAGGTTTATCGCAGAAAGTTTTAAAAAGTTCTGCCTCACGGAATATAAATAGCAATGAATATAATAAAATGAAAAATCTCTATTAATTTTTCTTTTACATACTGAAACCTTGTAAGACCATCATCCGTTTCAAGCTAAATATTTATGTTGACAGTTTAGCAGTGTTACAGTAGAAACTAATTACATATTCATAATATTCAAAGTAGCTATATTCAGCTTTAATAAGCATAATAATAAAAAGCTAAATATTATTTCATGCTAAAGTAGAGATAATTTTCTTTTACAAAGCACTTCGTATGAAAAGAAACATAAAAACGAGAAAAAATAATCTAGCTATCCTTACCCCTCTTATATATATATATATATATATATATATACACTGGTGTGCAAAATTTAAGGACGACTCCCAAAATGCCAATTTTCAAGGGATTTTCAAGCGATAATTTTCTCGCGAATATTAAAAAGGAAGTAATATAAATCGATTAAATACTATCCCAGCATAACAGATAGTCCATATAACATCTCATTCAGGCCACATTTTGTCACAAGAGTTACAGTCACTACGGCGAAACGAAAAATGGAAAATTCCATACATCTCTTTTATGAGTCGCAAATGACTATTATGTGTGACTCCACTGACAGGTCACTGCGACTGCTGCTTTGTGTCGAGTCATCAGGTGACTTTACAATGTCGTTTTATTGACACTCTCACGTGACTGTCATTTGAAGACTCAATTTCAAAGTCATTGTGAATGTTGCTTGATCACCAAATAATGTCACACTAAAGTCGCATAGTGATTTTCTGTCACAAGACTTCGTCAAGTGGTGACAGAGACCCGACTGTGAAGTAACCACTTTGAAAAGTGGTGGAAAGTCACCGTGTGACTTTAATGGGACACTCTTTGGTGATTTATCATAATACAACGTTCACAATGACTTTGAAATTGAGTCTCCAGATGAAAGGTTACACAAATGTTTCAGTGAAACGACAGATATATATATATATATATATATATATATATATATATAGTCTAGGTGATCAGTGCTGAGTGAAGCGTCGACCTGGCCTTCAATCGCCATCAGCGCCACCTATTGTTTGATATGCGAACTAAAATAAAAAATTACGGTAAAAAAACTCCTGACATTATACATGACCCTCCTGCAAAAATTTTTTAAATAGTTGTCACCGTTTGCAAGTTATTGAATTTTAAAATCCATCAGTCATTTTTGGGACACCCGGTATATATATATATATATATATATATATCCAATATGTAAAGTAATCAACAATAAACAATATACATTCATGTGAATTGCGCCGAAACGCTGCAGTAGAACACATAAATTAAAAATATACCTTCAAAATTATTAATTTAGCAAGAACTAGCACACCCCCCTCACAAAACAAAACTCTCTTAAAATTAAAAATTCAACAATCAAAATACAAAAACAATAGGCTGCAAGCCTCGTCAGCGATGGGTTTTATTACACTAAAGCAGCCGAGCACTCAAGGTTACAAAACGAAATTTATTTAAGTGGCTGTGGGTTTCGGCCAGAACGACCGAATAAATAATTTTCGTTTGTTAAACTTGAATGCTCGTCTGCATTATTGCAATAAAACCCATCGCTGACGAGGCTTGCAGCCTATTGTTTTTGTATTTTAATTGTTGAATTTTTAATTTTAAGGGAGTTTTGTTTTTGTGAGGGAGTGTGCTAGTTCTTGCTAAATTAATAATTTTGAAGGTATATACATACATACATACATATATGTATATATGTATAGATAGATAGATAGATAGATAGATAGATAGATAGATAGATGTGTATAATTTACGTTTTATTTAAATTTATAAGCTTATTAAAAAATATTACTGAGTTTAAATGCGAAAATACATCACTTAAATTTGAGATTTGTGTTAGTTTCATTAATCTCGAGTTACATGCTGAGTACAGATAAGTTTTAGTAGATGATGGTTTTAAATAATAAAAAAAATGTCTGTACAAGAAAAAAAATAAATCAAAAACATTGAAAACTTTTAAATGGAAAAAATATTTTTATTTCAAAATTTTAGGACTTACATAAGAGAATATGAGTCCTGTATCTATAAGTATCATTTCAGTGTTTCTCTTCCCCTATGAATTGATTTAATTATAGTTTTCCAATCTGTGATGCTTTGTTACAATTTCTAGCAATTTAACCTCATACTGAATCAAAAATCTTAAGAAAACTAATGTGACAGCTTATTTATTAAAAATTATTGTAAATATGCCTGATCATTTCATTAATGTTCATTTATTAAATTTAAGTTTTTAGGCTTTTTTATGTGCAATTTAAACATGTATAAAATCATTATACACAAAAATACGTATATATAATACTTGGTTCATAATATATTAGTTCTTCAATGTAATTCTTCTTATGAATAAATGTCTCATTCATTTCTACAGTTTAAAAATATGATATTGCTGAAAAGTTTTGCTGTTAATAAGTTTTGTCGCAGAAAGCTTAAAAATAATCTGCCACAGGGAATATAATAAATAATAAATATAATAATATGAAAAATATCTATTTTAACTTTTCTTATATATACTAAAACCGTGTAAGTCTATTACCCTTTTCAAGCTGAATATTTATGTTGACAGTTTAAGCGGTATAAGCGTAGAAACTTATTACATATTCATTATATTCAAAGCAGCTATTTTCAGTTTTAATAAGCACAACAATAAAATCTCCAAAACAAGTTTAGAGTGGAGATAATTTTCTTTTAAAAGTCATTTTGTTTAAAAGGCAACATAAAAAACGAGAAAAAATATTCTAGTAAATACTATAATTTTTTTTATTTATAATTTGCAATTAATTCACATTTATAAGATTATTAAAAATAGATTAAAGTGCTTAAGTGCAAAAGTACATCACCTAAACTTGGACAAATAAACTTGTGATTTGTGTTAATTTTATTGATTTTATAGAGTATCGGATTGCATGCAGTACAGATAGTTTTTAGTAGCTGACGTTTAAATAATAAAAAAAAATTCTGAATAAATAAAAGTAAAAATATAAGCCAAAACATTAAACGCTTTTGAATGGAAAAATATTTTTATTTCAAAATTTTAGTCTTTACATTAGAGAATACGAGTCTTGTATCTGGAAATTATATCTATAAGTATCTATACAGTGTCTTATTTCCCTTCTAAATTAATGTAATTATAGTTTTCCTATCTGTGATACTCTTTGCTACACATTCTAGCAATTTAACCTCATACTCAATCAAAAATCTTAAGAAAAGTAATGTGACATCTTATTTATTCCAAATTATTGTAAATCTGATTAATAATTTCTTTAATGCTCATTTATTAAACTAAAGTTTTTGGCTTTTTTATATGCAATTTCAAAGCAGGTAAAATCATCACACACAAAAAAATATATATAATACTTCGTTTATATATATTACTTCTTCAGTGTATTTTTTCTATTTTTGTTATAAATAAATATTTCATTCCTTTCTACAGTTGAAAAATATCCCGTTGCTGAAAATATTTGCCGTTAATGAGGTTTGCCAGAGAAAGCTTTAAACTGTTCTATCACAATACATTTTTTAATGAATATAATATTGTGAAAAATCTCTCTTTTAACTTTTCTTTTATACACTGAAACCTTATTATACAATTTCCCCTTTAAAGTTAAATATTTATGATAAAAGTTTTAGTGATGTGACAGTAGAAAGCAATTACATATTCATTATGTTCAAAGTAGTTATATTCATTTTTAACAAGCATAACAATAAAAGCTCAAAAATGAGTATTTTAGAGTAGAGATAATTTTCTTTTCAAAAGAAGTTCATTTGAAAACGAATATAAATACGTAAAAAAATAACTTAGTAAACATTATCATTTTTTTTACAATTTAGATTTTATTTAAATTTATAAGATTATTAATGTATATTAATAAGCATAAATGCAAAAATAAATTATCTAAACTTTGACGATAAATAAATAAACAAATAAATAAATAAATAAATAAAAATGCGACGTGTGTTAATTTCATTGATTTTACAGAGCATCAAGTTATATGAAAAGTACATATTTTTAGTAGTTGTCGTCTAAATAATAATAAAAATTATGAATAAATAAAAGGAAAAAAGCTAAGTCAAAAATGGCGGTTCAAAAGAGTTACAGTCAAACTTTCCTTTAACGAAGTCCCTATGTAACGGAGTTTTCTACTTAATGAAGTTTACTGTTGGACCTAGACTTTGAGTTCTATCACTCTGCAAATTAATCTCCATATTACAAAAAATATTCTGTATAACGAAGTTTGTTCCAATTTCATGAGTATACAACATTTAAATGGAGAGATTGTTGTTGCGAAGAATGTATGAATTTCATTCAGTTGATTGTATGAAAATGATATTATTTATATGTATAATTATTTCCATTCAAAAGGGAAAATTCTAAAAGCATTAAATTACAGATGAACTCTTCGGGTATTTACAGTATTGCGAATTTTTTAATATAAACAGTGCAATTTTCATAAGGAATGTGTACAAAATAATATTGCATCTTTTGTTTTCTTAAGTAAAAAAAAATGAAATACAGAGAAAAATTGGAAAAATTACTAAAATTGGAAATTTTGTTACGCTTCAGCTGTTACTTGCCTCTGTTTATTATTTTTTTTCTAGATATTATTCTCATTGGATCTTTATATTCATCTACATTATATAAAACAAAAGTTACTGTTTGAATTAATATACATTTTCACAATATTTTCACTTCCCAATAAATATATTTTAGACGTATTTTTCCCTTTTATAAATGTGTATTTTATTAACCAAATTTCATGAATTTGTGTTGATTTCCATTTAACGAAATTTCTTCACAACGAAGTGTTTAAGTGAAACAATGAGACTGCGTTAAATGGGAGTTTCACAATATATACTTATTGAGAGGCGGTTTATAGGATATTTTTAGTATTATTTCTCTATCTCTTTTTTGAAATTAAAAATCGTCGTCATACCAAATGGCGTCATATGCAGGATGGCAATAACGCTTTTGAAGAATCAAAATTTAGTGGGTAATAATTGTTTCATTTGTATTTTATTTTTTCACTTAAAATAAAGCTATTATATTATGTACGTAAACTGACGAAATATATAATATTATTTGCATGATAATGTAATAATATTATAATATTATTTACATGATCTCCCTCAATATACAATATTATTTTCATGATAATATAGTAATATATAATATGTAAAATACATTTACGAATAATGAAATGAAAAGTTCTTTTAAAACTTATTGAATAAAGAGACAAACACTATATTGATAAATTTTTGCTGTTAATTTCTTTTCTTTTTATATTTTTCTTATAAAAATAACCATTTCATGATTAAATATTTCTAACGAGAAAAATAATATTGAGAGAACTAATTGCATTATTGTCAACTCACCCATTTCTATCTTCATATATATATATAGAAGCAAAATTACATCGTCTATAAATAAACAAAAACATTTTGTTGTTCTTTCCATAATATATTTAAATCCCATTATAATAGATATTATTACCAGCTTATAAATAAAATAAATAAAAGTTGTTATCAACGAAACACTTTTCTTTGGGGATTTAATAACTTTTTAGATTCATATCAGTTAATGGAATTCATAATTACATGTTTCTTTCCATTCAGTAATCGATTAATTTTTCTTCAGAAGTTAATAATTAATTTATTTAAATTAAAGTAACTGTAAAGATATTTTAATGCTAAAAGAGTTCGTTTTTACTTCATGAAGAGAGATGTTTATAAAATTAATTAATTTAAGGTCAAATAAAAAACAACTTTTTTTTCTTTTTTGCACCTTTCCATTTGTTGCGGAAGTCGTAAAAGAATTCCTTCGATAATTTCTTTATTGCACATAAGAGGGAAATTAATTTGAGAAAGTTTTCAATTTCCAGATTTGGGGCATTCAAAATAGAATGTGAATATGTCTTATCTTTATTTGCTTGCAGATGGTGTTTGTTGCTCGAATTTTCAGGTCGCTTTAGCTGGTAATGCACAAAATTACATGAATTTTCATAATACCTTGGATCTTAGTTTAAATTGGTACTAAAATAATTTTTGTATATATCGCCTACATGATGTTTTTCACGAAAGAATTGATAGTTATACATTGACATCTATAGAATAGAAAAACACGAATCAATATGCAAGATATGTCCCAGGGAAAACGATAGTTTCAGTTTTGGTTGAAATTCTCTATTATAAAGATGTTTCTTTGCTATGCTGTTTGCGATTAACATAATAGTTATTATGCTATTTAGAAGTTGTATCAGTATTATTTTACTCGTTCCAGTTGATATTAGTAGAATTTTACAAAATTTTACATTTGAGTTGAATAAATATAGACTGCAGCCCAATAAAATTACAACACCACAAAGGAGTAATCTGAAGAACGTCAAAATTAGATGAATGGAAGAAGAGGTTGGAACGTGCAAATGGTTAGTTTTTCTTTGCATTTAGGCTACGCAGGCGTAAGAAACGACATCTAAATCACTGCATAAGGGAAAAGTTCCATAGTGGATTTCTCATTAGTAAAGCTCTTGTTAAAGTTGGCGTTTACTCAGAACATCGTACTATGCCTCAAATAAAAAGAAGGAATTCTTACCAGCAAGTGTTGTAATTCTATAGAAGAAGGACAGTTGCCTATCGAGAGTGTAGATTATCGTTCCATGACATCACAAGTCGCACTGGACGAAATTTAATCAATGTAATGCGAATATGGAATCAATGGGTTGCTGAGGGTCATACTGAATGACATAAAGGATCTCAACGTCCTCCCATGATTTACATATTAGAAGGCTGAAATGCTGTGAGGTCGGCTCTGTAAAAAAATTCAACCACATCACGCACCATTAGTCAGAAAACGGACAAGTTTGCAGCACGTCCAGTATCTGCCCGTACACGGTGCGACAACGTTTTCAGCACGGTGACCATTACTGAGACTTCTCTTGCCAGTGAAGCATACGCAAAGACGGTGACACTTGTGCGTCGAACGATAAATCTGGATACAGGAATGGCACAATACCGTTTTTTTTGACGAGTCCCGGTTCTGTGTGCAAAATTCTGTTGGCCGTATATGTATCTGTAGCCTCAGAGGGGAACACTCGTCACCCACTTGCATTTGATATCAGCATAGATCTCCCGCATCTGGTGTGATGGTTGTAAGCAGCGATTACTTACTTGACATGCATGCATATCTTCTATTCAGATTTACTGTAATTTGAATGCAGTTTTAGTGGGTTTTTTTCTTTTTTTTTTATTTGTGCAAGTTCAGGGACTGACATAAATGTATGGTTTTTTACTTATTACTGGAGGTAAAAATATTAAAAAAATTAACGAAAAGCATATAAAGTATATTTGCGCTGGCTGAGAAAAAAGTGGAGAAGTAACATAAATATGGTGTGCGGGTGGGAATATGGGTTTTGATGATTAATTAGTTACTGTAACTATAAAATAATGAGTAGGTTTTTTTTTCAATAAATCTAATAAATCTAACAATATTTTGTTAATTAATATATCTTTTCAATTTAACATATTTTTTTATGATTGTAGAGAATAAAAATATTTTGATATTTTAAACTTTTTAAATTAAAAAATAATTTAATTCTTTAACACTTTTTTGCGATTTGTGACGAATATATATCGTCAAAATATGCATGTAGAATTTATTTTTGGCACCATTAAAAAATAAAAAATAGGGTTTTTAATTTTTAATTTGAGCATTTTTTTTCGTATTTCACAAGTATAAATGGCTATTTTATAAGCACGGTTATATTCAATTGAAATTTGTATACGCGATACGGTCTCGAAATTCTTAAACTGTAACGATTGTTTGCTGAGAGAGTTGATGTTTTAATTTTTATAACGGAAGGATAATGTAGAAAATTGTGTAATTATATATTTAGTTTTACAATAAAACAACAAATGTGAAAAAATATATAAACAAAAATGTAATTAGCAGAACAATTTATAAACAAATCAGTTTTTAATTATATTTTTTAAGCCCGAGAAGGAACATTTATTAATACATTTCATTTAGTTAGTTCTATGTTTAATATTAAATTTTGTAACAAATAAGTCAAACCAATTGAAAAATTCTCACTAATAAAAAATCAAACAGTGTGATAATTTAAATAGCCTAAAAACTTAGATTCATTCAAACTAAATAGAAATAAATCTTAAACATTTTAAAATGTTTTTTGTATGTTACATGTGGTTTATAATTGTACATAAAGTCATTTTAAGCATAATACAAATCTGTATCACAAATAATTGAAACTTATAAATGAAAAAATTATAAAATTTACTCACATTTTTTTTAAACAGAACCTAAGTTTTTAATGTGCTATAAATATCCTATTGTTTTATGTTTTCCTGTGTAATTGGTTTAACACTTTCAGGGGCAAGTTACTTTTATTCGTAAAGTGTTGAAATAATTGAT
This sequence comes from Maratus speculifer, assembly GCA_964019185.1. NCBI lineage: Eukaryota > Metazoa > Arthropoda > Arachnida > Araneae > Salticidae > Maratus > Maratus speculifer. The sequence continues at coordinate 295,084,980 of OZ025297.1, read as the reverse complement.
TGACACCAGTATTTACATAAATATTTTATTGTAAACAAGTAAATGTATATTTTTGCGTACCTAAAGAAAGTGAAATTTTCATTAAAAAAATCTGGGTGCCACAAGGCAAATATGGATTAGATTTATGTGATGCCATATCGGCATCACCGCTCTGTTAGGAGTTCACTTAATTGCTACAAAACTTTTAAATTATACGTAATCTAACTGAATGAAATATATTAATAAATATCTCTTCTTGAGGTGACAAAAATACAGGAAATAAGCTGATTTGTATTTAATTTGTTCTGCAAATTAATTTTTGTTTATATATTTTTAGTTGCTTTCTTGTAATAATGAATAACTAATTAAACAATTTTCTACTTTATCTTTCTGTTATGAAAATTGATATATCATCTCCCCCAGGAAATAATTCTTACACCTTGACACTTTCGAGGTTGTATCGCGTACACAAATTTTATATGGAACACATCATGTTTATTAAACAGTCGTTTTTACTTGTGAAATACCTCCAAAAAGCAAGACAGTATTCTTTATTTATTAATGGTGCCCAATACAAATTCTACAAGCACTTTTGATGCTGTACATGCATCACAAATCCCAAAAGAGATAAAGAATTAAATGATCTTTTTCATTAAAAATTTTAACATTTTAAAATATTTCTATTGTTTATAATTCTGAAAGAAAAATGTTAAATTGAAAAATATATTAATTTACAAAAAAAATATTAGATGTATTAGAGTTATTAAAATTTTTCTGCCCTACTTGTTATTTTTTGTTTTGTAATTTTGTATTTGCAATAACAAATCAATTATCAAAAGCTATAATCCCATCCCCCCCCACACACAAAATTCAGGCTACTTCACCATTGTTTGTTTATTTTACAATATTATCTCCAATAACCATAATAAAATTAGTCGTTGGGGGCCACCGTAATACTTACCCATCATGGATATGCATTGCATAATATAAAATATGAAAATAAAACGTGCAAAATATTTATAAAATGCACATCAATTCCAAAATAAAATTTAAACGCAAATTTAAATAAAGTTAAAATTATTTACAACGTTAGAACACCAGAATATTCGAATTCCAAGCATACCGGTTTCGGTAGCATATAGCATACCTTCCTCAGTGCTAAAGATAGTGGAGATTTGCTCATATATATATAGGGAGGATGGGGATTCAAGTGATAAGTTTCTTGACCAATAGGAAAACAGAGGATCCTAGGCAACAGCCAATAGGAAAACAGAGGATCCTAGGCAACAGCCAATAGGAAAACAGGGAACAGTTAATAGGAAAATTGGGTGGAAAATGGAAAAGATATTGCGAGAATTGCATTAAAAGATTAAGAAAAATTAGTTTTAATGTAATATTTCCAACAGTCTTAGCACTGAGGAAGGTATGCTATATGCTACCGAAACCGGTATGCTTGGAATTCGAATATTCTGGTGTTCTAACGTTGTAAATAATTTTAACTTTACCATATTACACCAGGCAACAACCTATTATTGCAAATTTAAATAGTTTTAATATACATAGTCATGCTTTATTAATGAATTGCTGATGAGCCAAATTCGACAAATTATATAAAACGCCAAAATACTCAAGTAATACCGGATTGCGTAAAAGAAACATCCTTATAACTCTAAAAATAATAATCATATTAACTGACAATTTACTGCGTCGGATGAAGCGTCTCATTTCCAATTAAAATATATCTTTGAATTGAAATTTGATTAAAATACAGGGTCATGAAAAGTCAAAGAATGCGGAAAACAGGATTACACATATCTCGGCAACTAATAATTCGATCGACTTCGTTCTTTATGAAAAATTTGTGTTATTTTATTGCCTTTTACATCCACTCTTTAAAGTAAAAAAAAAAATCGAAAATTTTTATGTACCTTTCATCAGAATGAAATTTTCGAGAGTCCGAAAAAAATAGTTCCGGATAATCGAGGTTACTGCTATTAAATAAGCTTTGTCCCATTCTTACATACTAAGTACATACAAATATTCAAGTCTCTATCTCAATTTGTTCGGGAGATAGAGCGTTTACAGACAGACAGACTGACAAACAGACAGACAGACAGACAGACAGACGGACGGCAAAATTTTTTTTCAAAACAATATGTTTTTCGGAATCTTCAGCATCTGAAACGTGTAAATCCGTCAAAAAATTTTTTTCGATTTTCAAAACGATTGCAAGACTTACCATATACTACGTATGATGGGTAAGTAAAAAGAAAAAAAAAACATACATTCACATAGACCTTGTCAGCCCCCTGAATTAGGTGATTTTTTAAAAAACAACAGATGCCATCTAAATACCAAAATGTCCATATATCCCACCCCTAAATAATGATTACTATCTTTTTTCGTTAGATAACGTGTATATTTATACGTTAAAAGAGCAAAATACACAGGTTACTATTTCAGAATAGTTGACTAGATACAAATATATGCGAATAGGAAACGAATTTAATATATTTCTTTTAACACTGTTGTTTTTTGAGAAACACTATCCTCACAAAAGGTGACAAATTTGACGTCAAAAGTTCTTGCAAATCAGATTTCGATATGTCAAAAGCTGATTGGAAAAAAACAAAATATGTGTTTGTTGCATATGCTCGATTACACCATGATGCACAAAGATCCGAATAAAAAGATTAAATACAAAAGCTACATATTTTTGCCCGTAGACTCCGAATCTGCAATAGAAAATGGGGTTACCATTCACGATTTGAAAGTTGGAACCCCTTTGAGCCCTAAGAAGTCGGTTGTGGAGGCCAAATTTGTCATCAATGAGTAGTTTTTTTTTTAAATTTTTGACACGTATATTTTCGTTTTTTAATCTAATGTATATTTTTGGATTATTCAACCATTTACAGACGTTTCGGACTCTCTGTATATGGGCATATACATACATATATACACACACACACACACACACACATATATATATATATATAATCAATATTTGGACGGAACGTGGTTTCGGGGTCTGGGGATCATGAGCGGTGAAAATATACCAAAATTTTCCTGAAGTTCTGTCCTCCGGATGCCTGCAAGAGATAGCTTTTAATATTTTTGTAATGAGAGCTAACTTAAAAATCAGTTTCAGTGAAAAGTAATTAATAAGTTTATTTATAAAACTTATTTATTTATCATTTATTAATTTCTCAAAATAATTTTCCATAAATTTAATATGATAATATTCAAATTAAAGTACACATTTTCAAATTATGAGTTAACAGTTCTAAAGACTAAGGGATATTATCTTTTATAATGATTTCAAAGTTTGTATATTACGTATATTTAGTTTATATTATTTACAACCAAAAGAATGTTGTTTGAAATTGACTTGTTAAATCTCATATATGATAAAAATACAATATGATACAGTTTCATTAGGTACGTTTTCTTACTTTTCCTCATAAGAAATAAAGGCACTATTATAACTATAATCTCTATAAAATATCTATTTTTTTTATAAATAACGTTTTTTTTTAAATATATTTATTACGAATTAATATGCATTACTTATGGACAGATATTTATAAAATGTGAAATAGAAATGTGCGATTTTAGGTTAGATATTTGTATCAGCTGCGAAAAACTGCGCATGAGAGATTCAGAAAATACCTAGTTAAAACCTGACATTTTCTGACAAAGCAATCTTTCCTAAAAATTCTGAAATGTTTATCCTTGGGCAATGACACTTTAAAGACTTTTTCAAATTAAATGTGACAATTTACTAAGGTTGGTTTCAAACAGCAATGAAATTTCTTTTTTAGAAACATTATTAAAAAGCGCGTATTTATTTGGTGTAAGTCTCTAGTTATTACTTTTAAGCCCTTTAATAATTATAAATTAAATTATTTTTTAAGTAAAATGCTAGTTACACTTTTGTGATTCAGATAAAATTAGAAGTCTCTCTCATAAATTTCATTTATTCAACATCAATATGAATACATTATTTTTTCTACAACAACGTCAAATACGCACTATATTAAAAGTTTTCACATCGTTTGGTTCATATCCTTTGGTTCATAATTTTTATAGTTTCTACATAAAACATCGTATGTTATATATTGATTATAATATGTATATAAAATTCTAGGAAGATAATATGTAAAAAGTTAATTTATTGAATTATTTGATTGACTAAACATTGAAATAACATCACTCCAATTTTAATATAATTTCATGCATAAAATTTTACAATGTTTCGGTTGTTTCTTGAAATACGTATAAAATACGCATAAAATATTTCTGTTATTCACAATTAAATTTTGATTCATAGTAAGAAATTAGATTATGAAAATGGCTAAGTAGTATTGATGATAGATTAATATAGTATTGAAAAACTAGAATATAATTATTATAACTATAAATTGAACTACACTGCTCAAAACAATTAAAGGATATAGCAGTCTTAGGTGGATTTTGTATCTAGGAAACTTTTTAGCTGATTGATACATGGTCGACAGAGATAGTAGGTTGTATGAGAATAAATTACACATGTTTGGCAGAAAAAATGCATTTTATTGCGCATTTGTGTACAAAAGGAAAAAAGCACAATTTGTGCATATGAGAAAAAAAGAATAAAAAAAGGTGTTTTCTTCAAAGAAAATCATTTTCAGTAGGGGGTATGGTTTCCACGGGCCGCCAGCAACGTTGAACACCTTTGAGGCATGGACTCAATGAGGCTATTAATGACGAGTTGGGGTATTCTGCCCTACTCTTCCAGAAGAGCTCTTTCCAGTTCTTGGAGAGTTTGTGGGGGTTGTTGGTGGCCAGAAACTCGCATTCCTAGAGCGTCCCAAACGTGCTCGATTGGATTCATGTCTGGAGAACACGCTGGCCATTCCATTCGAACGATTCCTTCCTCGAAAAGGAAATCCTCCAACAGGTTTGCACGATGTGGCCTGCAGTTATCGTCCATTAAAATGAAGTTATCTCTGATTGCTGCAGCGTAAGGGACTACAATAGGTCTGAGGATCTCATCCCTATATCGGCGACCAGTCAGAGTTCCATCTCGAATGATGTAGAGGTCAGTGCGAGATGCCACCATACACCAACACTCCTCCACCGCCAAATCTGACACTTTCGTGCACGAACGCAGGATTATTCCTACTGCCACGGCCCCTCCAGATGAAAATACGCCTATTATCGGGATGCACAGAAAAACGGGACTCGTCAGGAAACAAAATATTGCTCCATCCATTTCTCCTCCAATTGACATGCTCGGTTGCCCACTCTCTGCGGTCGCGACGATGCCTTTATGTTAATCTAACACATACCATCGGTCGGCGAGCATACAGACCTACAGCATGGAGCCGGTTTCGGACAGTCTGAGTTGAAATCGTGGTGCCTGTAGCCGAGCGAAGGTGTTGTTGAAGAAGAGTAGCGTTCATGTTTCGGTGTCTCCGAGCTGTTAACGCTAAATACCAATCTTCATTGGGCGCCTTGTCCTGGTCTTCGGCCTGCACATCCATTCTCCAAAAGACGATTCCAGATCCTGGAAATGACACTTTGTGACACTCCAATGGCTTGCGCTTCTTCGGTTTGAGTCTGGCCCCCTTCTAACCTACCAACAATTCTCCAAGCTTCTGAATCTGTCAAATGACTTCGCTGAGACATCGTACTCATCGAAACAAAGCAATAACTGAATGCCGATCATCCTTGTCTTCATTCTCTTTTATCCAGTTGAAAGTCAAATTTCATTCGCTGCCGCTGAAGCGACGTTTTTGACGTCGAACTCAAAATTTGCATACTCCACAGTTTGAAAACCAGAAAAATTTGCATTTGTGATTCTCTTCTTCTATATTCGGCAAAAAAAGTTTCGTTTATATCTTTATTTTACATAAAACTTCAAATATCCTTTAATTGTTATGAGCAGTGTATTTTAAAAGAAACTCTATAAGAGTATCATTACTAGAACATCTACCCTATTATACACATAAACTATTTATTATATTTGTTTATGTAAAGAACGAATTTTCTATTATATATATTAGGAATTACTATGCATTAATTATGAACAGATATTTTTAAAATTTAAAATAGAAAGATGCGAGATTAAGTTGGATAATAGTATCAGCTGCGAAAAACTGTGCATAAGAGATTCAGAAAATACTTAGTTAAAACCTGACACTTTCTTTCGAAACAATCTTTCCAAAAAATTCTGAAATATTTAACTCTAGACACTGACACTTTAAATACGTTTTTCACATTAAATGTGACACTTTATTGAGGTGAGTTTCAGTCAGCGAAGAGATGTCTATTTTAAAAACAGAATTTAAAAGCACGTATTTATTCGGTGTAAATCTCTAGTTATTACTTTTATCTCCTATAGTAATAATAAAATAAATTATTTTTTTAAGTAAACTAAATAAATTATTTTTTTTAGAGTAAAGCTACAAAAATCTGTAGCTTTACAAAAAAAATCTACTAAAATTATAGTATTCTTACTAAAATGTTATCTGTAACCTGACTTAAATTATACACTTTATTTCAAATATTTGAATTAGGCTGAACCGTTTCTTCGTTGATGTTTAATGTGTCGATGCTCCATGAATGATAAAAATTAATCGACTGACATTTTTCTAATTTTTAAAATCTCCAGACTTTGTACTCATGATCGTAAATTTTCGTAACTCATGCTTTCAAATCATGTTTATTAAAAAATACCAGGGGAACGGTTACTTTGATGATCACGTATATCATAAATAAAATAAAATGTTTAAATTCAAATCCTGCAAATCAGTCAGTCTGACAGAAATGTTTCGCGACATCATATCTACACTTACTGTTCTTTAATGATAAACAGCTAAATTTTTAACACTTATGTAATTTTTTTTTCAGAAAATGTTTGTTACATTTTCAACACACATACATATATATACTTAATCTGTCTGATGTATTCATGAGTTTAAGTCATAGGGCATCAGGGCATCGCTTCATGTATTCAGCTGGGTTGACGTTTTTCCAGGATATTCATGATCTTCTATCTATTTTCTACTTTATATCGATCACGGTTCTTAGTTACAGTTATCTTTTATGGTCCGAAATATTTGTCTTTAAATTTAATTGCCAGATTGCGTCATCTTTATAGTGACGATATCTCTTATTTTGTATTTTCGTGGATGTTTTCTTTTCTTATTACTCTAACATGCTTTTTCCTGTATTTTAAGATTTTTTTGTTAGATTTTGTATGAAATATTACCTATTGCAGTCGCTCCTATGTTGGAATTTCTGAAAAATCTTTTGCAGATCTATCATAATAAAATCTCGGTCAAGTTCGTTAATGGGAAAATGGAATCAAGGGCGTGGAAATAGAGGGGTTTTTTGTGAAAACTAAAAAAAAAAAAACCACCAAAACTTCTAAATTAAAATAGATATCGAATCAGTATAAAGTTTATATTACTTCTAAGAAATGGATCAAAGGTTCATGCACGGCAGATATTTGATAAAGTTAAAAATGGGCTCAAGGGGTGAAAAAATGCGATTTTGGGGAGAAAAAAATTCATAACTTCGTCAATTCCCAAAAGATCAAATCCAACTAAATTTTTTATAAACGTTCTTTTGTATTTACATCTTTTTGACAGGACCAACTCTCACCGATAAAAAAGAAGAAAAAATAAATAAAATCGAAAAGAAAAATGGGGATGAAAAAATAAAAAAAATCAACAACTTCGTCGATTCTTAAACTATCAAATCCTATTACATTTATTTTACATTTTCTTAATAATAGCTACAACTTTTATACTGACACGTTTTTTATGGGACCAATTCTTATAGCAAAAATAGGAATTGAAGAAAAAACCTCATATACAAACTGCTTATATTCTGACTCATTTTTAAATTTATTTTTGATTTTAAATGCATCCAAAAGACAGTTCCTCTTGCTTAGTAACTATATAATGGGATGTATTGGCCAGTTTTTTAATAAAAGCAGAATATATTCCAAAAAATGCTGCCAAAGTGCGTATTTTGAACAGAATGTTCCAAAGCGATCGTGACTGAAAACTGATGAAGGATTCAAATAACACATTGCTTTTTTCTGACTCATTTTTAAATCCACTTTTGCTAAAAAAACGCATCCAAATGACACGTTCTCTTATTTAGGAATTGTATAATGTGTCGTATTAGTCAGTTTTTTTGGTAAGGCAGAACATTTTTTTTTTTTTTTTAAAGAAGCTGTCAAAGTGGGCATTTCGAACAAAATTTTCCGGACCCGATCGTGACTGAAGAATGGAGGATGTATACAATAAAAAAAAAAAAGATTACTTATGACTCATTTTTAAATTCAATTTTGCTCTCAAACGCATTAATTTATTAACAATTTTTCTTATTTAGGAACTATATAATGTGCCCTATTGATTGATTTTTTAATATAGGTAGAATATATTTCATAATATGCTGTCAAAATCGGCATATTATTATCATTAATATGATTCTGATAAAACCAGTTCTTACAGTATAACGAAACTAAAAATTCTTCAAAAGCGGCCAAATAAAGTTGTTAAACTGAATTTAACTCGAATCATATTTATTTTTTGTTGCAGAAATGAGCAAACTTCGAAATCTACCTCCGTTTGTAGGCCAAGCCAACAGGGATATTTTTTTCACCTTTATCTCTGGTAGCTTCGCATCTTCCCATGATACATTCGGTTTATTCTTGTTCCAAAATCTTTTCGATGTTGTGATTTCACAGGTTTTCATTTTAACTCCTGTCATGAATTTAAAGAGACTGTGTTCGCGTTATTGTGTTATTTATATTTTTTTGTAATTTCGGTCATAGTAATAGTACTTAATCGCTGGAAAATTATGACAAAGCGAGTATCATCCCTTTGTGTATTCTTTCTATTTGTCCATTTCCTCTTGGTATCCTCTTGCGAATTTTGTGAATGCGTCTACTAAGATGACAATATATTGATATATTTTATTTGTGAGATAATGAATCTATGTGATCGATGTAATAGGCTGACAATGGTCTCCCTCCTTTTGATGTAGGATTTAGAAAACTCTAGGTTTTCCTTGTTTACTAATATATAATCAATACATATTGCTTTCTTTCTTAACCCAGCCGTGTAATTTTCTTTCATTATTAGATCTTCCGTTTTTTACACAGTAAAATGTCTCTTTACTGAAATTTTCGTATAATTTCTCGTTGCATCGCTTCCAACATCACCAACATATCTTTCCATTCTTGAATATGTATAATACGTTCTCTTTTAATAAATAACTATTGGATGACCCGTTTTTAACTAACGAATTGTTAGCATCTCGCTTTTGTACTATTGTGTTTTGTCCTCGTAATTGCTTTTCCTCAATCTGTAATTCGAACTTCCTTTTATCTAATTTTGTTTGTAGTTTCTTTTTTACATTCTGCAAGCGCAATTTCTTGTCTTCTAATTGTAAAATTAATTCCTTCTGTTTGTCATTTCTTTTCTTCGTGTTACTATTGCGCTTGTTTCTGTAGTTTCTTCTCTTCTTCTTCTTCTTCTTCTTTTTTCTCTAGTTGCCATATTTACTTCTAAGAGATTCTTTATACCATCTTCATCGTAATCCTTCTGGCTTTATATCTGCTTTATTAGTACCGGGATTTTGGTTTTTCTGGTGGTTCAATCGCGCATTCGTCACAGATATTTATTATATCAATTCACTTCACTTTATTTAGGGCTCCCATGTTTATCTTGCAAAACTGCACTTGGAGAAATACGATCGACGTTTTTATACTAGCCTTGCTTATTTATAATCCAACTTTTGACACTATTAATTTTCAAAAGCTTCGCTACGATTCATATTTGATTATTTATTCTTCTACTCGTTTTTTTTTTCTTTAAAGATTCCGATACTGTGATCACAAATTTATTGGAAGATAATACATAAAAAACTAATATTTGAATGACTAAACATTCAAATAACATCACATGAACTTTAATATAAATTCATAAAATTGATTTCACAACGTTAGGTTAGTATCTTCAATTGTATTTAATTTATCATTTAAAATATGTAATGCATGTTTGTTTGAACTAGTCCAATTAGGCCTAACCGTGCTTTTATTGACCTTTCATACATTATATTATATTATGCTAATCTATTTATGTAAAATACAAGGCTAGAGTAGTGTTGGCAGTGTAGACAAAGCGTACCAGGATGAACAGATTCCGAATTAAAACGCCAAGAATTTAGTGGCGAAAAGGCGTTTATTTCTCTTCTGCCGATATCAATCGGAGATTCGTTTAGAAAATTAGAATATTTTTGCTTGCCAATACAATGTTTTTGTGAGTAAATAGAAACAATGTTTAATACTGAAATATTTTTTTTTTGTTTACGATGTTAATTTTTATTTCTGCATTTCATATTTTATATTTTAAATGAAGTAAACAAAAGGCATGTAGTTTAAGTGTGTGTGTGATGTTTGTTTTAAAATGTAGGAATTTCAAATGAAAGCCGTATTTTTAAGTAAAATGACTGGAATAGGTATACAATATTTGGATAGTTTTCACTTTTACAGGCTGACATAAAACAAGCCAAACTTTTCTTGATGTAAGCTAAATGTAAATAAATTAAATGCATTAAAAATTATTTAATGAATAAAGTTTCAAAAAGAATCGTCAGTTCATTTGATGCTTACGTATTATGCTTGCCGGAAAGACCCGACTAAGGCTATGGGGGGTCCCCGGATCAAATATCATTCTGGGGGGGGGTTGTCTATCGATAGAATTTTATTTTTTTATTTATATTTTTGTGAATAATGTGGAACTCTAGTACTAAACTTCATACGTGTGCATGTATAAATTTTGTACTCAGTATAGTTCATATCGGTATGCAGGATATCACAAAAACATAGTTACAACTTTTAGAAAAAATACTAATAGGATAGCTGTGAAAAAAATACATAGATTGGTATCTCTTTGAAAAAATTTTCTTTGCTTATCCATGTAAATTATCAGATGGCTAAAGGAAAATGTTGCAAATTGTTTATAATTAATTATTTTAACATGCTATGCTACGAGGAAAACATTAACAAGGAATGTCTTTCGAAAACGATAGAATATTAAATTGTTATAATAAAACATTAGTTATTAATTTCGTAATGTAATTTGTTTTTCGCATAGATGAATGGGGTACTGGAAGTAAAGAGAGGATGGAGGACCATTCTCACCTTCTTAAATGCTTGACAATATATAATTTTGATCCCTTTTTTCTAATTTTAATCATTTGGCACTTCTTTGTGAGAATCCTAATTACTTTCATGGGGGCCTCGAGGCAATTGCCCCGCATGCCCCTTAGTCGGGCCCAGCATGCGGGAAGAGAAATCAAAAGTGATTGTTAATTTCCAATCACAACTATTACCATTTTTAATCGGCAATTGCATTCGAAAACAACAATTTTTTAGAATATTGAAATATTACTCTCTATTTTTTAAGTAAAGAAATTGACCTTTTCATAATTTAAAATAACATCTGAGAGAGATAAAGCAATTACTGTGGATGATCATCTGAATGACACGATCTACCAGAAGCCGAGGAATAGGGTCACCGATGACTTTATTGCGTCATTTAAAAATATATATATATTTTCTTTAAGGGCGTCCCGGACACAAAAATCTTCCAGTTTTCTAAAAAATAAATAATTGCATTAAAAAATTCACTGTTTTGTATCTATTTATAATTACGACTAAACTACTTTTATATCTTAATTAGACGAGGAAACATATGTATTTTTTAGATTTGTTTTGTTTTCAAAATCTAGTTTTTATAAATGATTGTCAAGGAAATGACTTCCTGTGAAAATGCGTTTTTTATGATGGTTTTATCTAAAATTTCTTAGATTTAAATTGTTATAATTCAAAAACCGTAAAAGATAAATTATTTAAACTTGAAACATGTCTTTATTTTTGTTTTACTTTAATTAGGATGAGCGAAGCGAATCCTCTACTAGGCCACTCAAATTACATTTTGTCGTACACTTTACAAAAAAAAACTATTCAATATTTTAACTTCAAATTAAACACAAAAATAAATTATGATCTGTAGATTTGCACAATATAATTTTTTTTACAGTAAAACGTTAAAAAAATTATTATTTTAATTAATTTATTTTACATGCATTTCCAATACGGACGCATTTTAGCAAATAAATAAAAAATGAAACGCGTATATTTTCAGAAAAAAATTTAAATCATGGGGTAAGTAATTATAGATAGAATCATGATTAATTTAATAAATAAAACATTTTTTCATTATTCCGCAAAATCGTTTGCGCAGATGACACTTAAACATTTTAAAAGAATTGTATTATGGATTTTTTTTGTAAAGTGGCAACAAAAGAATTGCAAACAAAAATATAAACAAATATATAAATGAAAAATTAAAAGAACTGCGTGAAGATGTTGCCTCGATTTAAGCTCTTTATAAATGTACTAAAGCAAAGTTGGCCGTTTCAGAAACGACAAATGGACTTTAACCATTTCTAATTTTACTATTTGGACCTAAAATAATGTTACGTTCTTATTTGTGGGCCGAAAAAGGTTTAGTGAACGGGACTTTAGACTTTGTTGCACGTATTAAAGAAAATCGCAAGCCACCAAACCAGATATCGCGAATAATCATGGATAAATTTGAATACTGCAGTAATTTAACTTATGAGAATTGGTGCGTGCCGATTTCCCCAATAATTAAATTCTGGAAAAATGGAAGCATAAATTGCTCAAGAAAAGAATTTCTTCTGCAGTTAGATTTTGCTGTTATAATTTATAAATCCCAAGGTTTAACATTAGATGAAGCAGTTGTAGATATTGAGGATATATAGACACCAGTTTGCTTAAAAACGTACGTAACGTTGTCGAGAGTGAAAATCATTCAAAATTAAGCATTCAATAGAAATTTTCCTTACGAAAAATTCTACAATATCAAAAATTCTCATACGCTAACATGTGTAAAAACGAAGAAATTAGAATAAAATGTTTTACAGTTAAAAATTCATAGTATCAACGAAAGCAGATTTTAAATGTTTTTCCAGAAAATAGGATTTTGAAGAAGTAACTTTCTTCAAGCTCTCTTCAAATATATTATTGTAAAATAGCTATCAAAGATTATCGGATGTTAATTACAAAGATTGAAAACATGCATATTTCAAACAACTTTAAAAAACACCAGTGGCTACCGGAAATTGTAAAAACATCTTTAAAAGAGCTTTTAGTTCAAAATTTACAAATATTTTGTAAAAATTTGCTTCGAAAATATTTTATTATGCCAATCTTCCATCATAAATAAAAAAGTAAAATGCGCCAAAACATAAAATAAAGTTTTTCTTTAATAAAGGTGCAAAAATAATATTGAAAAATATTGTTACTTTCAAATATCTGTTTTATAAAATAATGCTTCGCGAATCCAAACAAAGCATGGCTTTTGCTAGTTTAAGAATTTACTTTTGAAAATATAATTTTTTAAACATAAGTTGCAATTTTTTTAAAATTTTTATTTTAAATATTTATATTATTTAAAAAAAAAATTAATATTCTTAAAAATGCTGAATTTGATATTTTTGTTTATTTAAACTAAAAGTTTGAAATTCTGCCCAGCTAAAAATGAACTGCAGTTTTTTTGTAGAAGTGAAGTATTTTTGAGGTTTTTCTAAAATTTCTCTAGTCTTTCTATAGTGCAATCTCAACTATAAAATCACTTCAGTTATTTTGTAGTTAATTAAAGGTGATTTTGCAGTAATTTATTTTAAACATTCTGTGCGCTATTAACTTTGAAAACACTGTAGTTTTTATAAAATCATTTTAAGATCAAAAATTAAAAAAATATATGACTTTATAACCGTAGAATCACTGCAGTGAATTTTAAGTTATTATCCAACCATTAATTTAGAAGTACATTTCCGATGCATCTCTCGTATCACTGTAGTTATTTTACAAGTTTAATACATTAGAGTTTATTTCTTTTTTTTTTTAATTCAGACATGGGCGTCCCTATCTATGCTTCCTTCCCCCTAACATAAAATTCTTAGTTCCTTTATTATTTTAAGCTAAGAGAAAAAAAAATAATTTCACTAAATTACATTTCGAAATCCAGTGAGGGGTAGTGACTACCTGTGCCCCCTGTATACAACGGAAATTTCTTAGTTCCTTTATTTTAAGTTACTCTAAACGAATAAATTTTGCGAGGATTATCAAAATCAGAGAAAAAATACATTAAGTTTCAAAAGTTATGAGGGACAATACGCCTTTCACTCACTAGCCCCTTAATGCGAAATTTCTTCTTATTTTTTATTGTAAATTTCTTGAAAATTATACATTTTACTATGCTTTTGAAAATAGCAGAAAAGAAAAATTTTGTTAATGTATATATATATATATATATATATTAATTTAGGAAGGGGCAAAAACTTTCTTCTACCTTCCTCTTCTAACAGAAAATTCTTAGTTCTTATATTTTAAGCTAAAGAAAAAGATTGAATTTTAGTATTTTTTCAAAAATCGGAGAAAACAATTAGTTAAATTTCAAAATCGAGTGAGGGAAAATGGCTCATCTATTCCCCCACCCCTCACGGAAAATTCTTTTTTCTTTATTTAAATCACACTAATTTTTTTTTATCATGCTTTTGTAAATTGGAGGAAAAATTGCTAATTAAAATTCAAAATCCAGGGAGGGACAATGAGTCTGCAACACCCTCCTTAATTGAAAATTTCTTTTTCTTTCTTTCTAAGTTACTCGAAAATTTTACATTAGATTTTTGAAAAAAAAGAAGGGGAAATTTTATTTAATTAAATTTTAAAATCCAACGAGTTCGCTTTGTTTCCTCTGCTTCCTGCCCCCATACATCTCCATCTTCGTAACTGAAAGTTATTTGCAATTAATTTACTATTACTTCATTTTGAAATCGACATACAAATATTTGAATCATCAAATAATTTTTTAAATCGCTCTTTAAAATTATTATTCGATCTAAACTTAATGAATCATAGAAAGAAAAAAAATACTTCATCAGTTAATTGAAATGTATTTTCTAATTATGTATTCATTTTAAAAGCACATCAAAGTTTCTTATTTCATGCAAATATTAAATTATTAAAAGTGTTTAAAATTATTTTACAAGTCATAAATATATTGAAAAATCTAGTCATTTTTTATATTAAAATTTAAAAAAAATCAGAAATTTCCCTTTGTAAAAAATTATTTACCAAAGAAAAAAAAGAAGAAAATTAAATTGATGCTTCTATTTTATTTTTAGATAAAAATGTAGATAAGTTAACAATCAAATATATCTACATAATCAATAAAAACATATGCTACATTAAAAAATAAAAACGTCATAAAATGAGTCCTTATTCTAATTCAAAGTTATTAATTATGAACTTCTTATTTTATAAAATTAGTTTTTCCTTTTTACAAATATATATTTCTTAAATTAACACATTTAATTACATTATAACTCCTAAAAAAATTATATTATCAGAAAAACCTCTAAAATTCGTTTATTTTTTTTAATTTGCAAGAAAGATTCAGAAATATTTCCCATTTTAAAAACTCACTACCAATATATATATATATATATATATATATATATATATATATATATATATATATATATATACCATTTTTATTTAATTTTTAAATTTTTAAATTAAAAAATATTTATAAATGACAAATTATTATTCTAACACAATATTATATTCTTATTTTATAAAATTAATTTTTCCTTTTTACAAATATATATTTCTTAAATTAACACATTTAATTACATTATAATTCCTAAAAAAATTATATTATCAAAAAAACCTCTAAAATTCGTTTTTTTTTTTTTTTTTTTTTTTTAATTTGCAAGAAAGATTCAGAAATATTCCCCATTTAAAAACTCACTACAAAAAAAAAAAAAAAAAAAAAAAAAAAAAAAAAAAAAAAAAAAAAATTATTTTTAAATTAAAAATGTTTATAAATAACAAATTATTATTCTAACACAATAATAAAAAAATATGTTTTACCTTATCATTAAACGACATAAAATGAATTTTTATTCTAAGTAAAAAATATTAATTACCGACCCATAATTCATTAAAGTAAGTACTTCCATGTCAAAAATATATATTTTATAAAATTAACACAATGCATGTAGTTATATTATAATTCATAATAAAAAAATTTATTATTTACACAATTAGCCTAAAAATAAAATTATTTTTTTAAATATTTACTGATTTTTAAATTCAGAAGAAAAACCAATTCATTCGCTTTAGCTAATTTGCTAAAATATTTGTTTCATTCATTTAATATTAAATTATTTTTTAAAATACACGCCCATATAAACGAGTTACAATAAATAAATAAATAATAAAATAAAAGCACTTTAAAACATCCAATTTTTCTGCCTGCTATTCAGCTTTTGCAACAAATAACCTTTAATAGAAATGCCTCCCCTTTATACCTCGCACAACACTAACCACACAAGTGACAACGGGCAAGTGGTCAAAGCGTGTCTCTCCTGTACATGGGATCGTCAGTTCGAGTACAACTGTTTCCACAGTCAAAATCTGCCTTTGAAATGTTAAAAAGCAAGCTTACCAGTATGGTCAATAGATGGCGCCAGCAGAGCCAATTTTTTGGGTGGGAGGGGCATTTAACTTCAGATTCACTGCAGAAAATGTGTAGTTATGAAATACACATTCACTGTAGTGATTTTGTAGTTGTTGACTTCGAAAAAACTGCAGTGATTTGTGCCAAATCATCACAGTTTCACAACTGCATTTTCTTTGCAGTTTCACTGGAGTTCATTTTTAGCTGGGTACAAGTAATATTTCGAATTATAATGATTTTAATAAATTTTAAATTTTAATTCAACAAAATTATGAGAAATTTTATCATGTGTTGTATATCATGTGTTGTCATATACCTAATAATATGGGTAATCTTCACGAAAAACTATCACAAAATCCTAACTCAATAAATAAAAATTATTTTAAAGGGTGTCCCGAACCCCCTTAAATTGTTACAAAAAATAAAATAAAAAATAGTTTTTCAGATTTTTTATTTCATTTTTTGAAATCAAATTCCAAAACTTTCATTTTTTTACTTGTATCTATTGGAAACGAGGTTTTCGATCTTACTTAAACATCTATTTATTCCTAACTTGTGCGTAGAATACAGTAAGCACTCTGCTTCTGAGAGGAAATATCCAAAGCAAATATAAATTAAATCCTTTGCATTATCAGTGAGATAAGTGAAAAAGATTGTCATTTGGTAATTAAAAAATAACATTTGAATATTTTAAATTAAAACTCAATGTAAAATAGTTTATATTTGATAATAAAACAATGGTGAAAATATTAATTTAATATTCAGATTCTTCATATAAAATTTAATTAAATGCTTATTTTCATAAGCTTTCGAAAGTGCATCGCTATATAAATTGAAAACTGTTGAAATTCGGAAATAAAAAACATTTTATTCACATTCTAATGTTATCATAAAAATTTCTTCTTTGTTTAAGCCTATATAAATTGATGAATTAAACTATAAAATGTACATAAATATATGTAAATTTTTTTTAAAAAAAATCTCATTTTGATCCAAATACTGTGGAAATATATTACTGAAATTTTCAATTTAGAATCGAAAAATAATTTTTCCCAAATCCATTTTATAGAACTTTTGTGTTTTCTAAAATCAATTGGAGTCATTCGAGGTATAAAATGTATTTCTCGTTTAACATTAATTAAAATTAGATGAACAGCAATAAAATTTTCTCGCATGCTGTAGAACAAAGGTCACCAAATGTAAGGTGCATTTGATTGCCGCTTTCGAAATCTCATTTAAAATAAAGCTTTCGTAGTATAATATAGAAAAGAGATATAGTGCATACAAATAATTTAATATAGATTGATTTTAGCAAAATTTCTATTTCATTTTCTCTCAAAAAAATGGTTGATGATAAATGGTGTTAGAATTTATAGATATGAAAGAAAATTTAATTTTGGGTTTGCACATTTAAAGATTTTAAATTATAAAATTAATGTTGGAAATATTTGTAATGTAACTGACAAAAATTAATCAAAAATCGATTACGATCTACTTGAAATATGTAAATTCAAATTTAAAACTTATTCTAATAACTAATGTTTTGTTTTATGTTTGAGAGATTATCTGTATTGCAATATATTTTGCAGTAATTAAAAATATATTTAATATTAGGAGATTAAAACTTTGCATATGCATAATTCTTTAGCAATATAACAAATCGTCATCACATTAATGCCTGTTAGTAAACTACCAAATAATCGAAATATGATGTGAAAATTAAATTATTGATTTAAACAATTACATTTTCAACATGTAAACAATATTATACGTGTAGCATAAATTAGTAGACGTTATAATTACTCCGTTTGTACAAGTTTCCGTTTCTAGAATGATATACAAAAGAGTTCGTATCTTTTTAATTTTTTGTTGTTTATTTTTTTTTTTCTTAGTACGATTCATAATGGAGAAGGGGGTCAACCTGGTATTCTGTTCTTCTGCATTTGGACATCAGTTGTTTCTTCGTATACGGTTCAAGCTATTCAATGCACTTACCCTCACTGATCTTCGTATTTTTTCCTTCAGTTTTTTATCACATTCTTTATAGAAACATCTTAACTTCAAATTTTTTACCTTTTTGTAGCGGCATTCTTCATAAGTGTTCTTGTTTATGTGTATTTTGTGGATCAGCAACATTCGTTGCTCTCTGTTTCCGTTTTAGCTGCGTTCGTAATTATATGTATATATAGGTAGTACCTATAGTCGTCATTCAATCCGCCCGTCTTTTCCCATACAACAGAGCAAAAACTACTTTACTGAATCATTGGAAATTTAAAATGTATCAATGTTGCATAATTTTGTCACGTGATTTGAAGTTTCATGAAAATCGTATGTATAGTTTAATTACAGAGACAAAATAATTCCGTTACATTATGGTCAATGAGAAAAAATAGTTTCAAGTACATTTTTATGATGCCATACTCTTTCGAACATGATAGTATTGATATGCATTAATGAAGTATATAAGGTCTTCTGGTGTAATAACGCCAGGCGGTGTAATAACGCCAAGTGCTAATATTATGCATAATTATGAAATAATCTAATAAATGACACCCATGCTCTCTGCACAGAAGGGTTTTGAGTCATATAAATCTAAAAAAAAAATTAACGCTTGATCTAAAATTTGCGAGATACGTTTTGTGATGTGAAGACTTTTTTTTTTCTTTTATCCGGAAATACTTCGTTTACTACATAAATTTGTAGTGCATTTCATGTACTTTCAAAATGTTTTAGAAGATTTTGGATATCATCTCGAAAATAATTTGTAGTTTAAAACGTACTGTGCAATACGTTTACTGGGGTAATAACGCCAATACTTGGCATTAATACACTGGTTGATTACCAACAGTGGCCGAACTACATCCTAAATACTGATTCAAATAAACACAGTTAAAACCGCGCAATGTTTCTAATAATTTTATTTAAACGCATATTTTAAGCAAAAAGAAGCCCAGGGTCTGATATTCTTTTGCCTCTCCCCCCCACACACCACACCTTTATTTTTCTTACACTTTCAGAAAAAAAAATAAACATTCTCAATAGCTTAGAATGCTATTTGTCAATTTCTAGAGCTGCAGAGTTTGTATTTTTAGAATTGGACAATCTACATGCCATTATTCCATCTTATTTCATAGTTTTGTTTGCATGGCGTTATTACCCATACAGGTGGGTAATAACGCCAAATAGCATTGGTCAAGAAATCATGCCATTGCATTTTATGAATACACATCTGTTAAATTATTTTTTTTCATATAGATAGTCAATGAGTTGCTGTATCAAATCATATATTTGTTTGAAAAATACAAACTAAAACTAAGCCGTGAAAATTGGCAGAACCTTAACGTGGTGTTATTACCATAGGATACCTTACTAAAAAATACATTCTGCATAACCTTGTGCAAAGAATATTTGCTACTAATTTACAGGGCCACAAAAAGTATTCTATTACATAATGACATAAACGGAAACACTGTTCTGGGCGCATTTAAAATCTGTTAAACTATTTCACATTTTATGAAATTGATATACCTTGCCGACGTTTATTATAAGTTACTTTCTGTATAATGTAAAGCAGATATTTTTTTCATAGAGATACACAAAATATTTCGGCTACTGTACACAAATTCATCAAAATCTAAATATTTTTAAAACTTTGTTATAGTACGTGCTGTTTGATAAAATGCTATTTAATTTCTACTGGCTGTGTCACCTAGCAAACCAAAATATATTTAATTATTTCAAAATGTAAAAAGTTTTCTGTGCAAACGATAATTTGTGATAAATGCATTATCTGTTTATTTCTTCTGTTTTTACCTAAGCTGTGTGAAGCAATTTTTTTTTGTTTTTAAGTTTGATAAGAATGTTTTTTAATGAGATATGTGAAAAAATGTTACGGTTTTTATTGGAGTTGTGTTTTGTGAAATTATTAATGTTCGAAAGAACCTGAGTTGAGTTTACTCATGAGAATAAACTGTTTAAAACCAGATATGAGTAATTAATTTTGAGTTGAGTAAAATATTAATAAAATAAACTTTCGAACAAATTGAATTCTTCATATGGTCCGTCTCTACGGAGAAAAATCAGCGAGTTGTTCTACGTCAATGATTGAAGGATAACTGGTGAATATTTTGTGCTGTTTTGCTATTTCTTCGATGTTAGAACTCATCTTTTAAAGAGCCAAGAGGGGTAAGTGCACCCATTTAATTTTTATTCATTAAAAATGAGTATGAAAGAATTAAAAGCAAAAAAGAAAATTTTCAAAACAAACTTGACAAAATTAAAAGAAAAATTATCGAATACTGAGCTAGAATTAAATGAATTAATTCTCATAAAGGAGAAACGGAATAAATTAGAGAAAAACTTTTCTGAGTTATTTGAGTCTATTTATAAGATAAGTAAAGAAGATGAAATTGAGGATTTTATTAAGGAAAACGAAGAAATTAATGAAATTTTAGAAATAATGGAATTTGAACTTAAAAAAAAGTTATCAAAAATGAAAGTGCAAACTGTTAATTTAGAAAACGCCACAAAGGCTGATAATAACATTAAATTGCCAAAGTTAACTCTTCCTGTATTTACGGGTAATTTGCATGAGTGGCTTTCTTTCAAAGATATATTTAAGGCTATTGTACATGAAAATTCTAATTTGTCTGGGGCAATGAAATTACAATATTTGAAGTCTTCATTGAGAGGAGATGCCTTTCATATAATTCAATCTATTTCAATCGTGGATTCTAATTATGAAGTTGCATGGTCGCTTTTGGAAGAACGGTTTTCAAATTCGAGAGAACAAGTTTACGCGCATTTAAAACGTTTTTTAAATATTCCTGTTATTCCGAATGAGTCCCCAGCAGCATTATTAAATCTAATAGATATAACAAATGAATGTATTAGGTCGTTAGAGATTTTAGAACAAAAAGTTGAGGGGTTTTCTACTACTATGTTTGCTTATATTTTGGCTCAAAAATTAGATGTAAATACAAAAATGTGGTGGGAAAGACATCTTAAGCGGGATAATTTACCGAGTTTAACTGAATTGCTAGAATTCTTGAGAGACCACGCGCGTACACTAAGTGCGTCCAAACAAGTAAATACAAAGCGAAATTTTCAAAACGAAAGCCAAACAAAGCATAGCTTTTCAAAGGTAACATCCATGGTTGCGAGTTTAAATGAGAAAAATATGCGCAAATGTGTTGTATGTAACCAGGAAAATCACAGTGTTTTTAAATGTCCCAAATTTCAAAAATTTAATGTACAGGAAAGAGTAGATTTTGTGAAAAAAAACAATGTGTGCTTTAACTGTCTTTCAGAATTCCACTGCGTCAAAAAATGTAACTCAACATTCTCGTGTTCAAAATGCCATAAACGCCACAATATACTTCTTTGTTTTGATAGGCGTGAGAGAAATTCCAATGCGGTGGGAAACACAAAAAATTATAGTGATAAGGAAGTGCCAAATGCATTGTCAACGAAGGAAAGTAAATCAACGTTAAATGCTGACGCCATACCATTTGAGTTAAATAACCAAGTTCAAAATTTCACTGGTACTTCAAATGTGAGATCGAATAATGTTAAAACAGTTCTTCTTTCCACTGCTATTGATAAATTCGGAAATAAAGTTCCGGTGCGTGCTTTACTGGACAATGGTTCAATGAGCAATTTTTTAACATTGCAGTTAGTTGAAAGATTAGGAATTCGAAAAGAAAAAAGTAATATTTCGCTATCGTGTTTAAGTGGATCCTCTGTAGCGGTAAAAAATAAAACTACTGCCTTGATCAGTAATAATTCGGAGATTATAGTCGGGAGTTAGATTTCCTTATCATACCAAAGATTTCGCAAATTATGCCCTCGAAATATATTAATATTTCAGAGCTAGGAATTCCAGAGTCTATTATTCTTGCTGATCCTGAATTTAATAGACCAGGGAAAATAGATCTTTTGCTAGGAGCTGAAGTATTTCTAGAATTGATAAAGGTGGGTCGTATGAAGCTACCAAATTCTAAATTAATACTGCAAAATACGGTGTTCGGTTGCATAGTAAGTGGGAGTGTTTACGATTGTAACGATCAAGAACAAATACATTGTGGGTTAATTACTGAAACAGATTTAAATTTCGAAATGAAAAAATTTTGGGAAATTGAAAGAGTAGAAGAAAGTACACCATTGAGAAATACAGAAGAATTAGCATGCGACACCCACTTTATAAACACACATCAGAGAGATATAAGGGGCAAATTCATAGTACAAATGCCGTTGAAAAAAGATCCTAGTTCTTTGGGAGAATCAAAGCAATTTGCGGAAAATAGATTAAATTCACTTTGGAATAGGCTAGTCAAAAATCCAAATCTTTTAGAGTTATATTGCGCATTTATGGCAGAGTATAGAGAGTTAGGCCATATGGAGGAAGTAGAGAAAACAGATGAGCCAATACATGCGAATTATCTACCTCATCATGCTGTTTATCGCCCAGATAAAAGTTCTACAAAATTGAGAGTTGTCTTTAATGGTTCACATGCAACTTCATCAGGAGAATCCCTAAATTCCATACAGCTGAATGGAGGTGTCATTCAAGATGATTTGTTTAGCATAATACTTAGATTTCGTACACACCGCTATGCATTTACAGCAGATGTAAAAATGATGTATCGCATGATACTTATCGATAAAAGTCAACGTGATTTACAGCGCATAGTTTGGAAAGATTCTGTAAATGGTGAGATGAAATATTACAGACTATGTACAGTCACATATGGCACAACTAGTGCCCCTTATTTAGCCATGCGCTGCCTTAAACAGCTTGGTATAGATGGTGAATCTCAATTTCCGTATGCTTCTGGTGTGGTACAATCAGACTTTTACATGGACGATGTCCTGACTGGAGCAGCTGACCTAAAATCGGCTAAGAGACTGCAAATTGAGCTTATTCAACTATTAAATACGTGTGGCATGAACTTACATAAATGGTTTAGTAACCATCCAAAATTAATGGAGCCAGCCTTTAAAAATGAGAATTACACTTTTGAAAATATGAGTGAAACTAAGGCACTAGGACTTTGCTGGAATGCCAATGATGATACTTTTACTTTTAGTGTATCATTCAGTGAGCAAACCAAGGTAACTAAAAGAAGTGTGCTGTCAAATATTGCTCGCATTTTCGACCCTTTGGGTCTACTTGGACCAGTTGTGACGAAAGCAAAAATTTTCCCACAAAGACTGTGGAAACTGCAAATTGATTGGGATGAAAATCTCCCTACATCTGAGCTTGATGATTGGTTGCAGTTTTTAGAATCATTAAGAGCCATCAATAATATAAGTGCTGTTAGATACATTTTTGCAAATAATCCAGTGCAAATTAAAATTTGTGGCTTTTCAGATGCTTCTGAGAAAGCCTACGGTGTGGCATTGTATGCTGTGTCTTCAAATTCTTCAGGAGAGCAAATTTCTCAGTTGCTTTGCAGTAAAAGTCGAGTTGCACCAATCAAAACAATCACTATTCCTCGCTTGGAGCTCTGTGGTGCAGTTTTATTAGCCAAATTGATGAATAAGGTTGCCAAAACCTTAAAAGTTCCTAAAGAATCTGTTTACTATTATTCAGATAGTACTATTGTATTATGTTGGATTCGAAAACAGCCGTGTGACTTAAAAACCTTTGTGTCATCACGTGTGGCTACGATTCAGAATCTTTCTGATATCAGTCATTGGGGACATGTGGCTCCTTCTGATAATCCTGCTGATCTTGTGTCACGAGGTGTAGATCCAGACAAACTTCTCCAGAGTAACTTATGGTGGAAGGGTCCACTATTCCTAACACAACAAACTGAACCTTCTTTAAATACTGTCGAACTTGAGCAAAATGATAAGGATCTATACAGAAGTGAACTTAAAAAGACTTTTTCAGAGACTTCACTTTTAATATCAGACTGTTCATTTTTTATTGACTATTTTTTGCAATTGAGTAATAATTATGCTAAATTAATAAGAATTCTTAGCTATGTTTTCAGGTTCATTCAGAATGTCAAGAAGCCAAAAGAAAGGTATTCAGGTAAGCTAACATCTGCTGAATTGAAGAAGGCTGAGCAGTTTATCATAAAATCTGTTCAAGAAAAAGAGTTCAGTTCTGAATTCACATTGTTATCTAAGGGTAAGGAGTTACCAAAAATAGTAGATTACTTTCATTAAATCCTTTCTTGGATAAAAATAATTTAATCAGAGTTGGAGGCCGTCTCCAAAATAGCACGGTAAATTATGCCCAAAAACACCCAATTGTACTGCCCTCTAAACACAAATTAACAGAATTAATTATCGAGTTTTATCACAAAAAATATCTACATATAGGACCACAAAATTTACTTTATTGTGTTCGAAGAGAATTTTGGCCTTTAAACGGTAGGGCTATTTGTAGAAAAATTGTACATAAATGTATTACATGCTTTAGGGCCAAACCTAAATTGTTAGAGCAAATTATGGGCGAGCTCCCAAAAGAAAGAATAAATGTAGACTTTGTTTTTAATTGCACAGGAACTGATTTCTGTGGTCCATTTTTGATTAGATATAGAGGTCAACGTAAAGGCATTTATCATAAAGTTTATGTTTGTATTTTTATTTGTATGGTAACAAAGGCAGTGCATTTGGAATTAGTCAATGATTTAACATCTGAGGCTTTTATTGCAACATTAAAGAGGTTTTTTGCCAGACGAGGCAAACCTCGAAAAATTTTCAGTGATAATGCAGGCAATTTTGTGAAGACTAATGTAGAGCTTAAAAGGTTGCATGAATTGGTAAACAAACCAGACCAGAACCTTACTAATTACTTGATATCTGAAGGTATTGCTTGGGAATTTATTCCCCCTAAAGCTCCAAATTTTGGAGGTTTATGGGAATCGGGAGTCAAGTCCTTCAAGTATCACTTTAAACGTGTTGTGGGCAACTCTAAATTAACTTATGATGAAATGTTAACTATAATTGCCCAAATTGAAGGTATCTTAAATTCGCGCCCGCTTACTCCCTTGAGTACAGATATTGATGACTTGGAGGTCTTGACCCCGGGACATTTTCTTATTGGTCGCCCACTTAATGCCATTGCTGAATCTGACCTGAGTAATATTGAAGATAATAGACTAAACTTATGGCAAAAGACCACTAAAATGGTTCAGACCATCTGGAAAAAGTGGAAAAATAGTTATTTAAGTACATTGCAGCAAAGGCATAAGTGGATGATATCAAAAAACAACCTCAAAATAGGAGATATGGTTGTAATAAAGGAAGATGATCTTCCAGTGTCTAAATGGTTATTAGGGAGAATTGTAGAAGTATTTTTTGGTAATGATAATAGAATAAGAGTTGTAAATATAAAAACCCCAAATGGAATATATAAAAGAGCAGTATCCAAAATTGCTGTATTACCTCTTGAAAAGTAATTCAGTTTTTATAAGAAGGTGTACATTATTGTAAAATTTCTTTATTTATTATGTATTATGTAAAATTGTTAAATATTTGCTTGAATTTAACTTAACTGTGACTCATTTATATTGTATTTAATTGTATTGTTATTTATATTTTTTACAATGGTTGTAATTCCAGTGTTTTAGTTTGAAACCCCCCTCAGAGGTTTCAAGAGGGTCGGTATGTTTGATAAAATGCTATTTAATTTCTACTGGCTGTGTCACCTAGCAACCAAAATATATTTAATTATTTCAAAATGTAAAAAGTTTTCTGTGCAAACGATAATTTGTGATAAATGCATTAGCTGTTTATTTCTTCTGTTTTTACCTAAGCTGTGTGAAGCAATTTTTTTTTGTTTTTGAGTTTGATAAGAATGTTTTTAATGAGATATGTGAAAAAATGTTACGGTTTTTATTGGAGTTCTGTTTTGTGAAATTATTAATGTTCGAAAGAACCTGAGTTGAGTTTACTCATGAGAATAAACTGTTTAAAACCAGATATGAGTAATTAATTTTGAGTTGAGTAAAATATTAATAAAATAAACTTTCGAACAAATTGAATTCTTCGCGTGCTATTTCCAACTGATTGATTTCGATAGCATTAAACTACTTTGATAGGGGAATACTTTTCCGAAACTTTGTTAGTGCATTTCTGAGTGCACTAGGCTTCACAGATGTTAATGGTTAACAAACTCATGCAAATTTTGCAATAAGATTTGATGAAAGGTCAAGAATATAAGAAGTATGGGTTTCGGTTCTTGTTGCGAACATTGTTGTTGAAACAAATTAGTGCTCTGAGGATTCTGCTGGCATCGCAGTGGTTTAAGGGACAGTAATTGCCGATACGTCAGTGAAGGCTTACTTTGGAGACACGAAATTTTTTGGTTTCCGTCTGCCTGTCCATTAGTCTTTTCTGCGATAACTGCCGTTAAAAGCATCCGATTTCCTTGACATTAAGTAATCACATTCATACACTGAGAAACATTTGTGGAAAAGTTACTCCGTAAAATTGGTGGCAGCATTGCTGCCTCCGATTTTATGGAGTATTTTAACCGTTAAAACCGGTGTAACGTTATGTTACACCAGTAATATATGTTTAGATTACACCATCGCATATGTTAAAACAATTATTCCATTAAATTGGGGGCAGCATTTGCCACCATTTTTACACCAATTGTATGGAGTAACGTTTCCACAAATGTTTTACAATGTAAGGTATCTGGATTTAGCTGTACAGTTTTTTGTTGTGTTTGATATTTTCTTTTGGAAAATACAGAACATTTCATTTCGCACCATAATGGTTTTCAATGGTAATTCAGACTATTTTCAAATTTTTATTTGATGAAATGAAATGTCGCGTTTGATTAACGTAATTTAAACGGTAAATTATGAATGTTAAAAGTTCCAAATAAGGTTTTAAATTATTTCCATTCACTTGAAATTTTGTCAATATATTTCTCAAAATTTTTTTTTAATTAGGTGTATAATGAGGTGTATAATTAGTTGTATAATTAATTAGGTGTATAATGAGAAAAAATAGTTTCAAGTGCATTTTTATGATGCCATACTCTTTCGAACATGATAGTATTGATATGCATTAATGAAGTATATAAGGTCTTCTGGTGTAATAACGCCAGGCGGTGTAATAACGCCAAGTGCTAATATTATTATTTTGTAGGACTTTAGACATTGTTTTCCAATAATATAAACAATTTGTTTTATTATTTTACGTATTTGACGTAATCATATTCCATTTTTTTTCTTTCGTCAGTTGCTTAGCAACGCATTTCATATCTGATAAAAAATAAATAAATCATTTAAATAATTCCAATTACGAAAAATTAAGCAGAAAGTATGCCATGAAGAAATGAAAGGTTAATTACTTTTTAAGAATATGTTGTCCAATATAGCTTTGCGTCAAATATAAACTATGTTAATAACGTTATGTTTACAACACTTTCCAACATAGGGGAAAAGTGTTTATAAATTTAGTTTGTCTGTTCGTAAGTCTATCTATTCGTGCTCTATTTCGCGTAAATATAAACCGATTGCTATGAAATTGATATATATTATTGTGGTTTACAGTGGCACATTCGGTATTGAAAATGAAATGTGAAACCTTATCAAAGACATTCAAAAGAATTTCTTGCATTAAGATCTACGGGTGAAAATCGTTTGTTGTGTATTTTATTGATATTTTAAACATACTGAAATTGATGTACTTCACTAAAGTTTATTAGAAGGTTCTTTCTATAGAATATGGTACGCACGGAACGTAACATTCCTTTACAGGGATACTGAAAACAATTTGCCTATAGAACAAAATGAGCAATATTATTCTATTGGATCTATGAATAATAATTGCTGATAGTACGCTTTCTTTTGAGTTATGAGTCTATGAACATAAAAACTGTTTTTCTGAAGTAGAATTTATAAAAACACTATCATAAATCAGATATAATTGAATTTATAAGAGATTGAGTTAAAAAAATATTGTTATTTGGATATTTTCTTTTATTATATATTTGTATTGAAAACTTCTAAGAATTTTATAAACTTATAAATATTTATGTGTTAAAAGAATGCAGATTGTTGGAGGTTGAATATTATATAAAATGAGATTAAAATAGAAGAAATTGTAGAGCTGATGTTGAGGCTCCTGATGTGCAGATTTACTGGTTTAATGTCTTGATCACAGCCTAGTGAATATGCGTGTTCTTTAATGGCTTCAATATTTAACCTTTACAGCACTGTAAAAAATTTAGAAACGTTTCTGAATATATGGGGCAGCTACGGAGTATGTAATTTTCAAAAACTTTTCTCAGTATTTAGGAAACTTCTTTCTGCAATATTCAGAAACATTGTTGACTATTTTAGAAATTTTAATGTTTGTCTAAAATTTCTAAAATAGGAAATAACGTTTCAGAATATTGCAGAAAGAAACTTTCGAAATACTCAAGAACATTTTTGAAAATTATATGCACCGTAGCTGCCCCATATATTCAGAAACGTTTTTGAAATTTTTTACAGTGAGGGGAGCGCGAACAGCATCAGTCCAGGTTTGTATGTATTCTCGGACTGTTGCTCTCTGAGCCCCCGTGTAAAGGTTAATAGGTATATTCCGGCAATACGAAAGGCAGAAGTGGCAACCTTAAGAGTAGCACAGCATGACCATGCTAAATTTTGAAGACTATCAAAGTCCTTTCTCTAGAATATTCCAGTACCACAGCGAGCTACCATTTTCTACCAAGCATCTTTAAAATACTTTTTAAAAGGATTAAACAATAAGCGATTTGAAGGCTGAAAATAATCTAAAGTATGGCTCGCTAGACTCAAAACTATAATACCTTTATCAGAGGCGACTTGCAATATATTTGGACGATTTCTTATGTGAAGATCAATGGGCGGAATAATTAATGTGCACATTCATGTGTACACTGTACTAATGCTGCTTTACAACTACCTAAAGTCGCTGAGCGATCACTTCATTTCTTCCCGTCGAATCTATTTGTGCGCGATTTCTCATAGCTTTCCTTTAGGCTATATTGTATGTGGTTTTTACTACCACCTGGAATTTACAGGAACATTTTTTTTTTATTGCGACTTTTGTGATATTACAAGGGATAACAAATTGAAATTTGACTTAATAATTTATTATAAGATGTAAAAGCTCCCTAAAAGCAATTTCTAAATAATATATATATATATATATATATATATATATATATATATATATATATATATATATATATATATATTCAAATTCAAAAATAGTGAAAATGCATGAAAAGCGATTTAAAGATGTACTAAATTACGATTTCTGTGCAATCTTAGGAAACTTCAAACTGATTTCAAATGTATGTACTTATAGTGACAGTCAATATTCTAATACAGGCTATATTTTATATTGTTGTCACCGTCACATGAGGATTGGAAAAGAGAAAAATGATCTAAATTGAGCTTTGTTTTAACTATTTGGAAAATAGTTGTTGTCCTTGGTGGAGATATTGGAAATCTGAAGTATATCTGAATCTTTTTATTGGTTGAATTCCGCAACTCGTCTTCTGATTGGTCCATGTGTAACGTCCGTTGAATTCTGTAATTTATTTTATTTTATTTGTTTTCTAATTGGTCCATGTTTAATGACCGAAAATGTAATGCCTCTGTTGTCACGATGACAAAAAAGTAGTAAAATCTTTTAAAAATACTAATTTGAAAACAAATTATGATAAAGAATTGAAGCAAATTTCATTCAAAAGTGCATTTTTTTCTCTACGCAACGGTGTAAAAATTTTAAATGTGCAGAATTTTTGATGTTTTAGAAGTCTAAAAATTTGCAGTTCTAAAAATTAAAAATTAAAAATGTGCAGTTCCAAAGTTGTAAAACTGAAATTTCATTTAAAATTTGTTTATGACGTATCTAAGATATTAATGTTTAATACATATCGTACGCAATATGAGGCATTCAGAAGTTAATCTGATTAACTACATCCAATAAAAATGAACATTTTAAACACTTAAAGTTGTATATCTATAAACTTCTTCTTTTTATCATTGGTGTAGGAATATTAATATTTAATGCATGGCGTACGTAATATATGAATCGTTATGATCATCATAAAAATGATATTTATTATTATTATTAACTAGCTGACCCGCCCGGCGTTGCCCGGGTCCGTATTAGCAATATTAAACGAACTTGAAATTTGTATGATTTCAGTTTTAAAAACAACAACTAATATTAAACTCTAAAAATACTTAAAATGAGCAATGAGAAACACGGGAGGGAACATGTATCCAACGATTGCGTTAGTTTCGTGTTAAAGTGTTGATATTTTCTTAGCAGACGATTTTTTGTGATAAATACATTATCTGTTTTATATTTCTTAATGATATTCCTCTGGACCGAGTTGGCGCATTGCCAAGATTTGCTTCCTCTGGACCGAGTAGGCGCATTGCCAAGATTTGCTTTCCCCTGTGCCTCAATTAATTATCCTCGGAATTCCTTTTATTTATAGAGATTTAAATATAGAATTCATTTACAAGTCTTTAAATTTTTAGCCAATTAGCCTTTGTAATTTGCGAATGTACAATTTTTTTATATTGGTAATTTAACATTTTGAAATGTGGCATGGTAATTAGTTAAAAACTGCAAATGCTTTCTAAGAACTTACGACAGAAATTTCCAAATTTAAAGAGATGAAGTGAGCGAAAAGTGTTCCTTCAATATTTCTTTTTTATGTAATCTTTTGATATATCAAACCGATTTAAAAAATAATGGTAGTAAATTGGTGGCGGTATAATCTGCTCAAACATAAGTCAAGCACATTTTATGCTGATGACACTACCAGCAGTGGGTTGCAGGGGTAAAAATTTTCTAAAATGCAATTTATGTGATACTGAAGAGTCTTGAAACGTGGTACTTACTTATAAATATAAATTCATTCTAACAGTCGAAAAAAAGATTCGAAATTTAAAAAGGTGAAGCAAATATAAGGAGCAGAAAGCGTTCTAAAAAAGTCGTAAATTACAATTTCTCAGTATAAAATAAACTGCTTACAAAAGTAACGATTGTGAATCAATGCTGACAATCTTTGATTCTATATAGGCTATATTTTATGACGGTGTCACTATTATCTGGGGTTTAGAGGAACAACAAACCTTCTAAAAAAAATCTTTAAAACTTTCTAAAATACTATTACTATAACTTTAAAAATACTGCATAATTTTACTGGTGTCTAACTGTGTTTTTTCGTTTTTTTTTTCTTTTTTTCTGTAACATCTTTATTTTATTTTCTGAAATATATAGATAAACAAACACGCTTTTTATAAACGTATTAAGATTTCAAAATTGTTGAAACTAATATATCTCTTTTTTTGGCTGGTAAAAAACTAAAATAGAATGTCAAAAAAAAAAAAAAAAAATAAAAAATAATAATAATAATAATAATAATAATAATAATAATAATAATAAGATGTCATCATTTGAAAAATAAACATTCGTTCATTTCCAAACATTTTAAGCGTTCTGCAAAATTTTTCATATATACTTAATTCATAAAATAATAAGTATGAAAAGTAATTGAATGAGGATCTGTTTATGATTACCTCACAGACTGATTTATCTTATACATTGCAGAAAATAGCATTAATGCTAATGTTAAATCAACCTTTGAATTCAAATATTATGTGACGTGAAACAAAGTTAGGATGGTTAATGAATTTTAATACATAGAATATTTGAAGAAAAAGAATTTGTTGATGTTATTATCATTGAATTGGTATGTCTTTCTTTATACGGACCTTTTCAAGGCAATTGGGAGGAGATGATAATTTCCCCTCTATAATTCTTATAAGGTATCTATTAAAAAAAGAATAAAATAAGAAAAAGATAGACTTGATATCAATCATCATCTACTACAAGCTAAACCGGGTTTCATTTGCTAGACCTTTTAAATGTTACATGATTCATTTTAGAAAATTACGCAACACTGTGAAGATTTTGTGGAATTTTATGTATGTTGCCTTCTATTTAGAGTCAAAGATAAAATATTAAGCCATTTTTTATTTGATACTATGCCAATATTGTTAACTTTGTCAAGTTAGATACAGCACATGCAAGAAAAATTGACGAGAGTTCGTTAAATATTTTTGCGCTCGCTAAAGATACAAAGTCAGCTACCCTGCTCTTATTATATCACTTTCACACATCACTGTCTTCATTCTTCTTATTTTTTAAATTAAAAAATATTTTAAGTATTTTCAGACCTTTTTTAAATAAAAAACAAAATAATAAAAAAGCACTTTACTTTAAATTATACAAAGTTATGCAACGAGAAATATAAAAAGAAAATTACCTAAAACCGAAAGCACTTCAATTTCTTTTCAAAAACTACAATTCTTGTTACAAGATGAAAAAAGTTCTAAAAAACTTGGCAGACTGATTTACTGTAAAGATTTTTAAAAGAAAAAATAATCTCACTTTCTTATGTAGAAAATAGAAGTTTTTCATGGTGTAAAAATAGCTGTTCGGTATTATAAGAAACTATACTGAATGTTATCAATAGAATTCTGAAACATTTTTTAAACTTGAAATTAAATAAGTTAATATATATATATATATGTATATATATGATTAAACGTATATTTTGAGCTATTTTTGCATTTAATATATTTAGATTAACATGTAACATCTTGAATTATCATTTAATATTATTTGTCAAGCATGTTTTAATATTTATTAAACATTTTTTTAAATAAATAACTAAAT
This sequence comes from Maratus speculifer, assembly GCA_964019185.1. Lineage (NCBI taxonomy): Eukaryota > Metazoa > Arthropoda > Arachnida > Araneae > Salticidae > Maratus > Maratus speculifer. The sequence continues at coordinate 295,051,669 of OZ025297.1, read as the reverse complement.
GAAATTAATAAAACACACATAGCTGATTCATGTATTTCGTTAAAAGCAAGAAATAGAAGATTTAAAAATTTCTTGACTACAAACGTAATAAAAGTGCCCATTTAAGGCGACAGTAGACATTTAAAATCACGAAATTTGACAAAAAAATATATATATTTTGTTTTCTTCTAGAATTATGAAACTAAATGATCCTATATAATGATAAAAGTTTCTTTTTTTCAGTTTTGAAACTGATTTTTAGAGGTCTAAGCTTTTCTATTTGTAAAAACTGTATATATTTATGCAGTTTATTTTATTTGTCATGTTATTTTTTCTCAAAATTTAAAATTTTGCACTTTTTAATCTTTGAAACGTTTTATGCGTATTTCTAAATATCATATTCTTTTAAAAGGTGTACTTTATATTTTTTGTACAATCCTTATCCTTATATCCTTATAAATGTGAAAGTGTGTCCGAAAAATTGGAATGAAGTTGGCTTCAAAACGGATGGAGTGATGTCTTTCAATTTTTGCATATGGATAAATTAAAACCTGGAAATGAACATAGGCAAATTTTTAATTAATTTATTCAAATATTTTCCTTAATAATTCAAAATTTCATTATTTTTCATACAGAATCAATTAACATTTTTCCGATAAAAAATAACCATTTTTATTTCCTGTTGCCAAAAAAATCAAATCATGGAATAATTTTTTCACGGCAATTAATTTTCAGTTGAACAATTTCCATGTGAAAAATTAAAATAAAAAAATTCAAAGGAAAAAAAAATATGACGTCACACTTGAAAAAAAAATGATATCTTAGCATGTATATCGGTTATGTTAATAAAAGGTTTTCTATGAAAAATGGCGACATAATTAGAAGTAAAGTGAATAAAAAAGAATTATATTATTAATAAAATATTCTATTTGGAAAAATATGACATCATAATTTAAATAACATAGAAATTTTGATGTAATTGTTAAAAGTACAGGAGGCAAGGATATGTGTAACTAATAAAAATCGGTAAATAATGACGTCACATTTAAAAAAAAAAAAGAAAAATATTTTTTTATTAATACTGATTAACACGTTTCATATGATTTACATATAAATGAAAGTTCAATGAAATCAAAGTTAATGTTCTGATTTTTAGTTTTTTGTTTATCGCTAAAATAATAATAAAAAATAATTTGAATTTGTAGCGATGGCACAAAAATAAATTTCCTAAAACTGAAAATATGTGTTCACACGTTGGAGTTTCATGTTTGGATTTATTTTTACAGAAGCGAAAATCGTCTGCGACATATTGACATTTAAAACCAAGGATGTAGTTTAAGCTTCCGTACATTTAAGTGGACAGTTATGGCTACTAATTCATACGAATTGAATTTTTAAAAATAATATACTATTTTAATTAATTATTTTTAAAAGATGACAGTTAAAACATGTCGCAAAGACGTTTTTACTAAAAAGTTCTATCGAGTAAAAATGATGTAATATTTATTTCATGTAAAGCAATCATTTTAATTAGAAAAACAAAAATATACTAGACGCCGTTGACGACCAGATTGGTCTCCCTTTAAATGCATTAAATCATAAGCAATCCCTAAGCATTAAATCATATTGCTTTTATTCATATTTTATTTTAATTGCTCAATTTTTTGACTAATTAGAAGATTCTGCTTAAGATATAGGCACAGATGTTATATCCGCACCACATTGGCGCGATTGCAACAAAATGGCAATTATATGTGCCTCAGATGGTAACCCGGCTATTGTTATTTATTTATTAATAAACTGTTTGTTTACTTTTATTTTCTTTTTTAAAATTATGTAAATTGTTTTTCTTTTCCTATGATTATTAACTAAACTTTTTTTGGTACTACTTGGTTTTCCCGTCGACCAATTTCACCAAATTATACAAATCGCAAACTGATAACGAAAATATACACATTGACATAATTTCTATTTTAAATAATGAAAAAACAAATAATTAGTAGAATATTAATAAAAATACAAATAAAAAGTCGAAATAAAAACCACTTAATGGCATTTTAAACACATGTATCGAATTTAATGTCATTGAATACGACATTCATGATCATCCATTGCTGGCAATTAATCTTATAGTTTGGCGATAGTTTTTTAGTCGATGAGGTAACTAAGTATCCCTTTTCTATTTATTATTATTTCCTTTTTAAAATAATACAAATTAGTTAAAAAATTTGTATGTAATTGGTATCTGAAAACGAAGTTTTCGCCAAATGGGCGTCAGAAAAATAACGCACCAATGTAGTGCATATGACATCTGTACTGATAAATTAACAACTCGGTATTTTTATGATAGCATGGCGGAGATAATAAATCGTCAAATATTGTACCCGTGGCATTGTTTCGTATTTCACTATTTTTTTAAAATATATTAATATAATCCTTTCACTCATTTCATTTATATTACACTACTTTAATTTGAAACTGAAAAATTAAAAATTCGTGAATTTTATTTATTTTTTTTAAGTAAAAATAACCGAAGAAATAAAAATAATGATATTTAAAGCTCCATAGTTGCACGAAAGAACAAAACATAAATAAACCCAATTTAACACAGCCTAAATCTTACCAAAGGATTTTTGCACAGTAACCAATAAGATGTGTTTCATTTGGACGTTGCCACTAAACAATTAACAAATAATCATGATTTTTGTGCCGCATACGTTAGTGTAATACAGATAGATAAATATTTTAATTTCGTCAAAATGATGCCATTTTCATCTCAGTAGCTTCAAAATTAAAAACGAAATCCAAAAACAACAAAATACATTTCAGAAATTATGTTTTTCATTTCTTCAAATAATATTCTTTGTCACGAAAACATAAACCAATATCTATGAACGGAATAAATAGAAAAATAGAATAAATATAAACATTGTTGAATCCAGACACTTTTATCCGGGGGGGGGGAGGGATTTGATTGCTCCTGTGGGGACCTCCTGAATTCAACACTGAATATACCGGGTGTCCCAAAAATGACTGATGGATTTTAAAATTCAATAACTTGCAAACGGTGACAGCTATTAAAAACATTTTTGCAGGAGGGCTATGTATAATGTCAGGAGTTTTTTTTACCGCAATTCTTGATTTTAGTTCGAATTTCAAACAACAGATGGCGCTGATGGCAGTTGGCGGCCAGTCGACGCCGAGACTTACTTCATTCAGCTTTGACGCAAAACAAGGAGATTAAGGCTATGGAGTATGTCTCATTCTACAGTACAGTCTTGCTCTCAGGTCCCGATTCTGGACTCATTCGATATGATTTCAATGGAATGCGTTGTTGCCATGGGAATAACAGATTGTTCGATAGTGGAATGCAGCGTTCAGAAGTGAGCATAAATTTCGCAAGCAGTATTTGAGTTTGCAGAAGATTTTCGTTTAGGAAGTTTTATTTTCCCGGATTAAATTACTTTTTATGGTATGATTTAAGGAATATTTTAGACACCGTATTTTAAAACTACACTGTTAAAAATTTGAAACCTTCGCTGCATCGTCACTCCTCCACTTTTATAGAAAGATATTACTTCACTGTATTATGGAGCATTCTCATTGGTCAAAATAGAGATATTCTATAATAGCAGTGGAGTGACGATGCAGCAAAAGTTTCCAATTTTTAACAGTGTAGGTGAAAATATCTTGCTACAATCTTGCTCTTACACTATAAAAATCTGCTGCATTTTGTTGTATACGCACACCGCTTGTATAGAAACGGTTACTTGATTGTATTATGAAGCATTGTTATTGGTCGGAAAAGAGATATTATATACAAGCGGCGGAGTGCATATGAAGCAAAATGCAGCAGATTTTTAACACCGTGGCGCCCGATTCTGAACTCATTCGATATGATTTCAAAGGAATGGTTGTTTCCATGGAAATAACAGATTGTTCGATAGTGGAATACAGCGTTAAGAAGTGGGCATAAATTTCGCAAGCAGTATTCGATTGCAGAAGATTTTCGTTTAGGAAGTTTTATTTTCCCGTATTAAATTACTTTTTATGGCACGATTTAAAGAATATTTTATGAATCATATTTTAAATCTAGATTTCTTTAATTTGATAATTTTTTTTATATTCTAAGAAATTTTAGATCGATTTAGATTGTTATATTCATGCTCAATTTTGAATATTGTATTTTTCTGTAAAAGAATTTGTTATTTCCATGACAACATCACATTCCATTGAAATCATATCGAATGAGTTCACAATCGGGCCCCACAGTGTTAAAAATCTGCTGCATTTTGCTTCATACGCACTCCGCCGCTTGTATATAATATCTCTTTTCCGACCAATAACAATGCTTCATAATACAATCAAGTAACCGTTTCTATACAAGCGGTGTGCGTACACTGTTAAAAATCTGCTGCATTTTGCTGCAACGCACTCCACCGCTTGTATATAATATCTCTATTCCAACCAATGAGAAAGCTCCATTTCACGGATAAGTAACCGTTTTCTATACAAGAAGGGGTGTGCGTTGCAGCAAAATGCAGCAGATTTTTTACAGTGTATACAACAAAATGCAGCAGATTTTTATAGTGTAAGAGCAAGATTGTAGCAAGATATCTTCACCTACACTGTTAAAAATTGGAAACATTTGCTGCATCGTCACTCCACTGCTATTATAGAATATCTCAATTTTGACCAATGAGAATGCTCCATAATACAGTGATCTTTCTATAAAAGTGGAGGAGTGACGATGCAGCAAAGGTTTCAAATTTTTAACAGTATAGTTTTAAAATACGGTGCCTAAAATATTCCTTAAATCATGCCATAAAAAGTAATTTAATACGGGAAAATAAAACTTCCTAAACGAAAATCTTCTGCAAACTCAAATACTGCATGCGAAATTTATGCTCACTTCTGAACGCTGTATTCCACTATTGAACAATCTGTTATTTCCATGGCAACAACGCATTCCATTGAAATCATATCGAATGAGTCCAGAATCGGGACCTGAGAGCAAGACTGTACTGTAGAATGAGACATACTCCATAGCCTTAATCTCCTTCTTTTGCGTCAAAGCTGAATGAAGTAAGTCTCGGCGTCGACTGGCCGCCAACTGCCATCAGCGCCATCTGTTGTTTGAAATTCGAACTAAAATCAAGAATTGTGGTAAAAAAACTCCTGACATTATACATAGCCCTCCTGCAAAAATTTTTTTAATAGCTGTCACCGTTTGCAAGTTATTGAATATTAAAATCCATCAGTCATTTTTGGGACACCCGGTAAATAATAAAATAGAATAACACAGATGTAAATTTATTTCTCATTTTATCACAGAAAACAAGTATGAAATTTCATGCTCACGACAGAAACTTTAAATGATCCAATATATATAAACAAAAATAAGCAAATTGTTACCATCAGAAGTCTTTTAGCTATAAAATTTGATAAAAGGTTAATCACTCATGCTTTAACACTAGAACGCCGGGAAACTGTCAATTCGACACCGATCCCGGGATTAATTGTCGATTCGAACCAGAAAAATCTTCAAGAAATAAGGTATTTATCAGTTGCAACACAATTAGCTAAACAAATAAACTAAATAATTTCAAATTATTTTTCTGGTTTAAAATATATAAAAAAAAACTTGCGTAAAATTTCCCGGCGTTCTGGTGTTAAAAAATCGAAATTGTTTTCTTAATTGATGGCTTTGAACTTTTTTAAATGTTATGTGAACGAAGTCACGGGTAACAGCTAGTAATAAATAAATGTTAGGATAAACAGTGTCATTTCAAGAATATATTAATGTTGAAATTTATGTGAATATAAAAATAAATGGCTATCTTTTTGGAGAAATAAAGTATAATTATTAAAATATTTATTTTTTATTTATATGTTTAGTGAATTTTTACAATTCATGTCAACTTATATTGTAATACATAAAAAGTGTTTCATAAATAAAAATTGCCGTATTTTATGCAAGAGAATTGCGCATGGGACATTTTAAAATGTGACAATTTTGCATTATTTTAAAAAAATAAAAATTTATTAATTTTTAAAATCTTTTTATTATTTTATCACCAAATGTTAAGTATAAGTATTTGGTCTTGCCTTTAACATGTCTGCCAATTTTGAAATGGATCCATTTAAAGTAGAGGGATTTGGTTTTAGATTTTCACTGTCACCTTAAGCGGATTTCAAGATTTCTACTTGTTTGACTAATGTAAAATAAATATAATCCATTACAGAAAACATTATAGATTTCCCACTTATGAAGATAAGAAACCAGAGAATTTGTGGAAGGGAGTTTGAATTTATTGACAGGTTTAAATGTAACATTTAGGTTGAAAAGATTTATAACTTTAACTAATTTAAAACATACAGGAGGATAAAAAGGCAGAACAATAAAAATATCACGTTCGGTTTTCAGAGTTTTAGGCAGTGTAAAATTGCAAAAAGGTGTGGGAGGAGGGGGGTGTTGAATTTCTTCAGAATTTTTTTTTATTATTAGAGTCGTTAAATTTTGTTCTTCTTTTCACAGCAACTGATTATATGTGATTACGTTCATCCTTAAAGTTAATCAGCATCTGGTTAACTAGATAATTTGAGAAAGACTAAGGAGGGTTAGAGAAAGAAAAAGATTTTCTATAAACAGAGGTTTTTAAAAAAGAATCACATATGATTATTAAGACATGATGATCAAGGGTGGGGGGGGGGGATAATTGTGACCAATGCCATAATGGAGAAAACTGTGTATGGTAAAATTTTGTTTAACTTTTAGATATTAACCTCATAATGTATTTTTCATTTTAGATATTCTTTGTCACTAGTCTGAAGTATTTTTGAGATCAAAACAGCAATTTGAAGAAAATCTACCAAAATGTTTGATAAACGGTTTTGTCAGTTTGATGTTCTAATGGTCTTAATTAACCTCAAACAAATGTGTGTAGGCAAGTATAAAAAAGAAATATAGTGGTCATAATTTCCTCAGAAGTGGTCTTATTCACTCCCAAACTTTTGTGATTATGAGTTTTTGAAAAGGTAATTATAACTATATTTTTAACTTAATAAAAATGTAGGTTATGAGAATTAAAACTTTTAAGACAAGTTCATAATGGTCAAAATTACTTCCTACACACTAAAAACACCATTTTTCTAAATAGAAAAAAGTAAAAAAAAATAACAATGTTGAAAATGTATAAATTTGCCATAGTTACTCCACCTGACAGTTATGAAAAAATAAAACTGTGTATTAATGATAAAAACTCACCCATAATGTGAAATACTCCAACAATGATGAAGTTTTTTACAGTATAGTTCCTTTTCTTCTGCAGCTTTGTACAACAGTTCTGCAACACTTTTTGTGATACTTAGTTTCAGGTATGGCTCTAATGTAGAAATTGACTCCAATTTTAAATGTAAAAAATAATGATTCGAAACATTAAAGATAATTTCCTGCAAAATGTTAAATATTTTGATGTAACAATATTTTTTGAAAAGTTAAGTAAAAACAATTATTCACTAAAATAATCACAAAATAAAGAAGAACGGTGAAACTGATTTCTCTTTAAAATTAATTACTAATGGAAAAAATGGAGGATGATTTACCATTTCATTTTATAATTACATGTTTCGTTTTATTTTTATTGCAAATGTAGCTATTTTTATGAATTTTATTATTTTTCTTTCACTAATTTTAAGTCCTGTAATATCGAATTCTCTAATAGTGAAATTTTAATAAAAACGATTCTAATTGTTGATTATGATACAATTTAATTAATGATTAAAAACTCAATCAGTTAAACTAAAATAATTAAATGGTCAGAAAAAAATTTCCTTTTTCCTTTTTATTAATGCTGTTCATTTTCAAAATTTCTCAAAAAGGAAAAAAAAAGAATTTTAAATACACAGTTAAATCCTGAATTAGTGTTCTGTTTATATTATATTTTCTAAACAAATATCAAAATATATTGTTATTTAGCTTAAAAAAATAACAAATGCTTCTAAATTTAATAATGATCACAACTTTTAAAATAAATATTTATAAATATAAATTTTGTGTTAAGAATGCAATTTTCAATTTGTGTGTTTCTAAAAAAATGCAGGTACCGACGAATTACATTATTGTTGATTATATTCTAAAACAGAAAATCTACATAAATTCCTTATCTAAAAAATTTTGATGAGAATTGTTGCACATTATAACATGTCACGGAAGATAATGGACTTAATGTTTGCAATTCCGTTTACGTTTCTTAAAAATTGAATAAAGCACAGACTTCTCTAATATTTTTTTAGTATTTTTTTGTTTGTTTGTTTTCAGTTTTATTGTAGTTTCTATTAAGTTTCATTGCTAAATATAAAATAAAATATATTTTGAATTGCATTAAAGAAGCAAATTGAAATTTTGACAAAGAATATTTTATGAAAACGGTAAATTGAATTTCAGATGATACATGAATAAATTCTTTGCTTAAAATCATTATCTTGATTTAAAGATTATTTAAAAAATATTTTCCAAATAAAAATGCTTTTACTTAATTTATTCGAATAATATTAATTTTCTTTACATTTCAAACTGATTTGATGTCACAAGTTCCAATCCGTTAGGATCAGTCTTTTTATCATCTCCTATTAAAGTATTATTTTTATTATTTTTACTTTAAGCTGAAATAAAAACTGCTTCTTATTTTTCTTAAATAGTATGTTTTCTGTTACCACAGCAAATTTTAAAGAGAAATATTCAACATTTCTTTAGAAAAGGGACATTTCTTTTGACAAATGTTTTTAGTCACATGAGGCAATGGATGCTTCTAATTATGATTGTCTTATACTTACCTTGACACCAAAACATTTTAACATTTGTCTTTTATTCGCAGCGTACTTCGAAGAAAAATGACATTCTTAAATTTATTCATTATTTTCTTTCTATATTTTAAAGAAAATATAGTATTACTAGGCGTACTCTTGTAAATATGGATAATTTAAATTAATTTTTGATATACTATGTTACAATGTAATGTAATAAGTGAATGGATAGCGATATTATTCATTGTAAAACAGGACTTTAATTAATGAATGCAACATTAATTTACATTTCTGACGTAATTTATTACTTAATATCTACTTAACAGTTTAATATTTGAATATATATTTTAGAATGAGATAAAATTAAGCTTTAATTTCGCCTTGGTTATTCGTAGATTAATTTCTTGAGATATGTTATGTAACATATACGGTTTACTAAAATTACGAGACAATTTATATTGGCGTATTTGAATTGATTTGATGCATTTATAACGCTTTGCATGTTATAATACATATTTAGCCATACAAAAATGATGGTAAACATTAATACTTAAAATCGTTTAAAAATAATATAAATCTAATAAATATTTTTTTTATGAAAACTAAGTTATAAATAGAGTTAATTAATTATTTTTTAACTATGCGTTTCATGAAATAGCTATTTGTTTTCAAATACCCTTTGTTGAAAGTATGAAGTTACGTAAGAAATTGCGAGAGGGAAAACTTTTATTGAAATTGAAACACAAAAAATTAGAATGAAATTCCGTTCTTAAATAAAACATGAAAAATAATTCATTTTCATTTTTTATTATGTCGATTTTCATTTTTACAAACAACAGTTCTTCAATATTAAGGTTCTGATTTCATTTTTGATCATGTCTATGCAAAAAAAAAAAAAATCTTCTACAACTTTTTTAATTATTTCCTTTTATGCATTAGAATTAAAAAAACAAACAAATAAGAAGCTATAAATAGCATCAACATATTAAATAAACATCCGAAAAAAATGTTTGATGGTTTTGGGTCAATAATAAAAACTGAAAATAAAATTTTCAATTTAAAATCTCTATTAAAATAGCTTTTTATCCTTGTATAACAAACGAAACAGGTCGGAGATGTAAAATAAACTAAACTAGGTACATACTGAAATAAAAAGAGTTATTTTAATAGAGAAACTTGAAAAGAAACAAACATTAATATGGAACTAGTGAATGCTTATTTTGTCAAAAATATTCATAAAATAAATTCTGAGCTGACTGAAGTTTAATTAGTTTTCCCATGTTAAAAAAAATAATTATTTGTGCAATCTGCTCTCTTAAATTTCTGACAACATAAAAAATTAATAATTTATTTTAAAATAATGGATTAAAACATCGTTTATTAAATGATATTTTTTAAATTATAAAAAAGTTTCTAAAAAGGTGTGTAGAAGTACTGTTACCCAGAATTTTTTAATTCCTTTTCCCAGTAAATATGATTAAAAATTTAAAACGCTTAATAAAATTAAATTTTGCACTTTTTGGATAAAATTGCATTAATTAAAAGGATAAGTATTATTATTATTTTTTTTTGCGGATTTTGATAACTTTCGATAAGCTAAAACTTCTTTTTCTGTTAATTTGTTTTCAATGAAAAGAAAAATATACATATATATACCCATTTGTAAAAAATATTTACTGAAGTTTTAAGTTTAAATATTTTAAATTGTTAGCCCGAAAGTATGACTTTTCTCTATTTTAATTTTGCCTAGAAAAGAAAGGCTTAATTTCAATAAAACTCAAACTTTAAACACTGCCCTGGAAGTAACAACTCACTGTGTCCCACTAATTCTGTCACAGACTATCGTATAACTAATCGGATGGACAGATCCACGACTTTCTTTTATCGCATACATGCTAATACTTCAAAATTCGCTACCTCAGTACAAAAACTAAATTAAAATCTATGCTCATCATGAGAAATCTAAAGAAAGAGTTTTGTTAAATTGTGTTCTAAGAACGTGGATGTAAACATAGAATTTTTCAAACAAATATTTGATTTTCGGCAGCTGCTCATTTTCATGTCTGCAACAAAATTTTCCAACAGAATGAGCATGAAAGCCACACCTCTCCGATAGTATACACAAAAACCGACTAAACAACTATGTATGTGTAACAAAATACGAAGTTATATTTTGTTAGTTTTTGAGATACAGCTTTCACGAAAAATCTTTAAAAAAAAAAACAGCATATTATATGATTTCCACAAAAATCTAATCAGAATCAACCTATGTCAATGTACAAAGGAATATGAAGTTTGGTGGAATTCTCTGCATTAGTTCTGAGATATCACTATCGTTTAAATCAGAAAATTCTAAAAAAAAGCTGTATTGCTGCACAACATTTTTAGAAATTTACACTAAATACTAATAAGAAACAACTTATGGCAACGGTTAACTGAATATCAGTCTTTAAGAAAATTCATATATTAATTCCCGAGATAAAGCTATTGTGGAAATCGTGAAAAAAACATAGTATACTAGAGTCATCTATTGGGCAAATTAAGCGAAAACCTATTTAGGAACAATTTACGCCGTTATCTAAATGAAACTTAATTTGGAAAATACCTGAAATAGAGTCGTGAGATAGAGCTGATTAAATAATATTTGAAAAATGCAGCATATCAGTGCCACCTGATTGGAGATTTACACCAACAACTTAGGTCAATGTCTAATTGAATCGGAAGTTTCATGAAAAACCGTGCATTAGATTTTGAGATAATATTGCTGCTGAAATCATGAAAATATTGCATAGCAGCACCACCTGTTGAGTGATTTACAACGAAAACTTATCAGAACCACTTTATATCAATATATAACAAATCTGAATATTAATGAAAATCCGTGCATTAGTCTTGAGGTAGAGTTATTGCGGAAATCATGAAAAGCGCCACCTAAGGTACGACTCTCACTCGAAATCTATTGAGCATCAATATGTGTCAAGATATTAATAAATCTAAAATTTTATTAATTTCCGTGGATTAGTTCTTCAAAGAGAAAGTTCGCAAAATTTTTATCGCGTACAGAAAGACAGATTCGCGTGCGCCGACAGATTCGCGTAGATGAACACGATTATTGCAACAAACTTTAAGGTGGGGTAGCCAATATCGAAAAAATCCAGATTTACATAGCAATCTATAGACGGAAACGTTTTCCTGGCGCAGTAGGGACATCAGAAAACAGAATAAAGAAAGGACATGAACAGGGAGAAAAAATATGTTAATTATTTCTAGAGCTCTAAAAATGTCGGGATAATACAAGAAAGTTCTCTTCCATGCATCCCGGTCTTTGGTCGTAATTTTGAACAACTGCTTAGGTGACGATCGTTGTCTCTAATGTATTCTTAGTTTTTTGTTGTATTAAGCATAATAAATATATTTTTTCCGCTTATGAGTGCTTTGTCTTTCTTGAGTTTTGAATTATCACTACCGTGCCAGAAGAGCGTTTCCGACATGGATTGATAAGCAAATCTGAATCCTTGTGATGTCTTCTACATCCCCTTAAAGTTTGTCTCTGTTATCCTGGAACATTCTGTATATGATTTTCCCCTATATTCAGTAACCCTGGAAGTCTGGGTTTATTACTTCGTAACAATAATGTATGATTTTTCCTCGTATGATTTTTCCGTTAAAACAGAAAAGTTAAGCAATTTAAAGAACTGACAGAAAATTTATAACTGTAATTTTTTATTAGAAATATTGTCACACCATATTATTGTATAATGTATTTAAACTTTCTTTTTCATTTTTACAAGAGTTAAAAGTCATTTTTTAACTAAGAACTTTCATTAAAGATTTTCTCTCATGTAATGAAAAATCAATTAGTTCAAATTACGTATAAACTGCATATAGAGTCCTAAATATGTTAAAAGAAAATTTTTGATGATTTAATAACAGTTAAGTTTTATCGTGTAGAAAATTTTGAAGAGTTGTGCATAATAAGATTTTAGGATAAAATTATACATTATAGAAAGAATTTTTTTAGAAAATAATTTAGCGTGCGTTAAATTCTGCCAAAAAAGTGCGAACCATAAAAAAATTGTGTTCATTATTTTTAAACATTGTTTATATTATCAGAAAGAAATTTTGATAATATTTCTGTGGTAATGAATGATATTAATCATTTTATGGATGTTTATAAGAATATCATTAAAAAAAATCTCATTATTTATTCCTGCATCGGCACACTGATATTTGAACTTTTATTTATTTATTTATTTATTTTTGAAGATTATTGCTTTTAGTTAGGGAACTGGTTTGATTGATTTGATTTGACATTGTTTTTAAATCTATAGTAGCTAAGGTTTTCGCCTCGAATGATCCATTACACAGAGACAATTCAGAACTACTTTTATTTCGCATATCCATTACATATTTATTTCACTACAAAGGGACAAACACTATCCATGTGTTACCCAGATTCGAACCAGGACCCCACGGAGTGAACATCACGCCACTGTGGCGACTATGGAACTGGAAATGGAAAGGAAAAAAAAATAAATATTTACAATGATGAAGCTCGGTAGTTAGCCTCGCCCCATTACAATGCTTTTTTTTTCAGATAAAAATGTTTTTAAATATTTAAATACAATTTCAGATCTATATGTATAACCGGTGTGTATATCCGGTATATGTATAATTAGTTTTTGATAGTAGAGAGTTAAAAATTGCAATACGGTATGAAAAACATAGTTTAATTGATGAAATTTAAATTTATTTCTATTATATCAATTTCATTTCTATTTCCGTATGAAGTAGAGGAGCAATGGATGAAAGTTTGGACGGGCGCGGGACACGAGATATCTAGCATAATTTGCAGCAGGATATCTTGCCATCTGGCCCATGTTTATGTTTTTTACCTTTAGCCCCTTGAGGGGCGGGGGGATATATTTTATCCCACCTAATTTAAACAAGATTCGCATCACAAACTTTTAAGGAAATGTTACACTTTTAACTTTGGGGGTAAAATGTTGAAAAACTGCCTTTCCTTATTTTATAATAAAAATTTTCGGTTGTTCTGGTGAGTAACAAATCAGGCGTGGATTTACATTACCTAGCTATTACTATGTTATCTCATTTTTATCTATTTTATTTTAAAGTTTCTATCATTAATTATTTTTACAATTATTTGTTTTAGTACCAATAATACAATTGCATTATTTTAAGATCATTAGTTATAATAATATCAGCTTTTAATTTTAGCAATAATAAAAAAACTTTGTGGTAAAATCTTACAATAGATTTCCTCAAAAAGAGAAAATTTAATATTTTTATTTTTATTTTATTTTTATATGTATTGCGATAATAGAGAAAATATCTTTTTTAATTTCTACAAATATTTGAACTGTATAACAAAATTAATAAATAAAGATAATAGTTTAGTAATTTTTGTGAAAAAGAAACTTAAAACTGAATATTTATACATCTGAATGTTTTATTTAATACTTTTAACCTCCTTTTTCCTGTTGAACTTCCTGCACCACTTCATCTTATAAAAACAAGTTTTATACTTTGAGAATTTAAAAATTATTCTTTTTTGCTACTTACACACATCAAAAAGTTATTTTTGTTCGATGAGTTTTTCAGCATTTGTACGCTTTTTAATTGTATTCGATAGTCTTGTTATAAAAATTTACTGCTGTGTAAAATAAATAAATAAATAAATAAATAAATAAATAAATAAATAATAAAAATAAATAAATAAATAATCTTCCCTACCAACTCTTCAACTCTTCCAACTGATTATCTAAAATAAAATTTTAGAAAAGTATACCAAAGCATTAAAAAAAAAAAATTCGAAAAAAGGAAAATGTATGTACTATATGCACACCGACAGTGCTTAAAATATATTATTTTAAATCCTCATAGCATCATAGTCTTTTAAATCCATAACCATTTGCGCCATAATCTTTTAGCTCTATTTTTCAAGTTGGTAAGTAAAAATTCCAAATTATGAACCATTTGTACCCTTAAGTCTTCAGATAGAGTGCCCAGAATTTTTTTTCTCAGAAACAGATTTTTTTCTAAAAACAATCAAATTGTGTTTATGATCTTCTAACCAGAGATGGCAAAAAACCTGGCCTTTTTCAAAATAAATAAATAAATAAATAAAATAAAAAAAATGCATATATATATATATATATATATATATATTTCTTTTTATTACATATACATGCATATTTATTGATAAAAATAGACATTGTTGGTTTATAAGTGTATCTTCATTTTAAAATAATTTAAATTAAATAATTACAGTTAATTATGTAGAAAATTAAAAATATTCTTATTTTAATTTAAATGGTATTAGGAAACAGTCTTATTTTCAAAGAATAAACTGCTCTACACAATAAAACATTGATACTCTGAAAATCTTTATAAACAATGTTTTGATTACAAACAATAAACATTTGGATGTAAGGTGGTCTGGTGTAATAACGCCAGGCTGGGTAATAACGCCAAGTGCTAATATTATGCATAATTATGAAATAATCTGGTAAATGACACCCATGTGCTCTGCGCAGAAGGGTTTTGAGTCATATAAATTGCAAAAAAAAAAAAAAAAAAAAAAAGTTAATTTGTTGCATTTTTAGGTCTTATTGTTTTTACAAGCAACTAAAATTAACGCTTGATCTAAAATTTGCGATATACGTTTTGTGATGTGAAGACTATTTTTTTTATCCGGAAATACTTTGTTAATTACATAAATTTGTAGTACATTTCATGGACTTTCAAAATGTTGTTGAAGATTTTGGATATCTTCTCGAGATAATTTGTAATTTAAAATGTACAGCGCAATAACTATAACGGGGTAATAACGCCACTCCTTGGCATGAATACCCCGGTTGATTCCCCACAGTGGCCGAGCTACATCCGAAATACTGATTCAAATAAACACGGTTAAAACTGTGCAATGTTTCTAATAATTCTATTTAAGCGGTCCTTTTTAAGCAAAAAGAAGCTCACGGTCTGATATTCTTTTGCCTCACCCCCACCCCCCACACACACCACACCTTTGTTTTTCTTACACTTTCACAAAAAATTGAACATTTTCAATAGCTTAGAATGCAATTTGTCAATTTCTACGTTTGTAGAGTTTGTGTTTTTAGAATTGGGCAATCTACATGCAATTATTCCATCTTATTTCATAGTTTTGTTTGCATGGCGTTTTTACCCATATAGGTGGGTAATAACGCCAAATAGCATTGGTCAAGAAATCAAGCCATTACATTTTACGAATACATATGTGTTAAATTATTTTTTTTATATAGATAGTCAATGAGTTGCTGTATCAAATCATATATTTGTTTGAAAAATACAATCTAAAACTGAGCCGTGAAAATTGGTAGAACCTTAACGTGACGTTATTACTTCAGGGTACCTTAGTTTGATACGTATAATATTTTTTCCCTCAGTTATTCATAAAATGAATTTCAAATATTTCTTGGGATTTTGTTTCGAATGACAATTTGAAGTCAATATTTTCTATCATTAAATTCAGCAGATAACAGGATAAAAATAATAAGATAGTTATTATTAAAATGCTCTAACTAACACCCAATCTTTGAATACTCTCTTACTCGACTTCATATTTTTATTTTAATTCTTAGAGATAATCTACCCAATTAAAAAAGTTTTCTTTACAGCTTGAGAAAAATCTTAAAAATTATTGTGCTATGTTACTAAATGCATAAATAATTACAATGAATTCATGCAGAAAATTGAAAAAAATCACATTTAAATTTAGATAATATTAGCAATGTTCAAGGAATAAACTGCTCTATGCAGTAAAGCATTGATACTCTGAAAATCTTTATAAACAATTTTTTGATAACTAATAATGAACATTTGGATGTAGTTTAATAAGTATAATATTCATTTTCTTAGTTATTCAAGTAATAAATTTCAAATACTTCTTGGGATTTTTTTAGTATAATTTAATATTAATCTGCAAATTTTAGAAACTTAATATTTTTTTATACTAAATATTGAATATTTTAATCTATTTTATTTTTGATCAGTTCACATGTTTGAGGTTTTTTCTTTAGAGGAATAGATGTGTTCATCAACACATACTGTTTTTAATTCTATACATAAAAAATGACCTAAGTACGCTATATCTAATAATACTTATTGAAATGAAGTGCTGATAAGAGAAATTAATTCTAACAAATAATCTGAAATAAGTAAATTATAAAGAAAAAAGAGAAAATGTCTTAAGATTTCATCTAAAAAAACTTTTTTTTTGAGAAAAAACCTGTTGATTTAAAACATGGTTAAAATCGATTTGTTTAAACCATATCAACCCTGCTTCTAAGACATAAAAATCCGTGAAAAATTGCAAATCGAAAATTTTCACGAATCATACTTTCTTCTTATAACGATAGAAGAATGCACAAAAAATTATGTATTGCGCATTTTTACATTCATAAAAAAATCTTTTATTTAAGAAAACTTTCATGTTTACTTTCTTTTAAAAATCTAAAATTTTCGAGTGCTTATAAAAATAGAATAATACGCTGGCAATAAAATTTGTTGAATAGTTTCATGCTTCCAAAATAACTAACGAAAAGTGAATTCTCTCATGGTCTTTTATGCATTTTTAGAAGTTTATGTTTTTAAAACAATTAAGTTCGAAATATTGAAAATTACATTAAACTTGTACCAAGTAATTATGCGTGTAATTAAAATGGTTATAGTTTTAATTAACACTGCGCAACAAATTGTTAAAAGGTTAAACGTTAAATCAGCTACAGGAAAATGCCTTTGTTATAACATACTTAGGCATTTTAGAGAAAAAGTAATATTATAATTAATTACCACTTTCTAAACTTGAATAGAAGTACACGCTTGTATCGACAGTTCCATTAAAATAGTAGTTACTGTAAGAATAAATTAATGTTTACATCACTTGAAGTCTGTATTTATAACATGTAATTAGAAATTTGGACATGTTTATTGAAAAATATATTTATTTATTTTGCTTTCTTGTTTAACATTTTATGTATCGGTTTTATTTTAATTGAAAACTTCCACTACTTTTTTTACTATTTCTGATATTACTTTCTAATATATAGTATTAATATTTGTGAATCCAATATAACATTTATTACCGGAATAAAATATAATTTTATGTTCTTACACTCTTAATGCAACGATCAGACCTACACAGTGAGACAAATTGTCTCACTGTGTCATGACACTGCGTCATTTTCTTATGACAAATGCATAGGAAAAGGTTCGATGGTTCCAAAACAGACAAAATTACATAAACTGGCGTCTCAAAAGTTAAAGTCTATAAAGTTCGAAAAAAAAGAACGATTTTTTTCATTAGATCATTTTGAATTAATAATTAATGAGATTTTTGTGTAAATTTCTAATGGAGAAATCTAAATCAAAGAAACTTTATATTTTTATTTCAGTTTTAGTCACAAAAATTTTTTTTATCAAATAAAGGATTGCCGATTTTATTGGAAACTACTTCAGAGCATAGTTTTTTCGTAAATATATTTTTTAAAAGTAATATTTACTAGACTACAAAAGATATGTTACATAAAATATCTGTTCTATTTCAGTTGATTTACTTTGGAACGAATTTGATGTTCGATTACCGCCGAAAAATTATTTTTCCTTTTAATTTTTTATTCACTAATTTAAAATGATCTTATGCGTGAAGTAAACTATTGATTTCGAAATTTACTTTAATTTTTGGGCTAAAATATTTCAAATAATTTTAAATGTATTAAAATGTAACCTTTGAATAGATAATATTTTGAGGTTAAACACCATAAAAACTTTCTAGATGTATAGCATCACATCAGTAATACTTCTAAAGTGCATTGATATTAATCTAATATTTTAAAATGATAAAATATTTCACAAAGAAGAGAAGTTAATTTACTAACTTGAAAAACACACCAAATTTTAAATTTATACCGTTTAATGCTTTGGTATATAATTTGTCACATTTAAATCATTAAATTAACTATCAAAGACTAGTTTACTAAAATCTATTGAAATAAATTAATGAAATTCCAACGGAATCAATATTGATGGAGAATACGCTATTCAAATCAAAATACGATATGGGAGCTATGTAAATTGACAAATGGAACGCACATATTTATTGTCAAGGGATTAGTACCATTTTAATATAATGACGATAAGTGATCAAATCTCTCCCTCCCCCCCCCCCCCCCACAAAATAGTATGCTTTGCATTTTTCCTGTTTCAGTTCAGCAGTTTTTAGTTACGAAATTTTGTAATGTATGTTATTTATTTTTTGCATTTTATTTCAAAGAAAACAAAGGACAGCAGTTTTTTAAAAAAAGGATATTTATTTAAACTTAAAATTTATGTAGGGTGTTTCAAACATGAAGTTTATAAAATTGTAGAAGATGATAGAGAATGTTCGAAAAATGCATTTTTGTGTAGAAAATTAGTACGACGATCTACTCATACAATAAAAATTAAAACTTGCTTCATCTCATTCTCAGCCTAGAATTTTTTTAATAACATTAATAATGATGAAGATATAGCTGAACCCCGATTATCCGAAAATCGGCTTAACTGAACAACCTTAAGATTCCTTAAAGTCCATTATAAATGTGAAAATTTTTATTGTCAACACTATTTTTACCGAGGTCAAATGACACCTTTCAAGATATTTTGACTTATGATTACTATTTTTTTTTATAAATTTTAGATAAAAAAAATTCCGAATCACTTTTAATACATTGAAATTTGTTTTGATACTTATTAGCTTTAAAATAAGCAAAATAAGTAAAAATAAGAACTTTGAAAGGGGTTATTGGGCACTTGTAGATATAATATTAAGAAAGCATGTTCTTTATAAAACTGAGTCAACTGACTTATTTAGTAAATTGTGTAATTTGGAACACTTTTTTATATAGACACGTACGATACTTCATTATTTAAAAAAAAATATGCTGTGATTTTCTTTTTTTTTTCAACTTTGTATAAATTCAGTGCTGCTTTATCACACCTCTTTTTAAATAAAAACACATCTGATGCTATTGCATCTTCTTGTACCTCAATATATCAAAGTACCGCATCTAAGATCTTATAGTTACTTCACTGTGTGTAATTTTGTATCATATCTACCATAATCTGTAATACTTTATCACAACATTTTTATTCCAACACAGTTTTTCACTAAACAAATTTTCAACATAAGCTTCCCGGTTTTTCGAAAAATCCTATGGAACCCCGGTTAACCGAACCAATCCTATGGAGCCCTGGTTAACCGAAAATGCTTTGGTCCATTGGGTGCTTTTCGGATAACTGAGGTTTTACTGAATAGTGAAGATACATAGAGTCGAATTAAGCTTTTGCATGCAAAATGCGATAAAAACTATATAAAAAAGGTACATGAGTAAAGCGGTAGTATGGTTGCTTCATGTGCAATGTTAACTGAATTCGGAAAATTGGATTGATTAATTTAACGATATCTATGTTAATACGTTCGCTGCTGCTTACATGAAGATGTGATGATAGTCAATGCCGCACTGTAGAAGTGGGGTTTTCCCAGAAGCCGATTTACTTTTTATAAAAAAGAATCAGTGAAAGATTTTCCCGCTCCAGCACGTGACTGGCTGTTGGACATCACCCCACATCACGCACTGGTGCGTGAATGACCCCTAAACGTTGGCGCCATATCACGCGCTTTCGCGTGAGCGGCGGTGAATGTGTTAAGATGGTAGGCACTACACTTCGCGATATGTCATGTCGAAGATAATGGAAGATGAAATCATCTACATCAAATCAATGCTAAATTATACTGTATACCTTCTAAAATGTAGGTGACTATTACTTATGGTGCAACTATAAATGTACTGTTCTTTTCAAAAAACTTCATAATTTACCCCAATTTTGAACACGGCAAATAGTTTTTGATTATCTAAGATTTTAATGTTAGATAAACAGAAAATATATTGTTGTATATATCGTTTACTTTCAAGATTTTTAGAATTTTGATTGATAATCTGGGCTAAGATTGAAGTTTGATATCGTATTATTTTGAGTTTATGAATAGTCTAACACTAGAATGCCCGGAAGGAGTTGATTCCACTCCGACCATATGAATATATTTCAATTCAAGTTAGATAATTTTTTATCGAAATAAGTTAAATTTAAACCACGCTGATTTACATTAAATAATTTAAAATAAAGAATCTGGTGATAAATATTATTTTTCAAACTTTTGTCTAATTTTCAGACGTTCTAGTGTTAAAACATAACCCTGATTTCCTGTTTAAAAAAAACAACTTTATAATGAAACATTTTGTATATATCTTTTTCTTAACATAAGATAAATACAATAATAATTTTATTCGAAAACAAATTAGGCATAAATATATTAACAAATCAATGTGATACGCAAAATGACAACCGGATCGTTTTCTATCATTGAATAAGGTAAATCTCATTTGTTTCATTTATGTTTATTGACGATTAATTCTTCAAATACTTTAAAGTATTTTTGATGCTTCCATTTAAGAACCCATTGAATTAATTTGTAAAATACATATAACTGTAACAAGCAAGGTAAGAGAGGCGTTAAGTAAGAAAATCTATTCATTAAAAACCCAATCTCGTAAAATAAAAAACCCTATATATAGTATTTTAACGAATAAATTATTAATAGAAAAACAATATTTAAAAAGAAAGTGCACGAGAATACAGTTACTCCCCCACGTTTTCATGTCACCGTATTAAAAATTATTCTATGGCACATGCCCTTAAACTTAATTTTAACTATTATTTCTTTGCTGAAATGCATGTAGTCATATATAAGTTTATAGTAAATTATATGGAACACGCGTTCTTTATACTGTTCACTTGTGAAACCTTAATTAACATCTCCTAGAGGTTATAGCTTTGTTTTTATCATATTCAATTAAATGCAACGTAACTACATTATATAAGCTCGATAATTCAATGAGTTCAACTCATCAATTGCATTCGTTAACTGGGATATAACTGTAATTCATTTAACAGCAACTGTTACACATTTGTGTAACTCGTATTTCGATTTATATAATAGAGATCACATGCAATACAGATGCTTGAAAACATACATTTCTCTCAAATAGGCTTGCGGAAATAGGTTATTATACAACATTTCTGTGAAAAAAAAATTTAAAGTAAAATGAAATCTTTATTATTAAAAAAATTTTAAAGCAATAAGTGAAAAAAATTACATTTGCCAAAAAAAAAAAATTAAAAAAAAATCAGTTTTAAATGTCAGTTTGAGAATTAAAAAAAACAAATGAGTATAAAAGAATTGAAAATCTTGAAATGTGCCATGAAATATCAAATCCAAATATATTCAATAAATTATCAACATGATTTGACATGAAATAAAAAGTATATCCCTATTATTTCTTTAATAATCAGAGTGAAATCTGAGTTTATTCCCAAAGATTATTTTTATCACAAAAGATTAGATAATTATTTATTCTTTAGTTTCTTCTCAGACATTACATAATCTCGATTTTTTTGCTGTATAATCAAAGTCTGCAAAACTTTGTTTCAAAGTTACTTAATCTTGATCTTTAAACACTAGTAAAAGTTAATTCTTCTATTACTTTGAAATCTTTTCGATGCATCAATTAGCACAAGTCTATCTTATAGTCGATAAACTTAATTGTGTAACGGCTCAGAGACGGATTTTCTTCATTTTATATAAAATAATGTTTGAAGCATAAAATAAAAAGGATAACCAATATTAAAGTATTTTATAGAAATTTTACGGAATTTGTTGTAAGCATTTATTGTACGAACTGAATAAAAAATAAATATTTCTATCTATGGTAGTTAAATAAAGTTGTTATCTGTCTGTGTGTCTATTGTTGATGACTAGGAGAATGTACTGCGTGTAGAGGTATATAAATCTAGATTAAAGAAGAGACTAAGATAGCTCTAAACGAACTCCAAGCTCAGATTTTTCATTTTTCAGTAATAGTCAGATTACTAAATTTAGTAATAGCATATATGAAAAACCATAATAAACATACAAAATTGCGATCTCCCTTCGTTCCGCTTACTAAGCTTACGCATATCTTGTAATTTCTGGTTTTTCAATCTGACTAAAGTGAAGAGTCTTGTTTTTCAAACACAATCACACACACACAAAAAAAGATAAAAAAATAGAAACTTTTTTTAGTTTATCTTCCTCGTTCAAACTGTCTATTCCGTATAAAAAAAGTATTTATATTTAGTATTTCAGAAAACATGTTTGCTCGATTTCAAATCTTGTAAGTTTGCAAGTTTTTTTTCCTTTTTGCAAAGTGAGACTGTCTCTCGTGGCTCTATAAAACAAAACGAAAGTGTACCTATTTATCTGTAGGTATCTTTCTCTTACGAACAGTGTATTGTTTTAAAAAAATAATATTTATTATTTCAAAAAACTTTTTTCTGTAATTGGATTCCATGTGATTTCATTGGATTCCTTGTGATTCCATATGATTCCATTGGATTCCATGTGTTCAGATTTTCTTGTTGCAATTTAAAATTTCTGTTACCTCTTAATTATGAAACATCCACTTTCATTTTTTTTCAAGAAAATATATGCCTATTTTGAAAATTGAAACAACATAATAGTAATACGCGATTGAGCTGACATTTTCAGAAAATTCAAAGTATAGATTTTTATTCAAATGTTTCAAATTTCAGTGTAACGTCAATGCGTGTGTTGAGTAACGCCTTCTGGACTGTTGTTGAAACCGTTTTAGGGCTGTAGCGAGACATTGAAAATAGACAATGGTTACCTGCTAGCGGAAAGCTTTAGGTGAAATATAACAATGCCTCTTCGACGGAAGGGCGCAGCACTTCAACAACTGTCGGAGTTTGACTAAAAATGAATGATCGGCATTCGTGAAGTAGGATTTTCTTATTCTGCAACAGCACGTCGTATGCAATGTAACAGCAGTACAGTGCATGTTAGTTTGGAAGCAGTGGACCTACGAGAATGGTAGAACTAGGAAATATGGAAGTTTACAAAGAAAGGTGGCATCAACGCGCGATGATAGACACTTGATTCATATGGCACTAACTGACCATACAATTTCCTCTAGACAGAAAATTAATCAACTGCTACAGATTTGTAGCTATTTGATTCATCAATTTATTGAATCTTCTGCATTGTGGGCTGTGTGCAAGAATTTAAAAATCCTTTTCACTCAAAACCATCGACACTTGAGACTTCAATAGGATCTTGAACATAGACTGACGAATAGATTAACAACAAGTGGTTTTTAGGGCTTACCATGACAGGCGCTTTCGTTTTATGCTATGCTTATGAACGCTACACTCCAGAGTGCCTTATCGAGCTTCAAAGTGGACGGACATCCGGCCTTATGGTATGAGTGCAACTGAGTATCATGGACGATCGCAAGTGCTAAGAATTGTGGGTAATCTGCGTAGCAACAATTAAATCAGTGAAGTTTTGAAGCCAAAAGTCCTTCCTTTCATTCAAGGCATTCTCGTAGCTACCTTTCAACATGGTAATGCTCTACCTCATTTTGCAAGTAATTTTCAAGACTATTTCTTGTCAACAAAAAACATACAGCTTCTTCCGTGGCCTATGTGTTCACCAGATATGTTGCTTGTTGAATGTGTATGGAATAATTATGATCGGTGATTCATTCTTGATCCTCAGCATAACTAACTTCTTGTATTTTCGAAAACTGAGAGAGTTTTAAGTAATAAAACTTTGTACTCATAGTTTAAATTATGTAGCATTGACAAAATAAAAATAAGCATTTCAAGAATAAGTTTAATCATATTCTAAGTAAAATTAACTTATGGTTGTCTACCAAAACTGTTAGATAAACTCTGTGCATTATTTGTTTTATAAATTAAGAAAATTATGATGTATTACTTAGATTTCAAAATTTAATAATCAAATCTTTACTAATTTTAATTTTTTAGCTGTTTTAGAAATCTTTATTGATAAAATTAATTACAAGTTCTAGTCCGGTATTGTTCCCATTGTTAAAGCTGAGATAATCATTTATTCCTTTGTTATTGTTAATTATGATTCCTTTCACAGTCAATGACTTTCCTTGATATCTGCTTAGATCTTTAAATAATTTAATAGTACAATTTTCCTTTTCAAAAATTTGTTTATTTTTTAAAGCATCATTCAAATAGTGAACTTACACATTGCTCAACAAACAGTAAATAATAAAAAAAATAATTGCAAGTTTATTTAAACTTTAAAATAGTTTATGCATTTTACAATTCTCCGTTACTTTTTTAAATATTGATTTTTTGTCAATTGTTTTTTAGGTTTTCTTATGTGTATTGCACAATACACAAGACTGCACAGAGATTTTTTGGTACATCTAATATTACATTTAATATAATGTATATATATATATATATATATAATGTAAAACGATGAAAACTAACACATCTTTGTATACTTTTATTTTTTTTATGACAAAAAACTGAAGGCTAATTCCATGCACAGATTTATCGCATATACAAAAGAACATCCGCAAAAAATGTTCAAATCTCCATCAAATATACAAGAGAAAGCTTTATCACTTTTACAACAGGAAAATTGCGAAAAAGCCATTTAAAGATTTATTTTTTATGGGTAACTGTGCTAAGTGTATAAACAAACTTTACAATTTCTCACTATATAATTGCTCTCTGGGTAAAAATTACATGTCAAAATGTTAACAATTAAAAAAAATTTTCATTAAAAACGGGAATCCATTTTTTTTATTATGCTTGAGGTAAACTGCTCTCTTACGATAAAAAATATTTCTTAGAATAATCCTACACATAAACAATGCAGAACTTTTCTCAATAAATATTTTATTCTAACAAATTCTATAAAAAGAAAATGGCGGTATATTTCTATTTACAGAAAACTATTCATTTTAGTTAGAGTAACAGAGAGGGAAATACTTAGACTTATTGTATAAATCCACAAATATGCAAATGTGTAATGCAAAGAAAAAAAATTCTCAATTATCTGCATTGTTGATTTAAGATAATTAAGAAAATCAGTGTAATAAATTAAAGAGAAATACGTGATTAATGCTGGAACGTTTTTCCGTGAATTCTGCATTTCACTTCAATTCGAAATGTATTTTACTTTTCTTTAAATCTTTTCACAGACATTGCATAAAGGGGTAAAGAAAGGGGCATAAAGAAAGGGGCTTAAAGAAAGCATGCAAATCATGTGAAATTTACATCATGCGTTTGCGGAGATGAAATTTGCTAATTTTTAACATTATAGCACAGACGCAGATCAAGAGTAACCGTAGAGCCACCCTCGAATGATATATAAGGGAAGAACAGATTGGTGATACAGATTGAAATTTAAAGCATGTAGTCAAGAATTCGATTTTGTATCAACTTTTAAAGTGAGTTTACATACTTAAACAATCTGTCCTGAAATCTATTATTTTGCATTTCTTCATAAATAAACATGTTGTACTTATATGCCAATTTTCATTCAAATCTGTGACATTGCAGCCACAGCTAATTTGCTCATTTTGTATGGACTGACCCTAATGTAAATGCCTGTCTTTGCCTCCGGGATTGCACTTATACTCTAAAGCGAAATCTGAGTTCCCCAGGTGGTCATCCATTGTCATCCGTTGTAAATGCCCGTCCTAGGACGGTGGGTAAAATTCGTGGTTTTCACATAAAATTTAAAATAACTGATAAAAAGATGGGAAAAGATTTTGTGATGCAGGGGTATTGACGCGATATTTTATTGCGTCATTTTGCATAGAAAACCTCTAGCATATCTCGTGCAAATAGGAATTAAAACGACCTACAGAGGCGTTGATTGCAGCCTTTGGTACAGGAAAATTGTGTCTTTAATGTCCATTTAACTAATGCTAAAGTGCCATTGAAATAATTCTTCATTTTAAATGCGGTTGAAAGCTTTAGATATTGAAATTAGGATAAGTTTTTATTTGTTTTTCGGAAAAAATTATCACATGGAATCTGAAATTGTGCAAAAAGAATAAAGAATAAAGGGGATGAATATTTTTATTCTGAAACTGAAAGTTTAGAAATCTTTTTTGATAAGTTTATCTCATGTTGATCTTTACTGTGAATTGATTCTTTAAGCACTTTGATATCTTTTCCATACATCAGTTAACATAATTCCATCACACACTCAATAAACTTCGTTATGTAACAGAAGAAAGAAGACATTTTACAATTGACGTAATGTGTTTTGAATTAACACTGAATTAAAAAGAGAGATATAATTTCCATTAATAGTCATGAATAATAATTATCAACATTTATTTAATAAAAGTATTAAGACATTTAACATAAAAATGCTTTTAATCCACATATGGTTGATTAATTAAGAGAGTACTAATAATAATTTTGATCATTTATATAAAGGTTGCCAAATGGAACGAAGACTACAATTATATATGAATAAATTTTAATAACAATAATATAAGTACAATGTCTGTGGAACTGTTGAACTATATATAATTACCATGGACATTGTAACAATGATCCCAGTGCATTGGAAGGTACTGGATGGCTTCAGTGTACAAAAGGCTTTGTTTGGTGAAGGATTCAGTTTTCTTCGGTTCTTTGATGTTTATGCATCCGTCCAAATAATGCTGACACCACCTGAATATGGTGCACCGAGCGAGACATCGCTTTCATCCTCCAACAGCGGAAACTCTCCTGAAATTAGGATATCACCGCGAAGCCGTAAAGTGTGCATGTGTTACAGGAAATACCACAATGCCATCTGTTCGAAAATACATTGACAAATTGCGATTTGATATTTATACAATGAACTATAGCTATAGTCTCCTTTTCATTTGGGCATACCTTATATAATGAAAATATTAAAAAATTTAAAATAAAAATGCTTTTAGTCCGCAAATGGTTGATTTATTAATAGAATACAATAATGATTTTCCTCATTTATTTAATACAAATATTTAAAAAATAAACTTAAAAATGATTTTATTCCATAAATGGTTAATTTATCAACTAAATATGAATTTATAGGCACATGATTAATGCTAATAATACTTTTTCCTATTCTGACATGAGCCTATTCCATTGTTTCTTATAAATAAAATCTCAAATAATATCTGCATATCTCATATAATATCTTATATTATCATCATCATTATTATTAAATTTGCACTGTAAAACGTCTTGCATGAAAGTAACCAATCTATCGACCGTTTTTATAGAAAACGGTTATATAATCGTAATTTAATTGTATTCTGACCATCATATGAACAATAATATGGTCAGAATACAGTCCAATTATGGTATATAAACGTTTTCTATAAAAAGCGGTCGATAGACTGGTTACTTTGTTGCAAGAATTTTTACAGTGCATATACACTGCTGGCCACAAAAAATGCAATAACCTGAAGAAAGCATGCAAATCATGTGAAATTTACATCATGCATTTGCGGAGATGAAATTTGCTAATTTTTAACATTATAGCACAGACGCAGATCAAGAGTAACCGTAGAGCCACCCTCGAATGATATATAAGGGAAGAACAGATTGGTGATACGGATTGAAATTTAAAGCATGTAGTCAAGAATTCGATTTTGTATCAACTTTTAAAGTGAGTTTACGTACTTAAACAATCTGTCCTGAAATCTATTATTTTGCATTTCTTCATAAATAAACATGTTGTACTTATATGCCAATTTTCATTCAAATCTGTGACATTGCAGCCACAGCTAATTTGCTCATTTTGTATGGACTGACCCTAATGTAAATGCCTGTCTTTGCCTCCGGGATTGCACTTATACTCTAAAGCGAAATCTGAGTTCCCCAGGTGGTCATCCATTGTCATCCGTTGTAAATGCCCGTCCTAGGACGGTGGGTAAAATTCGTGGTTTTCACATAAAATTTAAAATAACTGATAAAAAGATGGGAAAAGATTTTTGTGATGCAGGGGTATTGACGCGATATTTTATTGCGTCATTTTGCATAGAAAACCTCTAGCATATCTCGTGCAAATAGGAATTAAAACGACCTACAGAGGCGTTGATTGCAGCCTTTGGTACAGGAAAATTGTGTCTTTAATGTCCATTTAACTAATGCTAAAGTGCCATTGAAATAATTCTTCATTTTAAATGCGGTTGAAAGCTTTAGATATTGAAATTAGGATAAGTTTTTATTTGTTTTTCGGAAAAAATTATCACATGGAATCTGAAATTGTGCAAAAAGAATAATCATTTGGAACAAAATAAAATTTATAGTATGCAATGTACTTGTAGGGGACTTTCCTGAAGGGAGAATACATCTTTCCTCCACTAGTTTTTTCCAAACTCCAAGGTGACCGACCACTTTCCGTCCGCGGCCCTTTACCTTTTCTTTTCTTATTCCGACTCTCCAGCGGAAGGCAGGTTGACAGGTCAGTAGCCACGATCCGAATATCCGACTATTCTGCAGAATGAAGGGAAAAATTGGACAAATTTAAAAAGTAAATTTGACATATTAAATCATCGAAAAGCGATAAGGGTTGGGCTCGGGTCTCTGAAGTTACCGAATGACCTCAGATACATCCAACTAATTATTAGTCTCGGTCGGCTGTTGGGGGCGGGCAGTTGGGTCAACCGACACGTTGAGTGGCCTCTTTCCGTTCGCACCCGTTTACCTTTTCTTCTTTTATTCATACTCTTTGGTGGAAACTAGGTTAATAGGTCCTTAGGCACGTCCCGAATATCGATTCTCTAGAGAATGAGGCAAAATGAGAAAATTTAAAAAAAATGGAATTCGAGCGCTTCCACCGCCAAATGTTTAAATACCAAGAGGCGTGACTGAGCAGATGATTTCGTGCCAGAATCGTTGTACTGCTTTTTATTGTAATTGGGGTCGGTACAGGGAAATTGTCTCTTTAATGTTCCTTTAAATAATGTTTAAAGGCCGAGAGGCGTGGCTGAACAGATGAGTTCGCGACTGAATCGTTAGACTGCTTTTTAATCTATTTAGATTCGGTACATGTATAAAACTATTGTCCGTAGATTAAGGTCGAAATGCATTGTTCGGAAAAATGTGGGATAACCAAACAGACTAGTACGTGTTACATGGTATACTACAATAGTGTGTAACATTGGATACCACCCCTTCAGCATAATTCATGTATTCTTTAAAGTATTTAACAAAACATCTAAAATCGCCAGTGACTAGTCATCATTTGCAGTATAGTGTATCTATATCGATGAATTATTTCTTTTCAATTTCGAAATAGAAAGAAAAAAACATATATAGATATTGAAAAAATAACTATTGATATCTAAATCAGTGTCTGTGCAAATATGGAAAATAACATCAAATTTTAAATAAATAAATAAAAAAAACCATTAAAATAACATAAATATCTGCATTGTTTTGCTAAAATAAGAAAATCAGGTAAAATCTCTTCATTAATCAAAATTAAATCCAGGTTCATTACCATAATATTTTTATCTTTTAAAATTAAGTTATTTTATGTACTTTGGTTGTTTTTCAAGCCATTGCATAATACTGATGTGTTCTTTAATTAGAAAATCAAAGTCTACAAAACGTTTTTGTTAAATTATGTCACGTTGCTCTTAAATCTTTATTGAAAGACAATTCTTCAAATAATTTGAAATCTTTTCGATGCGTCCATTAACGCAGTCTATCAGACTTCATTTAGTTATAGAAAAAAGACAGATTTTTGGTACTTTACATAATGTATTGATTTAAAGCTGAATTAAAGAAGATAACGCAATGTTCCCTATTAGTTGTGAATAACCCCCTGAAGCATATTGTTAATAAATAATTTAACAAGTATATAATGAAATTACTGCTGTCTTAAAATGAATTGACAGTTTTTCAAATTCAATAATTTGGAAATGGTAACAACTATTAAAGAAGTTCTTGTATGATGCGAGGACTATTTTTTTCTGTGATTCCTGGTTTTACTTTTAATTGGCATCGATGCATGTTGCTGTAAGCAATAGACGTTAAATCGAGATGGAAGCAGAAAGAGGTCATATAGCCTTTGTCCTAATTAGAGAAGTCAAACGTATGGAATACGGCGTATTTGTCTGTACAATCTTGTTTTTATGGCCTCATTTTTAACACATTCTACGTGATTTTAATATTGTTGGTGTAGAAGATAACAATCAAGAAGCGCATCGTTCCTATTGAAAAAAAGGACTTTTTCGATGTTCAAATGTAAACCAATAACGTTCACAATAGGGGCTTACGGTTCAAACGGAGTTCAAAATGGTTTTGTCTGGATTCCTCATTGTGATGTGCTAAAATCAACATCTGAATTTATAGATATTTCGATATTTTTCTATGAAATGAATCAAAAATTTTATTTTATTTATTCTCAAAAAAAGATATACGTGTGCATTATTTAACAATAGACTTTTAAATATATATTTTAGAAATTGTAACGGATTTGTTACAAATTGAGATCTTTTGATTATTTTTTGTTTAAAATGTCAAAGAATTAAGATTTCTGCGTACAAACGCACTAAAAGAAATACAATATGATTGAATATTGTTTTAAATCTGAGTTAAATTGCAATAGAGCTTTTAAAATGCCATCCTCATGATATTGTGTTTTATTCAAATAGATTACCCCAAATTCTGTATTTTACAAAATTTCTACACATATATTAATACGAAAATACGTATATAAATACGAAATTCTCTGAGTTTATTCAATATGCATGAACTACGTACTAATGTTTTTCGTTCACTATTTTTCCAAATGTATTTTTTCAATGTTTTTTACATGTGTTTATTTTAAATAAATGGTATTCTGATTCCCCTGAATATTGTTAGGATAAAAAATGTCTGTGTACCGATATTACTGTTCAACGTAAGGATGAAATGTTGCATGCTTTAAATGTGAAATCCCATGCATTGTACAAATTTAACACTCTCCAAAAAAGTCAAAAAGTGTTTATGAATTCCGTTTGTCAGTTTGTCTAAGCTCTTACTCTCGTAAATATACTCGAACCTCCATGCAGTTGATATACGTTATTTATGTTTACCATGGCATGTTTGATATTGAGTATGAAGTGTTTAGCATTAATAGTTCATTTACAGAATCAGTGAAAAGAATTCCGCCACATTATAACCAATGGAAAAATAGCTTTTAGAGTATTTTAATAACATTGCGCTAATTCAAATGTAGTTAAAATTGATATAAACAATTAAATTTTACTTCAAGGTGATTATTATCTAATAGGGCATTCATTGCATTTGTCGTTAATTAACAGACACACACACACAAAAAAATCGGTTAGAGTACTGTCCTTGAGCATTAATTACTAAAGGCGCGTTTTCCGTTTCAGTATGCATTTTTAAATTGAACATTTTTTTTTTACTGTTACTCGTTGCGTATATAGGATTGTTTAAAAGAATTCACGAACCAATAGCGGAAATTAATAGCGGAAATTGATTGAGAGGAATTGAGGTATTTATTTCCAAACAGACCTCATTTTTCGCATGCTTTTAAGTTATAAATAAAAATTTATGTATCGTATGTTCACTAAAGAATATAAAGTTCGAATATTTTACGATTGTAATTTGGAACTTCTGAAATTAGGAGTTAAATATGTTATGCGTTTCCAAATGATTTAGTTTGGCATCATACTTCATCTTATTAAACGTGAAGTTATCTTACAATATTCTGAATATATTAGATATTGCTTCATAATCTACATTTGACGCCTGATTTTTCTTCTTGTTCACTATTTCGTTTGATGTTACTAAAAACCCGCAGAACAAAAAAGGATCTAAATTAGAACACTTTACATTTGTAGATCAATGATATTTTTAAAAACTATAGCGGGACACCCAGATGCTGCTATTTATTGTTTATAATTACTACACTGTAAAAGAAATCTGTGACGGTACTAAACATTTTCTAGGAAACTGGAATTCCAAGAACTTTTCATGTAACGATAACAGGAAAAATTCATGTAATCGATTCTGAAACTTGAATTTTTGCTGTTACCGTTACAGGAAAAGTTCTTGAAAAGTTTTCAAAAGTTCTTGAAAACCTTTTCTAGTTTCCTAGAAAAGGTTTAGTACCTTTGCAGATTTTTTTTTACAGTGTAGTGGGCTCTGTCTTCAGCAACTTATGTTCAGACGTCGCATGCTCTAAAATCCAGTTTACTCTGTTTTAAAACCATTAGAAAAAGAACCAATTATTTTAAGAAAATTAAACTTTATTTAAACAGCAAGTGGTGATTTTCTGTAGTTTAATATCTATTAATTTCTTTTTGACTATTGTATAGTAAGGCTTAATCTACAGCTGTCGAAACGGACAGTTGCATATTACGGGATTGATTAAATAAGACCAAATACATATGTGTAAATAGGCTGGAATATCATCTCTATGTAAACAATTTTGCTGCCTCCTAAAATTTAAAAAGAAATAAATGAAATATAATTTTAATAAGACGTAATTCCCACCAAAGATATCTTTTCTTTTTATTTGTATAAGAAGACACATTTTTAAAGTGAAAGACAAGTATATTTTAAAATTCAATCTGTTTGGTAATATTACATTTGAACATTATAAATCTGGCGTAATATTTCTCATTTACAGCTTTTAAAGCGCAATAATATAAGTTATTGTTTTTAATTTTAATTTATTTTAATAGTAATTTTTAAATAGATTTAATAATTTTTTTTAATTGAAAGGAGGTTTTATCATCATCATCATCATCATTATTAGTATTAATGTGAAAAATGTGAAAAATGTTACCTTTTTTGGATAAGAAGAAAAACTCTTTTGATATAATGAAATTTTGTAACGCGAATCTATTTCACCCCTTTTCTATGCTTTTTAGATTGCGTTAAGGGCATTGATTGTAAGACAGAATATCTTTTTACTGCCCGCATGTAACACTTAACCTGTTAGAAATGAAGTAGCACCGACGCCGTTAAATATAATATATCTGGTGTTTAAATATCCTAGGTGTTTAAATTAGTAAAATTTTTGTTGTGAAATGTTTTCATGAAGCTACGTGTAATATTATGTTATTTTTGTTTGTATGTTGTCTACAATGAATGTGATTTGTAGTTACGAACGAGTAAATCATTACTTTGTTTAAATATATGTATTCAATTTTGAATTCAAAATTTAGGAAAAAAATATAATTAAATTAAAATAACAATTGCCCTTTGCAGACCACATGCTTGTAAACTTTCCCTTACAAATGGTAGTTAAATTGCTGTGTATAATTTTATTTATTTATTTATTTATTTATTTATTTTACGAAATGAAATTATTTTATAAGACATAAACATTAATAAAATTAAAATATTTAAAAACGGTCTGATTAAGCGTGTTTGTTAAAAATTTTTGTATAATACTACCAATTTACATATGTTTTATGTGGTAGTTTTTTATTATTAACGATAAAAAATTCTGTTCACACAAAAAATATATTTACGGTGCTGGTAACATTCGTTACTATTTTTAGTATATATATATATAGTATTAGCATATATAAAAAATATACCGGTATAATCAAACATTCTACATGTAAACGACATTTAAACTTCATTCAATCCGTCAGTTCCACTGATTATAAACATAAAAAAAAGGAAAACAATAACATTACGCATACAAACTTGAATTATACAATGAGCAATAAATTTAATTAAAAATACCCGAAAAGTTAAAATAAACTATCTTTAAAGAATATTAACTTTTACTTTGTTGCATATGAACTATAGAAAAATATAATGAAACGAAGAAATAATAGATTTCATATTCTTGTGGATTTATAAGGTTTCAGTAAATTAATTAAAAAAAAAAAGTTAAAATTAGGACACAGCAATGTTGCCAGCAGTTTTTGCCGTAAAAATTGCAATAAAAGTAGATATAATAAAAAAAAAATTACATCTAATTTTGTTGTAACTTTTACGGCAAAAGCTCTTGGCAATATTGCTGCCAGCATTTTTTTTATAATGCTGGAGCAAGGCTAAAATTTCGCTGTCTTATATTACGATTTGTTCACTAGTAAAGTTGTAAATAATTTTAATAATTTGGTTAAAACCGTTGTCATACTGTTAAAAATAGTTTTAAAATCCACTATGCACTATTTTTTATAAGAAACTTATTACATTAATGAGTGTCATTTTAAATGTTACTTTTACTTCTCAAGCAGATTTTTATAGTAAAAATATCTCATTTATATACATTAAAACGTTAATGTGTTAGCATCAATGTAAAAATCTCATAATTAGTTCTAAAAATGCAACTATAATTCAAAAGCGTCCCTTACAACCGCATTCATTTTAATTCATATCTGTCATTAAAAAGATAATTTATTTTTATGGTATTTTACGTAATTAATCTATGATCTCATTATTCCAAAATATTCTATTATTTTTAATCATATTTTAAACCTATTATATGGCTAATAAATCATAGATAAATCTTCTAATTTTTTAAAAAAGTAAAAAATCGTAATTTCAAAAAATGCAAGATGTATGATAATGAAAGTTAAATCGTAATATTAGTCTATTAATTTCAATTAGTGTCAAAGAATAATTGCCTGTAATGAATGATTATCTTCATTACTATCATAACGGTGAATAAGTATTATTTGAAATTTTATTGAGTTATAAAATTAATTAACAAACAAGCATGTACGTAAAAATATGTATTTGAAAATTTATTTATACAATATGGATGAAGAATTTATAGATTACTTATTATCTAATTTCACGCAAATTTGTATTACACAAGGGGATCATTTCGAAATTATATTTGCCCCGATTTTTTGATCTGGAAACAGAAACTTAAACACATATTTTCGATAAAAATTTCAATATACATACATAGTTATTTTGTATGTTTCATATTTATTAACAAGAATTAAAAGTCATGCGTAAAGCAAAAAATTATGAAACACTTTCCTTCAAAATGCTGTAAAAGTGCTATTACACAAAGGTTCAAAACGTTTCAAATTTTGGCTTCATGATATCACTCGGAAAGGCAGCGATTCCCTTGGTCTTTGATGCCTGAAATGAAGCTTGTCGCTAGTAACAGTCAATCAAATACTTGTAAGTCTAACGATGGAAAAACCTATTATCGAACAGCCAGCGAAATGCTTAGATTTTTGATTAAATTTAGATTTCACAGACGATTTTTGTTGCTTGAAATTTTTACGTGTAATAGCATTTTAACAAAACTTCACATCTACTATGGTGATAGAAACATGATTTCTAAATGCGCAATTTGAAAACGCATAACGCATTTCAAAACACGAATTCTGCTATTCAACAATGGAAAGAGGTAGATATGGATTTGTTGTGAAAACCTTCGTCCTAAAGATACTTTAAATGCTTTTAAAAAATATGTAAACTCCATGTAACAACAAGAAGAGTCCTGTAGCTAGATACTGTTGAATAAATTTCTATTCGGATTTTTATCTCTGCTTGATTTCGTCGTTTTTTCAATCGCTTAGGATTGTAGATAGTAGGTAGTAGATCATATTTTCCAGTAAATCATGCTGTTCTAAGGTCATAGTGTATCAATTGTAGATCAGAGTGTCCTGGAAATGATTTAATGCGTTTAAATCGAGAGGTACACTGTTAAAAATAAAGGTGATAAACCGGTTGCATTTGGCGCCCAGGGGTGAAAAAGTGTCACTATTTGACACCCTCCGGCTTGAAAATGTGTTTGGGGTGCCATTGTGTGTTTCACGCTAATTAGGGTGCCACGCAATGCATACCGTTGAACAATTTTCACCCCTTAGTCATTTGCGCATGATCTGTTACATGTATCCTTGCCCTTCAACTTGCTATCACTGGTAGATCAACACAGAAATTTTTTCTTATGATGATTATCACCACTATACGCTATCCCAATTTCGTTTATAACTTCTCTCGGCTAATTTTTGGCGAGCTTTATTATACAAAGAAACCTTTGAATTTCAGGACATTTGAACATTTCAGGGAGGCTTTGAAGGTGAGCTTGATGGCCGAGTGGTTATAGCGCTGAACTTATAATCAGACGTTGTGGGTTCGAATCCAACGAGGTCCAAAAACCGGTTTATATATTTTTTAATTTTTTATTATTGGGCACTCTGGATTAAGGGTGCCATCTTTTCACCCCAATTAAAGGTGCCATTTTGGCTCCTTTAGGGGTGTCACCAGTGAGACAAGCCTTTCACCCTTAAAAGGTACAATGTGTCACCATTAGTTTTAACAGTGTAGTAGCACTAACAATTACTCCATCGAGTTCACGGTTGAAATACGAGATTTAGTAAAAACTCGGATGGAATATAAAAATGCAATCGGTCTGCCAAATTACATCTTCGTGGAAAACATCTGAAAACCCAATTTTAGCAGTTAAATCGTAATTTTGCAATTGTTTTTTTTCAGCGCACAAAGGTATGAAAACATGAAGAACTGGAAGTGGGAAAACACAATGTTCATTCTACGAGTCAACCACAAAATCAGATTTTCAGGTGATTTCCAACAAGATATGACTTGGAAGACCAATTACTTTTAAATATGCGAATCAAGTTTTAATTAATGTTTTTTCTAAGAATTTATCGAGGTCTCATCTGTTTCACGGTCAGACTTTTTTTAAACTTAAAAATTTGCGTTATTCCATTATCCACGTTTTGATACGAGCACCACGGCGGTTTCACTTTCTCAGAAAATCACTTTTTTTAAATGTAAAAGAAATTTCTTCAGGAAATTTAGGACACAATGCATCCTTTGTCATTGAAAAAACAGAGAAAAAGTTATCTTTTAAAAAAGTTATTTCACATTTTTAATAAAATTGCCATGTTTAATTTCTCACCATGGAAACCGGAAGTTTGTACACTATCCAATTTCACTTACTTTTGTGCATATTTTATATTAGTTAAAGATCAGAATCCCTTCTGTCACAACTGAAATTATTTCGGTTATCGTACTTATTTTCGCCTACTTTCGGTAAATATTTAAAAAGATAGTAACGGAATGTCAAATTAGACTTAGTTCATAATTTTAAATTGCATAATTTTTTAAAGTATGCTTTTTGAAAGATTAAAATTTGATATAAGCTATATTACTAGCAAAAGCCATGCTTTGTTTGAATTCGCGAAGCATTATTTTACAAAACAGATATTTGAAAATAACAATATTTTTTAATATAATTTTTGCATCTTTATTAAACAAAAACGTTATTTTATGTTTTGGCGCATTTTAATTTTTTATTTATGATGTAAAACTGTCATAATAAAATATTTTCGAAGAAAACTTTTGCAAAATATTTTTAAATTTTCACCTAAAAGCTCTTATATGTTTTTACTATTTCCTGTATCCACTGGTGTTTTTTAAAGTTGTTTGAAATATGCATGTTTCCAATCTTTGTAATTAACATCAAATAATTTTTATAGCTATTTTATAATAATATATTTGAAGAGAGCTTGAAGAAAGTTACTTCTTCAAAATCCTATTTTCTGAAAAAACATTTGAAATCTGCTCTCTTTGATACTATGAATTTTTAACTGTAAAACTTTTTATTCTAATTTCTTCGTTTTTACACATGTTAGCGTACGAAAATTTTTGATATTGTAGAATTTTTCGTAAGGAAAATGTCTATTGAATGCTTAATTTTGAAGGATTTTCACTCTCGACAACGTTACTTACGTTTTTAAGCCAACTGGTGTCTATATATACTCAATATCTACAACTGCTTCATCTAATGTTAAACCTTGGGATTTTGAATTGTAACAGCAAAAGCTAACTGCAGAAGAAATTATTTCCTTGAGCAATTTATGCTTCCAATTTTCCAGAATTTAATTATTGGGGGAATTGGTACGCACCAATTCTTATAAATTAAATTACTGTAGTATTCAAATTTATCCATGATTAGTCGCGATATCTGATCTGGTGGCTTGTGATTTTCTATAATACGTGCAACAAAGTCTAAAATCCCGTTTACTAAATCTTTTTCGGTCCACAAATAAGAACGTAACATTATTTTAGGTCCAAATAGTAAAATTAGAAATGGTTAAAGTCCATTTGTCGTTTCTGAAACGGCCAACTTTGCTTTAGTATACTTATAAAGAGATTGAATCGAGGACACAACTTCACGCAGTTATTTTAATTTTTCATTTATATAACAAATTTAACATTTAATTTTATTTGTTTACAATTCTTTTGTTGCCACTTTACAAAAAAAATCCATAATACAATTTTTTTAAATGTATAAGTGTCATCTATGCAAACGATTTTGCGGAATAATGAAAACCTGTTTTATTTCTTAAATTAATCATGATTCTTTCTATAAATACTTACTCCATGATTTATATTTTTTTCTGAAAATATACGCGTTTCATTTTTTATTTATTTGCTAAAATGCGTTCGTATTGTAAATGCATGTAAAATTAATTAATTAAAATAATATTTTTTTTAACGTTTTACTGTAAAAAAATTATATTGTGCAAATTTACAGATCATAATTTATTTTTGTGTTTAATTTGAAGTCAAAATATTGAATAGTTTTTTTTTTTTTGTAAAGCGTACGACAAAATGTAATTTGAGTGGCCTAGTAGAGGATTCGCTTCGCTCATCCTAATAAATTTTAATCATAGTTAACAAAGTTACAGAAAAATGATTTTTTACATATAGAGTAATATACAAGAAAGAAAAATCAGTCGTCAAGTACAGAGTATGAAACCCATACCAATAAACCGAAAATACCATGAGATAATTTCACCATTAAATAAAATGAAAAGTGATGTCTAACTAAGTAATTTAGAAAACGCTTACAGGATTAAAAATCCCACTATCAGCAAATAATATGTATAGTCGGATCAAATTTATTATAAATTGTTAAAATTTGTACATATATTACATGGTACGGTAAAAGTTAGTTCCGTTAGGAGTTGCATAATAAAGTTGAAAATTCTATTTCAATAAATGGCTTCAACTAAAGGAAACGTACTCCAATATACTGTTAAACTTAGTATTAGATTTATGTTACGAAAGTTATATACATTAATAAGTATGCCAAAAATTCGTTACAGTAAAAAAATATACATTTCAATGTAGGATCCAACAATAATAATTCTTAGACAGTACTAGGATACAGTTATTTACTTAGGGGATGAACCTTAGTCGTATATAAAGTATTCGAAATGTTTTCAAATTTATTTAAAGTTAAATTTATGTGTAGACAATAGGTTGTAAAATCCACTATCTTTAAACCCGATAAATAAAGTAAATCTCTATTAGCTAATGTTGGTCTGAGAAGAGATTACTTTTTCAGCTTAAATAAGATATCTGATATGTCCTTGGAAACACCATAGTATTGTAACAGAAATATTTTATCTTTACTAAGATTGTAAACATTCAATTTTGCATTTCTAAATTTGATGAATCAAGATTAAAAAAATATTTTCTGCATACACTCAATTACAGGATAGCCACTTAATGGGTTATTGATAAAATTTTCTTAAATTAGATTGTTAAAAACAAACTCAGAATGATTAAATTTATATATTCAATTATAAAAAAAATAATGTAAAATACTCAATAATGTAATAAGTTGAAACATAATTTTGCACATTTTTTATCAATACAAACCACTATATTTTGTAAAAACAAACCTCTACTACCATTATTTATTTGTATAGTTGTAACCATCTGTGCAAATTATTTAAATAGTATTATATTACAATATTCCAAAAAAGAAATTTTCACATAATGTAAAC
Organism: Maratus speculifer; assembly: GCA_964019185.1. Taxonomy (NCBI): domain Eukaryota; kingdom Metazoa; phylum Arthropoda; class Arachnida; order Araneae; family Salticidae; genus Maratus; species Maratus speculifer. The sequence goes on along the minus strand of OZ025297.1, from coordinate 295,011,125 downwards.
AACTTATTATCGGTAAGTTGCTTAAAGAATTCATCTAAAATGTACTTTCTTCTAAAGTCTTTTTAAGCTTTAAATTTTGTCAAAAATTTTATTCAAAATGATCTTTCAGTGAAAAGTTATCAGATTTTCAAGTAAAATACACAAAAATAATGCGTGTTTTGGAAATATTTTTCTTAAAATCAGAAAAAAATATACTAAAAAGAAATTTCACTGGAGTGCTCTTCATAATCTGAATAATAATTTTTATATAAACATCTGGTCTTTAAAAAAAAAGTGTTTACATTAATGGCAAGCATAAAAGTTTTATGATGCTGACTTTATCTCTTTAGCTTAATTAATTCCACTATAATGATATTTTATTTGTTAATTTGTTTTTGCATGGAAAAAAAAGAAATACGCTGTAAATATTTAAAGTAATTTTTTTCTCATATGTTTTTATATATTTATATAAATTATATTTTTATATAAAGAGATGTTATAAATCCATATATTTTACACATATAAATGGTTTATTATCTTCATTTGCTCATTAATGTTTTCTTATAATATTGTCTATAGGGAGAGAACTTTGTGATAAGCAAGTTAAAACATAGAAAGCTATACACAACGTATTAGTTATTACTGAATTTTTAATTTTTATTTAAAAATTCGTGCATTTACTTTTTTTTGTATTTAATTTACAGACCCTACAAATAAATTTGCGAAAATTTTTTTTGTGCACTTTCATGTGCCGCGTTTGAAACAATAAATTTGAAACCTTCAAAAACTATTTGAAATGATAACTACATAAAAGTAACATAGCTCTATTTCATTTAAATTTTACTCTAGATTATTTTTCTTTTTTGTAATGTATGCATTGTATATCGAAATAAATTGCCTTACTATTTTTATTTGTTCATCTATTAAAAAAAATAATACATGCAACTTGTACTAAAACAGTTAAAATGTTACGTTCATGCATAACATACTAGTTATTCCCAATTTTTTAATTTTCATTTTAAAACTCGCGTATATAGATTTTTGCTGTAGCTAATTTATTGAATGTACGAAGGCACTTACGGTTTTTTTCTTTTCCGCATGCTTATGTGCAGATTTTCAAACAAAACATTTGAAACCTTAAAAACTATCTGAAATGATAAATATACTTCTATTTATATATTGTTCTAGATGTAATGTGCCAAATTTTATCATAACTCATTGAATGGAGCATTGTAATATAAATGTTAAAGAGTTAGATAATTTCAATTTGAATTTTTATTATTAATTTTTTATGCATACAATTTAGAAGTAAGTTAGATTGCATTTCCCATACAAATTAATTTTCTCCATTATGCTTAAAAAGCACAGTGAATACAGTTGAAACTAATTATTTTTATAATGTGGTTATTTTCTAAATAGGTGTAGCTTTTATCTAATTAAAAAATGTTATACGAAAAATTTGCAACTGCAAAACATATTTCTGTTACAAATAGGTTGTGCACATACAATACAAATAGGATAATTATTGTAAAATAATGAAAAATACAGTATAAGAGCGCAACGTGTAGAGAAATGTACACAAAAAATTAAAGAACAGTAAACTATATCAAGGAATTACTGAACCTGAAGTTAGATGAAAATTCATACATTAGCTCTTGAGATAGAGCGATTGTAATAATCATAAATAATACAACATAGCAACACTATCTTTGAAGCAATTGTAAGATACAATTGTGCGCAAAATGCAATCAGCGCCAATTTATAATCAGCACTAAAAGAATCTAAAGTTTTATGTAAATCCGTGAATGAATTCTTGAGATAAGGCTATTGTTGAAATTGCAAATACTGCAACATAATCGCAGTAACTTTCGAACGCTATGCATAAAAAACTATCCAACTCCAGTTTATATCAAGGTGCAACTGAATCTAAAGTTTTGTGAAATTGCGCGCATTAGTCTTTGAGATAGAGCGCCCACAAAAATTTTTGAACATACGGACTCACACAGTGACAGAATGACAGACAGATTCATAGACAGGCATTTTTTAAAAGCCATCCGTTCAGAACCTTCTAAAACGTATAAATCCATCAAGAACCGGAAGTCGATTTTTTTCCCGAATCCAATACTTTCTTCCTGTAAAGATAGAAGAAAGTAAAAGTATCTAAAAATCAAATTATTTTTATTTATGTTGTTCTGGATATCTTACATGTTAACGCTTCTTCAGATGAAACCAATTTTATATTCAAAATTCAGGATATAAAGTGCTAAATGAATGATCCGAATGACATTAAAATTGATGCACTTGTTACTTGAGAAGGAAAAGAAATGGGTCTATAAAAAAATAATTGCAATTACCTCCAACAGATAGCACTACACTATCTATCTTTGCAAACGCCGTTGTATTCATCAGTAAAATCAAGAGGGGTTTATTTCTGTCCCTAATGTTGTATAAGATGCCTCTATTTTTAAAACTATTTACTCTAAACAGCTGAAAAAATCAGAAGCTGCTTTACGTGAACTTACGTGTGTGAAAAAAAAAATGCCTAATGGAAAATGTCCTTGTGTAGTGAGAAGAATGATAAAAAAATTCGGGAGACTGGATCATTTGTTGCAAAATGTGTAAGAATGGATGAAACGAATATCTCTCCACATACAAGACGAAATTGTAACGCAATTGTGGAGTCAGTCTAGGTGGCCTGACCAGTGCACAAGAAATTTTCCCAATTATTCCATATGCTATTGTTCAAAAAATCCTGAGAAAGATAATGCAATTTTATCCGTATAAAATTATTTGTCATCAGCAATTGTTATCAGGTGAGCGCAGTAAAACTGGATTTTTCTTTTTAGATTTTGACAAGAATGGAGGTGGATTATGCTTTCCCATGGACATTTTTATGGGAAGATAAAGCCCATTTTCATATGAATTGGACAGTCAATACACAGAATTGCAGAATATAGGCTTCGGAACAGCCAAATCTTATTCACAAAATACTCCTTCAGTATTCAAAAAATCAGTAGGTGTGTACCTTTATTGCAAGCTTCATTCTCGGTCTTTTATTGTTTTAGGAATTACGGTCAACAGACTCTGCAACTTTTTCGGTTTCTGCACAAAGATATCTACGCTTAATGCAATCTTAAGTAATTATTCAAATGCAACAAATGCAACGCCTTAATGAAATACATTTTGTGTAACACGGAACTCGCGCCCCATATTGGGTAAGCAGTGCAACAGGTCTTACTATCACATTTCACAGATCATAGATTAATAAGTCGTGGATAGAATAATCGGCGTGGCTTTGGCGATCCCCTGATCTGACACCATGTAACTTTTCGCTTTGGCGATATTTAAAATTTATTGCGTACCATGGAGTTGTCGTTGTGACTTAAAACATCGCATAGCACAATATTTGAAAAATATCAATATCATCTGAAAAATATCACTTGATGTAATATATTACGCGATTGAGCACGACATGCACCACTTGGATTATGTTCTCAGCAAAATGACCATGTCTTACCCGAACGTGACTGGCACCGCCACTCGAAATCGTAATCATATTTATTGTGGTACTCCCCAATAAATTAGGTACATAATCCGACTTTACGCCTCAATTTTTTGTTCTTGTATAACGCATTAAATTTCATACTCAAAAAGGCCATCTATTAACAATTTTTGCAACTTTTTATGTTCATTTCTTTCTTTCTTTTCGAATAATAAGTCCATCGATTTTTGATTTCATTCGGGTTATTCTTGCAAAGTACACATAATTCCAAATAGAGAAACATATATTATAATCACCCTGTACTTAAGATAATCTGAAAAACCTTCATGTACATTGTTTATAAAATTTATTTTCAGATACTGATTACTTAATAATATTTTTTAAGTTCTTGTGAAAAGGGACACTTTTTTGGTCACAATTAAAATTAACATGGTCGAAAACTGGAAAAAACTCTCCGACAATAATGTCTACCAGTGATGCCTTTTTCTCACGGTAATCCCTAAATAAGTAAACTGTACATTAGAATAAAATTCAAAATGCATTTTCTGATGTTTCTGATATGTTAAATATTAAAAAACGTATATATATAGAAAATATTCCTGTGTCATATTGTTTTACTTTTATCATTTAAATTCAACTTTTATATCAAGTTTAATTTTGGTACATGTCCAAAACACATTTTAGTCCTTCTTTGACAAGTTTGTTATTGATTCGATAAAATAAAAGAATCTTATCTTTGTTTGAATTAGCTTATCAATTTAAATTAATTTTACAAAACAAATTTTATAATTTTCACACTGTTCTCAAGCACTTTGTTTCATATGTTTATTAGCAGTGTTATAAAGACTATCCAATTATAAACAGTATTTGTATAGTTCCTTTATAAGCTTTTTAATTTTGATTAAATTACATTACGATTTCCTTTTTTAAACAATCCCAAAATTTAATTTAGCTTACATTTAGCAGGTTCCTTAAAATTTTTAATTAAAAAATACTGTTTTATTCTTTTTATTGTTTTGTTATTTTAATTTAATTTCCAAAAGAAACCTCTTAATTTTTTTACAATATCAACACACAATTAAGCTAATAATCAATCAGTCACTTATTCTATAGAATAAAAATAATTGTTGTATCATTATTTTAATAGTTTCATAATTTTAATTCAACTTTGAAAAGAAGTTTCTTAATTTTCAACCGTTTCAAATCACATTGATATTTAACCGGGCTATGCGGTCCTGAAAAGGCAATCTTTTCACTCTCTACTAATTTTGCTGTAAATAATAGTATAAAAAGGTTTCGTTTTCCAATCGGTATTATCTAATATTTAATGCTATTAAAAAATAGATTATGTGGCTATTTTCTTATTAAATGATTTAATTATATATATTTTTTTCAAACAAAAGCGAATGATTCAAATTTTTAAACTTTAATTTGTTTCCTTTGAGGGAAAGTAGCTCCAAAAATCATACAGTTCATGTTTCTTTCTTTTTTTTTTTTTAATTTTTCAACATGGATAAAAAGTGTTTATGTATCTGGATTTCCAATTATCTGGCGACTATTTATCTGCCCTTCTGTCTGTAAATTTGTAACTGAAGATTTATGTGTTTTTCTGGGTACACAAAATGAATGGCGTAGAAATTAATGATACTTTTACTCACAAAAAGAATCCTTTAAATTTACGGCAAAAACTCCAGTTAAATTAGATGTAATAAATAAATTTACATCTAGAAACCGAAGGTGTTATCTTACTTAATATTAATGCTTGGCGTTATCATCCCAGAACACCTTATTAATACTTAAAAAATATTTCACGATATATCATGTATATTTTTAGAACTCCGGTGAAGAAAATCAAAATCTTGTGTGTACTCATAAAAAATTAATTTTCTAATATGAATTGACAAAAGAGAGGAAATTTATTTTTGCCATAGTTTATAATATATTCTCAGTATGAAATTCAAAATTCAAAACGCAACAATAAACTAAAAAAATTTCTTAGTCATTAAAATATTTTTTTACCTTAAATGTTTTCATGAATACAATTATCCAACCAACATTATGAATAATTAATTTATATTGTGAATTCTATGCTTATTTCTAACAACTCATTTTGAAAACTTCGATTTTCTTAAAATATTAAAAACACTTTTTGTTATGTTGTTATTCTTTATAATGTTTAAATTAATTTTCCGCTTAGTTCTGCAAAAATATCTCGCACACAAAAATATATTTAATAACATTTTATAATTGTTTTTTTTAATGAGTCAATTAAAATTAATCTTACAAGGGCACCACCAAACATGGTGCTCACAGATTTTAATGTTTTCTAAGTATGTTGTAGGGGTTATACCACTAATTATTCAGCTGAAAGGATTCTTTCAAATGGGCCTTGGTTTTTGAGAAATTGGGGGGCCAAAGTTTAGCGTTTATTTCAAATACCTGTTAGTATTACCTTTGGTCAGCAGCTCCGTGGCTCCGAGGTAAAGTGCTGGACTCCAGACTCGGAGGTGGCGGGTTCAACTCCAAGATGGACCACCTTTTTTTTTATTTTTAAATCTTTACATACTTTTTACATGTTACATATTTTAAGCTGAATTTGGAATTCTACAGCTTTGAACTTATTAACATTTTCTTATGTAGATTGTTTATTTTTTTTACTTTTATTTTTCTTACTTAAAAAAATATGGTTCAAATGATAAACTAATTGCACTTCAAAATTTATAAAATAAATAAAAAATGCTTATATAATTAGAATTTTCAAAAAGCATAAAAAATTTTGAATATTTTAAAATCCCTTTTACTTTAAATGTTAATAATTTTGCTCAATTACTTTTTTCAGATTTTCAAATGAATACTACACAATTACATATTATTTTCATCTTTACATACTTTTTACACGTTACATATTTTAAGCAGTATTGGAAATTCTACAGCTTTGAACTTTTTGATATTTTTTTAATAAAGTAAATTTATATTTCCGAATTTATTTCATGGAAATTTATTTTTATCTGCAATTTTTAAACTAATATTTTTATTGTCAAAACGGCATAACTAATTTATGCCTTGAATCTTTTTTTTTTTTTTTTTTTTTTTTTTTTGTTAATTATTATGTAATTTCTTTTTTTATTAAGCACAATTCTGAAATAATAATTTTTCTCTTTCCTATCGCCTTTTTTGTGGAATTTTTTAAACGAAAATTTATCCATTTTTTGTATAAATTATACAAAATAATTTTCAGGTGCAATTTCTCAGACATTTATATGATTAGTTAATTCAAATAATGCATACCTTCGAAAGTCTAATAAAATATTATTGCAGTAGTGTTAAAATATTTTCCAAATTTTTACTGATCTTTAAATACATTTATTTCTAAAGTTCATCCTCAATATCATTTATCGTTTGCACAAATAAGAAATGAAGGATTATATTTAAAATAATACATATATTTTTTATTTTAACAAATTAAAGCACTATTCATAAAAAATCAACTAAATTGGGAAAATCGTTTGCTAATGAAATAATATTTACGATAGATTAAAAAAAAAATATATGTATTTATTTTATCCGTCTGCTTTTATTTTCTCGGTAAAATCACGCAAAAATAGAAATTCTTTTTGCTTTTGTCATTTAGTTTCTTTTGCAGAACTAGTTAAGGAATATAGGTTATGTAAATTTATACGAGTTTTAAAAAGATGAGATTTCAGTCACGAATTAGTTCAAATTTGCGTTTAGATTAATAAGTTTTGAAAAAACTATTAATTAAAAAAAATCATAAATGTTAAGTTTTTAAGGAAAAGGTTTATATAAAAGTTGATCAAAAAATAAATATTTGCTCTTAAATATCAAGTAAGATTCTATTAAATTGTGAATAATTTAATTACTTATTTTTATTCACACGACAAATATATCACGCGATACTGTAAATTTTGTTAATACATTCAGCGCAATTCCCTACGCAAATGATGATTCTAAACGGTTTTTTTCTGTGTGCATAATTTCTTCACTTTCATGTTTTAAAAGTGCTAAGGCCTTTTTTTGTATTTGATATGGTGATTTATTTTTTTATATTGGTTCTGTAGTATACATGCAATAAATATACTCATGTAATCAGTTTTCAGGTTATAATTATAATTTTTTCCAAATAAAAGTGTGTATAAAGATGCGTTATGTGTTAAATTTAATCTTTTTACACAGCATATACCAGTAACATAAATATATATATATATATGTAAGTATATTAAATGTAATAATAGATTGTCTAAAAATCCATGCACAGTATTGTGTAATATTCATTTGAAAATCTGAAAAAAGTAATTGAGCAAAATTATTAATATTTAAAGTAAAAGGGATTTTAAAATATTCAAAATTTTTTATGCTTTTTTAAATTCTAATTATATAAGCATTTTTTATTTATTTTATAAATTTTGAAGTGCAATTAGTTTATCATTTGAACCATATTTTTTTAAGTAAGAAAAATAAAAGTAAAAAAAATAAACAACCCACATAAGAAAATGTTAATAAGTTCAAAGCTGTAGAATTCCAAATTCAGCTTAAAATATGTAACATGTAAAAAGTATGTAAAGATTAGAAAAAAAAAAGGTGGTCCAGCTTGGAGTTGAACCCGCCACCTCCGAGTCTGGAGTCCAGCACTTTACCTCGGAGCCACGGAGCTGCTGACCAAAGGCAATACTAACAGGTATTTGAAATAAACGCTAAACTTTGACCCCCCCCCCAATTTCTCAAAAACCAAGGACCATTTGAAAGAATCCTTTCAGCTGAATAATTAGTGGTATAACCCCTACAACATACTTAAAAATCATTAAAATCTGTGAGCACCATGTTTGGTGGTGCCCTTGTTAGTGCTAAACGTTGAAAAATATAAATTAAGTAATTTAATTTACTTGTGCGTTTAAAATTAACTTCCGTTAGTGATTACACAGTAACAGTAAAACAGAAAATGCAACAGAAAATTCACGCTTAGAATAACTATTTCACGCAAGAAATGCTATCTGTAGTTTCATTAATATTTAAACAACTCTTGCAGATTGTGTTAAATATTGAATTACATAATTAAGATGCGAAGTACTCGCGTATATTTTAGAAAGGTATTTATTCAAAAAATAGAAAAAAGGTTCATTAGTTTCTAAAACTTATATTTTTCCTTTTCAAAAAATTTAGAATCTAAATTTTCTCTTGTGTTTCTAATTTTAAACGTTACAAATTAATCGAATGTTCGTCACATTATACATTGAATTTTAATTTTATTTCTAACTACTAATTTAAAAACTGCGATTTCCTTAAAATTTTATTTATTTTTATAATTGTAGTTACATACATTAGTGTTTTTATTACGTCGTTATTCTTTATAAAATTTAAATTAACTTTCTGCTTAGTTCTTCACAAATATATCGTAACCGAAAGTACATTTAATAACTTTTTATGATTTCTTTTTTTAATGAGTCAATTAAAATTAATCTTAGTACTAAAGCTAGAAAAATCTAAATTACGTAATTTAATTTACTCATGCGTTAATAAATGAACTTTCGGTAGTGATTACGTAGTAACAGTAAAACCGATAATGTACCAGAAAATTCACGCTTAGAATAATTATTTCAACCAAGAAGTGCTATCTTCAGTTGGATTAATGTTTCAACATCTCTTGCAGTTTGTGTTAAGTATTGACTTACATGATTAAGATGCGGAGTGCTCGCGTAACTTTTAGTAAGGTGTTTATTAAAAAAAACTTCTCTATTCTCTATACTCTCGTTATTCTAAAACTTAAAATTTCCCTTTTCAAATAATCTAAATTTTCTCTTGTGTTTTTAATTTTAAACATTACAAATTATTCGAGTATTCATCACATTATGCATTGAATTCTAAGCTTATTTCTAACTATTAATTTAAAAACTGTGATTTCCTTAAAATATTATTCTGTTTATATAACTGTAGTTGCATACATTAGTATTTTTATTACGTCGTTATTCTTTATAATATTTAAATTTACTTTTCGCTGAGTTCTTCACAAATATCTCTTACCCAAAAGTGTATTTTAAAACTTTTATTATTTTCTTCTAAAGGAGTCAATTAAAATTAGTCTTAGTGTTAAAGGCTTGAAAAATCAATCTAAATTAAGTAATTTAAATTACTCTTGCGATAAAAAATTAACTTCCGGTAGTGATTACATAGTAATAGTAAAATAATTACTGCACCAGAAAATTCACGCTTAGAATAATTATTTTACGCAAGAAGTGCTATTTGCAATTGGATTAATGTTTAAACAGCTCTCGCAGCTTGTATTAAATATTGACTTACATGATTAAGATACGAAGTGCTTCCGAATATTTTAGTAAGATATTTATTTAAAAAAAAGGTTCATTAGTTTCGAAAAAAAAATTCCCTTTCTAAAAAATTCCGAATCTAAATCTTCTCTTCTGTTTCTAATTTTAAACGTTACAAATTAATTGAGTATTCACCACATTATATATTGAATTTTAAACTTATTTCTAACTATTAATTAAAAAACTGCGATTCCCTTAATTTTTTATATAATTGTAGTTACATATATTAGTATTTGTATTGCATCGCTTTTTTATAATGTTTAAATAAAATTTCCACTTAGTTTTTCACAAATATACCGTACCCTAAAGTATATTTAATAACATTTTATTATTTCGTTTTTTAATGAGTCTATTAAAATTAATCCTAGTGTTAAAGATTTGAAAATTCTAAATTAAGAAATTAAAATTACTCATGAGTTGAAAAATAACTTCCGGTAGTGATTTCATACAAAGCTCAGCAAAAGTTTAGACAATGATCGATTACGCGTCTATTTTCAGAAATATGTACAGGATTTTTGTAATTTATCTGTCAATAATACTGTTCTGAATATCATAGCATACTATATGGGTCCATATGACGTTTGTTTGTAAGTTCATTGCATTTTTGCCAATTTGTAGTGAGATTTTAAAGCTGGTTGTTTTATCATTTTCATGTAAATTGATTTACTTCTTTCTTTAATTCATCTACGAATCATATTCTTCGACACAGAAAGTCCTGACTTACTTTTAATTTGACTAGCAATCATCATTTATATAAATGTCAGTTTATGGATCCTTTTGTCATCTCATTTTCTGGTTACACAAGGTCTTCCAGATTTATGTTTGTTTTTGAAGGAGTCACCCTTAGACTATACTTCATAGACAGATTACTTTAGACGATTCAATTCTGCTGAAATTTCTGCAACAATAGTCCCTTTCCATTTCAGCTTTCCTACTTCAATTATCTTATTTTACTGAATATTTTTAGCTCGCGGCATCTTCACAAACTAGTGGTATATCGAGGTATACTCATATACTTCAGGCATGTAACATCATAACTTAGAAATTTGCATTTTTCCATGAACAATTGGCAAAAAATCAAAAAGTGTCTAAACATTTGCAATGCGCAAATTTTACTTTTTTCAGTTAAATTAAATATTATCTTATATTATAACCATTATTTTTATATTAAAATGTTTAAAATACATTTAAAAATAAGTATAGCTATTTGTAAAACTCAAGAGTGTTTATTTTGTATTTAAAGGTTAAATAACACCAGTGTCTAAACTTTTGCTGAGCACTGTAGTAACAGTAAAACAGATAATGTACCAAAAATTTCACTCAAGAAGTGCTATCTGCAGTTGGATTAGTGTTTAAACAACTCTTGCAGCTTGTGTTAGATTTTGACTTACATGATTAAGATGCAAAATCCCCGCGTATATTTTAGCAAGGAATATTTACTTAAAAAAATAGAAAAAAAAGTTCATTAGTTTCTACATCTTTAAATTTCCCTTTTCAATCAATTTCGAATGTAAAATTTCTGTTATGTGTCTAATTTTAAATGTTACAAATTAATCGAGTATTCGTGTCATTGTATAATGAATTCTAAGTTTATTTTTAGCTATTAATTTAAAAACTGCAATTTCCTTAAAATTTTATTTTTTATCTTTATAATTGGTGCTACATACATTAGTATTTTTAGTATGTTGTTATTCCATATAATAATTAAATGAATTTTCCGCTTAGTTTTTCACAAATATTTCGTTCCCGAAAGGATATTTACTAACGTTTTACCATTTCTTTTTTTTAATGAGTCAATTAAAATTCAGATTAGTGTTAAAGGCTTGAAAAATATAAATTAAGTAATTTAATTTACTCATGCTTTGAAATATTAACTTCCGATAGTGATTCCATAGTAACAGTAAAACAGATAACGTACCGGAAAATTCGTACTTAGAGTAATTATTTCAAGCAAGAAGTGTCATCTGCAGATGGATTAATGTTTAAAAGCTCTTGCAGCTTCTGTTAAATATTCACTTACATGATTAAGATGCGAAATGCTCGCATATCTTTTAGTAAAGTATTTATTTAAAAAATAGAAAAAAAGGTTCATTAGTTTCTAAAACAACTTCTTTTCTCAAACAATTTTGAATCTAAATTGATTTTTATAAAATCTTTTATGTTTCTAATTTTAAACGTAAAAAATTAATCGAATGTTCTTCATATTATATATTGAATTCTAATTTTATTTCTAAATATTACTTTAAAAACTGCGATTTCCTTAAAAATTATTTTTTTATTATTTTAATTACATGCATTATTATTTTTCCTATGCCGTTATTCTTCATAATGTTTAAATTAACTTTCCACTTAGTTCTTCACAAATATCTCGTAGCCGAAAATATATTTAATAATACTTTATTATTTCTTTTTTTTAATGAGTCAATTAAAATTAATCCAAATGCTAAAGACTTGAAAAATATAAATTAAGTAGTTAAATTTATTCACGTGTTGAAAAATTAACTTCCGGCAGTGATTACACAGTAACAGTAAAACAGATAATGCACCAGCAAATTCACACTTAGAATAACTATTTCACGCAAGAAGTGCTATCTGCAGTTGGATTAATGTTTAAACAGCTCTTGCAACTTGTGTTAAATATTGACTTACTTGATTAAGATGCGAAATGCTTGCGAATATTTAGAAAAGATATATATTCCGAAAAAGGTTCATTAGTTTATAAAACTTAAAATTTCCCTTTTCAAACAAATTTGAACCCAAATTTTCTCTTGTGTTTCAATTTTAAACGATACAAATTAATCGATGAATTCACGTTATATATTGAATTCTAAGCTTATTTCTAACTATTAATTTAAAACCCGCAATCTCGTTATTTTTTAAATTATTATTGAAGTTACATACATTAGTATTTTTATATTACATCGTTATTCTTTATAGTGTTTAAATTAACTTTCCGCTTAGATCTTCACAAATATCGCGTACCCGAAAGGATTTTTACTTACGTTTTGTTATTTCTTTTTCAATGAATCAATTAAAATTAATATTACTGTTAAAGGACTGAAAAATATAAATTAAGTAATTTAATTTACTTATTCGTTGAAAAATTTACTCTCGGTAGTGATTACATACTAACAGTAAAAATGATACTGTACCAGTAAATTCACGCTCAGAATAACTATTTCACGCAAGAAGTGTTATGTGCACTTCGACTAATGTTTAAACAGCTCTTGCAGCTTGTGATAAATATTGATTTTCGTGATTAAAATGCGAAGTGCTCGCGTATATTTTAGTAAGTTATTTATTAAAAAATAGAAAAAAGGTTTATTAGTTTTTAAAACTCGAAATTTAACTTTTCAAACAATTTCGAATCTAAGTTTTCTTTTTCGTTTCTAATTTTAAACGTTACACATTAATCGAATATTCCTCACATTACATAATAAATTCTAACTATTTTTCTAACTATTAATTTTAAAAAAAGCGATTTTCTTAAATTTTATTTTTTTATAATTGTATTTACACACATTAGTATTTTTATTACGTTGTTGTTCTCTATATTGTTTAAATTAAATTTCCGCATAACCCTTCGCAAATATCTCGTACCCGAAAGTATATTTAATAACGTATTATTATTTCTTCTTTTTAATGAATCAATTAAAATTAATATTAGAGTTAAAGTCTAGAAAAATATAAATTACGTAATTTAATTTCCACATGTGTTAAAAAATTAATTTCCGGCAGTGATTACATAGTAACAGTAAAACAGATAATGTATCAGAAAATTCACGCTTAGAATAACTATTTAATGCAAGAAATGTTATGTATAGTTTGATTAATGTTTAAATAGCTCTTGCAGCTTGTATCAAATACATAATTAAGAAGCGAAGTGCTCGCGTATATTTTAGTAAGGTATTTATTAATAAATACCTTAATAAATTATAACCTTAAAATAAATACCTTAAATTAAAAAATATAAAAAAGTTTCATTAGTTTGTAATACTTAAAATATCCCTTTTCAAACAATTTTTAATCTAAATTTTCTTTTGTGTTTCTAATTTTAAACGTTACAAAGTAATCGAGTATTCGTCACATTAAATTTTGTTTGTACTATTTTTAGCTTAAAAAAATCTTTCTTCATTTGAAATGTTGGTGATGTTAAAGTAACAAGTTTTTTTTTGTATGACGCTAAATCTTATATGGATTTTTCTCAGTACTTTAAATTTGGTTTAATTTTAAACGAAGCATTTTTACTTTTTATTTATTGCTAAAGAAATTCTAATAATACAAACAACATCAAAACATAATCGGAATTCCAAAATTAAGGATAAATAATCGAACTCGTTTATTACGAAATTAATCTAAAATTATTCGTTACTCGAAATGGTCATAATGATAGTAATAAAATGTCAATTCCGAGTATTACATGCGCTTAAATAATTCCGTACAATCAATATATGGATTATTAATTGTAGTACCTTTTAAAAATGTTTGCTAAAAAAATAATAAGACTTTGTAAAAAGCTATACATTTCAAGGCTGGATATAGGTGTATACTACAAAAGTATGAATATGTGGACTATAAAACATCATAGACAATGAAACTTAAATAATATCAAATTACTGTTTTCTATAAGTCTTTTTTTTAAATCTTATCCTAATCTGTTTTTTTATAAACTTAATTCGTTATTGATAAAATAAGTAGTGCATATTTAAACTTGATTTGACATTTCATATAACTAAATTCAGCATAGTAATAATGTCTTCTTTTTACAATAAGCTAAAGTTTAAAGTTGTTAAAAGTTTGAACTTGGCATTGCGCTAAGAGCGCTTAAACATGAAGAGGAGCCAGGAATGCTGTTGTTTTCGTAATATGAGAAAAAAAATCGTCCTGGTCTAGGAAGTGACTCACAGAAAGATCGGTGGTAGTATAAAATACCAAAAGAAATTTTAACACGTTCGCTGACTCTTACGCGAAGATGTGATGATAGTTAATGCCGCAATATAAAAGTGGATTTTTCCCAGAAGCCGGTTTCCTTTTTATAACAAAGAATCAGTGAAAGATTTTCCCACGCCAGCGCTTGACTGGCTACTGGACATCACCCCACATCAAGCGCTGGCGCGTAAATGGCCCCTTAACGTTGGCGCCATACCACGCGCTTGCGCATGATCGGCAGCGAATGTGTTAACTGTCATTCCTTGAATATTTACAGGCACAATAATGATTCAATATGATCGTGAGCAGCAAAGACGACATGATTTCGCCTCATGTAATTTTCCAAGTTCCAAATGCCGTTATTTGTACCAAAATGCTAAAGCTTTGAATCACTTCTATTACACGTGGAAGACCTCATGTTTTTCAACAAGACTCTGAACCATTTCATACACTCATAGAGTTCAATAATGAATGGTCAAAAATTTCATGATCATGTTATCTTCAACGTATTGCCCTCGCAACCTTCCAGGTATTAACTCGAAAGGCTACTACGCATGTGGTATTTTAAAAAGGATTCCGAAAGATATCCACACAGCACTGCTGTGGAGTTCAGAGGGTCCGTTTCTATTCGATGACATATGTTCCCAACAGACATCTGATTACTTCCTGCTGACAGTCTGTAGAATTTGTTACTACGGCTGACTTTGGTTTGAGTGCATGGTACTATACATCGTGTGTTCAGTCAACTAAACAGAACATTAAAAATGTAAAAAGTGCTCCATATCTAGTTTAGTTTTGACAGTAGGCGTTATTTTGTTCTTAAATACCTGCCACATCTTCTATGACAAACTGTCTGATAATACGTGATATTAAGACTTACAGAACCACTCAGCCTGACACAGCAGGTTTGCATCGTTCGGGCATTTGTAATGAGCTTATTATTTAAACATACTTGAATATTTCATGCATAACACACAAAATACACAAATGTGCAAAAACAAGGCACCGTTCGTTCAATTAAAAAAAAGTATTTACGTAATTACGTACGTAAAGATCGTAAATTTCCAATTGAGAGAGAGGAAACATGAAAATCTTAAAACATGAGGTAAAATTGAAAATTGAAACAAAAAAGGAATATCTTTATAAAACTTCTTGAGATGATTAATTCTTGAGATAGAGTTCCCACAAAATTTGTATCACATACATATAGACAGACTCACAGAGTCACAAACTGACATTCTGTAAGAACATGATCTCTGATATCTTGTTTTTTGAGATCTCTGACACCTAAAACGTGTAAATCCGTTAAAAACCGGAACTCGAAAATTTTCACGAATACTTTGACTATTTTTACTTTTTTCTTGTAAAGATAGAAGAAAACAAAAATAGTCACCCGATGAAGAATCACGTCATGCATTTTGGGATTGTCTGTGAAAAAAAAAAAAAAAAAATGTGTAAATAACATTTTATAAAAATGCGCTTTAAGTTACAGTATTGTTTTTATTCTGTAAGAGTAAATATTTTAGAACTGTGTTTTATGAATAATTTTTAAGAATAGTTTAATTATACAGCAAATGCAGTTAGTTATATGCAATTAATAAGGAAGAACTCGTGTGTGAGAAAAACTGAAGACAAAAAGAAAGTTCCTAACAGCTAATTAAGATAGATCTTATTAAACTAAGTGATAAATTAACTATCGTGTTATATTTTTCAGTGCAGCTAATTAAAATTTTCTTAATTGATTCTAGTAGTAATATAATATAACCTTTATTTAAGCTAAAAATACGTTATCTACCAAAAATAGATATTCTTAAATGACATTATTATTAAATAAGTGAAAATGAATGTAATTAACTCAGTCATTCAACTGTGAATCACAAATTGATATTTTCCTTAATAACATACTGAAATAATTATTCATGGAAAGGTGAGATACAGGGTGTCCCAAAAAAATATATAAAACTTCATAAAGTTATTTACAAAAATGAATAGGCCAACAGAAAAAGCTAATGTAGAAAAATAGATATCTTTTTCTTCTGCTGTCTTAATAAACTTCAACAAGAGATTCTTTCATAAAATGACGAATATAAAAAAATATTGAAATGAAATTTTTGAACATTTTCGCGTGCTCACATCAGCCGTTCGATTTCGTTCAACATCAAACTTATGATTTCGATCAAAATCAACCGATCAACATCAATCTTACGATAAATCCTTTGACTTTGAGTATCGGATTTTATTTCGATAAACCATTCAACATACGTAATTCATCTGTCTTCACGGTATCCGAACTTTTTGGATAGCTGAAGTGTTTAATAATCATTTGTGAGTTGTGCTGAACACTCTACTACCAGTAACATACTATATTGTAAAAAATATCTAAAGCACTATTAGAATATCTCTAGGCAACTGGGATTCCATGAACTTTTCTTGTAACTAGAACAATTTGTTATTAAATATAACTACTTCATTCAACTTAGTAAAAACATAGATTTTCTTGGTGAATATTCTAAAAAATAGTTAGTAGCCATTATAGGCGCATATTTAGTATGCATACTAAGGAATGGTTAGTAGTATTATAAATAATTCTCTTGTATCTTCACTAAAAAATTGTTAGTAGTATTAGAGGTAACCGCCGCGGGAGCGGGCAAAATTCGTGTGCAACCGCTATTTACGTCCCGAATATTTGAACTCTCTAGAGGAATCGACAAAAAAGAAAAAATTGCTACCGCACACATTTAATAGCAAAATTAGACAAATTATAGGCTCTGAAAAGCGGGAAGGGTAGGGAACGGGGCGATGAAACTATTGAAAAACCTCAGCTACGTCTCGATCTTTTAAAAAATATTTTTAGCACCAGACTTCATTTAGTAAGTTTACCAATAAATGGTTAGTATTATTACAGATACTCCTCTTGTATCTTTAGTAAGAAAATCCATGGACTGGATTGTGTATAAAACCGAAATGATGCTGGTGGCGCAATCCTGGGAAATTTTCGGAAGCTACTAAATTTATTAGTTAGGGAGATTTATGGAAGAATTTTTTCCTCTGCGAAAGACAGAACTGAGTATCTGCGGTTTAGGAACCGAACGTTTTTATTATATTGGTGTTCGATCCATGTTTGTAAACGATTTTAAATGAAAGTAATGCTTGGAAGCTGCGGACAGAACTCACGTTGTAGGGTTTGGGGACCGGACGTTCTACATACCTTGCAACTCGGATCGTGGTTGTAAATAATTTTAAATGAGAGTAATATCTGAATGTAGCTGATTCTACTTTCAGTTAATATTTTTATAGGGCTGAGCGTAAATTTATTTGTGCCATTACAATTCTTCATAGTTTCAATCACTAAGTTTAATTTAGTATTAGGGATTTTTATGGTTAATGGATGATTAGGATAGAGCTTAATAAACATAATTTTTTATGGGAATTTTCTTTGCTGATCAATGGCTTGATTATGTTTTGATTTATTTGTTGTAGAGATATAAACAATTTTGAAGTGATTTTTGGACAGAATTAATTTCAGGAAAATTTAATTTCAGATTCGGGTTAAGTTTCTATCATAGAAATTTATCATTATTTTGGAACACCTTGTATTTAAATTATAAGATAATGCAGAAAGAAAAAAATCTCCTATATATAGGTTGAGGGACTCCCATAGAAGTTCAATATCTCGCAGAATTTACCCCCCTCCCCACGCTAAAAAAAAAAAAGAAGTTAGTTATAAAAACAGATTTTTTTTTCTTTATCTTGCAAAATTTTAATACACAGTAAAATCTCCACAATGGAAACTCCTGAATGACAGGCACCTCTATTTTTCTATTCTGAACATCTGTTTAGTTATACATGTTTAGCTCTCTAAAGCGAACATCTCCGAACGGCAAACAAATTACGTGCTGTCGAAGATACCACAATTCAGAAATTTTACTGTACAGACATTTTTGTCCATAAAAACGCAGCTTTTGCAAGCATACAGTAAGCACTTATTTTATATAAAAACATGTGCATATATTTTGCAAACATCGAATATGCATTTATTTTATGCAAACAATGTGCACAATTTTTGAAGCATAAAAATAGAGATAATTTACACAAAAAGTATTACTTTTGATGTATTTAAAATATTCACTTCTTATGCACAAATTGTGTACAATCCATCCTTTTTTTGCAAAAAAGAGCAAACTTTTTCTAGCTGGGATAAAATGTGCTTCAGGGACATGCAGTGTTAGGTGACGAAAGGGAAAGAAGAAAAGAACGCCAGAGCAAAACCATTCAGTTACAGGTATTTTCTTTTTAATATTTCTAGCAGCGATTGGTTAAATGTGATTCTCTAATAACTGCTTTAATATCCGTAATGATACTAAGAATTATTTTAGTAAAATAATATGCATTGTAAAAAAAGGTATAGTTTTTTTAAGTGCTATTCTATCTATTGTTTAACTCGTTTTGCTGTAATACTATTCATTTTTTTTTTTTGTAATAAAATTTTGGAAGTTCTATAGATCATATGGAGCAAACTGTAATATTATTGACATCGTCTAAAAATCATATACATAAATTTAAATGGTAAAATGTGTAAATTAAAAACAATAAAAATAGGTACATTTGACTGCATGCATGTTTAGACTTAAAATTTTATAATGTATGAAATCATACATGTATTAAAAACATAGGTTACATAATGGTGTAAAATGAAATTATTAATGCTGTGAATGAGAATTACTGAAACTTGTCAAGAAGAAATAAATCCAATAAATGTTAGCGAATTTCTATGCAACAATATACTACAGCTTTAACTGTTAAATATATAATACACTATCACAAAACGAGGAAGAATTAACTGGTTTTCAACTGATTATATTTGATTCGTATATAAAAGCTGTTTTGATCTAAGCAAAATGAGTTCCCCAGTACGATGAATGTGATTAGAAATAAAATAAATATATAATTATTATAATGTATTTATACAACATTCTGTCAATATCTACACAGTAAAATGTAGTTTTATTATAATTAATTTAAAAAATAATGATGTATATTCTTAATCAATGTTGTAAATTTAAAAATTTCACGGTTACAATATCGTAAATTAAGAATATTCAATAACTTTGTTCATATAATATTCCATATTGTCTTAAAGAAATTACATCATAATCCATTGGATTGATTATGAATGCAAATGTGATTTTAAGCAATCACTAGCATTTTAAAAGTTAAAATTCTATAAATTTTCCCTTTTATATACATAAAAAAATGTTTGTTATTCAAAGCTATGAAATTTGAAATTTCCGAGTTTTATTGAATAGAATTAATGTAAATAGGCATTTGTTAACTTTACTACAGCTCTTTGATAGTTCAACATTTTAATATGTAACACAAAAGGAGGTAGATTTGACTAGTTTTCAGATGGTTGCATTTATTGGTTACATATAATTTACATACAGTCTGCGAACCTATTCATGTTAGTTTCTAAATACAAAAAAGAATAGTGCGGAATGGTGCAAATTTCAACGGTGGCATTTGTATAATTATTCCCTTCAATGTTGTCATCCAGTAGACTGGAACGTTTAATTTACTATTTTTAATCTATTTCTAATAAAGCAGATTATACAGTTTGTTCGTACACATACACACACATATGCCAGGTGGTTCAGAACTATATTACAAAAATGTTAAGTGACCTAAATAAGCAGATTTCGTATAGGAATGTTGGTGCGAAAATGCAGTGTTCTGGTTGTAGAAGACGCTGTTAAGTTCGACGAATAAAAGCAATTGGCTGACTTGAATCGTCATAGCCTGCAGATTTTCGAGTTACATGCATCAGTAATACAAAGTGGAGCTTGCCGACATGCTTTTGTTGTATGTGGTTGCATAAGGAAATGGCTTACACATACTGCATGTCTAACAACTTTCTACCCTGTTGTAGGATTATCGTCTACTGTGCGTAATACTGCTTCTTTCATAAGACGAATTTTGCGATAGTTTTGCGTATAGCACCTCGAAACATAAAACAATCTACTCGCGCTTAATGCCCATGAAAACGCTCACATGTGCGGCGATCCAGCAGATTCCTATCCGGGAATCGTTCCATATAATCCCTTGAGAGGCCTCTGTATTTTCTTGCGCAACCCCATACACATAAGACATGTCAGCAATCTTACCATGCACGTACCAAGCTTTTTGTTTGAAATCTGTTCGGAGAATGACTATTCAAGTGAGTGAAGAGTTTTTGCTCTGAACTCAACAGTGCCTTCCACTGCATCAACGCTGCATATCCGCACCGACATTACTATACCAAATCGTCTTATTTAGGTACCCTCTACCTGATTTTACATTTTTGACCTATAGTTCTCTAACCACATTCTCTCTATATAAATTTATTTAATGCACGCTCACCACAATTTTAGAACGAATATTTTGATTTTCATAGTTATTTTTGTTGGAAAGTGCACATTTTTATCGTATATTTTTTCTAATCCAGGTACTGATGTTCAAATCGGGCAATCGCTATAAAATATGAGCATTACACAAAGTTAGAGTACATTCCATAAAAGCTCTCTGATACTACGTAAGTTTTCTACAGAGACAATTTTAATATCAAATCGCCAATGCCTAAACAGGAGATACTTTAACAATAGGAATAACATAGAATACTATAGTAAAATAGTATTACAATAAACACTCTGTTATCACAAATTGCTTCCAACAAATTACGCTATTTTGAGCGCTGTGACATTGGCAAAGCTTGCAAAATACGATTCTTTAATTTTAGTAATAATAATAACAATAATAATAATAAAACATAATTAAGTCATCTGGCGAGAAAAAAAATAAATAAGTATAAAAATTTTAGTAGCATGTATTTGAAAACTGCGTTTTTATTATTATTCAATTTACCTACTTAAAATTTGCGATATATTTTGTAAATCAAAGTTGTAACGATTTGTGTCAGCTAAACCTCTGTTAAAGACGAAATAACTAGTATATTTTCACATTTTTCATTCTGCTTACCAAACTTACATGGTACTATTCTCAATTAATTAGACCAAAATAACAAAAATAATCTTGTAGTACGTTTAATTTATTACAGCTGACATTCGAGTCATTTCCCGGTCTGCACAAACTTATAAAACACTCAAAAAAAAAAAAAAAAAAAAAAAAAAAAAAAAAAAAGATAAAACTTGCATTAAAAATTCATGGTATATTACAAGCTCACTTTACAAGTTACGTATAAGCGTTATTGAAAAGAAGACAAAATTCATTATGCTGGTTTAAAAAATTAAAACAAAACCCCTTTTCCTTATTTAGAAAAATCGCTGAGAAATGCAAATGATTTTGCATTCATGAGCACATTTTGAACAAAAAGCTGCATATGGTAAAAGAAAAAAACACGTGGCACTTGTGTTGTTTTTTAAATAATCGATTTAGTTTTTAAGGCCACTCGACTCGCTGAAAAAGTCTTGGATGATAATGTTAAGTCTGTGGGTGCGTTATTTTCAAGTATCTTGCGCTTAAATTTCAATATTCTTACATGATATTTTTAGCATAGGATACTGAGGACGATCTACAAGCGGGCTAGTTTTTACTTTTTTGATTTTGTTAATATATTTCAAAATACTATGATAGTTTCAATTTCAGAATCGGTTCAGCCGGTTCCGACAGTTAAAGTGATTAAAAAATAAAAAAATCTGAATCCAAAATGAAAAAAGTAAAAACTAGTCCAGTCGTAGATTGTCTTCAGCTATCCTATCTAAAAAAATCCATGAAAATATATTAAAATTTGAGCACGATACTTGAAAATAATGCTCCCATAGGCAACATTATCATCCAGGTCGTTTTCAGAGAGTCGAGTGGCCTCTTAATCATACTTTCGTACATGCGGTTAATACAACGTAATGTTCGTCATTTAACACATTCATAAATTACAGCATACACTTACACATATGTACAGAAACAACTATTCATTGGAATTTTATTGGAGATATGATTTTTAATTTCTCTGATATTTTCTTGCAAATATTTGTTTCTGATATGTACGAGTAAATGTTTGACGTCCTCGAGAACTACTTCATATATCATAATAGACAGTTTAGAAATTGAATTAAGCGGAGGGTATAAATCGCTTCCCTCAATAATGCGCAATTTTGATTTGACGTAGACTAATAAGTTTAGCTCATACTGTTGAATTATGTAATATTGAATACAATACTCTACTGTCCGCAATGTAAATACCGTAGCAATCTATTATTCCTAATGAGAACTTCTCAGAAGTCCTCGTATTTAAGATGGTCCAGGAAAATTTTTAAAATAATTTTTTTAAGTTAAAATAATGAAATTTTAGTTAATAATAATAAATTTAAATTTAATTAAAATTTATTTAAAATCTGGGCTAATTTAAAATCGTTATAAATCAAAACATTATTTGTAAAAATTCGGTTTATTTTCTTTTAAATAAACAGTAAATATGTAAGTTTATAATTCAGCATATTTAAAAATATTAATTAAAATAAAATTTAAAAACAAAGTATAAAAATTAAAAAAAAATGATGTAACATTAAAAATAATAATACTAATTTTAAAAATAAATATTTTTAAAATAATTGAAAAATATATGTTCCAAGTTTAAAACTTTTCTCTTTAACGGTTCTTGACTTATAACAATGGTAATAAAACCTCATAAAGAAAAATGCATTTTCACAAGACAATTTCATGACAACCATTGTTTGAAAGCTAGATTTTGAAACCAATTCAAAACGAAAATATTAATATTTCTTGCTCCAATTAAGATAGATACATTATTTAATGCGGGGGAATGCGCACTCTTAATCGAGTCACGAGCACGCGCGCTTGGTCTTGCAGGCCCATAACTGTTCTTCTTTTAAATATCATTTAATTACTCTTGATGAAAAAAAGTTTTTGATGCCTCATTTTACACAATATAATTAAGCATATAGAGAAAACAAACATGACATTTTAAATGTCGTTTTAAAATGACATTTTAAAAAAAAATATGTCTTTAAAAAATAATTAACGCTCTTATTACGATGAAAAAATTAAAAGAAAATTTTATAAAATTTCCCTTTTATATTTAACAAATATCATTATTAGTCAAAGCTATGAAATTAGAAATTTGATGAGTTTTTATCAGATAGAATTAATGCAATAGCTGTTTGTTAACTTTACTACAGATATTTCATTGTTCAACATTTAAATATACAAAACAAAGGTAGAAAGATTCGACTAGTTTTCAGATGGTTGTATTTACTATTTAAACATCTGTGAACCTATTTAGATTAGTTTAAAAATACAAAGAAAATATTGTGGAATGGTGCGAATTGCACTGATTGCATTTGTACAAATATTTTCTTTTTTATGTCATTCAGTAGACCGAAACAGTCATCTTATTATTTTTAATCGACTTAAAAAAACAGATTGTATAATTCGTAGAAATACATACACACATATACAAGATGTTTTAGAATTATATGTCAAAAATGTAAAGGCAAGTAGAGGGGACCTAAATAAGCAGGTTTCGTATAGTAATGTTGGTGTGGAAATGCAACCTTGTGGCAATATAAGGGAGCTATTGAGTTCGGTGGATAAAAGTGCTTCGCTGACTTGAATGCTCATTGACTGCAGCGCTTTCAGAGCGATGTGTGTCAGTACATCAATATGGGGCTTGCCGACATGCCTTTTATGTATGGAGCTGCACAAAGAAATTTCTCACACACACTGCATGTCTAACAGCTACTGTGCTGTTGAAAGAATATCCTCAGCTATGTGTATTACTTCTTCTTTGATAGCGAGAATTTTGCAATAGTTTCCTTTGCCCATATCTCAGTTTTAACGTAAAATGATCTACACACGCACAACTCCCTATAAAAACATTCAATTTTGCGGCGATCCAACAAATCCCTGTAAAGGATTCGTTCATTATCCATTCTCTGAACAGCCTCTACATTTTCTTGCGCAATTTTATGCATGAAATGCATGTCAACAATCACCGCATTCGTGTACCAAATCCTGGCGTTTGAAATCTGTACGGAGAATAATTATTCAAGTCAGCAAATTGTTTTTGTCCGGTGAACTCAACAACGCCCTCTTCTACCACAACTCTGCTTATCTTTACCCACATTCCTATCAAAATCTACTTATTTTGGTCCCCTCTACCTGCATTTACATTTTAACCTATAGTTCTCTAATCACTCTGTATATATAAATGTATTTAATACAAGCCCACCATAATTTCAGAACGAATATTTCGATTTTCATCATTATTTTTGATGGAAAGAGCACGTTTTTGTAATCGAAATATTAATTTCATTAAGATCCGAATTTGGAATTTTTTTTTTGTTTGATTATTCTTTGGATTTAGTTTTGATTATCCAGGTACTTATATTCGTACGATATGGGCAATCGCTATAAAATTTCAACATTCTGTAATATTAGTGTACATTCCATTAATTGCTGTTTTATAGTGCGAATGCCCACTTCTGTATACAGAGGCAATTTTAATATCTAATTGGCAGTACTTAAATGGAAGATATTCTAACAATAGAATTAATATTGACTATTGTAGTAAAATATTATCAGAATGAACTATTTCGTGACAAACTGTACTGTTAAAAATCTTGTCCTAGTTTGAACCAAATTTTGGTACTCAATGGATGTAAGATGGTGAAATCTGGAACCTATGTTTGGAACTCCTTTGAAGCGTAGTTTTAATAGTTGGAACGAGATTGAAATAAAAAGCCACAAATTTTGATACAATGTTTCACCATCTTATGGTGTTAGACACTGAGCACCAAAATTTGGTCCAAACTTGAGTAAAAATTTTTAATAGTGAGTTTTCACCATATTACGCTATTTTGAGATTTTTTCCGTGACATTCATAAATTTTATAGAATACAATTCTTTAATTTTAGTAATAATAATAAAACTTAATTTATCTAAATGGCGAGTAAAGAATAGATAAGTATAAAAAGTTAAGTAGCAACTATTTTGAAGGCTGCGTTATTGAAATTTACTTACTTACTGTGACATGCATTGTAAATCAAAGTAATAATAGTTTATGCCCAATTAACCCCTTTTAATGATAAAATAACTAATTGATTTTCACAATTTTTTTTTCACACAGACTATTTTTTCACGATTCTATTCGGAATTAATTACACGAAACAAAAATAACCTTGTAGTACTTTTGAATATACTATAGATGACATGCAAAAAATTCCCCGCTCTATTAAAAATGCACAAAACGCTAAAATCCCCATAAAAGTCGTATAAAAAATTCAGGGAATATTAGAAAATCACTTTACAAGTTCCGTGTAAGCGTTTATGAAAAGAAGACAAAATGCATTATACTGGTATAAAATATTCAAACAAAACTCTTTTTGAATGCAGAAAAATATCTGAGAAATAAAAATGAGTTTCCATTCAAGTGCATATTTTGAATAAAAAGCTGCATTTCGTTATACTTTTTTAGGTTTTTAAAGGACTGACTTAGTTTTAATCATAAATGGCACATGCGATAATAGAACGTATTGTTAGTCATTTTATACATGTATAAATTTCAGTACATACCTTACACATATGTACATAAATAAACTATTATTGGGAATTTTATTGAAGTTATTATTTTACTTTTTCTGACATCGTCATGAAATATTTGTTTATAGTATATATTAGTAAGTGGCTGACTTCCACGAGAACTATTTCAGATGGATAAAATAGACAGCACCTAATAATCGAATTCAGCTTATGGTATAAAACGCATCCCTCAGTAATGAGTAATTTTGATTTGACGTAGACTAACGACCTTATCTCATACGATTGAATTTTATCATATTGAATGCAATATTCTAGTAACCACAATGTAATTACCTTGTCAATCTATTATTCTTAAATAGTTCTTAAAGAGAACTTCTTAGAATTAATTGTACTTAACTCATTGTACTGTTTTTCGTTCATTTTGTTAGCAAGCATAACACAAGAATCTTTTACCCTCCTCGTTTTTCTGAAAAGTAAAAAAGAAATTATGCTTATAAGGGAAGGTTGAATCATTTTTTACTAACTGGGTTTATTCTTTATTTTTTAAACATTGAGTTTAGAATAAAGTTTCATGTACTATTTTATTCATTATCAAATCAGTTATTAAAAAAAATCCCAGCATAGGAATGAATAACAC
Organism: Maratus speculifer; assembly: GCA_964019185.1. Lineage (NCBI taxonomy): Eukaryota > Metazoa > Arthropoda > Arachnida > Araneae > Salticidae > Maratus > Maratus speculifer. The sequence goes on along the minus strand of OZ025297.1, from coordinate 294,984,190 downwards.
ATAAAAAGCTTGAAAAATTATTTTTTTTTAATCATGAGCAAATAATGGGTCAAGGCTCCCCACATATGTGAGGCTTTATCTACTTTATTGTATATTAAAATACTTGTTAAAAGAAATAAAATCAGTTTTAAAAAGGGTAGAATAACTTTATGCTACATGGTTTAATTATTATTAAAGAAATAGTTGCGAAAATGAGCTGTGTGAAAAAACATCTTAGGCAGAATTCAAGGCACAACAGGAAAATTCCATTTTAACAACTCATTTTTTGTGACACTTGACTTGGAAACATTAGTTGCCGCATAATTTGGATTCATTTCATTGTTTTCATGTTGGTAAAATTTGCCTACTTACCTTCCATACCTTCCTACATATATTGATCAATGTTATGATTTTTTGCAAAGGCATGAACATTTAACATTTGGTAACGTTGCTGAATTTAACTTTACTATAATTTTCCTTTTTCTTTCTATTTACCTGTTATGGGTACTATTTAAATGAAATATAAATTAATATCAACTTTTTTAATTCATATATCATAAAATATTTCCTTGCGATAGCAATACTTCATATATTCCTTTAGTCAATTTTAAACACATCACCTTCTAGCACCCTATTTTACTGTGACTCTAACGAAAAATATGCATTATTTCAAATATATAACCATTAATCCTCTATTTTTAATAAAATATAATAAAGTGTTGTGTATACTAAAAAGTTCAATTCATAATTCAAAGATTTCCAAAAACACTTAGTTGTGGAGTAGTGATCTTCTGGCCAATCCTGATTAATATTCATTGGGACAAGCCTCCCTACATAGCCACTTTTTTAAAGTAAAGAACATGGTTGTTATGCTTATTCTAATTCATAGTACAATTTTTATGGCTGAAATGAAATCTCAGTGTTTCTGCATTGCTTACAATATATTTATTTAAATTTGAATGATATATTTCACGTGAGAAAATTTACTGTGTTTAGAATAAATACACCTTTTAAGCTGAAAATTCTTAACTGTTCATTTTTTTTCACACCTGTTTCAATTATCTCCATCAAACAAAACTTCTGTTTAGACATTACAGTAGATTTGGTTGCCACTTATCCACAAAACTCTGATTTTTTTTCAAATGAAAACTCAGGTGACGACGTTTTGAGACGAACCTCCCTCAGATTAACCATTTCCAATCTCCCCAACTTTTAAAGCTAAAGAGAGAAGTTTTTTTCAAAACGCTCTGAATAAATTTTATTTATGAAGTCTAAAATTAGTACTAATTCTGTGTAATCTTATTAGTCCTATTTCCTAATTAATAATCATGTAACTGGTATTTTGTATTGCAGATATAATGTCTAATTTAACTACAAAATTCATCTAAATATTTGTGGCTAATATGTATTTGTGTGACCTGTTTATTGGATTTAGAGCTGCACAATGGCATTTAACTGAAGGAATAAAAGGTATCCTCAATGGAGAATAATTTTGATTTGACATTGACTGACGATTTTCACTCAGAGAATGGAATTCTGTCATATACAATTTAATTTTCTAGTGCGCGCATTATAATATCTTCTCATCATAGTTTAATATTAATAAAGTTAAAGTGCTACGATGTAATTTTCAGAGTACACATATAATAATTTCTTTATTTTCTTCTTGTTAAAATTACAGTGATAAAAGTTGTTTTTTAATTTTCTGAATGTTTGAATATATTATGTATTTTTAAAGATAAAAAAATAAAGATTTAAACGAAACTAATAAAATATTAAATTGTGAAGTAGAGAAAAACAATTTTGGCATGAAATTCCAGCTTTTTAATAATAATAATATTATTATTATTTAATATATAATTTGGAGTGCATGTTTAAAAGGAGAATAAAAGTCGAATTGTACTACATTATAAATAAAGTTTCTCAAGAATAAAAGCTGAATTTAATATATATTTTCTTAGGTTGAGATAAAAAAATTTCGAAAATATAATCGGTTAAGAGATGGATATTTTGCACATACTAGGACAGCGTCATTGGTTGTTAATTGTATTAAAGGATTCCTTAAATAATGCTTGTTTTTTGGAAAATACCAGAAACGTTTTTCTCAAAAATAATTTTCAAAACATATTTATTGTTCGAATGAAATTTTAGTATTTCTGCGTTACTTAATATCCTTTTACTTAAATTTAAATAACGTATTATAAAAAAGGAAATCTTACAAAACGTTTCTAAAAAATACACTTTTTAATCTGATAACTCTACATAATTAATTTTTCCACATCTGTTTTAATTATCTGCATGAAACAAATGCTATTGTTTGCGCATTTCAATAGCTTTGGTTGACACTTATCGACAAAACTCTGATTTTTTTTCAAATGAAAACTCGGGGGTATATCGAACCTCACTTATATTAACCATTTCCAGTCTTCCCTATTTTTAAAGCTAAAGAGGAACGTTTTTTTTTCAGAATGGTTTGAATAAATTTTATTTATAAAGTCTAAAATTAGTAATAATTCTGTGTAATTTTATTAGTCCTATTTCCTAATTAATAATCATACAATTGGAAGATGTAATATTGCAGATGTAATGTCTAATTAACTACAAAATTCATCTAAATATTTGTGTCCAATATGTATTTGTGTGACCTATTTATAGGATGAAGAGCTACACGATGGCATTAAGCTGCAGGGTTAAAAGGTATCCTCAATGAAGAATAATTTTGATTTGACATTGACTAACTATTTTCACTCAGAGAATGCAATGCTGTCATATACAATTTAATATTCTAGTGAACGCATTATAATACCTCCGCAAGATAATATAATATTAGACATGTTAATATGGTACAATGCATTTCCAGTGCATATTAATAATAATTTTATTACTTTTATTCTTGTAATCGTGTTATAAAGTCAAACTTGTTTATTAATTTTCTGAATGTTCTACAATGTGTGAATATGCTGCGTACTTTTAAAGATAAAAAAGTAAAGACTTATACGAAATTATTAAAAAAATTGTGAAATGGAAATAAAAAGCTTTTGGGATGAAAGTCCACCATTAATAATAATATTATTTTTTAAATATGTAGTTTGGAATGCATGTGTAAAAAGTGAAAAAAATCTAATAATACTACATTAAAAATTAAAGTTTCTCAAGGATAAAAATAGAATTTAAGATAATATGTTATTAGTTTGAGGTAAAAAATTCCGAAAATAGTATAAATTACGATATAGATAATTTTAGCATATTAGGAGAGCGTTATTGGTTGTTAATTATATTAGAATATTTCCAAAATAATGCTTGTTTCCTGAAAAATACAAGAAAATTAATTTTCAAAACATATTTAATGCTCGAATGAAATCTCAGTATTTCTGCATTATTTAATATCTATTTACTTAAATTTCAATAACATATTTTACATAGGAAAATCTTACAAAATGTTTCTCAAAAATACACTTTTTAATCTGATAATTCAACTTAATTGATTTCTCTACATCTGTTTTAATCATCTGCATGAAATTAAGCCTATTGTTTGAGCATTTTAATAGCTTTGGTTGCCACTTATTTACAAAATTCTGAATTTTTTTTAAAACGAAAACTCAGGGGTGTGCCGAACCTCCCTTAAGCTCAACCAAACCCAGTTTCCCCTACTTTTAAAGCTAAAAGGATTTTTTTAAACGACTTGAATAAATTTTATTTATAAAGCTTAAAATTTGTATTAATCCCGTGTAATCCTATTAGTCCTATTTCCTAATTAATAATCATACAATTTATAATTTATATTGCAGTTGTCATGTCTAATTTAACTACAAAATTCTTCTAAATATTTCTGTCTAATATGTGTATGTGTGACCTATTTATTGGATGAAGAGCTGCATACTGGAATTAATCTGATGGGTAGGTATCCTCAATGGAGAATAATTTTGATTTGACATTGACTAACGATTTTCACTCAGAGAATTGAATTCTGTCTCATACAATTTAATATTCTAGTGCGCTCATTATAATACCTTCGCATGATAATATAATATTAATAAAGTTAATATGTTACAGTGTAATTTTCAGTGTATATAAATAATAACTTCATTACTTTATTTATTGTCACAAATTACAGTGTTATAAAGTCAAACTTATTAATTAATTTTCTGAATGTTCCTTAATGTGTGAATATATTGTGTACTTTTATAGATAAAAAAATAAAGTTTCAAACAAAACTAACAAAGCTTTAGATTGTGAAATAGAGAAAAAAAGCTTTTGGTGTGAAAACTAGCATTTATAGTTCTCACAATGTCTAGCATTTTCATTAATAGTGTTACTCTTTTTAAACGTGTATTTTGGAATCTATGTGGAAAAGGTCAATAAAAATTTACTACTACTACATTATAAATAAAGTTTTTGAAGAATAAAAATTGAAATTAAGATAGAATTTTCTTGGAGTGAAGTAAAGATTTTCGAAAATGGTATAGATTACGACATGAATATTTTTTACATTCGATTGAAAGATTCCAAAAATAATACTTGTTTTTTGAAAAGTACAATAACCGCCTTTCTCGAAAATAATTTTCAAAATATGATAAAAACAAGTCTAGATCAATCATAATTTACCTTCATTATGAAATCGAATTACTTTCCCGTTATTTATTTTATTGAATTTTGTTGAAAATTTGGAAAACTTTAAATGGCAACATAATACAGAAAATTTGAATAATTGCATTAGATACATTCAAACCTGCAAACGTCTAAAATACGCATGTTATTGTAGATGTAACCTTTCAGAAAAATATACGAAAACTAAGGGTTTTTTTAATTATATATCATTTTGCATACACTATAATGCGTAATTCTGATTAATATGACTGAATTGAGGAAATGATTGTTAATAAAATATAAATTTATTTCCGAAAAAATTTAAGAATGTGATGATATCAGTGGTCATAGATATATTTTTATCAAATAAATTTATGTCTTACAAGGAGAGGACACGAGGCTTGTGTCACTGAATTCAGCAACCCTTTGTGCTTCAATAGAGTATAGTCAATAGGTAAACACATCACAAGAATAAAGTGCAATATTCAGGTGTCCATAAAAAATGGGCCGCAAAGTTACCCATTTTCAACTCTTCAGTACATAATCAAATAAATCACTCAAGTTTGCAAGTGGCCAGTTAGCACAGTTGGCAGCGCACCAGACCTTTAAATTTTCTCTTTCCGGATATACGCGAGTTCGATTCCGAGTCTGGGTATTTCTTCTTTTTTTCCCCAAGACAAAATAACGATCATTATTTTGGAACCACTATTCAAAAATATACATCCAAATTACAGAGAGATTGCAAGTTTTATGGATCTAGTAAAAAAAAGTAAAAAAAAAACTGAATTATTCAGTCGAAAATTTTTTTATTTATAAATTTTTTAAACATTCATTTATTAAACATTTATTTATATATTTTTCGATGAATAGATCTCTTTTCTTCTCAGAAAAGTTAATTTAAATACGCTACATAAAATTAAAATATGTCATTTTATTTTTTTCTTATCTAACACTTATCATTTAAAATGTTTATTATATATATTTCTTTTTTTTTTCATTTTGAAAATATGTTTATTTGATATTTATTTTGAAATGTTTATTTTATATTTTGATATGTTTATTTTACATGAATTTTTGTTATAGGATTCCATGTTTGAAATTAGAATAACTGTTTCCGTTAAAAATCTTTTCAAGGACCTTTTATTACGTAGATTTGCAGGTGATTTTTAAGTAATACAAGTACACTATAGAAAATAAACAGGGTGGGTTGAGTATGTTTATCCTTTTTTGTTGAATCTATAGCAGCCATCAACTGCAGAACAAAGGAGTATGACATACCCTTGTTCCTGTCTGTAATTAAAATCTCAATTTTAAAAATTCACACTTATTTTTTAAATGCATAGATGTAAAATAAATGTAAATAATTGTAATATAAATGTAAATAAGTACATGTAAGTAGCTGTAAAATAAATATAAATAATTGTAAATGAAACTAAATATAAAATTCACAAAATACAAATATGTTGAATGCAAAAGAAATACGTATATACTGCATAATATTTTTTTTTCATTTTTTACTTTTCATTTTATCAATAACGTTGTAATAAAATTCTCTCTTTCTGTAAATAAATAAGTATGTGTGAATATGTGTAGAAGCATATTCTTACTTATATTTATTGAATCTTTATTGGATAAATATTTTTGAATAGTGGCTGCAAAATAATAACCATTATTATTTTTTTTTTTTTGGGGGGGGGGGGGGGTTACCTAGACTCGTAGTCGAACTCACGGAGATCCAGAAAGAGAAAATTTATATGTCTGGTGCGCTGCCAAGTGGGCTATTCGGCCGTTCACAACCATACGTAATTTATCCGACTTTATACTAAAGACTCAATAATGAGTGACTTGGGGGCCCATTTTTTACGGTACCTCTGAATATTGCACTTTATCCTTGTGATATATTTATCTATTGACTATACTGTATCGAAGCACAAAGGGTCATTGTCCTCTCCTTGTTAATATTTTTTGGTTACTAAGTGTGCCTAAATATGATGTAAAAGTTGATTATTTTATGATTTAAATATTAATTTTTAGTGTACTTTTATGAAGCGTTTTTTATTTGATAATTGAAGAAAAATGTATCGCACCACTGTTATACATATTTAAACAATCATTATTAATTAGTTATTTGATGTTTACTTCTAATATTTCAATCAGTTATTAAATGTTCTTATTTTACTTAATTATTTTAATAATTTCCTTGATTATAATCATTCATTGTAATTTGGAAAATATTTAGATTTAAACAATTGATAAAATATGTAAACAAAGTGACGAGAAACACGCAAAATTCTCAATTCCGCACAAGTTCTGGACTTAAGTTATGTGGATTTGAAGTTGTCTATATCAGTTTTGTTTTAGTAACTTTTATACTTGTTATATAATATCTTATTAAAAATAATTAGGGTTAATATGTGTGTATAATATCTAAATTTCATGAGTTAATGAAACATATTGAAATGCATGTGTGTAAACATTTCCAAAGTCGCCGGAAAAAGAGAGAGAGAGAACTTTTAATGAAAATCTCCAAAGAAATGTGATAGTGTGTAATTGATCAATATTGTGATGATTAAATAAAGTATTATTAATGCACCGTTAATTCTTCCCGTTTTATGGTTTAAGTTGTTTTTCTTTTATAAATACCAAAGGAATAGAGAAGCTATAAATCTCATATGGCAGCTCTTTTCGGCCTCTGGAAACAGAAGCCAGTCTTTGAAATGTGAGTAGTGCCAGTCGATACTTTCTTTTTTTAACTTTGGAAAATCGCAGACGCATTTAAACATACTGCTTAAATGTATTTGAATATTAATTTCGCTGCGTAAACTTTGTTATGATTTAATAAAATTGTATTTGAAATCTACATTTAAATTACTCTGTTACCTCAGGCCTTAATTTAAATTTGAGGCCTTAATTGTCATTTCAAATGTTTTATTTTTTATCCATATAATTGATTGCTAGATGTTTGAAATTCATAAACACACTATCAACACACTATTGCGCAATCTCCGTGATTCGTATGCACTACCATTTGTCGTTAGCCTCCTCGAGAGACATGACCACACCCTCAGGTACCGAGGCCAGACCGCATCTAGAGGACTAGTCTCTTAGAGGACTTACGAACAGGGCAGAGCTATTGCTTCAGACCAAATCGTATCCTGCTACTCTCAAACGGCATTGCGCCTTGAGATGTTCATCCCCCCCACAAGATGCCACCTTAGATGCAGAATAGGTTTGGTAACCTGCTAGGGGCCTGTAACAGCGGAATGTGTGGAACATCGCTCCTCAAGGCTACCAGTCTGCACCAGCCATGAAAGTAAGATTGCATCTCTAGACCCTGTCCAAGTCAACAATAGTATCCTTACCAAAACATACACAACTAGTAAAGCAACTTCAGTAAAGAAAAAACCGACCGGCGGGTGCAAAAACCTCCTCCAACTCATAAATACGCTGGACTGTCTGGTTCTCTTGAGAAATGGATCGGGCCACCCGTTTCCCAAGTCACCCCGACACCACACAGACAAATAACGAGGAACATTATGGAACATGGACCTTGGTACTGGGTGGCACGCACTTTCTGGAAGTTTATGATACCTGCACCAGCCACAGTAGACACCGACCTCCCGCACATGGCTTTACCTCAAGTGAGGTAATGTGACCATATGTGTTTGGGAAGGAATTTCTTTCAATACATGACAAGCGATAAACTCAATTATCTACTTCTACTTATCTATATTATAAAGACCAAACGTATCTGTGCGTAACGCATACGTCATTTTGAAAATGGAAATTTCGAATAATAGAATAAAATTTACGATTAGCCATGTAACAAAAAACTGGCATAGTGATATGAAACTCAATTAAAATACGTTTCATTTACAATAATAAAGCCGATAATTAAAGTGAATTAATTCTAAATTTATTTGTTTAATAAATGAGGTAAATCTTCTACTCAATCTATTACCCTTATTTTTCAACCCTAAAGATTGTCTTATCTAATGCATAGGATGTGTTATCCTACATACATTTTATGTGCGAATTTCTAGCATTTCGAATTTAAAATTTATTTTTCTGTATAAGAAAGGCTGTATGTTTCCCTGAATATATAACTTTTTTTAGGAAATGGAATAAGTTTTTGTTTATCTCCGTCAGCATTCTGAATCTATAAATCTCCTTTGAATTTTTTGAAAATATATTTATTTCAGAAAAAAAGTATTTCAATTTAATTCTTCCCGTTTTATGGTTTAAGTTGTTTTTCTTTCATAAATACCAAAGGAATAGAGAAGCTATAAATCTCATATGGCAGCTATTTTCGGCCTCTGGAAACAGAAGCCAGTCTTTGAAATGTGAGTAGTGCCAGTCGATACTTTCTTTTTTTAACTTTGGAAAATCGCAGACGCATTTAAACATACTGCTTAAATGTATTTGAATATTAATTTCGCTGCGTAAACTTTGTTATGATTTAATAAAATTGTATTTGAAATCTACATTTAAATTACTCTGTTACCTCAGGCCTTAATTTAAATTTGAGGCCTTAATTGTCATTTCAAATGTTTTATTTTTTATCCATATAATTGATTGCTAGATGTTTGAAATGCATAAACACACTATCAACACACTATTGCGCAATCTCCGTGATTCGTATGCACTACCATTTGTCGTTAGCCTCCTCGAGAGACATGACCACACCCTCAGGTACCGAGGCCAGACCGCATCTAGAGGACTAGTCTCTTAGTGGACTTACGAACAGGGCAGAGCTATTGCTTCAGACCAAATCGTATCCTGCTACTCTCAAACGGCATTGCGCCTTGAGATGTTCATCCCCCCCCACAAGATGCCACCTTAGATGCAGAATAGGTTTGGTAACCTGCCAGGGGCCTGTAACAGCGGAATGTGTGGAACATCGCTCCTCAAGGCTACCAGTCTGCACCAGCCATGAAAGTAAGATTGCATCTCTAGACCCTGTCCAAGTCAACAATAGTATCCTTACCAAAACATACACAACTAGTAAAGCAACTTCAGTAAAGAAAAAACCGACCGGCGGGTGCAAAAACCTCCTCCAACTCATAAATACGCTGGACTGGCTGGTTCTCTTGAGAAATGGATCGGGCCACCCGTTTCCCAAGTCACCCCGACACTACACAGACAAATAACGAGGAACATTATGGAACATGGACCTTGGTACTGGGTGACACGCACTTTCTGGAAGTTTATGATACCTGCACCAGCCACAGTAGACACCGACCTCCCGCACATGGCTTTACCTCAAGTGAGGTAATGTGACCATATGTGTTTGGGAAGGAATTTCTTTCAATACATGACAAGCGATAAACTCAATTATCTACTTCTACTTATCTATATTATAAAGACCAAACGTATCTGTGCGTAACGCATACGTCATTTTGAAAATGGAAATTTCGAATAATAGAAAAAAATTTACGATTAGCCATGTAACAAAAAACTGGCATAGTGATATGTAACTCAATTAAAATACGTTTCATTTACAATAATAAAGCCGATAATTAAAGTGAATTAATTCTAAATTTATTTGTTTAATAAATGAGGTAAATCTTCTACTCAATCTATTACCCTTATTTTTCAACCCTAAAGATTGTCTTATCTAATGCATAGGATGTGTTATCCTACATACATTTTATGTGCGAATTTCTAGCATTTCGAATTTAAAATTTATTTTTCTGTATAAGAAAGGCTGTATGTTTCCCTGAATATATAACTTTTTTTAGGAAATGGAATAAGTTTTTGTTTATCTCCGTCAGCATTCTGAATCTATAAATCTCCTTTGAATTTTTTGAAAATATATTTATTTCAGAAAAAAAAGTATTTCAATTTAATTCTTCCCGTTTTATGGTTTAAGTTGTTTTTCTTTTATAAATACCAAAGGAATAGAGAAGCTATAAATCTCATATGGCAGCTCTTTTCGGCCTCTGGAAACAGAAGCCAGTCTTTGAAATGTGAGTAGTGCCAGTCGATACTTTCTTTTTTTAACTTTGGAAAATCGCAGACGCATTTAAACATACTGCTTAAATGTATTTGAATATTAATTTCGCTGCGTAAACTTTGTTATGATTTAATAAAATTGTATTTGAAATCTACATTTAAATTACTCTGTTACCTCAGGCCTTAATTTAAATTTGAGGCCTTAATTGTCATTTCAAATGTTTTATTTTTTATCCATATAATTGATTGCTAGATGTTTGAAATGCATAAACACACTATCAACACACTATTGCGCAATCTCCGTGATTCGTATGCACTACCATTTGTCGTTAGCCTCCTCGAGAGACATGACCACACCCTCAGGTACCGAGGCCAGACCGCATCTAGAGGACTAGTCTCTTAGAGGACTTACGAACAGGGCAGAGCTATTGCTTCAGACCAAATCGTATCCTGCTACTCTCAAACGGCATTGCGCCTTGAGATGTTCATCCCCCCCCCCCACAAGATGCCACCTTAGATGCAGAATAGGTTTGGTAACCTGCTAGGGGCCTGTAACAGCGGAATGTGTGGAACATCGCTCCTCAAGGCTACCAGTCTGCACCAGCCATGAAAGTAAGATTGCATCTCTAGACCCTGTCCAAGTCAACAATAGTATCCTTACCAAAACATACACAACTAGTAAAGCAACTTCAGTAAAGAAAAAACCGACCGGCGGGTGCAAAAACCTCCTCCAACTCATAAATACGCTGGACTGGCTGGTTCTCTTGAGAAATGGATCGGGCCACCCGTTTCCCAAGTCACCCCGACACCACACAGACAAATAACGAGGAACATTATGGAACATGGACCTTGGTACTGGGTGGCACGCACTTTCTGGAAGTTTATGATACCTGCACCAGCCACAGTAGACACCGACCTCCCGCACATGGCTTTACCTCAAGTGAGGTAATGTGACCATATGTGTTTGGGAAGGAATTTCTTTCAATACATGACAAGCGATAAACTCAATTATCTACTTCTACTTTTCTATATTATAAAGACCAAACGTATCTGTGCGTAACGCATACGTCATTTTGAAAATGGAAATTTCGAATAATAGAATAAAATTTACGATTAGCCATGTAACAAAAAACTGGCATAGTGATATGTAACTCAATTAAAATACGTTTCATTTACAATAATAAAGCCGATAATTAAAGTGAATTAATTCTAAATTTATTTGTTTAATAAATGAGGTAAATCTTCTACTCAATCTATTACCCTTATTTTTCAACCCTAAAGATTGTCTTATCTAATGCATAGGATGTGTTATCCTACATACATTTTATGTGCGAATTTCTAGCATTTCGAATTTAAAATTTATTTTTCTGTATAAGAAAGGCTGTATGTTTCCCTGAATATATAACTTTTTTTAGGAAATGGAATAAGTTTTTGTTTATCTCCGTCAGCATTCTGAATCTATAAATCTCCTTTGAATTTTTTGAAAATATATTTATTTCAGAAAAAATGTATTTCAATTTAAAACTAAAAGAAAAAAAATGTTCCATTGCAAATATTGCAAATTTTGGAAAATCTGCTTAAAAACATTTTTAGATTCAAGAAAAAAAATAATATAATTACACTCCCAGTGACAATTGTGGGTAAAAATTAAACAACAACAAAAAAGAAAAAAGGCTAATGATCGGTGATAGTATATCAGTTAGAGCAGATTTAATAAGCAATGATCGAAAATTGCGATTAATTATCTTATAATTTTAGACAACTAGACCACTAAAAACTTCATTTGAAAGCATGCGGACTGTAGAGTTGTCTTTTAATTCTTCTATAGAGTTTTTAAATTGTTGTATTAATCTTAAAAGTTTAAATATATTAATGTCTTGAATGTTTATTCTTTAAACTAAAATGTTTATTAAACTGCTTTATAATTCATTTTATTACAAATCACGCATATTCGTAAAATATAATAAATCTATTCTTGAAAATTATATACAGGGTGTTTCGCTACCAGACCGACAAACTTTTAGGGGTGATAGTAGACCTGAAGACAAAAATTATTAAATAGGAAACCATGCGGCGCAAACTTCTTCTGTAGGAGCTAGGGACCATTAAAGTGTAAGGTCCAAAACTTCAAACGATTATAAAAAACGGAAAAATGGGTGGATTCGTTTGCGGTTTTCGCTAAAATCATTCTTTTTATCACGATTTGTTTTTTTAAAAAATTTAAAGGTTACGTTCAAAAATTGTAGATAGAGAGCGCTTTAGATTTTAGAGTAACAAACAACTACTTTTTACCCTTATTTTGTGAACGGGGTTGAAATTATTCTAAAGTTTAGACTTTAACTTAAATTTTAAGCCCAAAATCGGAAACATTGTTATCGGGTAACTAGCGAAAATTGAACTGTGAACAGAGGAGGGGATTTTGAACGCTCATAAACATTTGATAAACTAATCGATTTTGTTGTGGTTTGCGTGTAGGTCATTCTCTTGCTAATTATTTTATTCAAAATGACGTACAGCATTGATGTCCCCATCTTTTGATAGAGGGCGCTTCCGACACATCTCCGAAATTTCAATGGCATTACTCCTTGGAGTTTTACTACCAGACCAACATACTTTCAGGAAGTGTTAAGGATGCAAAGACGACTCGGAATCATATTATAATGTAACGTCAAAAATGCCTTTTTTACGAGTTAGGGTTAAAAGAAGTAGAGAAAAAAGTAACTGGATATTTCTACAACACGTTCTGTCGGAACTTCTGGTAAAAGCACATGTTCCTCTTTCGTTGTGCCACTCTATAGCACGATATGGCTCCTCCACATTTTACCAATGATGTTCGTAGCCACCTCAACGTAACATATGGACAGCGTTGGGTAGGTAGTGGTGGCCTGGTCCTGCCAGATCGTCGCACCTACTTCATTAAATCAATTACTTTTTGTTATCTACGTTTATTTTATTACTGTATAATTGTTCTGTATTTTTTAAAATAAATATTGCTGTGTGGAGCTAGTTGAGCTCAAACCAATTAGTAGGCCCTCCCACCTGGCTCAGTCTGAATCTGAATCTGTATGGACTTCTTCTGCTGGGGTCAAATGAAAAGTTGAATGTATGAGACTCCGGTACCGTCAGTGGAAGACCCCTCAGCTCGAATTTCTGTAGCTTCCAGAAAACTATCCGAGATGCCAGGAATCTTTCAAAGCGTGAGGAATTGCATGCGACGCTGCTGTCAAGCATGCCCTACTACTTCTGGTCGTAATTTCGGATACCTTTTGTAGTAAAACCTTTAAATAAATTGTTTTCTGCCACATTAACATGCTGCTGTTTCACTACCTCTTTCTGTTGCTTTTTTCTCTGCTTTTTTTTTAACCCCAGCTCGCTAAAAAGACATTTCCAACGTTACATTCGTATGTGATTCCGAGTCGCTTTGCATCCCTAACACTTCCTGGAAGTATGCTGGTCTGGTAGTAAAACACGCAGGAGTAATGCCATTGAAATGGCATTACTCTGGCGCGCCCTCTATCAAAAAATGGAGACACAAGAGCTGTAAGTCATTTTGAACAAAATAATTACCAAGGGAATGACCTACACGCAAACCGCAATAAAATCGATTAGTTTGTCAAATGTTTATGAGCGTTCAAAATCCCTCCTATGTTCACAGTTCAATTAGTTACCCGATAACAATGTTTCCGATTTTGGGCTTAAAATTTAAGTTAAAATCTAAACATGAAAATAATTTCAACCCCGTACACAAAATAAGGGTAAAAAGTAGTTGTTTGTTACTCTAAAGTCTAAAGCGCCCTCTATCGAAAATTTTTGAACGTAACCTTTAAAAATTTTTTAGAAACAAATAGTGATATAAAGAATGGTTTTAGCGAAAACCGCAAACGAATCCACCCTTTTTTCCCTTTTTTTATAATCGTTTGAAATTTTGAAGCTTAAACTTTAAGGGCCCCTAGCATCTACGCAAAAAGTTTGCACCCTATGGTTTCCTATTTAATAATGTTTGTCTTCATGTCTACTATCACCCCTCAAAGTTTGTCGGTCTGGTAGCGAAACACCCTGTATATATAACAGATTGTCAATAAAATGTGTATAAAGATTGAAAACAATTTTTAAGCAATAATCATCTAAAAATTTTCATTTCTTTTCCATGTAGTTTAGAACAGCATTTTGATGCAAAAATAAATTATTACTTACATATACAGAATGGAAAATTAATAAGTTATTCTGCCATTTAATTTGCGAACTGTTCTATCTACATTTTAAAAGTGGTGCTTATCCAATTCCTGAACCATATTACAGAAACTCTTCTTAAAATGTATAATTCTTGTTACTTTGTAAATCATAAAAATCAGCCATGTCCTAACGGTGTGGTGAATACAGCCTCGAGAGTGACAATAATCACTTGTCAAATGAAAGTAATGACAACAAGATTATTGGTGATGGTAATATTTAGGGGACGTCACGCCCACTGACAATAATTTTATTCTGACATTTTATGTAATTATATTTTATCTTAGTATTTGGATATACTTTAATTCGCGTGACTGATAAAACTTCGCAAGTTAGGAGCGTCAATGTTTCTAAGCTCTTAAAAAATTGTATTCGTCTTCTAAAAAAATCCCATTAACTTCTAATGTCTTAGAGTAATCTGAATAATAAAAAAATGGACGTAGAAAATAAATATAAAATCATATGACCTAGACAGTTAAAAAAAATAACATGCTTCAGAAGTTGTTTATTTGTTTTTTCTGAAAAATGGAAAATTTCTGAAAGATTCCCATTACTCTAAAATAATAGGTTTTAGTCGAAAAAAAACTGTCTGCCATATGCCTTAGGCAATATCCAGAGTTAATTTAGTGATTCCAAATTTTATAACAATCGGTTGGGTAGTTTCCGATTAAACTTATTTTAAACATCGCATATTTTAAGTAAAATTGCATGCAATCTTGCCTTCTATCAATTGGATTGCAGTTCATTTCCCTTTTACAGCAGGATACTGCTGCGGCGGAAACAGATCCACTACCATAGCTATTTTCGGGATCGATTAACTACGATAAATTACTTATTTGATAATCAGCTTGTATAAAATGATTAAATTAAAAAGCTAACTTATAAGCTTAGTGTGCTCTTATAAAGTCACAGCAAATAAAGAAATATAAATGAGGAATGATTCTGAATCTCCAGATGTGTTAACAAAATAGTGCAGGTCATATATTTTCGAGAAGATATTTTTTTCCAAAATCCAATAGGGGACCGTCAACAAATCCAAAAAGAACGAATATCTTTTGAATAACCCTATCAAAACTAATGTAGCAAAAGCGTTCAAACT
This sequence comes from Maratus speculifer, assembly GCA_964019185.1. Taxonomy (NCBI): domain Eukaryota; kingdom Metazoa; phylum Arthropoda; class Arachnida; order Araneae; family Salticidae; genus Maratus; species Maratus speculifer. The sequence goes on along the minus strand of OZ025297.1, from coordinate 294,968,340 downwards.
GCAGATTATAATTAAGTGGCTTATGGCAATAAACTGTGTTCATTTTTATGTGGATAACATGTATACTCATAGAAAAAATAGGGTTTTTATAAAAACGGTCCCAAATTTTGCCAATTTTTTGCTTATAATTTGCAGAATTCTTAATTAAAAACAATGTTCTTTTCAGAAAATATGAGAAACAACATTGTACATAATACTCTGTGATCAAACTTAAAATATATTGATAATTGTATGAAAAATAAGCAGGTTTACTAGACAAATTTTTACTGCGCATGCGTCAACTCTATAAGAATTTCATTTGCATATTATGTTAGCTAAATGTATAGAGAAACTTTTGTTAAAGTTTCAAAATTATACCTTGAAAATTCTGAAAATTATCGTCGATAGAATAAGATCAAAATCCGTTATTCACTAAATGAAGCAAAAAATGAGGAGCTGTATCCAAATATAGTAGAACGGGCAATATTGTGTAGGCACTAATAAATGGAATATGGATACAGCCCCTCATATTTTTTGCTTCATTTTCTCAGTAATATTAGAATAGATGACGAGGGTAGGTATGAAGTTGATACAGGGCCACCCTCGTTTACCCAGCTACGAAAATATCTCTCGACGTAGATTAGAAGCATGCGTCGATTCATTAAAAAGGGTAGGAAAATTAAGTGATTATAATCAAATACTTTTGATGAATGATTAGACGAGAAAATAATAGAAAAAGTTGATCAGAGAAAAATATTAGGTAGTGAGCATTCCCTTCCTTATAGAGCGGTGTTTAAAGAAAACTCCACTACAAAGGTTTGGCCAGTTTTCGATGGTTCAGCTCGGGAAAAAAGGATTCGCCGTATATAAGTGACTGTATTGAAAAGGGGCCTAACCATGTAGAAATGATTATTTCTATTTTAAATAGATTTAGTTTGGGAATAATTGGGGTAATTGCTGACAAAAAAAAGGTTTTTTTGCAAATTGACATTACAGAAAAAGATCGCTTATTCTTGAAATTTCTGTGGTATGAAGAAGGGGACCCTCAAAAAATGATAACGCTTTAACATAGAAGAGTAGTATTTGGCATTTCCTGTAGCCCCTATCTTTTAGGTGCCACGTTAGAATATCATTTAAAAAACGCACCGGAGCAATTTAAAGACACTGCGCTTATACTGTTAGAATCATTTTACGTAGACAACTGTGTTACGAGTGTTGATAATAAGGAACTTTATCGAAGAGTCGAAAACCCATCTTAACGATGCAAAATTCGAGCTTTGCGGGTGGGAACATAGCTTTCGAGAAGTTTTGACGGGGAAAAATGTCCCTGTTTTGGGTCTAATGTGGAATTTTATTAGGGACACATTAGCTATTAATTTAAGGTAGTGATGCACAACCTTTTTGCCAGAAAATCGTTTGCCACCAGAATATTTGAAAAGTAATGTTTGTTTTATTACATAGCAAAGTTTCTGTCATTATTATATGGAAAATTATTCTGCATAAAATTAGTGGTATAAGTTTGGCCCGCGGGCCACAGGTTGTGCACCCCTAATTTAAGGGAAATTTCAGAAGATGAACGCAAAGTAACCAAAAGAAAAATTTTATCAACTGTACACAAAATATTTGACCTTATTGGATACACATGTCCTGTAACATTAGAACCTAAAATATTATTACAAGAGTGTTGGAAAGCTAAGGGGACATGGGATATGGAATTACCTATTTCTATCAAGAAAAAATTTGAAAAATGGAAAAAACAATTAGGAAAATTAGGGACTATTTATTTAATACATAGGTGTTTTTCACGGGATGCAGATAAACTGCATTCTTGGCACGTTTTTTGCGACGATACCAAAATAGCGTATGCTACGTGTATATTTATGCGGTCTGAAAATGAGAATGGTAATTTCTGTCAGTTGGTTCAAGCAAGAAGCCGAGTTGCTCCTATGAAAACAATTTCCATCCCGAGTTTGGAATTGCGAGATTGCAATATTGGGGCTAGATTAGCAAATAGTGTCAAAACTAATTTAAAATTAGATGATGTTGCATTTTGTATTGGACTGATTCGGCCAATGCACTTTATTGGATAAAAAGAAATGAAAATCTGGCGCCTTTTGTTTATAACCGTGTATCAGAAATCCGGTCATTAAGTGATTCTTCAAAATGGCATTTTATTCCCGGCCATTTTAATCCTGCTGTCCTGCCTTCAAGGGGTGGTACCGCTGAGGTTTTAGACCGAGACAAATGGTGGGAGGGACCACTGTGGCTGAGGAAACCAAGTAATGAGTGGCCAAAATCAGAAATATTTCCAGATTTTTAAATTATAGATGCCGAAAGAAATAAAACATTTATCAGGTCAAACACCTTAGATATTCACAATGAACAAATTTATACGAAATTTTCACCATATGAAAAATTAGTTAAAGTAATTGGATGGATACACAGATTTTACCAAAAATGTAAGAAAGCTAAAGAAGATAGAGAATATAGTATTTTAACTGTAAAAGAGCAGAATGAAGCAGAAAATAAATTATTAAAATTAGTTCAACAACAATCATTTTTTGGCCCCCTAGAAAATCGATTAAAATAATTTCAGATCATCACAGATTTTGCTGGAGTTCTAAGGTTGAAATCACCTTTACTGTTGAGAGAAGATACTTTAGATTTCCCATCATCGTTCCCTATGACCATCCCGTAGTTGAAAAAATAATTAGATCTAGACACCTAAAACTAGGGCATGCCGGGGTACAAATTTTGATGTCTAATTTGAGGAAAGATTTTTGGATCTTAAAATTTCGGAAAACTGTAAGGAAAATTATTAGAAGCTGTGTAATTTGCAAGAGATAAGATTTTAAGCCACAGGAAATATCCACTCCTCCCTTACCTGTAGATAGAGTTCGAGAAGCTGCCATTTTTGAAATCGTTGATCTGAATTATGCCGGCCCGCTTATTCATATATTCCTAAGAAAATAGGAAAATATGGCTAGTAATTTACACGTGTGCAATTTTCAGAGCGACTCATTTAGAGTTAGACACCTCTTTATCTACCGACAATTTTCTAACTTTAAGAAGATTTATAGCCCGTAGAGGTAGTTCTTCTATTATCTACACCGACAATGGGTCGAATTTCATAGGAGCAGAAAATTTGTTGAAAGAAATAGATTGGAATTCAGTACAAAATCATAGTATATCCAGAAAAAATACTTGGAAATTTATTCCTCTTTCAGCTCCATGGTGGGGAGCGTGGTGGGAGCGACTTATCGGAATGACGAAAAGAATATTGAGAAAAGTTTTAGGAAAAAGTTCTCTCAATTATGAAGAGATGCAAACTGTTGCGTGTAACATCGAAAGTGTTATCAACTGCCATCCCCTTACTTATGTATCAGAAGGCTGTAACGATCTTGTACCTCTCACTCCATCCATGTTTCTACAAGAAGTAAAAGGTAGTGGAACACCTGATATGGATATTTTGGATGCCGAATCATTGAATAAAAGGCATGCCTACCAACAAAAACTAAGACAAGACCTTCATAAAAGATTTCCATCAGAATATGTAGATAAATTGCGACAACCTACTAGATAAAACAAAAAAGAGAAACCTTTTGCAATAAGTGACGTCGTGATTATATCAAGTAACAATAATAAAAGAATTGATTGGCTTCTGGCAAAAATAACTGAATTTTTTCCATCTAAGGACGGACAAATACGCTTAGTAAAAGTAAAAATGAAAAGTGGTGAATTCCTCAGACCAACAAGTAGATTGATACCTTTAGAAAAATCACAAAATAATGATATTATATGACAAGTCATTTAAACGACATGAAATTTTTTTCAGATGGAAATAAAGAAGAATCCAGTGATCCTCCTAGTGGTTCGGTGAAGGACAGAAATTCGGAAACATTAGTTCATCGTTCAAGGTATGTACGAATCATAAAACCTTTAGTTAATTGGAAGATTTGAGTTCCAGATGATCCTCTGAAACTCAAAGGTGGGAGGATGTTGGGATTTTAAAATACATTTTCATATTTCTCCATCCGAACACCTGTCGGCTAAAAGTATTGCGCAATGAGAAGAAAGAATCTTTGGTTTTCTCTGAGAAACAGGTGTGACGCATGCGTGGAACATTTTATCTTAACAAAGAACATTTTGTTTATTAACTTTTTTTTTTCTATTTGTTTTTAGAACAGTTCGAAGTTTTATGATAGAAAGATGTGGCTTTGAAATCGACTATGCAGAATAATATGTAAATAATATTAATGTATGTTTATATTTGCGTAGTGAAGCGTCCTCTTATTAAAAAAAAAAAAAAAAAAAAAACTGCACTAGGACTCTTACTTTGAATAGAGGTATTTCTTTAATGATGTTGCGTATGCTTTTTTAGGACATCTGGACATCCGATTCACGAATTTGGAATTTTGAAGGTAAGAATTTTTATATCTTGCCTAATTTTTGTTCTATGAGTATGCTAGAATCAATTATCATATTGATATTTCTTTGTGTAGTAGCTCTGGCTGTGATTATTTAATTTATTGTGGTAATTGAAGACAAGCTTCTTTTCAGAGATAGAAACGTGTGAACTTTTTTTTTAAATTAGTGCCATTTTTAGTCGCTGCATCTCTAGACGACATCCATTCAGTTGACATTGAGATGGACCTGCTAATGACTCATCCAAAAATAAATAAATAAATAAATAAATAAATGGTCAAGTGTTGAAAATTTGAAATAAGGCTACCAGTAAAGATCTTTTGGAAATATCAATAATGTTTGAGAGCACACTGTTTTCTATTAGTTGTGCAAGAAAAATGCTAAATTTTCGCTCACTCAATTTTTCATCACTCTTGTTTAACATTGGCTCAAATATGGATTACCAAATTTTGGACGATTATTCCCTGAAAATTCGTATACTTAGGTTATAAACGAAAATATATCGTTAATGTTATTTTTAATTAATATTTTTTAAAATGTGAATCAAAATTAAAACTCATATATTTACGTTTATTCAAATGAAAAAAAAAATGAAATTCCACAAATAATATTACGAGTTAAAATGATTTTATGTTATACCCATTTTTTCATTTTAAAATAATTTTTTATGTTTGAAATTATTAAAAAAAATTATGATAAGTTTTGTAATGTGATTTTGTTTATTAATAATAAAGTTAAGCATCACAAAAATTTTAAAATTTTAACTCACTAAATAAATATTATTTTAAAGCATGTCCCGTACTCCCTTATAGGAAATGAAATGTCAAAAGTGTTGACATTTTAAGCTCTTCTGTTTATATTTTTTAGCACTTCCCAAGAGAGTAAAAACTCTCACCAGCTTTTTATTTTAAATTTGGAAGTGACCAGCAAACCTTTTCACTTAAGGCATTAAAATAGTCTGTGATGTTGTTTGATTAGTAAATGTCTACGATCCCTAGAGATTTTTTTCGAGTCATTGAGCAGAAAAACAAGACACAAAAATCTATTGTTGTGTACATAAAAAATTTTTTCTAAGTCAATAGAAAATAAATGAATTTTTCTGTTAAAAGTTCGTAACTAAACTACTGAAAAGTCAAAAACATTCTGAAAATATACCCATAGGAATGTACAAAACGAAAATTCGATTTTTAATTTTAGTCTTTATTACGATTAAATCGGAATGTTTAATGGAAATAAAAGTTTAAAAGCCAAAAAACAAATTTAAGGTTTTTGCCGATCAAATTATCTCAATTGAAAGACAAAATGGACTTTTCTTGAAGAAATGTCTTTCAGTTGAATGATTTAATTTAAATCCACAACTTAAATTATAATTTTCGCTTCCAGTTTTTAAAGGATATGCTTTTAAACATAAAAAATTTTTGAAATTTTATAATATTTCTTTATAAATACTGTATTATTGGCATATTCCGATATATTTGAAAATATTATAAAATTGTTTCCTAATACTGAATGATAAACATAATTAAATTTGAATTTTTTCAGTAGTTTGGACACGAAAAATGAATGGAGCTTTTACTTTGTCCTAAAATCTTAAAGTTTATTTTGAATACCTTTATTTTCAGAAAAATATAGATATATTTTTTGCTGATGAATGCTTATATTAAAGTACACTTTGCAAATAATAACGGTGTGGATGAAAACATTGGACAACGAATTCATAGAAATGTTGCATGTTGAAATGTTATACAGGGTGAGTCATAAATATCGAAACAATAAGCTATCTCCTTAAATATTGCCAATAGACCCATACTTCCAATTGCAAAAATTAATAAAAAATTGGGAAGTTTTTGATAAAATAAGTTGCAACTCCATGGGGGGGGGGGGTCTATTTTAAAAATTACGAAAATAAAATTTTTATACGGCCCCCAGAGTATAAAATGTCCAGTTAGAAAATTTTTCCTTATCCATTCCTGAATTGAACAACAACAAAAAAAAATCATCTCGATATCTAAAAATCCCCGAAAGATATTAAAATCCAAAATTTTCCGAAATTCGTGACTTACATCACTTAAGCATAAGTCTGAGCGCAGCGATATCAGCTCATTTGAAATACAATTTAGGGATCGACCATAAATTTACGCATTATTAAATGTCGATCAAAGACAATACTTTAACTTTTAGATCAAATTTTAGTCAAGATCGGACAAGCCACTTTCTAGATAAAATTAGCGTTGCCCACAATGACTGAAAAATTACCCGCTAAATGAGTTATCTGTAACATGTGACTTAACCTAATGGTCTTCTTGTAATCTAAAACGATACATGGAAAATTTGGTTATTAAAAGCCGTTATTTTAGATAAAAAATTTTTGACACATAATGACCAAAAAAAATGACCCACAAATCGAAAATTTTCGCGCATTTGATCCAGCGCAATAGTTTTCCCGTGCCAAAAAACTATTGGATATAAAATTTCATTAAAATTGATCCAGCTATTCTTTAGATATAAATACTTTGACCCTTACCAACTGTGACCCAAAATGGCCCTCTAATTAAATTTTATCGAATTTGTGACTAAGCCCAATGATCTTCTAGTGCCTTAAAATGGTAAAATACAAATTTTTGTTAAAATCATTAGATCCGTTTTTATGTAATATAAGATAAAAAAGCATGCTTGCGCAAATAAATGAATAATGAGTATTTAGATATTTCCTACGCTCGATCGCACTTGTTGCACACCTGTAGGGAAGGATCTGTTATCAAACTGTGTTTCTGGTTCTAACGATTCCTCTGGGGCTTTGAAATGAACGCATCCAACATTTTGCGTACGGTGTGGAACTATTTTTCCATCAACTCTCTAATGGCGATTTCCGAAGGTTGAGTCAAACATACTACTATTTTGATTTTCATGGTCAAATGAAAATATGGAGAAAAAAAATTACTATCTTTTGGAACGTACAGACTTATTTCATAAAATTTATACTAAGTCTTTCTATTAGCAATAGTCATTATTTTAATGGCATCTTTTCAAACGGATGATAACTATTTTTCATTTTCTACGGTGATATTACGAGAAAGGTCAATATTTCAGGACTATTCTTGCATTTTTTTCTGAAGCTTATAAAAAGAACCTGCATAACAAATAAAATTTTCACATATAAGAGCGATGAAAACATGAAGCATGTAAATTATTCTTCAAAACATCACAGAAATACACACGCCGCATCACTGGGAAAAGGATACTAATGAAAGAAAGCAGGTAGTATTGATGGCAAAACAATTTCAGATAACATGACACACAGATATACATATAGGCATTTTAACCATAGGCATACATATAGGCATTTTAAAAGTATTATCAAAAAATTCAAATGTTTACATTACTTTTTTGTATGTATAGGAGCATAATGCCCATGTATTGGAATTTACTTAGGTTATAGACCCCCTTCAAAGAAATTTTTTTGGTGATTTTTTTTTAATTATTTTTTTATACTAGCTGAGCTTCCGGCGTTGAATGGGCCCGATAAAATATTCTTAAATGAATCTGAAAAATACGCATCTAAAACGGTTGAAAATGGTAAATATTTGATTGAGCGATCCCGAAAAAAATTGTTGTCCCTTTCCCCTCTACCTTAGAATTTGATGGCCCCTACTCTTTAAAATCTATATTATGTGTTATAAACTATCCACTCTACTAAAGGTCGTGGAATGGCTAAAACAATAGAACGAATTCAACGATTAGGAGATTCTCCATGGTATAAAAACTCACCCGTTAGCTTTAATCTTTTATTGACCAGAAATTAAATGAAACAGTTCCCTCTTAAATACGGAAGTTCAAATCTTATTATCGCAAATCATAGTGGATGTTAGAACGAATTTAGAAGCAAAAAACTGGCGTAAAACGGGAACTTAGGCAGCGTGAGATGTTACCAAGCTGAAAAACGTTCAAAATCTCTAAAATCTGCGTTTTCATCGAGTGCTTTTGCTTTTTTATCAACTCGCAAGGATACAATTTATGACGTTGCGCGATTCTGATTGGTAAAGGAACAAGAACATCACGCGAAAAGAAACAATAAAAATAATTCTGCAAAGAGTCTTTACAAAAATGGAAATGAGCTAAAAAGTGAGGAGTCAACAATAAATTCCAAAGCGGGAAAACCTTTGGAATAAAAAAAAATAAAAAGAATAAAAAAAAATGGCTATTTTAAAACCATTCAAATGCACTGTAAATAATAGAATTCGGTCAAAAATGATGGGGAAATTTAGGAATAAACTAAAAGCTTTAAATTTAAGTAAAATGAGTAAGATAACAATTAAGCTAAGGAGAATTTAGTAGAATTAACGATAGATTTTATTAAAAAGTAAAAAATTCGTGATTATACCGGTAATTTAGTGTAATAAAGAGAAAATAATCGGAGATATCACAAAGGAAAAATTAATAATGTAACATATGTAACATAAATTAATAATATAAGTTTTATGTTAATAAATAAAGTGGTCTGGTGTAATAACGCCAGGCGGGGTAATAACGCCAAGTGCTAATATTTTGCATAATTATGAAATAATCTGGTAAATGACACCCATGTGCTCTGCGCAGAAGAGTTTTGAGTCATATAAATCGCAAAAAAACAGCTTGAAGTTAATTTGTTTCATTTTTAGGTCTTATTGTTTTTACAAGCAACTAAAATTATCGCTTGATCTAAAATTTGCGAGATACGTGTCATTTTAGCACCTTTTATTACAAATAGCGGAAAAAATTAGAACAAAGTTGAATTTTTGCATAGGTGCTATTTAGGGTATGTAGTTTAACATACTAAAAGTCCCCATCGATCCGATGTGAGCTTTCGCCGCCAGGGGGCGCTAATGAGCTTGAAAATCGGTTATTTGTGAATATCTCACGAACAACGGCATTTAGAAAAATAAGTTCAATTACAAAGATCTAGATAATTTAATTTCCTACAAAAAGTGTCTTTAACATTTTTTTGTCACACCAACCCTTCCCTGCCAAAAATTTAAATAAAGTAAACGTTATTGAAAAAAATGCGGAAGGACAGTCATAACGTGGCGAAGAGGCAGAACAAATACTGAACTTTGGGTCCTCCCACCCCAACTCTCCCCCATTGTCTGTACGCCATTTTCGCGCGCTTGTGCAATAGTAATTGCACAATACCCTATATCTCTTTGAATTTGTAGAAATGTACCACATGCAGGTACCTTTCCAATATTTAATTTTCATTTGGTTCTCATTTCGCTAGTATGAAATCACCCTAATTTACTGAACGAAGTATTCTTTATGAGATCAGCGCCGTACGAAAGGAAGGGGGGGAGAAGGAGCGGTCGCCACCGGCGCAGATATTTAGTGGGCGCCAAATTTATACTACCAACTAATTTTGGCCTGTCACATAAAAAAGTTGGAGGCGCCAAATCGAAGTTTTGCCCCGGGCGCAGTTTTCTCTTCGCCAAATCATAAATCAAAAAATAACGCCAATCCTTGGCATTAATACCCCGGTTGATTCCCTACAGTGGCCGAGCTACATCCTAAATACTGATCCAAATAAATGCAGTTAAAACTGTGCAATATTTCTAATAATTCTATTTAAGCGGTCCTTTTTAAGCAAAAAGAAACTCACGGTCTGATATTCTTTTGCCTCATCCTCCCCCCCCCCCCCACCCCAGACCTTTATTTTTCTTACACTTTCACAAAAAATTGAACATTTTCAATAGCTTAGAATGCAATTTGTCAATTTCTAAGTTTGTAAAGTTTGTATTTTTAGAATTAGGCAATCTAAATGCGATTATTCCATCTTATTTCATAGTTTTGTTATAACAATAATAATAGATCATCCCAAATGTAATTTATCAAAGTGGAGTAACTTAAAATATTTTATGAAAAATAGTAAAAAAGACGTAAGAAACACGAATAAAAGTGGAAACTTACATTGCAAAATTCTCATTCGTGGCACTATTTTGCAATATAAGTAAAAAAACAGTTGATTTCTGAACGAGAAACAGAAAGCTGAGCTTTGCAGTTTTTTTTTTTTTTTTGTAGATACCGAATTAAATGTACCCAGAATTAAGAAGTACACAAAACATATAGAAATGCATTATAGACAGATAGACAGATATTTATGAGAACTTAAATTTTTATTACATTTAAATAAAATTTTTATTAATGTTATAATTTGTTTAGCGGATGTACTAATGCACACAGTTCCACAATATATATATATATATATATATATATATATATATATATATATATATATATATATATATATATATATATATATATATATATATATATATTTCGATTGAATTACAGAAGCTGGTTTAATCGATTTTAATAAAAAATTTTTGGTAAAGTTGCAATCAGTTTGTTTCACGATTGTACTAAAACAAGAAATTCGATTAAAATAAACTTTTCTACCAAAAATTGGACTTACTTCAAAAACTACTACGAAGTGAAAAATAATTTTTTTACATAATAGTAATAAGAAATTAAATTAAGAGCGTAATATTTACCATGCGTGTTATTATACTTATGTACATTAATATGATTTTTTGGAGTCGGCGCCAGCCACGCCTTTATTCTTTTACGATTTGCATGGGATACTTAATTTAATTTTTGAAATTGGCTTGGCTAGCACCGACTCCAAAAAATCAAATTAATGTACATAAATATAATAATACGCATGGTAAATACTATGCTCTTAATTTAATTTCTTATTACTATTATGTAAAAAAAAAAAAAATATTTTTCACGTTGTAGTAGTTTTTGATGTCGGTTCAATTTTTGGTATAAAAGTTTATTTTTCTCTTTTTAGTTAAAATTTAACGATTTTTTGAAGTCAGTTAATAAAAATTATAATACGGAAAAAATATTGTAAATTATCCATGGATGTAAATTTTGTCAGGAGTGGGGTTCGAACGCACGCTCTCTTTCCAGCACCAGAGCTTAAATCTTGTTCCTTAAACTGCCGGGTCATCCTGACTGCACTCCAATCGGCGAGCTTATTCAAAGTCCATGTTATTTTACATTTGCAAAAATTCACCATTTTTATTAAAATTTGCTTAATTACTAAAAAGGAATTAACCAATTTCAATGAAATAGAAGTGGTACCAATTCGAAAGTAGCCTCTTTTATTTAACACAAAAACCAAATTAATCTGTTGGATAGTTTCAGAGTAATCGGTGAACAAACATAGAAAAAAAATACCTACGCGTCGAATTGATAACTTCCTCTTCCTTTTCTGAAGCCGGTTAATAATAAAAATTGTAGTACGGGAAAAAAATTGTAAATTTTACATGGATTATGTCGGAAGTGGGGTTCGAACCCACGCTCTCTTTCGAGAAACCGAGCTTCAATCTGACGCCTTAGATCGCCTGGCCATGCTGTCTACACTCCATTCAACGAACGTATTCAACACTTTTAATTAGCGAAAAATTACTAATTTTATTAGTTTTTGCCTAATTACTAAAAAAGTACTGAACCAATTTCGATGAAACGGAAGTGGTACCAATTCGAGAGCATCGTCTTTCATTTAAAACAAAAATAACAGAAATCGGTTGAATAGTTTAAAAGTAATCAGTGAATAGTTTAAAAAAAAGTCATAGTTTAAAAAAAATACATACGCGTTGAATTGGTAACCTCCTCTCCTTTTTGAAAGTTGGTTAAAAATAGCTATTTATTCAATCTCAAAGCATTCATTCGCTTATTTATTGTCATATGGACTGTTTCTTAATTCAGACAGATCTTTTTTGCATTGCATAATGGTTTTCATATTTACGAAGAAAAAACATTCATGATTAAATTAACTGTCATTGCTTTCATTTCCCAGAACGTGAAACAGCGATACAGACCAGCTACTTATTTTGATAAATATGAAAGGTAAATAATGCATTAATATATAGCTATTTCTATTTAAGTGCAATGAACCGAAATGTTATGTGTATTCTTTTGTTAAAAATACATTAAGTGACATTTACTGAGACGTTTACATAAGAAATAATTTGGTTGATTTAACGCTAAGAAACACATTTTATTATCAGATAATGAATATGTTAGCATAGGGGACAGGAAAATAAATTAATGTGGGACATTTAATGTAATGGTTTGTTTCACAAAAAGGTATTGTGAAACATCAATATATATAATAAAGGAAAGATTGATTTGTCCATGAGTGACGCCATAATTTCGAAACACAAAGAGGATTATATGATATACTAGCTCTCCATCCTACATTTATTATAAAGATTTATTTTGGTATGGAAGAATATTGGGTATGAACAAATGTGTACCAAAAGGAAGTATCACACCAAAAGAATTTCTAGGTGAAGTCGGTGAAGAAGATGAGATCGAGTGCCTCAGTGATGGAAACTGACTTGAAAGTTTCAGAATACTCTACACGCAATTTTCCAGAATGCTCCATAATTTTTTAGAATCTTCCAGAAGTTTCGAGAATATGATAAGATATTTCAGAATGATAGAGAAGATTTTAAAATTTTCTATGATATTGCACAATGTTCTAGACTGCTATATAATGTTCAAGAATGTCATAGAATTTCCGAGAAATTTCTGGATCTTCGGATGGACATCCAGCTTCGTAATGTCAGAAAACGTTCTAGAATAATCCAGCCGTTTTAAAAACCGGAAACGTGCTCCGTAATCTTTCTGAGCATTCTCGAATGTTCCGGTATCCTGTTATGATAGGAATACTTTATAACTTACAAAGGAGAAATTGACACGCATGGATCAGCATACTTTTGGAAATCGATTAGAGGGTTTCAAGGATAAGTGACAGATATAGAAAGTAAAATATATTCCCGAGAAAATATTTAAACGTAAAAAAGTGAATTACTTATGGTAGTGAGCAGTCTATTAACTGAAATTTTAGTATGTTAAGTAATATTAATAATTAAGATAATATCAAATTGTAAAATGTACAAGATCTTGCTAGTCGTGTATCGGACAGAAAGAAACAGGAAGAACGGTGAAGAAATGAAATAGATAAGAAATTTCGAACAATATATATTTTATAGAAAAATATTCGATTCAATAGAATAACTGTATTTTCGTAATGTCCGTATATTGCTCATAATTTAAGTGTACCTTAATTTCAGGCATTAATTTTTTCAACACAAAAAAACCACATCACAAAGATTTTTTTTTCTGTATTATAAACTATAATGTAATTTCTTTGTTACTTCCAACTTTTTCGTTAAAAAAACTTTATATTTAGATATCCGTCTTAAAAACAGTTTTCCGTTTCTATAAAAAAATATATTAGTTTAGTTCCATTAAATATATAGTCTGTACTGTCCTCAAAGTTCAATATTAAAAAACTTTAATTAAAAAATTTCACCTTAAAAACAGTTTATCAATTTTCACAAAAATACACATCTAGTTCCAAAATTTATATACTTGATTTCAAAGTTTACTTTCATTTTCACCTTGTATTTTCTTTATCATGTAGTATTCCTATTGTGCTCAGAGACTCTAAAATTTCTAAATGTTCCAGTTCTAATTTTCTAAAAATTTTAAACAAGTTTAGCTTCTCAACGAGAGATAATAAATCATTGAGTGAATACGAAACAGATAAGTAACGCGAAGAAATTAGTGAAGTGCATCGAATGAGACAAGTAGACGCAGAGAAATTGATAAAGAAAGAAGATAACGAAATAAACTTATCAGAGTTATAATGAGTGGAGTTTATCAAAGAAAACGCAAGTATAGATAGATTTGGTCCAGTCGAACTTTCGACGGTATTTTAGCAGAAAACTAGTTTTTGACAAAACTTGGATTTTGGTCCGATAATGAAAACGAAACCTAATTACCGGCCTATCTTTCATTACTATATCTATTTTACTGTTTTAAAAAAAAGCATTAAAATGAAACTTTTTTCATTTTTCTTTTTAAATTGTTCAGATACTACTGAAAGTTGTATTAATTCATATGTTCTCTGATAAGTGATTTTTAAATATGTGTTTGAAAATTTGGATGAGAGAAAATAATTATCTAAAGTTATTAAAGTAATCTTTATTTCTAAAATAAAACACTACTTGAAATTTACAAGGTCTGGTAAAAATACTTGGTAAAAGACAAACTGTGTTTGAATTTAAGGTATGTGCCTACCCTCAAGTCGCTGTTTTTGCGAAAATTTTCGTTTGTATCTTTATTATCTTAAATTAAAATTCAAACATTTAGGATTCCAAAAATAACCTTCTTTTGATTCAGCAATAATAATAAGGAAATTTTAGTTCAAAATGTAAACCTTTATGCATAAATTTTTGTGCTTCATTAAAATCTAATTTTGCAGTTACATTGTTTACGTTTATAAGAATCCCTATATATTAAAGAGTTTTTAAGATATTGAAATAAAATTTGGACACAAGTTTCTGATCATTTATGGGTATGTTATGAAGCAAAATACAGATTTAAAGTATTTATATATAAATTTAATTGAACTCATAGTTTACCCTGTTTTAACTAATAACATGTGTTTAATAAAAATTTTATATTTTCCAGAAAAAATTGTAAGGTAAGGTTGGAGCCGAAGGTAGGCTCAATAAATTGAAATTAAGATGTTCTGGTGTAATAACGCCAAGTGCTAATATTATGCATAATTATGAAATAATCCGGTAAATGATACCCATATACTCTGCACAGAAGGGTTTTGAGTCATATAACACGCAAAAAACAGCTTAAAGTTAATTTGTTCTATTTGTAAGTCTTATTGTTTTTACAAGCAACTAAAATTAACGCTTGATCTAAAATTTGCGAGATAAGTTTTGTGATGTGAGGACTATATTTTTATCAGGAAATTCTTTGTTTATTTCATAAATTTGTAGTGCATTTCATGCACTTTCAAAATGTTGTAGAAGATTTTGGATATCTTTTCGAGATGATTTGTGATTTAAAATGTACTGCGCAATAAGTATACCGGGGTAATAACGCCAATCCTTGGCGTTATTACCCCGCTTGACTCCCAACAGTGGCCGAACTACAACCAAAGGTTTTTTTTATTAATATGGGACAACATTATTATCATTGTTGAAATGGTAAGATTATGGGTGGGGAGGTCTAATACCCAAAACTAATCTCTCTCTATTTTTTAATACTAGTGTAAAAAATAATTTTAAACTCTTATAAATAAAACTATATCAAAATGTTTTCGATATTCTAATTCGAACATCTTCAAAATCACGTTTCTATTAAATTTCCACTGGATTGTTCAATTGAGCTCTAAATTTTAAATGTCCCTTTCTCAGCGTTTGTTTTTTTTGTTTTTTTTTTTCAAAATTTTACAAATTTAACCTTTAACCGATGTGACAGAAATTGTAACGTAACTAATGTGAAGGGGTCTGTGAGAACGTAAGATCAAAAGATGAATAAAAGGCAGAAATAACGGATTGTGTTTTTGTACTAAACTTTTTATACAAGACTATTATACTTAATATTCACCTATTTAACAGTCTCAGGTTATATTACTAAAGTTCCAAATGAAACAGAATTTCGGTAGTGTTTGTAGTTAAACTGAAAATTACAAGTTAATCTATAAAAATTAAAAGTAAAACAGTAGTCTGTGAGACCGGTAACATTAGTTAAAGGTTAAAAGGCGATCAATGATTAAAAATCATAGAATACTGCTCCTGCACTAACCTTTTTGTACAGAATTAATTCTAATTAAATTTAATCTATTCAAATATTTTTAACAATAGTACATTGACTCCAAATGAAAGAGAATATCAGTTGTAGCTATAGTTAAACTGGAAAATACAAGTTAGACTCTAAAATTTGAGGGAGGGGAGGGCAGCGTTCAGTGAGATTGCTAACAGCAATTAAAGGTTAATTTTGCTGCTAATATAGAGATAATGATATATAACCACATGAATCATGTATAAAATTTAATAGGACATCTCAGTGGGATAATATTTTTTATCAAAAATCTTATTTAATTAATTAAAAATTTATTAAAGCATGTTTTATATAACGCCGACAATTTAACTTTAGGTTTAATAATCCGCATTACTGTGGAGTTATGGCTTAAAAACTATTTACAAGACTACTATAATAGTATTAACAAAAATATTTATTACATATAACTCTAGTTATTATAAAATTTCACATGATTAACATATTACAATATAAATTTTTAAAACCATGTAACGTTTCTTATAATTATATTTAAGCAAAGAGGGGCACAGGGTGTTATATTCTGTTTAAGCTCCCCTTCACACCTTTTTCTTTCATTTTCACAAAAATTGATTATTTTCTATCGTATAGAATACATACATAGGAATATAAATACTGATTCAAATGAACACAGTTAAAACCATGCAATGATTCTAATAATTCTATTTAAACAGTCCTTTTTAAGCAAAAAGTAGCTTAGAATCTGATATTCTTATGCCTCCTCTCCCCCCCCCCCCCACCAAACCATTCTTTTTCGTGCATTTTCACAAAAAATTGAACATTTTCATTAGCTTAAAATGCAATTTGTCAATTTCTAGAGCTGTAGATTTTGTATTTTTAGAATTTGGCAATCTACAAGCCATTATTCCATCTTATTTTATAGTTTTGTTTGCATGGCGTTATTACCCATATAGGTGGGTAATAACGCCAAATAGCATTGGTCAAGAAATGGCGCCATTACAGTTTATGAATGCATATTTGTTAAATTATTTTTTTTATATAGATAATCATTGATTTGCTGTATCAAATCCTATATTTGTTTGAAAAATACAATCTAAAACTAAGCCGCGAAAATTGGTAGAACCTTAACATGGCGTTATTATCCCAGGATACCTTATTTTAACTGTAAAAATGTATTTACATTTTGTTAATTGGAGATGAAGTTGCTTAAATAGATTTTTTTATAAGAAAGAAAAAATGTTTTTTATTGTACCTGCGTATTAAGCGGTATAGTGCATTACACTTCGAAATATACGCCATACACTCCTCTATGTAAGCAAAAATTCATTAAATTTTGTTTTTGTATGTCTATAAGTTTAAATCTTTACGGACCCCGAGTAACAACGTCTCTTAATAATAAACTTTTCTTATTAAATCATAAATCTCTGTGATTAAAATATACCAAATATCACCATTAACCGCTTCCATGATTTGCCTGTACTTCATACGGGCAACATGTTCTTGGCAATCATGATTTGACCATATCACGTATGGGAAATGATTTCAAATCATGGTTTATTATTCTCACCAGTAAATTTATATTGTAAATTTTACATTTTTCTGATAAAATTAGGCAAAAATTTCTGTTTTTGAAAAACAAGTGATAAAAGATTAAAAACTCTGTGGCATTACGATCGATGAAGGATCAGCGCCAATAGTATCCATCCATGTTTACAAGACCTTGGGTCCTAAAGTGCTATGCAACATGTGTCCTGGCCAGGTGGTCAGCCTGATGTGATACCCTCAGTGTTTTGCTCCCAACCAAGCCTAATACTACAGTCACCGCCAAAAAAATCTTGATACTTTCGATTTTTGATGTTTTGTTAAATATCTAGAAATATACACAAGAAATCATTCTGAAACTACTGGTGTGTAAACAAAATAGTACACGTCATATATTTTGACAAAGATTTTCCCCCGAAATCTAACAGGGGACCGTCAATTAATTGAAACAGAACGAAGATCTTTTGGATCACCCTGTCAAAACTAATGAAGCAAAACAGTTTAAACTGCAGATAATGATTACGTGGCTTATTGTGATAAGTTGTGTCGATTTTTATGAATATAGCTTGAAAACTCGTAGAGAAATTAAAGTTTTTATAAAAACGGTCCAAAATTTTTCCAAGTTTTTTGCTTATAATTTTCAGAGCTCTTCATAAAACACAATAATCTTTTCAGAAAATATGACAAACAGCATTGCACATAACACCCTGTAATCAGAATTAAAAAGTAATAAAAAATGTATGAAAAATGAACGGGTTTACTAAATAATTTTTTACTGCGCATGCGTCAACGCTATTTAAATTTCCTTTGCATATTATGTTAGTTAAATGTATTGAGCAACTTTTGTAAAAGTCTCAAAAACATAGCTTAAAAACTCTAAAAATTATCGTCAATAGAATATGGTCAAAATCCGTTATTTTCAAAATAAAGCAAAAAGATAAGGAGTTGTATCCAAATATAGTGCAATACTGTGTAGGTACTAATCAATGAAATATGGATACAGCCCCTGATCTTTTTGCTTCATTTTGGGAATAATGGATTTTGACAATATTCTATTAACGATAATTTTCAGAGTTTTCAAGTTATGTTTTTGAGACATTCACAAAAGTTGCTCTATACATTTAACTAACATAATATGCAAATGGAATTTTAATAGCGTTGACGCATGCGCAGTAAAAAATTATTTAGTAAACCCGTTCATTTTTCATACATTTTTTATTATTTTTTTAATTCTGATTACAGGGTGTTATGTGCAATGTTGTTTGTCATATTTTCTGAAAAGATTATTGTGTTTTATGAAGAGCTCTGAAAATTATAAGCAAAAAACTTGGAAAAATTTTGGACCGTTTTTATAAAAACTTTTATTTCTCTACGAGTTTTCAAGCTATATTCATAAAAATCGACACAACTTATTACAATAAGCCACTTAATCATTATCTGCAGTTTAAAATGTTTTGCTTCATTAGTTTTGACAGGGTGATCCAAAAGATCTTCGTTCTTTTTCAATTTATTGACGGTCCCCTGTTAGATTTCGGGGGAAATCTTTGTCAAAATATATGACGTGTACTATTTTGTTTACACACCAGGAGTTTCAGAATAATTCCTTGTGTATATTTCTAGATATTTAACAAAACATCAAAAATCGAAAGTGTCAAGATTTTTTTGGCGGTGACTGTAATTGTATCGACCTCGAAGGAATGAAAGGCTGAGTGAACCGTTCCCGGTTGGGAATCGAACTCCCGTCCTGCGGCGCCGCGGTCAGATGCTCTGACCCCAGCACCACTGGGCTTTAAAAATTCTGTAAAAGACGCAAAAAATAGGCATTTTTTGAAAGCTTTTTTCATGTTGATCAGTTAAGTAGTTAATGAATGTATTAGTAGTAATTAATCAGAATAATCCATTAATAGTAGGGTTAAAACAGGATTATGTGTTTTTGTTCGATTACAATTGATAAAAACATTTTATGCTTCAAAAGACAAAACATTTCCTGAATGGCAATAAAAAACACAGAGATTAAACATTAAAATGGAATACTTTTTAAATAATAGCAAATACATTGTAATAATAAGGTATCCGTTTTAGTACTATATATATCTACCTTATTAATCTTGCCTTTATACGAAACACGCACATTTAACTCTGAATTGCTAATTAAGGAACCCTAAATATGAACTACATTTAGCATTAAAAAAAATCATAAAATCTGAAGAATTAATTATGAAAGCATTTATTTTCATTACTATTTTAGCTGTAAAAGAGCCCATATTTTTAATTCGATTTTTTGAATAAAATTGTACATATTTTTTACGATGCATATTTCATAAATAAAAAATTCTTTACGTTTTGTGTTTTTATCAGATAAACATTTACCGATGTTTCTATATGTATATTTTTAACAATATGCTTATTGTATTTATATGTTTATCTATACATAAACAAAAATGGAAGAATAACATACCTTTATTGAGCGTCATCAAATAAAGAAACGCTCCCTCTGCTTCTTCGTTTCTTTCGATTGAACTGTCAAAGTTTTTAGTTTATCTTGAAGTCCTAGTAGATAAATGGCTGAAAAAGAAGCAAAAACATTTCTCGTTTCCAACAAACATGACATTTTAAATTCTATTTTGGTTTCTGTACATCTTAAAATTCCTTTCTTAATATTATTTTAGAAAATTCAAGGAAAACAAAATACACATTTCTTTATTTTATATATTTATTGCATTCGTGCATTTAGCGTACACTAGAAAAAATACAGTCAAGTGCGAGTATTACTTTTTCCTTAGAATTCAGTTCAATAAATACAGGGTGTATCAAAATTAGCTTACCAAACTCTGCACAGCCAGATTCCTTGTTGGTACACACAAAATGCCCAAACAATGTACGATCTATAGTTTACATGAAAAATGCGAAAAATGTATGCGAAAGAAAGTATTACGTCACAAATAGTGCTAAGAAAAAACAACATATTGGACACATCAAAAGCAATATTTGCATACAACGTTCAAAACGTTCACTTCACATATCGCATCATGCATGCGCGTTCGAAATGATGGAATGCGTGACAGCCATGCAAATAATACCGGTAGCTGCAATGTACATTCTTTTAAATACGAGTTCAACGACGGCTTAACGTCATTCTACAGCGTGTGCATGCATGACGCGATATGTGAAACTAGCATTTTGAATGTTATCGTCTGGAAAGATATGCAAATACTATTGTTCATGTACCAAAAACTGCTTTTTTTCTTGCACCTGCTTTGACATCATACTTTTTTTCTCTAACATTTATTTTTCTCGTAAACTGTCAATCGGACAAGTACAGTCCTTTGCGCATTTTATATAGATTTCCAATGAGGAATCTGGCTGTGCAGATTTCTGGCTCTATTTTTGAGGCACCTTGTATATGAATTAGTAACTGGACATTGTATAATTCAAATATATTATTAAAAATTCTCGTTTAAGCTATAAAAGCCGATGGCACATATAATACGCCATCCGTGTCTTTATGTACGTCCAAATCGTCTGTGTGTTTAAGTGTTAATATTTCAGCTAATTACCAACAATTTTTTATTGAAATTCATTATCAACTATCATTTTACATTTGATGATAGGATTTCCAGTGCTCCTTAACTTCTTTGTTGAATGCACATCGAAATTTGTGTGTGACGAAAAAATGCGATTTTCTAAAAATCTGTGAGACCTAGAATGATCACCACATTTTTTCTACAAGATAGAAGTTAACTTCTACTTTTCCCTATTTTTTCATAAGTTTAATTTCAGTAGTTTGGGGAAATAGAGAGGGTGGGTATATATTTTCGACGATATCTCTAAATACATAACATCCAAAATTAAAATAAATGTATTTATGAGTTTGACATTGCGAAAGCTTTTACATGTTACCTTACACGATATGAAAAGAAAAGATTTGTTTTTTCTTCAAATAACTTATTTAGTCTCACCACATGATACCTAAACATATTTGCGAATGGTTAAAAATCTGTAAATATATTTATTCAGCCAATTTAACTTTTTGCTGCCAATACGTTTGCGAATAAAATGCAGGGCAGATTGGCACATGAGTGATCTTATAAAGGTTCCGTTTTTACACACCTTAAAATTGACGAAGAAGATACACCTTGAAATTGGTAAAAATATTGATTTTTTTATATGTATATATATTACTTAAAAATTCTTTAATCGCGATTATTTTGACACCTCATTTTTACCTATACGACATATCGAGAGACATTGTAAGTTTTGTTATCAGATCCAGCGTATTTACCCATGCAAGTGAAAACATTAAACGAATTTTTCACCGTGTTCATATTTTATAACTTGCTTGTGTGATAAATGATAAAACTTTTTTGCTAATTTAGATAGAGGGTTTATTTATTTATTTATTTATTTATTTTACGTGTTATTTATGGCGCATTTAACACGTTTGTACATGGATTTAACATTCAAATTGAAAAATATATTTAAAAGTTATGTATTATAAGTTATTAAAAAATATATTTAAATTGAGCATTTGTTAAATTCTCTTCCTTTTTTAATGTACACGAGAAAAAAAATGTATCATACTAAATGTATCCATACATCTAAATATCCATGCACACTTTTATGTTGTATATCTATATTATAAAGGCCAAACGTATCTGTGCGTAACGCATACGTCATTTATCGAATGACAACACTTTTCGATGAATTTTTCGATTTTGCAGTTTTTGCTACTATCAAATTTTACATTACTAAACATTGCACATCTTAAATTTTTACACCGACGTATAGAGAAAAAAATATACTTTCAAATGCAATTTATTTGAAAGCTGTATCTCAATTTGTTTTTCATATATTAATTTTTTTATAGTTTTTAGTATAAATTTTGTAATTGTGGCAACAGAACCACTTCATTTTCTCTTTAAATTAAAAAAATTAAAAAAATTAAAATGTGTACACCATATTAAATATATTGTTTGTAATCGTATCAATTCGGAATAATTTTTATTTTCATTCGCATTTATACCAAACACAAGAAGCATCAATTGATAACTTCATCATAATAACTGAACTTTATTATATTTTACTGATTACATATGCATCTAAAGTTTAATGTTAATTTGGACAACTGAGTTTTATAGATATAGTATTTTGTTAATTTTAGCTTAAAACAATATTTGTTTGAGAGTTAGACTGATCTATAAAAGATGTATTTTTTACTGTAACTAATTTTGTAGATTTATTATAAATCAATAAAACAGTTTTTTTAACCTTTTCTTTCGTCAAATTCCAGCGGTTTCCACCTCGTTATAATAAATGCAAAAAAATAAAATAAAAAAATAAAATAAAATAATAATAAAAATAAATAAATAAATCGAAGTAAATATATTTATATTTATAAAAGTTGTAGACATTTTTTTAAAAAAGCTAATTTAAAAATACTAAAATAGGCTGTTTTACAAGAATTTTGTTTCATTATTTACTTAATTTTTAGTATAAAGCATTGCGCCACCACATGTATTACAGAGTTATTCAAAATTGAAATAAAAATGTTTCAAAAGTACTGTGTCCCCTTAACTAAGGAACACTAAATAGAGATCATTCTTAACATGGGAAATTATACACTGATGGCCACATTAAATGCAGTACCAAGAAGGACCAGATATATCACAGCGAAATTAATTTGCTAGACAACATGCTGTGCAAAGATCATTTCTGCATTATATAAGCACAGATTGCCAATCAGAGTCTATAGGTTCACTCGCAAAATATATAATCCAAGTTTATACCGCAGGATGTTTTATACCAAATATAATACACACCTAAAGAATAGGTCTAAAAACTTACTAGAAATTACTCGACTACGAAACAATACAGGAAACGACATAAAACAAATACTAAAACTTCTTCAGAAATATTGTTGCTTTACACGCAAATTTTGTTTGCAATCCTCTGTGACGATCGTCATAATATTAAACAGCTATCTTCTTAGTATATATTCAATGTAATAGGTACAGTAAATGATGGCATACTATAAATTGAATTCATACAATCAATTTTTAGGAAAATCATTATATATAAAATGTAATAGATTGAAAAAATGCTGTGGTAACAGAATTTCCAATCATAATGTATTAATTGCATGAAATTTTAATGAAGATAATAGATTGCTGAATAAGTTCAATTAACAACATACCCAATACATTACTCAACTTCTCTTCTGTTATACAAGGTATAAAAATATACGCAGCAGGTCATAGTAGCAGCATCCAAAGTCAGTGAATACAAAGAAGAGGTAAACTACTTTGATACATAGAAAACTTATGCCCGTCTTCGAAAAAAATAACATTTCAATACATAAATGAAACATTGGCCTAAACGGTCGGGTGGTTGAGACGGGTGGTATATGAAATGCAGCCACCTACACGACTTATATCTAGAGTAGTTTTGAAAGGAACTAGGTAAGAAATGCATTCAAAACAACAATTCGTTGTATGCTTCAATACAGAGGCAACGCTAATTTTTTACCAAAAGTTGTCAGATTTGCTCCAATTATACAGACTAATGATATTGTTTTATAGTTTAAATATGTTAAGCGGATAAATATAAAAGTTTAAGTAACACTTTTAAATAATAATCAGCTCTGTAGGAATTTTTTCATTTTTTTGAAAAAATGTCAAAAAATGTCAAAGTTTACCCAAAATTTCGATTTTTGAAGCAAAAGCGCATACTCAAACCATTTTTTGCAGCGGTAAAATTTCCCGCAGTTGATGTACTAGTATAAATGCAACTTTTGGCCCCCTACCCGTTTTTGATTTAAAAAAAATAATTTTTTACGCTCCACCCTAATAATGAACCTATATCTACGATTCGAAGCAAATTAAATAATTTTGCACAAAGCTCTTTTTATTTAATTTAAGAGGGGCTTTCCCTCATTATCCCCCTTTATAACTACCACTACACCCCCAAAACTAATCAGAGATTCCACTTATCAGAAAGAACCTACTCCAAAATTTAAAGTAAATCTGATAATTCTGCAAAAAAGCAATTTATCTAATTCTAGAAGGGTATTCGCCCTAATCGCCCTTCATACGTAACAAAAAAATCCCAAAACTAATCAGAGAAGTGCCTTACCAGTATGAACTTATTTCCAAAACTTGAAGCAAATTGGTTAATTCTGCATGAAAAATACATTCACTGAAATTAAGAGGGGTAACCCCCAGATCCTCCCTTTACACTTAACCAATGAATCCCCAAATTAAATCAGGGAAACGTCTTATCAGAAGATGAACCTATATCCAAAATTTGAAACTCATCGCTAAATTCTGCGTAAAAAAAAAATTATCTAAATTAACATGAGTTACCCCCGTTTCCCCCTTTATAATTAACCGCTGAACACGCAAAACCAATCATGGAAGCGCCTTATCCAAATGATCCTGTATCTCAAATTTGAATGAAATCTGATAATTATGCAGGAAAAACCTGTTTATCTAAATTAAGGGAAAGGCACCTGCATTCCCCTCTCCTTTATTCTTATCCAGTGGATATCCAAAACTAATCATGGAGGTGCCTCATCAGAATGATCCTATATCTAAAATTAAAATGAAATCTCATAGTTCAGCATGAAAAACCCATTTATCGAAATTAAGATTTGGGAGTTAGCCCCCCTTCCTCTCCCTCGTTATCCATGGAGCTCCAAAATTAATCAGGGAAGTGCTTTATCACAATAAACTTTTATCAAAAATTTGAAGCAAGTCAGACGTTTTTATCATGAGTTATTGCGTGACATACATACTATGTACATATGAACATACGAAATGGGCGGGCACATAAGCTTTCAGGCTTTGATAGCCTGCGAGCTAAAAATTAGTATTTCATCTTCTAATTAAGATAGAAACATAATTTAAACGTTATATTAAGCACAAAAAACAGAAAAATTTTTAAAGCAAGAAAATTTTCTTCGAAAATTATGAAGATTTTTGCGTTTTAATTGAACTAAATTTTGGTATGCATGTAATTAATCCATACAAATCCATATACCATTAACAGGGCTTCTCAAAGAATTTGGATAATTTTCCTACTGTAAATAACAACAGCTGAAATTGGGTTTTCAAATGTGTTATGTGCTTCCCTATGGTTGAATTAGGCATAATAAAGGGTGGCGAGTGATCCGGGCAAGACACGGTGAAAGAAAAACGAAACTACTGTAAGACCACAATTGTTAGACCACTAGCTGGAAAAATGTCTAGCGGATTCTATTCTCATTGTAGGGAGAATAGCTTTTGTGGCCGAAGGAACGGCCTCAAATATTTCTTTCTCTTTTTTCCTGTGTGAAATTTTATTTTAAATTATATGGCCGTGCATTTTCCATTTGTCCACGAATTATGATTTTACAAAGTATATATTTGTATTTCCGACATTTTGGTGAATTTTAATAAAAACATTTTTTTAAATTTATGTTGATGGCTAAACCTTAGATTTAATGACTGCTTGACTTCTGTCTTGGTGGCTATGCGATATATTCGCCAATTCTAACAACGTAAATATTCAGGGCACAAATATGACATAAACTCGCTGGGATATTTACTTGGCGACAAACTGGGTTATTTTTCCTGATATGGTAACCCGGCTATTGTTGTTTATTTATTCATAAATTGTTTATTTATTTTAATTTTCTTTTTTAAAATTATATAAAATATGTTTGCTCTATAATTATTGGTTTTAACATTTAATGTATTTTAACATTCTTTTATTTATTTTTTAAAACAATAAAGAATAACCCAAAAAATGTATGTTTAATTGGTATTCGAAACGAGGTTTTCGTCAAATTGACGTTAAAAAAAATCGTACCAAAACCTATGTGTATATGATAGCTGTGACACATTCATATACAAAGCAAGCAAATAATATAAATAAATAATGTTAAAATAATATAAACAATAACGCAAAGAAATAATTATAAAAAATCGCCAATTTGGCATTTTTAAGATCATGCTACGCTGTCGTTAATTCTAAAAAGATTAAATTACTCTATATTTCGAGGGAAAACGTGATTATGCTAAGTTTAATAATCGTACCTTTAAATCATCTTTTTTATTATGTTTGACTTTTTATAATTTATTTTCATAAAACAGAATTACAATGTAATATTTAAAGACACATAATTCAATAACAGAAACAAAAAGGTATTAGCCAAAGAAATTCGAAACATCTAGAATGTTTAATAAATCAGCTCATTTCTAGATGGTACAGAATTTCCCATTTTCGACATGGATTAATCTTTTTCTCCCATGTTCAGAGTTGTCCAGGTTTCTATCAAACGTGGTACGTCAGTTCCAGTATTATGTTAAAGAAAATAATTCGAGTAATAAAAAAAGAATGTTGCCCAGTTAAACTGATGGCATTGAGCTCACATGCTACGCATACTAATTGTATATTACAGTCTTATATTTTCAAGGATTAATTCCGGTTGAAAAAAAAATTAAGAGGGGGGAAACAGCTCCGTTTTATGCTTAATCATTGAACCTCCTAAACTAATCAGGGACATGCTTTATCATATAAAAAAATCCATATCCTAAATTCAGAGCAAATCGGAAAATTCTTAATAAAAAGCCACTTATATAATTTAAAAGGCGTTACCCACCTATTTTATGCTTAACCATTAAACTTCCAAAACTATTCAGAGATTTGAAAGAAATCTGATAATTCTGCATAAAAAAAACAATTATATAAATTAAAAGAAGGGGTATTAGAACCCCTGTTCCCCCTGTTTATACTTATCTATTGAACTCCTAATACCGATCATGGAGGCAGGTTCCTCTGTCTAAATTTTGAACGAAAACTGATAAATCTGCATGAAAAAAACATTTATATCAATTAAGGGGAGGGGTATGAGCCCCCCATTCCCCCTCTTATACATATCGAAAGAACACCAAAAACTAATCAGGGAAGCGCCTTATCAGAATATACCTATATACAAAATTTCAAGTGGATCAGATATTTTTATCTTGAGTTATCGCGTTACGCACATACGAACGAACGAACGTACATGCATACAGAATGGGTGGGCACATAAGCTCTCAGGCTATGATAGCCTGTGAGCTAAAAAGGGATTAAAAATGCGGATTTCTCTTTAACAAAATACTGGTATTCAATACCTATTTTTAATGTGTTTGTCCCTGATCACTCGCCATCCTGCAATATTTTAACTTATTAAAAAGTGTAGTTTTGTTACATTATTCAGATTATACTGGCGAGTGTATCATAATCTATTCTTGATCAAGCTGAAAAAAATATTAAAATTATTCAAAGAACATATAAAGGCATTGAAATAAACGGAAAATATAGAAATATATTTGTTTCCATCTTCATTTTTGTTATCAAAGGAAAAAGAGCGTTCTGTTTTTTCATACTTTTCAACGAAAATGTCAAATTGTTTATTTTATCCGATGTCGTCGTAGATACGAATTTGAAAAATAAATAAAAACATTTTTCGTTTTTAAAAGGCATAACATTTTCAAAAGCAATTTCTATAAAACGGTTTTCTATATCTTTAAAGTAGCTCGAGATATCTGATTTTTATTAATTCAAGAAAAACCAATTATGTATTTATTGTGATTATAGAGATATTCTGAATCTTTACCTATAATGTAGTATAGAAAATAACAACATGCATAATTCGAACGTCATGTTTTAACATGTGCTTAAATGACAAAGGTTTTGTAAAAATATTATCCGAATGTACGTAATGAAAAAATTCTCTTTTAAATTTTATAAAATTTTCGTAGAGTGTAACGCGGGGGCACTAGAAAAGTAGATAACACAGCACTAAAGGATGCGTAAATAATTTCTATTTGGGAATCGTTGCGCCAGATTTTTAAATTTATTTTGTTGTTGTTGCATCTTGTATCATTTTCGAGTAAGGAAAGCTAACTCCGTAGTTTGCTTCTAGAAAACACTGTAAATGATATTGTTTAGAGCATAACCATTTACTATATTTAGATGCCATACTCAAGAATATACTTGTCACTGTTCTCAATTTAAATTTGATGGACAAGGACTTTAGTGGACAACCTGTATGCAAATTGTAGAGAGCACGTATTGTCACAGAAAACTAGCTGATTCCCAAAGCTTCACTTTGAAAGATTTAGTTCAAAATATGCTTTGAATGCTGTTTTCATCACATGAAAATCCATTTACATTTTTTCTTTAAATTTAATGTATGGAATTGAGAATTTTTCTATTCAATTGATTCAAAAAATCATATTTTGAATACTTTTCTCCATGTAATTGCCAGTCTTTAAATTATATGTTTGAAAAAACGCATTTCAATAGATGGATATAAAAAATTCTATTATTGAAAATTTAATTTTTGTAGAATTAGACTTACTTGGTTATGATACGTTGAATTATTTGACTTTTAGACGTTTCCTTACACTTAAAAGGAATGACGCTTTTTTGCCATAAAATGCTGAAAATTACCTGCATATGATATAGTACAGATTTGAAACATTTTTAAAATTGTTAGCATTCCTTTAAAACTAACTTTTTAATTTAACAGTTGCTCACACGGTAAGAAGGCACATTCTATTTATATATGCACGTGTGAAAAATTTTAGAGTTGAATATTTTCGTAAAAATATATTTAAAATAAAGAAATACTGCAGAAAAATAAATATATTTTAATACAAAATAATTTTATCTACATTTTAAAATCTCATTCTTAATACAAATAATTTTACTATAAGAAAATTTAAATACCATTCAACATGACTCATTCTTTTTTATAGCTTTCTGATCAATTCATGAAGTTTTTGACTGAACTGAAAACACATTTGAAATTCAAATATTTATTTAAAAATGTGAAGCACCTAACATGAATGAAGATCTACTAATATTGACTCTTTTTTGTTAACTCAGTTTTCAGAACTCCATTGTACTTTTGCTAATTCGATATAATTTTCTGAATAAGGTATATATTTTATCAATTGGATGATATATTTTTATATGGTGTACATTTTACTTTTTCGTTTTAATTTAATTTTAATTGGTCTGTCAGATTAGGTATACCTAAGCTTTGAACTATGAATTATTATTGAAGTATTAAGATTATATAGTATCTTTGAAACCGTTTCTTCAATTTTGAAAAATACTGTGATATATGTGCTGGCACAATAATTAATACTAAAAATTAAATAAAATTAAAATTAAAAAAATCTTGAAAAATGGCCTATTTTAGTAAAACTTAATTTTTTATTAAAATTTAACTTTTTAAAAATCCCGACTACTTTTATAAACTAGAATATTTTTTCTTCGACTTTTTTCCATATTCATGAGTATATATTACCTAAAACTATGCATGGATTTTTAGATGTATGGGATTTTACATCAAATATGATTTTTTTCTCTAGTGTGTATCAAAAAATGAAGGAAAATAAGAAAACTTTCAATTTAAATATCTAAAAAATAACTATAAATTTAAATGAAAAATCCATGCACAAAAGTAATAATCACACCGTGGAGAACAGGCAAAGTAATAATAATAATAATAATAATAATAATAATAATAATAATAATAATAATAATAATAATAATAATAATAATAATAATAATAATAATAATAATAATAATAATAATAATAATCAAACCTCTACCTAAATTAGCACAAAAAAAAGTTTTCGTATTTATCGAAAAAGCAAGTTATAAAAATATGAACAGGAAGAAAAATCAGTTTTTTTTTTTTTTTTTTTTTTTTTTTTGTATGGGTAATTGCGTTGGAGCTACTAATTAAGTTTAGAATATATCGCGATATAACTGTCGTGTAGATAAAAATGCGATGTCAAAATTTTCACAATTAATAAAGCTTACAGTTAATATTTTTTGAAAAAAAAAGAAAAGAAAATATATATTTTGGCCAATTTTTCTCAAGGTATTGTAGCCTCTTAACAACAGTTAAAATAAAATGTACGTTATTTTTTATTTTACATTTTTATTTTTCTTCTTTATTTTATCGTATTCCTACTAAATATGTCTCACAAATATCATTTCTAGAATTAATTACACAAATTAACAAATTAACTGTTAATGATGTTTGTCATGCTGCCATTAAAGAATTGTAAACATGAGAAATAATATGTGTTTTTTTAACTGTAATTTTACATCACGCCGCTAATCGTGAGGTTGTGGGTTCGAATCCCACTGGCTCCATTGCACACACACTTTGTGTGGAGCTCCTGGTTGTACTTCTCTTGTGTTGTAATATTTCCTTGTGTGCTATCTCGTCCCTGTATATTGACGATGGCTTATAAGCAGGCTTCATGTCGAGCACACAAGTCAGATGTATGTTGTTCAATAAACAAACAAACAAACAAACTGTAATTTTGGCTTCGCTTATACAGAGACTTCAAAATTTTTTGGAGCTTACGCTGTAAAGTGAATAAAATCACAAATTAATTTTAAACAAATGGCAGCATTATTATCAAATCTATCTTTGCATGTCGCTACTTTGAATTTATTTACTTTCTGCTTGAATATCTGAAGTAGATGCAAAACTATGTGCCTTTTTTTTTCTTTAAACTTGTTTGCAGTTATTTCTTTGCTAATATTCAATTTAGAAATCCGTTATGATTTTTGTTTATCAAAATACATAGCTTTCAATCCATTTCTTCATTATTATTATTACCAAAACTGCAATACATTTTCCTCTCATGGCGCTACGCTGATGCTCAAATGTATTTTCAATGCTTTATAAAGTTTTTAGTTTTCAAAAGTTGTTTATTTACTTATACCCATGCTGCCAAGTCTTCAATTTCCATTTTAATAAAAATGCCTCCATTTTTTTCCCAAGCTTAACATTATACATTTTACTGGTAGTAATCTACCAACTTGTTTTTAAATGATCAATATAATGTTCCTCAATTGAAAATTAAACATTAAATTTCTCAACTGAAAGATTTTTTTCCCGTAGAAATCGAATTATTTTTCATCACAGCTAATCGTGATTTTATTAAAGATACTGATACTGTAATATTAACACAAATTGGGTTCAAAATACGAACATTTAAAGCAATTTCCAAAAAACTGATTACTTTTATTCAACACAAACTCAAAAACGTTCCACAATTCTTCGAGATTCGAGTTGGAACATCTGTAAGTTTTATAAATTTGTGATCAGAAAGGATTTAATCAATGTATTAATTGAATTTGAAACAGTTTTTAATAAATTGAATTTGAAACGGTTTTTAACAACATTACACCTTCTGACAAAAGTATCATAGTCTGTGGTTTTCGATTAATGTATGTTAATTTTCTTTCTCGAATTAGGATTTAAAAAAATTCTTTTTTATCTTACATTAATCTCTTCATTTCCGAAAATTAAATAATAATACAAATACTAATTTATTATTTTTTTCCAAACAAAATGACATTGTAAATGATTGAAAAAAAAAATCTTTTCTGAAATTCATTCTTTATGCGCACAGTAAGGCCTAAGTTAAAAAATACCCTTAAAACATCACTTTAATAACTATTAACCTAAATTAAATCAATTACAAACTTAAGAATTTAAACAAGTAACTAATTTTCAAATCCTCAAAAAAAAAAATTATATTAAAAATGATTTAATTTAAATACTTATGATAATGTGTCACTTTCTTGGCAACGCTGTCTTTTAGACATTTTGAGACATTTTGCAAGCTCAGATTAAAAGAAGAAAAAACATTTATTGTAGGAGAGGTTCGGCTTAGATGGAGTAATTTATTCTTTTACTTTGAACGCAGAAAACAGTCAGCTCTTAAGAAATGATGTAAAACAGTAAAAAATCAGACATTTTAGCTTTTAAGTAAAGTAGCATTTATTAGCATTTATGTAAAAGAACAAATTGCCAGACTGTGGACCTACGGACAGAAGCGATTAAGTGACACTATTTGAAGCAAAGAGTGTTATGAAAAATAAAACTTGCATAAGAATAACCTGTTCACTTCAGAATTAAAAAAAAAATTAATCGATTTTCTACTGTATTTAGCCTAACCCTTTTAAAACGTAGTGTTCTGTATCTGTAACATAACCAAAAGCCAATTTATGTAAAGTCGGTGTATTAAAATACTATTTTGGTTATTGCTCCTATCTTCCAAGACTGCAATTAATTTAAATTGTTTGTAGAATTCTAAGCAGATGACGATACGGAGTTTATTTTTATATAAAATTTTATTTATCATTTGAGCAGTTTCTCATCGTTTTTTCTAAAATGATTTTTATAATTTTTTCGCAATATAAAAGACTGCAGGTGGTCTAAAAATTGATTTTTCAGAAAAGTAATTTCGTACACTTTACAATTTTGTATCAGAAAATTGAAAATATTTTTGCGATTTTGTAATTTTCTGCTCTATTCAAATGTGAAAAAAGTATTTTTTAGTGAATATTTTTACTTTCTTCGATCTTTACAAGAAAAAAGCATTGGATTAATGAAAATTTTAAAATTCTGGTTTTCGACGGAGATGCACATTTTAGCTGTCAGGGAGCACCCCAAAAAATGTTTTAACAAAATATCTGTGTGTGAGTCTGTTTGTCACTCTGTCATTCCCTGAGTCGCTATGTGACAAACATTTGTGGGCACCCTATCTTAAGAACTATTGCATGTACTTTCATAAAACTTTAGATCCAGTTCAACCTTAATATAAACAGGAAATGATTAGGTTTTGGTGTATGTCGCTTTACAGATGGCGCTGCTATACTATTTTTTCCGATTACTTCAAGAGTTATAACTCAAGAACTAACAAGCGGATTTTTATAATATTTTGTATTCTGTTATTCCTTGATATGATATTGTACGTATCACATTTTGATGTAAATTGTCCGACAGGTGGCGCTATTATGAGGCATTATTCATAATTATCGCAATAGTTCTATCCCAGGAACAAATGGACGAAATTTTTATCAAGCTTTACTCTCAATTAGTCCAGGATATAGATTAGTATTATTTTGTTTATGGAGTACGCTCAATAGGTGGCTCTTCTATCCAAATTTATTTATATTTTCTCCTATGATTCTACCTCAAAACTAACCCACAGATTTTCAACAAATTTAAGATTAAGCTAGAACTTGACATAAGTTGTTTCTGATTAGATTTTGATGTAAACCCTCTAACCGGTGTCACTCGTATGTCTCATTTTTATAGAAGTATTAACATGTATGAAATTTTGGAATTGCCACTTGCGACAAGTCATTTAAGTTCTGATTTATTTATATAATTTTTTCTTTCATGCTCAGAATTATGTATCCTAACATCTGCACTAATATTTTAGTTCTAACTGTATACTAATTCTTAAATTACATGGTCACAATGATTTTCGAACATCGTCTATCAATTTTAGGACCATTTCTTAATTCAATAACGACAGGTTATAAAAGCTATTTAAATAACCATTAACTGTCATTAGATACTTGTTACAATATTTCTGAATGTTAAAATTAACTGTTCTTTTTCCTTTAGATTAGTAGAATGCAGTTATTTTATTCGATAAGAATTTAAACGGTATTGATTAAAAAATTAAAAATTCTACCTTTTTTAAGTAAAAATATTTATAAACATAAGTTTTTAGTTTGTTAGATTAAAATAATCGAATTTGAAATAACATGTGATTTTTTAATAGAAAAAGAAAAACACAAAATGACGTGCAGATACACATATATTTATTTCTTTTTACCTCAGACAAATAATGTCTATCTGCATCAAACTTTTACGAAATAGAAATATTTAAGCAAATGCTGAACATAAAATAACACTGCACTGATATTTATGCTACTAGCAGAGATTACCCCCCCCTTTTTTTTCTGTTTTGCATTTATTTTCATCATTTTATACTGTATTAAAAGAATGTAATAATTATGTTTGCTGATATCATTTTTTGCTTAAGGGCAGATTTTCATGAAAAGATCCAATGTTATCGTATCTTCATATGTGTCTTTTAAAGCTTATAAACTTTTTAAAAATTTAACAGACATAACAAGCAAGAATAAAAACATTCTGAGACTTTTTACAATCACATACAAATCATATCTTCCACATCATCGGTGTAATAATATTCGTGCCAGATACTACTTAATCGAAAACATTACATATACATTTGGAAATTTTTAAAGATTTATTTCGTGCGTTCGTATTATCTCTGATTTTTCTGACTTTACAAAAGAATTCAATTGAATTATCTTGTTTCGAACACGCGAACACCGGCCCAAGCTCCTTATTTTATGAAAGAAACGCACTGAAAAATCATGAATAAAGTGAGTTTCAAAACTATTGATACAAACTTGAGAGGCGATACAATACACACAGGTTGAAAAGCACCATTCACCAAAAAATATAGCTTTGAATGCAAAGAAGCTACAGAGGGCCCTAGCTGATTTTGATTAAAAGGACTGATTACATTGCATTGCAAAATTTTGCAAACAACTGCTGAGTTTTCTTTTCCGTTTGATAATGTTTGCAAGGGAAATTTAATAATTTTAAAGGGAAATTTGTACACGAAAAACACAAATCATTACAAATTTATCATAAAGTAATTTTTATGATATTTATAAATTCGACTTCTATTAAGGGACAACTCTACTTGTAATATCTTACGTAAAAAATGATACTAAATTAATCTTTACTCAGGAACTACTGAAGGTATTTCAGTAACTTTTAAAATTGCTTTGGAAATAGTTGATCATTTGTTTGAAAGACTTAACGATTTACAGGAATGATAAAATATTTATAGGATGTTTTGAACTTTAGGAAAAAATAAATTGAATTTTTAGAAAAGCAAAGTACGTGAAATAAAGTTAATTATCTCTCTATTTAAAATAAACGGTCAAGTGCAAGTATTACTCGCGTTCATATGAATTAATCA
Source organism: Maratus speculifer (assembly GCA_964019185.1). Classification (NCBI taxonomy): domain Eukaryota; kingdom Metazoa; phylum Arthropoda; class Arachnida; order Araneae; family Salticidae; genus Maratus; species Maratus speculifer. The sequence continues at coordinate 294,932,857 of OZ025297.1, read as the reverse complement.
AAATCGTTGCTAGAAAGAGCGCAAAGAGTAATATTTTCTTCAAATTAAAAATGTATTTACACGTAACTATTATAAACCGAAAAAAATCAATAAAGAATTTAATGTGCACGTGTCTAAAGTGAAAAAAATGTTGAAAATTACGTCATAAAACTATATTTACACGTAAATTTTAAAGGAAAAAGAAAATTTTTAAATAATAAATTTATTATCATGAATTAAATGGTCATAAATTGAGGAAATCACATCATATTTACTTGCAATAAAGGTAAATATATATATATATATAACATGATGCGTAATCAAAGTTAACCAGAAAAAAACCACGCCTCATTTCAGAATTGCCGATTGCAGTCAATGTAGTTCCATAAATATTCAGTAGAAATATATTGATAGTGGATCCAATTATTAACAATTTACCACTTTGAATTATACTTCATAGAAAACATAATCTAGTTAATCCATAAAAGACATTTATATGTTTTGTTTCTTTTTTTAGATATGGCAATGTTATGAGTTATGCTCACAAGATCTATCATTTTTTATATTTTAGATATATTATACATAAAATTTGTGCACTCGTGTGCAAGTTACACGGTTATTTGTGCGCTTCTGAATTATCTGATAACATTTTACAAAATTAAGTTGCTTAATACGCTACACAGGAAAATGTATATTTTGAAATTGACACATCAGGGTGTGTAATTGGTAATTTATTCACTTTTTTTACCCATAAGGACAAATCGTTTTCGCATCACCAGTATACCTGTTTTAATGTGTAAATTTGCGCATTTACTTTTTAGAGAGTAAAAAATTCCACTTTTTTAAAGATGACTATAACAATGCATAATCAATCAATTTCTAAAACGCATTACGTATTTGAAAGTCAAATTCTGCTACATCATCTATAGTTGGAAAAATACCGGTTTTTTTCTGTTGTGCAGCCCTGTATATGATTTATACATTTATATGTATATACTACATATTACTATTAAAGGTAGTTTAGTTAAATAATTCGCTGAAAACGTCAATTCAGTTATTTCTCTGAATAAATGCAGGTGCACTTGAGATAATAATAACTGTCGTATTGTACACTTCAGTGATATATGTAAATTGGAGTACATTAAAAATTGCGTATTATCCTTAAAATACACAGAAAACAACATTTCTCCATAGACCGCATTGTAACAGAATTATTTTAACTGTGTCTGTAAATGAAACATAAGTAATATACACTTTATTTTCAATACCGGACATACCATAGAGATAATAACATATATCAGTTTGATGACAATCGGACAATATTTATGAGAGTTAGAGCACCGGTAGGCAAACGGTAAGCAGACAGCGAGATAATGGCGGACAGATGACAGACAGACAGCAGACATGCAGCAGGCAGCCGGCCGAGAGAGAAGCCGAATTAATAAACATTTTTCAATTTTGTTGGAATGTGTTAAACAAGAGTAAACAAATCAGATGTGGCATTCTGAAAACTTACTTGTATGCGATACATGATAATACATTCGGAAAAATCCAGCGTTACAACTCTACCAGTTAAGTGATTTACACCAAAAACTGTAAAGTACTAACTGAATCTAAAATTTGATGAAAATTCGCACCTTAAATTTTGAGATAGAGATAATGCGACATTAATAAATAGTGCAGCATAGCAGGGCCATTGTTGAGCGATATGCAGCAAAAGGTTATTGGCACTAAACTTAATTGGACTAACATTTATTGAAATCCATTCTCTCGTTTTTGAGATACAGCTGTTGCAAAAATTGTGATTAATGCAGTATAGCAGCGCTACCCGTTGAGCTATATACACCAAAAAATAGCTTCACTCTATATCAAAGTCAAACTGAATCTAAAATTTTAGAAAATTCTGTGCATTAGTTCTTGAGATAGGGCGAATAAAAAAATGCCACATACAGAGAGACAGAGTAACAGAATGACAGATAGACATTTTCTAAAAACCATCAAATCATGTTCAGAACCTTCTAAAAGTATAAATCCATCGAAAACTGGAAGTTGAAATTTTTCAAGAGTCCTATATTTTCTCTATGTAAAAATAGAAGAAAGAAATATAACAGTCGATGCAAATTATCAAAATACTGCAAACATTTTCTTTATTTAGTTCTCTATAACATTAAAGTAGTTTGTTTATTGAACATTACCTTTTGATAAAATGAAATACAATCAGCTCCACCAACTTTTCATCTTTATTTCATTGGGTAAGTAAAACAAAAATAGAACTAATTATTAGCATCATGCATCAATAAAAATGTTCAAGATCATTAGGCTGAAACAAATCAGAATTTACAAGGTGACTCCGATAACCTCATTTAATTTCTGATTGCAAAGGTCAGCATACGAGGAAGTGTGACGGTTAAAAATAAAAAATAGTAATCAGTATTCCACAACTTCTGACAAAAATAACGTATGTGGCAATTAATATGAAACCATTATCTATTTTAAATGCTATTTAATCATTAGAATTACTGTCAGCACAGATTTTGCTCGCATTATATTTCTTTTAAATGCATACTTAAAATAAAATCGCATCTGTTTATTGCAATGCCCATTTAAATTATATTTTACCTTAATAATTATCTGATTTGAAATTGAATTGAGAAAATCTTTTATTGTTAATTGCAATGAATTTTTAACGAAGTTATAATAATATGTTTTCAGCCCAATTTCATTATCAGCATTTTGTTTTTAAATATAGGTTTTATTTTATTGTTTGATTAGTTTGAATACATATTTCCTCCTTTTACAGAGTGCAACAATAACTGAAGCAGTCTTAATCAGTTTTGATATTATAGCTATGAACTATGTAATCGCTTTGTAAGATAAGATTGTTTTAATGACAATAATTTTTATATTAACCAATCGTAAGAAATAGTTTTCATAACCTTATCATCAAACTCGATGCATTCATATCAACACAGATTTTATATTTCTCATAGATCACATTATATTTCTTTTACAAATGAATCCTTAAAATCGAATATGACTGTTTTTTGCATTTTTCATTTAAATTATATTTTGCTGTAATACTTAGTTCAGAAAATTATTGAGAAAATCATTTACCGTGAATTATAATGGCTCTTCGAAGGAATTATATTAATGTATTTTTAATTTAATTTCTTTAATATTTCTTATTAAAATTAGAAGAATAGTTTAAATCTATATGACTTTCGTTTACAGAATGCAACTGTTACTGAAACAGTCTTAGTCATTGTTGCTACAACAATGAATTCCATGTTTGCACTAATTTCATTTTATAATGACAACATAAGAATAATAACATAATAATTTTAATAAACATATCTCGCTCACAACCTAGAAAAGTGACACATCTCGGGAAAATTCATTTTGTATTTTATTCCACGAATAGGTCTGTCATGCTAATAAAAATATTTCATAAGTGTAGGTAAACGAAAAACCACTTTATTATGCTATTTATCCGTTTGTGACCAAGAGGGGTGGATTGTGTGGAGAGGTAAATTAATCCAATCCTCCAAACTTCATCGCCTGTCTTTATTTTTAAGTGTTTTTTGTTTTTTAAGGTATTTATTCCTGCATGCAGAGCTATGTGATATAATTTCATGTTACAGTAAATCATGAAAATGTTATTTTGCCTCTCCTGTGAAAGTTACTTTTATGTCACTTTTTTGCGAGTGAGCGATATTTAAACTATAAATATTCATATGACAAAGATGTTGCATTTCTATATACCTAAAATCTATATATGACAAAAATAGTGTTATTTCATGTTATTTCATTTTATGATTCTATATTGAACCTTATCATTTATTGTTAATGAAGCAGGAATTTTTCACGGGAATTTCCCATAGAAGAAAAACACTTTCCTTAGACTTAGTGCCTGTACAAATAATGTTAACCAGTTTACTTGAAAAAGTTCAATCTTATGTAAATTTGATATAACTAAATTTTACAAGCGGAAAAAAATTTAAAGCTTTCCCAACATTAAGTTTTATCTTTTAAAAGGCACTTCGAGCTTATCAACCATTTAAAAACTATAATAAATTAAAAAGAAAATCAGTGTAAACTGCGTGATTACGTATGTTCTAACTCAAATTTTAAATGAATTTTGATAAAAATTGGTCATGTTATGGAAAATAAACTCGGAATAATCGAAATCGACGTGCGCAAGTATGCACGCGCTTGTATAGCCACAAATAATTCAAAGTTTTTTTTTAATGAAAGAATACAATTATTTCAATAAAATGAAAGCAACAAATAATTATGTTTATTTTGATAGCATGTTACTGTTTGATGATAAAGAAAAAATTATTTTATAATCACATATCCTGTAAATCAATATTTAACGAACGTTATGTTAAAAACGGTTAATTAGGACATATTTTTAAAATCGAAAATGGAGGACTTTTCAAAGTGTCTATATTAGAGAAATAATGTTTGCCAGCTCTACAAAAAGTGTAGAAATCGAGAAACGGGTTTTAAGTAATTAATTGAAGATACATTTTGAAAGGAAAAAGTTAAATATGGAGAATTTTAAAAAGTATAACATCTTGAATACAAAGTTATAATTAACCTCCTCGCTACAGTAACTCTTTGCTTAATTTTTAATTTTTTATCGTTGGTTTTTTCAAAACAGAAAAATTTCAATAATTAAATCACGAAGATGTCTTGATTAAACAAGGTGAACTTTACATTAAAATATAAGTAGTGGAAATAATGAAGCATACTGAACAACCTAATCCTTTACGGCTCAAATTACCTCTTTTGCAGAAATGCGGAAAAGATTGAATGACATCGGGACATGCGAAAAAAGTTATTTGAAAATAAGTAAAACTTTTCATTCACGAGCAAATTTAAAAGTAAAAAAAAAAAAAAGTTTCAAAATACTGGTCTCTTTATGGCATCTGAAGTTCGAAATTAAGTGAGACAGAATTTAATCCTTTATGTCGGTAAGAGTTGAGTGGCACGTATACCTGACAATCATCCCAAACATTTAATAAATTTAAAAGTAAGGGCATTTAATTTTACGGTTTAATCAAATTTTGAGATATGATCTGTGCTCAAAAGTATGATATGAGTGATGCATTAGTGATAGGTCATTCTACCTAAGCATTCTGCCCATAAATAAAATATAATGTTACATATATTTTTTTCTTTCGCTCAAAAGTTTTGCAAAATTTAAAAGAAGTGGCGAATTGTCAAAGGTGTTGTATACGTTTTCCCGAGACAAATATTCGACCGCAGTTATAAGATTTATTATGAGAAACTTTTAATTTACTTCGTTAAACATTTTCATCGGATTTAAAATTTTTCTAACTTGATTTGAATTATACTTTTGAAACACTTCACAGCTTTAAAGGAATTCAATATTGATGTAAATTTATTGATTATTTGAAAATTGGGCGAAACTTAAAGAAACGCATGGGATTTTGTCGAGTTCTTAATGAGAAGTAAACGAGCGTTAAAGTTAAAGGTGAGAATTGGATTTAACTTTAATAATATTTTAAATTATTTTTAGCTCTTTATTGCTAAGAAGAAAAATCTAAATAGAAAGCATGGATAATGATTATTTTTCTTAAAATTAGACATGAATTCGCATGGTAATCATTGATATTTATAATATCTTCAATTTAATAAACTTTTAATATTTTCAATCATTCATTTTTTAGTAAAATTGTTGATTGAGAATACGAAATAAGTGATTAAACTATAGGATATTCTAATGCGTAGTAGAATTGGGTAAATGTTAGAAAAATTTTAAAAATAGAATCCAAAATTATTTCTTAACCTTCTGTTAGAAATTTGAAAAGGAATGCATTTTTTTCCAAAGCACAATTCGCACAAATGTCACACAAATATAAATTTAATTTTTACTACTGATATTTTTAATCGCTCTTCTAATACATTTCTGCTCTTGCCCACTAGTAAGCGAGAGGTATTTTCAGGTCCATCAGTACCTACTTCCCAGTTTACCTTCCATTCGTATCATATGAAAACAGTGAATTCACTCGTTTTTACTCTTATAAAACGATTTTAGGTGTGCAGGATTAAAAAAAAGTTTCACATCCATTTACATATTATTTATTATTAAAATTCACAAATCTCAGCATTCTTATCCCCAATAATGTATAACTTTATTATAATAAAAATCGCAAAGAAAAATCATTAAATGCTACATTAAAAAAAATTGAATGAAAAAATCGTGTGGTGATAAACGGTCAACTTTTGAGCATTTTCTTTACCACTGTTAAAGGTTTTTTTTTTTTTTTCAGAAATGGGGAAGGATGTATTTGGGTATATTTTATATCTTAGAGGTAACAATATTAATTTCCTTCAATTATACGATGTCATGATGAACAAAACAACTGAAATCTCAGTGGCGTAGCTAAGGGGGGGCAAGGGGGGCGTCCGCCCCGGGCGCCGAGGCCTAGGGGCGCCAAATTGAGAGAAATTGTTATATATCTATATTGGGGTGGGGGCGCAAAATTTCTTGCTGGCCCCGGGCGCCAAAAAACATAGCTACGCCACTGTGAAATCTTATAAGGATATCTTACAGGATAAATTAAATTTTTATATCTTAAAAATAATTGTGCTATAAACGCTAATGCTAGAAAGATTTTTGCTCAAATGTAAGACTTCATTTCACCTTGTTATGTTTTGTTCATATATTTAAGTATCATAAAAAAACCATATTGGTGCTCAATGTCTTATTCGTAAATTGCGTGATTGATTTAAGCAGTAAATTTGCAACTTGAGGCATATTACCGGAGTTTCTGAGAAAAACGTGACACAAGTACAGATATAGTCCACATATACCTGCAGGCGATTTCCCCCCCAATCATATTCGTCTACCGGAACTATAACTTGTAATCTCCTTGGTTGTTGTCCTTGGCAAAGCTATGGTACATATTGGCAATAATAACTAAAAAAATAATTGAAGGCAAACATTATTAAATTTGTATTTATAAATATACAAAATACATTAAATTGCATTGTTTTAAAAAGCAAATGAACACAATATTGCCTAAATAAACTTATTAAATAAATAATTTTATAATAAAGAGCTAGCTAAAAACAATCTTTAATTCGTATTCTTTTAAAAAATAAAAGTAACATTAGGTATACTTGGATCTAAAAATATATCGCTCAAAAAATCGATCTAAAATGTATAAGAGAAACATGTTACTAAATCATTGTTTATAATTACACGAAATGCATTAAATAACTGCGCATTCAGTATATGACCCGTTAGCCCTTTCTGCTCCGAATTTTTTCCAGTTTTGGGAGAAAGATTACCTTTACATTAATAATGTTAATACACGTATTCAAATAGATTTACTGAAATTTAACAAATATGTCATTATCTGAAATCTAACAAATGTACATATTTTGCGTTCTATTCAATTCATTTTTTATGAAAATAGACTAAGGAAGAATTTTAGGAGACGTTTGGAAAGTGTTAAATTGCAACAAAATTTAACAGATATTATAAATTTCCAAATATTTTTGCGTTTTATCACATATTATTCCTTCAGAAATGTAACCAATATTTTTAATTTAAACAGTGAAATATATGTTTAAAATAAAATACTTGCAAACGGTTTCAAAGAGAATTAAACCCATATTTATTATTATTCATATTATTCATACTTATTATTATTATTATTAAATGCCTAAATGTTAATAAAGCCATATAGCTACATTCATAGACAGGTACTAACATCACTGCATGTAAACAGTAACAAAAATATTTGTTAAAAGAAAATAATACTCAAGTAAAAGACATGTACTGTTAATAGTACACCAGATCCAAAAGGGTTAAGTTGTATTATTTTAGGGTTAAGTTGTTTTATTTTGTTTGTAACGTAGTTTTTAAAAACTGGTGCAAAGTCGCCAAAACTAATAGAACAACACGCTGTAAACTGTGCAACCAATAGGATTGCAATAAGATTCAACCAATAAGATTGCGAATTTCGGTTCGGAACGACGAACATACTTGTGAAAGAAAATCATGCTTATACTGAAAAAGCATGGCCACAGTCTTTCACATCATTAAAAATTAAAAAAATGATTTTAAGGACACATGTAACATCTCGATCAGTAAAAGCAGTTTTTGCGAAATATTTAAAACCATCTACTTTGCATTAAAATATAGATAGAAATGATTTTTTTAATTAAATATATACACATTATAGCCCATATATAAATCAAAAGAAATTAATTTAATGTATAAATAAGTTTTCGAAAATAAATTAACTTTTTACATATTTTTTAAAAAACATATCTGATCGATACACTTTTCTAAAAAATCATTCTGGTATCGCTTTAAAACTTGTTTTGATATCAGAAAACATACTACTTTAGAATAAGAAGCGACTTTCAATTTTACTTTAAAAAAGTAGAATTAAAACATTTAACTAAAAAACTTTGGAAATCCTAAAAAAAATTAAGAACATGTTTTTCATTATTTAATTTTTTCCACTTAGGCATATAATGTGTGATATTTTTAAAGGACCATGTTAGTTATACAACTTTGGAAAATTTCAACTGTTTACTTAAATTGGAATTTTAAAAAATGTTTAAAAGCATAAAAAAACACATTTCGATCAAAAAGTGAAAACTCTATATGCACATCACAGTGCTTAAAATATATTATTTAATCCTTTGAGAGAGTCTGGGATATATTATATCCCATCTAAATTTAATAAAGATTTGCACCATAAATATTTGACTAAGTTTTTCTTAAATGAAATCTTGGACTTACGCTGTAAACATTATAAGTTGAAAGCAAAAATTATTACTTATCAGCGTAAAAAACAATTTATTAAAGATTAAAAATTCCTAACGTTTGGAACTCAATCTAATGAGTCATCTTCAGAGGTATATTTTTAAAGGAGAAATGATTTACATTAAAAACAGATTGGCATACTATAAATTGACAAAAATTATTTTAATTATTTAATTATTGACAAAATAATTTTTGTTAATTATAACTTTGAGGAGGAGAAGAAAGAGATTGAAATTTACTTTTCTTTATTTTGAAATAACTTTTTTTCTTAATTTCCGGCGGGAATTTAACATTACACAAATGCAATTGGCCGCTCCTCAAGGGTTTTGAAATCTTCCAGCTCCCTAATCTTTTATGTATCATAATTATATAATGTCATAAACTTTTAGTTCAATTTTTCAGGTAGTTAACTGAAAATTTTAAAAAAATGAACCACTTTATCTTTCATGCGCCCATAACCCTTTCGTTTCTGGTGTACTATGAATTGAATAGTAGGCAAAACAACATTTGTTACGTTTCAGACAATGAAGTATTCGTTAAACACTAATTAATGTATTTGAATATCTAGGGTTAATATTATTAATGTAAAAGTATTTTTTTTTAATTGAAAAAAAATGGACCCAAAAAAGTTTAAGCAACAGACCTTTAAGCAACAGAGTTACCTTTCAAAGCAGTTTCTTCATGGATAAAGCGAATTTATCTTTAGCAATAACTGAACAATATAACCCGGATGATAAGAGGACAACATGACTTTCCTTTATAATAACAGAGCAGTCTTCAACTTTAGAAAGTGAAAAACTGATACTCCAAAAATTTCAATGTTAACAGAAGTAAATTTTCCAAGTGCGTGAAAAAAGTCTGGGCCAGAATTTGAAAAAGGAATGTATTGGCTGAATCCGCCAATGCTCTTCCAACTGAGCCATCCCGGTTGAATATTGGAGGACTAACTCACCCGACTAACCTTAACGATCACATAATCTGGTCTGATACTCTGGATCAGCTCAACAGAATGAATCGAAGGTTAATATGTGGAACTGTAGAAATCGCTGCATGCGAAATTTTATTAGATTCATTTATAACACGATTATTCAATCTGTATATCAATTACAATATTAAATGTTGGCGGCTTCAATCAATACATCCCTGGTTCGAATCCTAGCCCGGACTTTATTCACCCACTTGGAAAATTTACATATGTTGTAATTTATTTACTGAATGAATAATCGTGTTATAAATTAATATAAGGTACCCTGGGGTAATAACGCCACGTTAAGGTTCTACCAATTTTCACTGCTCAGTTTTAGTTTGTATTTTTCAAACAAATACATGATTTGATACAGCAACACATTGACTATCTATATAAAAAAAATAATTTAACAGATATGTATTCATAAAATGTAATGGCGTGATTTCTTGACCAATGCTATTCGGCGTTATGACCCACCTATATGGGTAATAACGCCATTTAAACAAAACTATGAAATAAGATGGAATAATTGCATGTAGATTGCCCAATTCTAAAAATACACTCTATACAAACTTAGAAATTGACAAATTGCATTCTAAGATATTGAAAATATTCAATTTTTTGTGAAAGTGTAAGAAAAATAAAGTTGTGGTGTGGGGGGGGGGGGGGATGAGGCAAAAGAATATCAGACCGTGAGCTTCTTTTTGCTTAAAAAGGACCACTTAAATAGAATTATTAGAAACATTGCACAGTTTTAACTGTGTTTATTTGAATCAGTATTTAGGATGTATCTCGGCCACTGTAGGGAATCAACCGGGATATTAATGCCAAGAATTGGCGTTATTACCCCGTTATAGTTATTGCGCTGTACATTTTAAATTACAAATTATCTCGAGAAGACATCCAAAATCTTCAACAACATTTTGAAAGTCCATGAAATGTACTACAAATTTATGTAATTAACGAAGTATTTCCGGATAAAAAAAAATAGTTTTCACATCACAAAACGTATCTCGAAAATTTTAGATCAAGCGTTAATTTTAGTTGCTTGTAAAAACAATAAGACCTAAAAACGAAACAAATTAACTTGAAGCTGTTTTTTGCGATTTATATGACTCAAAACCCTTCTGCGCACAGAACATGGGTGTCATTTACCAAATTATTTCATAATTATGCAAAATATTAGCACTTGGCGTTATTACCCCGCCTGGCGTTATTACCCCAGGGTACCTTAATATAATTTCAATGTCACCAATTTTCTGCTTTATCCTAGAATATATTTTTTTCTTTTATGAAACTGCAAAAAATATAGATAAAGGTTTGTAAACCAATTAATTTTTGTTAATTTGATAATTATTTTTAAAAGATAGCTGAATATTTTGCTCTGTGTAATTTAAATTTAATTTAAAAATTAAAGGTTCTTTGTGAGATATACATACATTTTTAACAACTGAATTCAAATAATTAAACTAATTATGAAACACTAACCAGACTTGACAACACTAAAAAAATAGAAATTTAGTTTAAAATATACATATAAACATATAACTCTCTTGTCATCAAATTATTATAAAAGTAGAGAAATCTTTCTAACTTTTAATACTTCTAAAATACCACTATAAATATGCGCAAAAAGATTTTTGTTGTTGTTGTTGTTGTTCAGGCCAAATGAGTGGCTCTTCTAAAACAATAAAGCAACAATTGTAAATAATTCTACAAATAATCTATTACTCATATCTAAGTAAGATTAATGCAACTATTTCGAAGCCTGTTACATATTTTAAACTATTTAATAGCATATTACTAAACGAAAAAAAAAATAGTTGTCTTTTTTTTTTCTATTTGTTATAGAAGAAAGTATTCTGATCGAAATTTTTTCGACTTCCGGTTTTGGTGGCTTTACACGTTTTAGGGATCAGTAATATCAAAAAACATGTCGCTATAAAATGTCTGTCTGTCTGTGTATCTGTCTGTGTATGTGAACGTGTGTGTCGGGTTTTTGCCATTGCACCATCGAAAAGTGTATGACGATATGAATAAAATTTACTAAAATTTTTTGTGTATGTTTGTAACTGTGACAAGAAGATCCTCCTTCAATTTTGAAATATTCCGCCGAAAGGGAGCATTGTTTATAGCCATTTTCAATATTGTACCACCTAAAAGTGTGTGAAGTTATACCTAGAATTGAGCTAATTTTTTGTGTGTTTGGTTATGGATAGTTGGTCCTTCCATAATTTGAAAAAAAAATCCGCCAGAAAGGAGCATTATAATAGCGATTTTTGTGCCATTTTCAATGTTGTACCTCCGAAAAGAAGTTATGCATAAAATTGAACAATTTTTTTGTGTAAGTGTTTGACTATGGCTATTAACCCTGAATTTGAAAAAAAAACTACCGGAAGGGGGCGTTGTAATAGCGATTTTCGTGCCATTTTCAATATTGTACCATGAAAAATTTTTAAATTTTTGCATAGAATTGAACCAAAATTTTTGTGTATTTTTTGGCTATAGCCAGCAGATCTTCCTTCAATTTTTTAATATTCCGGAATATTTTCGTGTTTGAAATATGCCATGTGATAGCGTTTTTGTATCTTTTTTTACGATTCTTCGGCGTTCTATTGTCCATCGTCTCGTGCAGAGAAGGAAACTCGTGTTCCGCTAAGCTGGCTATTTACAAACAGCTGACAATAACAAAATAAGTGAAAACTATTGATTTAATTAAATATTATGATCCACATTAAATCGTTTGTACCCTGAATAATTAATTGAAGTAGAAATTTAACATGAAAATCAAAGTTGGTATAGTATCGAATTAATATTACTAAAGTGTTAACATGTGTGTATACTGTTTGTAATAACAAAATATATGTATGATATAGAAGAAAGTTTCGGGATTGGCACAACCCTGTTAGTTTCTTTCATATATTGCAGATCGAAGTAAGAGCCTTATATGAGGCCCAGGGTGACGAGTGGGTTATATAAAACAAAAATATACAAAAATAAATTATTTTATGAGCAACGCACAGCATCATTAGTATAAACATCAGCAATAAGACAATGTCGAACATGCCCTGGATATATTCATAGTCAAAATTATTCTTTTAATAACACGAAACCTTTCTTTGGATTCGTTAAGCGTGCAAGGGCATAGCCTAGTGAACCAATATTCCAGGATTAATCTATAATGCGCTGCAATTTTTTTTAAATCAACGAATTTCCGAAAGATGGGGTATGGACAGCTTCAAAAGCATGCTGTACTAATTTAAAATGCTGTACTAATTTCCCATTTTAAAAAGCGCCAGTATGCTCTTTAAGTCTTATCTCCATTGATTTACAAGTCTTACCTATGTATACGTTGTTACAATCACTGCCTTGTTCCAGGATATACAATTCCAGTAAAATTTCTTATGTAATATTTATATCTGTGGCTATTTGAAAAAAACTCCATTTTGTTATTGGTTTAAAAGATAATCCAATATTAAATTATTACAAAACAGATGGAACTTTTTCCAAAACAACATCGTAATATAGTAAACAAACAAAAATATTAGGTTTAAGACGCCGGAAAGGAGAAAGGGAGAGTTTGAATTTATAAACTCTCATGTTTGCTTGAAAATATTTTTTAGATTCTTTAGTTCTTTATTTTAATCCGTTCAAGTCTTTCTAATGTTTTATAATTAGTTTAAAGTTTCTTTGCTTATCATTTAATGGTAGTGAAAGTGGTCAAAATAAGTAATATTTTCAAACCTTTGACAATGTAATTACATAATTATAATCGCCTTAAAATATCCAGAATTTTCAAAATACGTATTTGAAATCTCTTATTTACTTGAAAGCCAAAATACATAGTAATGTTTTTATAATTTTTTTTTTTTTTTTTTTTTTTTTTTTTTTTTTTGCGTACATACTAATACAACACTTACATAAAAATTTATAAAATATTATATTTTGAATATCGGCTATTTTTTCGGATTAATATATCACTAATATATAGAACATAATAGTAAAATAAATGTACTATTTTTTAGTATATTAATTGTTTTTTTGCAGGGAAATTCATTTGGCAATGATTTTTTAGATTATTAGCGGAGGAAATTATAATAGCTACAGAATCCGAAGCATAATCAGGATCAGCGTTCTATCATGAAACATAGAAAACTTTTTGCAACAGTGTTTGGTGAATTACAAAAATATAAATAAAAGATGGGGTATTTCTAGAAATATTTATTGAATTTTACTCAAAGGTAATCATGAACTATCGATATACCAGATGTCTCAAAAGTGACTGATGTTCTGAATATCTGCCATCGTTTGAAAATTATTGAATTTTAAAATACATCAGTCAGCACCCTCTATCGTCTAAAATTCAAACTAAAATCAAGCATCACAGTAAAAAAAACTACTGATATCATACATAACGCACCTGCAAGAGTTTTTTAAATATCTGTCATCATTTGAAAATTATGGAATTTTAAAATCCATCAGTCAGCACCCTCTATTGTCTAAAATTCAAACTAAAATCAAGAATCACAGTAAAGAAAACTCCTGATATCATACATAACGCACCTGCAAGGGTTTTCTAAATATCTGTCATCGTTTGAAAATTATTGAATTTTAAAATCCATCAGTCATTTTTGGGACACCAGGCATATCTTACTAAAAACGTGGCTCAGATGTGTAAAATTATAGAAACAGAATTACTGATTAGTTAACGACAGAAAATCGGATACGCACTAAACAGAAGAAAATGTGTGGTTGTAAATATTGCTGTAACTTTTCTACTTGGTGTCACCGTAGAAATCGTGCAATACACAATCAGAGGTTAAACAACTAAGTAAACATTGGTGCATTTTTTAAGTAGGAATTAGAAAATCACTGAGTTTTTTTTTTTTTTTTTTTTTTTTTTTTTGGAAGTCATTTAGTTTCATGTGAATATAATGTGAATCATGTGTTCTTTTGTTACTAAATTGGTTTCCGTGAATTCAGCTTCAATTGTTGCCAATAGTAATATGAAAATTAAACTCTCATAACTTTATACATAGTTCGGAAAAGTAAAAAAAAAGATGTTGTAAATTTCGTCAATTTATGCTGGGTTACGCTGGATATATTTATATAAATTTGATTAAATTCTTCTGATTTAGGAAATGATTATTTAAGGTGTGAATTATGGTTAATACATATGATTATCTGATTTTCGTTTTCCAATAATTTTTATTATTTCTTAACATTTTTATTATTAATGAAAAAATTAATAGTATATTAAACATTTATTAGTTACAATTTAAGCCTATGTTTAAGACCTCGGCATAAAATTCAATGAGTAATTTATACATTAACGATTTTATTTAATAACTAAAATTGGTAAAATAAATTAACAAATTTACTTTTCTTCATCGAAAAATTATTTCTATAGCAGAGCGCATTGTATATTACCTTTTAATGTTGTAACAACATACTTGTATTCAATCTCAACAATCGTTACAAATATTTTCAAAAATTATTTAAATTTCCGAAACTACATTTCTAAAATATGAATATAGAATATTTTGTGCATTCTAATTATGCTTTAAAAATATAGTAAATGGAAAATTTAAATTTATAAAATATATATAGTTAGTAATGAATATTAATAAAATATATCTAAAAACATTCTACTTAGTTTTATGAAAATGAATAGCATTCTATTACCATTGAAAAGTCCACAAAATAACAATATAAATTTGAACAAAATAATAAAATTGTGCAAAAGTTCGAAGAAAAAGAGAAATAAAAAACAAACAGAAAATTTAATATGTTTGTCGGGATAAAAAAAAAAATTAGCAACCATTGTATATTCATATTTAAATTCGTGTTTAAAAGAGAATACCAATGAATTAATTGACGATTTTTCATTTACTTGAATAAATTATTAAAGCATGAAATTTTGATGAATTTCATACTTTAATATGATTCATTATACTTTTTTGAACAAATTCATCTATTATTCTATTAGTTTCAGCAAATTTTAAGTGTTTTATAGTTTAGAAAAAGCGATTTGAAACAGTTTACAAATATTTTGAATTCTCATAGTATTTATGTATTATATATGTTACAGGCCAAACCCGATTTTAGGCCAAACAAGATTGGCCTAGGCTAAACTAGTCTATCCTAACGCCCATCGGATAAACTAGTTTTTCATAGGCCAAACTAGTCTATCCGAAAGCCCATCGGATAAACTAGTTTTTCCTAGGCCAAACTAGTCTATCCGAACGCCCATCGGATAAACTAGTTTTTCCTAGGCCAAACTAGTCTATCCGAACAACCCATCGGATAAACTAGATTTTTCTAGGACAAACTGGTTTGGCCGAACGGTTATTAGGATAAACTAGTTTAGCCTGCTATTTATTGGTTTGAACTAGTTTATCCTAGGCCCATCTAAATTGTCCTAGGCCAATTCAATTTGCCTTGATTTTATTTAATCTAAAAATCGCAACGGCGCCAACTTTTTAGATTTGATCTAATTTATCCTAAGCCGATGCAATCTAACGCAATTTTAGCTCACAGACTATCAAAGCCTGACAGCTAATGTGCTCGCAGATTCTGTGTGTGCATATGTAACCATGTACGTATGCATGTATGTACATACGTATGTACGTACGTATGTACTTAATGCGGTAACTCCTGATAAAAATATCCAATTTACTTCAAATTTTGGACATAGATTTATCCTGATAACGAACTTAACTGATTAGTTTAGGAGTTCATAGAATGAGAATAAGGGGAGGAGAACAAAAGGCTGATCCGCACCTCCCCTCCTTAATTTAGTTAAGTCAGTTTTTCATGCAAAAGTATCAGATTTTATTAAAATTGTAGATATAAGATCATTTTGATAAGGCACCTCCATGATTAGTTGTGGGTGTTCATTGTTTACGTATAAAGATAGGAGGAATGGGAGATAACCCTCTTAATTCATCTAAATATGTAATATGTATAAGGGAAAGAGAGGGGGGGGCGAAGAAAATCAGGAAATATAACGGAAGTTCTAGTTTTATCTATTTGGAACTTTAAGATAGTTTATGACATATGATATAAATTTATAAAAAATTATTCCACGTAATCCTAAATGGGACTTTTTTATAATTTTTTATCATGTGTCATAAGCTATCACAATGTTTCAAACAGTTGCAACAAGAATTTAACATTTTTACAAAAATTACTAAAATTAGATAGTGATATTTGACGCGGCATCCTTTTTCTTAAATATTTAACATCATTTTTTATTATGTTTCTAAAAGTTTCAAATAATGGTAATATTTAATTAGCGGCTAAAACGTTAAAATACGCTGAGCTTTTTAAAAAAAATTCTAGCGTCACCTTACTCTACCCACCCTTTACCCCAAATTTCAAGTGTCATGCTTTATTTAAGATTCTTCTTATTTTTAAAAGGGGTCTGATATTTAGATTTTTTTATATGAACAATTTCGCGTGAAGTCATGTGTGCGAAAATCAATATTTGTTACGAATTAAAAAACTTTTTATAAAAGAAAAAGTTTTTATCCCATTGAAAAAATAATCCGTTCTCGTTTTATATTTAACCTCAGAACCCCCAAAATTAATCAGATAAATGCCTTATCAGAAGGAACCTACATCCAAAATTTGAAACCAATCGGTAAATTCTCCTTGAAAAACCTAGATACATAAATTAACAGTTTACCCCCCATTCCTCCTTTCTTTATACGTAAACAAAGAACACCTACAACTAATCATTGAGGTACCTCATCAAAATGATCTTATACCTAAAATTATAATAAAGTCTAATACTTTTGCATGAAAAACTGACTTAACTAATTTAAGGAGGGTGGGTGGTGGTGCGGATTACCCTTTTGTTCCTTTTCCCTTATTGTTATCCACTGAACACCTAAAACTAATCAGGGAAGTTCGATATCAGGATAAATCTATGTCGAAAATTTGAATCAAATTGGATATTTCTATCAGAAGTTATCACATTACGTACATACGTACATACATACGTACATGGATACATACACACACACAGAGTCTGAGAGCACATTAGCTCTCAGGCTTTGATAGTCTGTGAGCTAAAATCGCGTGAAATTGTATTGGCCTAGGATAAATTCGATCAAAACTAGAAAGTTAGCGCCGTGGCGGTCTTTAGATTCAATAAAATGACACCAAATAGACTTGGCCTAGGACAATCTAGATCGGCCTAGGATAAACTAGTTCAAACCAATACAAAGCAGGCTAAACTAGATTATCCTAATGACCGTTCGGACAAACTAGTTTGGCCTAGGAAAATCTAGTTTATCCGATGGGCGTTCGGATAGACTAGTTGGCCTAGGAAAAACTAGTTTATCCGATGAGCGTTCGGATAGACTAGTTTGGCCTAGGAAAAACTAGTTTATTCGATGGGCTTTCGGATAGACTAGTTTGGCCTAGGAAAAACAAGTTAATCCGATGGGCGTTAGGATAGACTACTTTTGCCTAGGCCAATCTAGTTCGGCCTAAAATCGGGTTTGTCCTGTAACATATATATTGTATCAAAAACTTCAAACGAAAAAAGTTTATTATACATATTAAATAGTAGTGTTCTAAAATGCATGATATTGATCCCATTATAGACCAGGAGGCGAAGCAAAGACAATCACCACATTGAGTTAAAATTTCTAGAATTCCAGAACTGGATTTGCATATTAAAACGCAATCCGTCTGCAAAGTCATATCTGGGTGGAAAATACCGAAAATGAAATTTTAGTGGTTTATTCGAAAGTTTTACCTTTGTGCTTTTATGCACCCAAAGGCAAGAATGGATTCGGAAAAGGAAAACGCAATAATAAACCTATGAGTGAACTGCTAAAATCAGGTTTTCGGATGTTTTTCCCCAATTTATGATTCGATAAACAGATTGCGTTTTAATATGCAAATCGCGTTTTAAGTAATTTCAGCCTGGAACTCAGTTAGATGATTGTCTGGGCTTCAGCCTCCCGATGTATTAATAACAACCACCGATTTTATGCATATTCTCTCAATGGACTAATTTAAAATTAACTTTATATTTTTCACATATTCATTCTTTCAATCCAAGTTAAAAGTTAATATCGCGCTATTTTTTGTGCATTGTGTTTAATAAACGATTATTGCATAATAGTATTCAATAATATAAATATCTATCTTCTCACAGGTTGTCTATCATGGGTCAACTTTATCGTTTTGGTCTATGGAATTCATCCCCCTGTCCAAAATGTCAAGTCCCGGAAACCACCACTCACTACATTCTAGAAGATGCCGAAAGTTTCGCTTAGAGCGAGCTCAACTTCATCAGCGATTAAATTTGACTGTTAATAATGCGACTTTCTGTAATATCTGTGACCTGGCTGTGGCGGGGAAATCATCGTCCAAGCACCTCTTTTCTACTAAGAACCAACAGATTCTGAAGCAGGGAAGTTTCCCCGGAATATAAACTTCAAACATGTAGTTAAAACAAACAAGTACACATCTGCGAATATAAAGACAATTGAAAAACTTGCTAAAAAAACTGGATTAGAAATTCGGAACATTCGGTACAAAGCCACAAGCTGAAGCAAAACTACAAACCTCATCATTGAGCATAAGCTCCGATAATCAATTAATCAATATCTATCTTCTATACATATAAAAAATAGCTTATCCTGACTGACTGATAATCAGCGTTTAGCCCAAATTACTGAACGTAGAAATAGGAAAATTGGAGAAAATGTACTTCTTATGATGTAAGCGTGCACTAAAATGGGATTTTTAAAAATATTGTCTCTGAGGGGGACAAACGGGTGCTAAAAAATTCTAGAATATCTTTCTATATCTCTACAGCCGTTTTAGGTAGCAGCGTGAAATCCCACAAAAAAATCTACCGAAAAAATAATTAAACACTTATTTCAGTGATTTCAGAAATTGCCCGCCACGAGGGGGTTAAAATGATGGATCAAACAATTTAGACATTTGGCATATCTCTGCAGTCGCTTTAAGTAGAAACGTGAAACGGTAGAAAATAAATCTATTAAAAATAAGTAAACACTTATTTCAGCAATTTTAAAATTTCCAGTTTCGAGGGGGTTAAAGTCCCGTAAGACATGGTGACGTCACTGCAACGTCGTTGTGAAGTCACATTGTGACTTTGTGACCATCGATTGTCGATGTGACGTCACGTGACGTCGATGTGAAGTCACAGTGACTAAAATGTGAAGTCGTTATGACCGTTTTAGAGCTTTTTTGTGACGTCACATTGTGACCATTTTGTGACGTCATAATGTGACCAATTTGTGAAAAGTGTGTCATTTGTGACTACTTTGACATTAACATTGTGACGAACTGTGAAAATATTTTTAGAAAGTCACATCTTAGTCACATTGTGACGCCACTGAGTGGTGGCATTTTCGTCACAGATGTGATGTGACCAAAGTGACTCACAGTGACGTCATTGTGACTTCACTGTGAACATGCATGCTATGAGGGTTGGGGGTTGCAAAATTCCAAATTTTTTTGGACCCATTTTGTGACATATCATCGCAAAACGCTCGGGCCGCTCATTCATATTATGAACCTTTCTTTCCTCAGACCACTTTACCCCCCCCCCCCGGGGGGGACTGTTTTTGACTTTTTTTTAAATTGTAGCATTTTATGATTACAGATCGGATCTTTTTTAGGCTCTGATAAATAATATTGATAATACATGAAATTTTCAAAGTGAGGGGAACGTTTTATACCACAGAGGTATGATAATTGATACTCGGGGTGTGGGGGCAGGGGCGTTTCTAAATTTGGCCTACGCACCTCATATGATATATCATTGAAAAGCTATCTGACCATTATTTGAAATTATACACCTCCAATGCCTCCCCCCACTTTATTCTCGCGGGGGATACTTTTCTAAATCACGCGGACACCCCTCATGGGAAATATTATTGGAAAGCCTTGTGACCAGTTATTCATGTTATGCACTTCCTGTGTCCTTTTTTTAAGTTGTACCGCTCGGGAAGTGCAGTTTTTGTATTCCATCAGAAGATTTTCTAATAATAGGAAATTATCGATCTGATCTCAATGACACAAAAAAAATCAATGAAAAATTTTGATCCCATTTACACCGATTTAGTTCGTGTTTTTGCCACCAGATGTGCCTTTAATTTTCTTTTTGTTTGAACATTTTGCTTCTAAATGTCGAAAAATTCTAATTCTTGATACTTAAACTACCATATCTTTTTGTACTTACTCGCGGCTTTTCAACTTTTTTTTACTAGGGTATACCAAAGCATGACCTTTCGAGTATTGTTGGTTCATTTAGCCTTTCTTCGGTATGTTGTTTTTTAATTCCATCTGTTTTTAGTTGCCATGTATTTACTAAAATATCCTTTATAAGCATGTAAAAACAATTATTTTAATGATAGATTGTAGATTCTTGGAATTAATCGATGACTGTATCGATTATATTTTATATGATTACATTTTTTTTATTGTTAAATTTTTGAGAATAACCCATCACTATCCTTGCAATGGTTTTAGGTAGAAGCATGAAACTCAAGACAACAAACCTTTTAAAAATATTAAACATTTATTCCAGCGATTTTGGACTCCCCGCCCCCCGATCCCGCCCATAAGGATTAACAAGTGGTACGAAAATTTTGTCCATTTCGTCAAACATCAGCGGTAGTTTTAGATAGAGACATAAATTTGAGGTTACCTAATTTACTAAAATAAACTTAAACATGTATTTTATCCATTTTAGAAATTCCTACCTAAGTAGATTTAATGGAATGGTCTCTCTTTAAACAGGATAATGTAAGACTATACAAATAAGGCAATAATTATGGATGTTTGATTAAAGATTAAGTTTAATTTTTAATCTTAAATATAGATGGTCCCACCAGTGGCCGCGAGGTTCTGACCTCCAGACTGGTAGACGGTAGGTGCTGGGTTCGAACCCAATCGTGATCTAACCGTTCGGAGTTTTCTGTGGTTTTCTTCGAACCTTGCATAAATACGGGTTAGGTTCCCTTAGAAAGACCCCCCACGGAGGGCTTCCCACCCCTTAAGGCCTATATACCACTGTGTAGATAATTGGACACGTTATACATATTTGACACACGACATAAATACAAACAAACATACAAACTTAAATATAGATGTGTTTCGTTTCAGCGGGTGAGGACTGCTAGTATATATATATATATATATATATATATATATATATAATTATAAAACTTTTATTACAACATATTTTTAAGATAATTGTGAGTTATATGTAATACAATTTTAAGTTCTGTAATATTTTTCACGAATTGTAATATTTGACATAAATCACATAAATCAGTATGTAGTTCGAATTTCATATTTAGTAAAAAGAATACACTCCTTCAAAAAAATAAATAAATAAATAAATAAATAAATAAATAAATAAATAAATAAAAATAAATAAATAAATAAATAAATAAACAAACAAAAAGCTACTATCATTTCAGTTGCTAACGCACTTGCTGTAAAATTTACGAAATGCTGCCTTTTAAAGTGCTGTGAAATTTCACAAATCTGGGTAATGTCGTGTTGTTATTACCTGCATGATGCACATGACAGATAAAATACGATTTTTATTTCCCTTGCTCTTGGATCCAATTTCAAAGCGTCGGTGGCTGAAAAATTAAAACAGTAAATGCAATTAAAATCTCAACCTGTTTTTTTTTTCTTTACATTCAACAATTTTAACATTTGACAAATGGTTGTTTATGTATTTCGAGAATATAGATATGCATATCTGAAATCTTGTGATGTCCAGATTTTATTCGTTTTCTGAGTGGTCGTGTTTAATGACCAGAAATAGAATACTTCTGTTGCGACGATGACAAAAAAGTAATACAAAAAAATTAATAACTCAAAAATAAATGGAGAGACAGCTTTAAAACAAATTGCATTTAAAAGTACTTTTTTTCGTATATGACGGTGTAAAAACTGAAAATGTGCGATGTTTAAGAGATTAAAAATTCGCAGTACCAAAAATTGGGTAATTTCATTTAAAATTTGTTTATGCTTGGTCCAGGAATATCAATGTTTAATCCATGGCTTACGTAACATATGGCTCTATTATTACACAAGCCACGTTTTGATGACCCTAAAATTGATGTTTCATTATTATTTTTTTTATTATAGAATTTACTTATAACCTCTTCATTCCTTATGTCGCTTGTAGGAGAAGCTAAAAAACACCCTTTAAATCAATTTTAATGCTTCTGGAATTGTTACCATTTCTTCTAGATCTTTTAATAAATGTGCACATACCATAAGCATCGTTATACAGAATGATACATCTTTGGAGATGTTTTATAGTAATTTTAAACTTATATTTACTGTCCCACATAATATTTGTCTCAGGACAGAGCAAGATAAGTCTACAATTTTAATCTTTAACACGTTCGCTGCCGCTCAAGCGATAGCGCGTGATATGGTGCCAACGTTAAGGGGCCACTCACGCGCCAGCGCGTGATGTGGGGTGATGTCTAATAGCCAGTCACGTGCTAGCACGGTAAAATCTTTCACTGATTCTTTGTTATAAAAAGTAAATCGGCTTCTGGAAAAAACCCATTTCTACAGTGCGGCGAACGTTTTAAAAATATCATTTTCCAAATTATCGTTTTAATGTGTTATATTACATTTTTCTTAAACAGTGAAACAGTCTCGGAATTCAAATAATATATTTAACGAAAAGAATGCATTTATGCGTTTCATGTTTCAACACTTCATAACTAACAGACAAATATGCAGGATGTCCATAAAGAAATGTTCTAATTTAAAATTTTAAACCCATCAATTGTTAGCGTTATAGAATGTTAGCTGCGGATCACAAATAAACTGTAACTCAAACGATTGAGACAAGCACAGGCGCGAGTGCTGCTCGCAAATACTAGCTTGTAATTCCACGTCGCAAGATGACGAGTCCTGGGCCTAAAGCAGTCATATTTTTAGATACACCTAGTATGAATTTTCCTACATTGTTTTTCCAGTATTTGATGTTTATTTGTAACCATAAAAATCCCGTACAGTGCTTATTTTATTTTATTTTGTTGTTTCAATTCCTAAAACTGTTTTATTTTAACAGCATGGGTTTTGTTTATAAAATTACTGATTATATTTGGAAATAATCAAAATTAAGATAGCTATACTCATTTTATAATATGTTGTTTTACAACAGAATATTCATTCATTCTAAAGTCTTTTCTAAAGGTACTCTAAAGACTTTTATGCAGATAATATGATAACATAAATAAACTTATAATGTGACTATTCGAAAATAGCATCCTTTATAGAAATATAAAGATTTAGTACAAATGACTCGGTTCAATAATTTGTTTTTTAACACAGGTTAAACAACGCAACATTGTTAAAATATTGCTGACCCCTAGCTTATACTACTGATTTTCTAATATACCTTTTTGTAACATTACAATGCTTCTTACAACTTTTGGAGAATTTTTAAAGCAAAACATACCTAACACAAATCAATAAAGTGTTTCCCCAAATATTCATAATATTAAATATTTTAATATTTACAGCTTTGATTTTCATGATTCTAAAAGGCTGTGGATTTAAGTATTACTCAAAATTTATTTTTAAATATTTTGAAAAGTAAAATAGTTTTATTAGATAAAGCATTAAAAGTCATGCATTAAATAGTTAAAAAAATCTTCTCAGGTGAGTAACAGATTTTAAGAATTTCTCCAGTCAAGTCTATATATCCACTTGTTTTATTTTCCAGTTGTTCGTCATGACTCTACATAACGCATGTTTGTTCACATGAACGTTTCATAAACAACTGAATAAATAACTGTTCATTTCATAATTTAAATTCTTATAATAATAAAAGTCGCATGTTTGCATCTACTTTATTTTTTTCTTCCTTTTTTAAGAATTCTTTACAATTTACATAACATAAAAAATACAAAAAAAATTCCATTAAATGTATGTGTATTTTATCCTAAAATATTCTTAATTTTTAATGGATTCTTAAGCAAATAGAGACATATGTATTAAAGTTATTTTTACTTGGAGTCATCTGCGATTTTATTAATTTATTTAGCAATTTATCTTATTTGAATACAATTAGGATTAAGAGGGCAAACTTATGGCACGCATGTGATAATTGGTCCATGATAAAATATTTTAGGCACGGCGCTGATCGGGAAGCTAAAACAAAACAAAGCGGAATTAAATACTCAGACTTATACAATCTGACTTTTCTTCCTTTTCTTTACTTATTTTTTTTAAATGGAAAACAACAATCTGATTTTCAAATCTATTTCAATGTGAGTTCAAATAATTTGTAAATTTAAGAGATGGTTTGGAAAATATCATAAAGAAAAACATCTAGCATCATAAGTAAAGTTGCTAATGACGAAGCAATAGGAACTCAGTATAAAATATGTAATTTTTACAAGTGTTCCTTCTGTTTATTCCTGTGGGTAGTTATTTTAATCTCTTCAACCCTGATATCGCCTGGAGTAGACACGAAATAATATCCTTCAAAATAAATGCTTCTAAAGTTGTTAAAATTATTTTTAGACTTTTTTAAATAAAATCCTGCATATCACAATATGATACATCTTTAAAGCTGTTGTAAAGTCATTTTTAACTGTTTTTAGTGGTATCACATAATTTGTCTCAGGACTGAGAAGGTTAAAAAAAGAATGACATGAACATCTTAAATTTTAACATTTAATTGAAAGATGATTCGAATTCAGCTTGCATCCCTTTAAAAGTAATTAGGTCGAACCCAATATTAATATTTGACTTAAACCAAATTGCATAACCACAAGACCAATTATTACATCTATGTTGGCCCATATTTTTAAATACCAACAAACGAAAAATCCAAAAAATTTTGGCTAAATAATTTAGCTAAATAATTTGGTTAAATAATTTTGATTCTTTTCCTGTTTTGGGGGGAGGGGGGGGGCATTTCACAGTCACGTAAAATCTTTTATTGGGCACGTATATGTAAAAATGTTCGCCGAAACTAAATTAGGGGATTCAAAACAAGATACATGGGTTACATAACTCGACTGCAAACCATTTATTTTTATAGAATATTCAAAAAAGAAAAAAAAATGCATTTAATGTATTTTTATAGAATGTTCACTAATAATATAAACTTGCAGTTTTACATTAAAAATATTTGTTTAATATTTAAATACTATTTTGAAAAGGAATAAAAGGTATTAGTCGCTTGACAAAAGACAGGAGCCGGAGAAATAGCCACAGATTTCGCAACTTATAGAAGTCTTCTTAATTCTGCGAATTTTAGTGGTTTAAGCATGTAGATTATTGCATGTCTGTAAGATTTGTGTTATTTTATTTTATTTTATTTATTTATTGAAGAATTTTTAATTTAATTATAAAATATTACCCTGAAACAAATATAATTTATTACTTTTGAAGTGCAAACAACTTAATTTTTTGTAATCGGCTGAACGCTCATGGTATAGTTTATTAAAATCATGATTGAAAAATATTTAAAAGCAATATATTTATCAGTAGATAGAGACAGTTTTCAAACAAATTGCATTCCAAAGAAAACTTTTTGTTTCTAATCGTCGGTGTAAAGTGTGAAATTTTAGTAAGATTGATTTATCGATTTACTGATTTGTTCTATGATTGATTACTTTTACTAAGAACAAATATTACACTGCGTGTCAAAAATTTAAGCACAACAGAAAATTTCAAAATAACACTTTATTAATTTAGTGATAGTTTCTTTTCTTTTCACATAACCTACAAATTGTAGTTTTAAAAAGATAGTTAACAGATTTATGCTATAAAATTTATCTTAAATAATAAAATTTATCAAAACAACAAAAATGAGTGTGTCAAAAGTTTAAGCAATGTACTTTTTTAGTCTTTAGCAGAATAAGAATAAAAAGATAATACTTGATTGTTGCTACTTTTTGCTAATATACGATCTTCCATTGATAAAATAAGGTTCTGTATTGTTTCTGGTTTAATTTTAAAGCAAGCGTTCTCAATGGCATCTTTCAAATCTTTAACTTAAGAATACTACTTTATATTTGGATAAACTGCATGAATGAGAATACCTCTCATATTCTCATATACCTCTCATATTTTGCAAAGAAAGATTTCATACTTATTTAAATAGTTTTTGAGGATGATCTTACTTATTTATAATCATAACCTACATAGTCATCAACGAATGTTGTCATGCACATTAATGGATACAGTTCTTCAACTATTAAAACACAGAATTCTTGTCGGTGCAATTTCACTTTCTTCACTTTATTGATTTATACATTAAGTATTTGAAAGCTTAAGAAAGCAGAAAAAGTTTGGAAGAATCGCTAACTTTGACGAAAGCTATATTCTGTACATTCTTGATTATAGACCTTTTTTGAAAATTTTAATTGCAATATTATAAGTGTTTTAATGTTAATTTATGTATACCATATTACTTTAATTTGACTATTTATTTAATACTTTACATTCTAAATAGCTTAATGTCTTTAAAAACCAAATATAACTTCGATATAATAAAACAGAAAATCTACCTACAATATTGGCGAGAAACTAGTTAGGCAATATTTCATAGCGATTATAGAAGGACTATACTGGATATTTCAAAATTATGTGTCAGAAATAGATAAGGCAAGTAGAGGGAACCTAGGTAAGTTAATTTAATATAGAAATATGAGTGCAGAAATGCACTGTTGAGGCTGTAGAATGCACTGTTTAGTTCGGTGGATACCAGCTCTTCGCTGGATTGAATCATCATTCTCCGCTCGGATTTCGAGCAACATGCATTATTATTCTTATGCGGAGCTTGCCAACATGCATTTCATGCATGAGGATGCACACATGAATATACATGAATATTCACGAAACGATTCCAAGTTAGGAATGTGACAGATCTCCAAACATTTCAGCATTTTTATCGGAAGTTATGCACGAGTGGATCATTTTATGATTCGAAACGTGATAGAGGCATTGGTAGATATCGGAAAATTCATGCAGTGGGAGAGGTTGTATTAAGCTCTGTAAAGGATAATCTTTCAACGAGCTCGAGTGGTATTGAGCGTGAGTTGGGTATGAGCTATTTCGTTGTGAAATCTCATACTTGAAATGCCTGTCGGTAAGCAGCGCATTGGTGTAATAACGCATGCTTCTTGAAATACGTGCGTGAAATGACATTTGAAATAAACAAAATGTTTTTATCTACAGAACTCAACAGACCTTCTATTGTTTCAGTGCCGCATTTCTCCACCCACATTCCTAAACAAAATCTGCTTACATAGGCCTATTCTACCTGCGTTCACCTTTCTCTCATATAATTTTTAAACACCTGTACAAATTGTCGCACACGGGTTTCCGAAAAAAGATCATAATTCCATCATCAGCAGCAACGGAAAATCGTTTTTTCGATCCATCGAACGACGCATAGGATGAAATCGATTTAGAACCTCTAGGTCTGTACGTATGGCTTGGTGAACTGGGCATTTGGATAAATACACTTGGATAACTATACTTGGTTGACAAGTTATTGTTATTTATTTCGCCTCTTCAACAAGGATTTTGTGTTCCAAACTGATCATGTGTGATATCGCTATGCTCACTTCGATGGTTGTTTTCCGAATTAATTCGAATCTCACGTTTTGTACTCATTATGATATCCGGTATTTGCAGTGGCATTGAAACAAAATTACTGAATTTTTATTATGAGTCGACATTGGTGTGCAAAATTTAAGGACGGAGTCCCAAAATGCCAATTTTCAAGGGATTTTCAAGCGATAATTTTCATGCGAATATTCAAAAGGAACTAATATAATTTGAATAACTACTATCCCTGCATAACATATAGTCCATATAACCTCTCATTCATTTCACACATGGTCACAAGAGTCATAGTCACTACGATGAAACAAAAAAATAGGAAATTTTATAGGAAATTTTCTCTTTTATGAGTCTCAAATGAATACTATATGTGACACCACTGTCAGGTCACTGTGACTGCTGCTTTGTGACGAGTCAACAGGTGACTTTACAGTGTCGTTTTATTGAGACTCTCATGTGACTGTCATTTGGAGGCTCAATTTCAAAGTCATTGTGAATGATGCATTATGATAAATCACCAAACACTGTCTCATTAAAGTCACATGGTGAGTTTTCACCACTTTTCACAGTGGTTACTTCACAGTAGGGTCTCTGTAGTCTTGTGACAGAAAGTCACTATGTGACTTTAATGTGTCATTTTTTGGTAGTTTATAATAATGCAACATTCACAATGACTTTGAAATTCAGCCTCCAAATTACAGTCACATGAGAGTCTCAATAAAACGACACTATAAAGTCAACTGGTCCTTAAATTTTGCACACCATTGTATGATAAATGAGTCTGTAGCTCTATGAGTGAGATTTATGATTTGAATAGAACTGTGATTTCTGCTAATGGTGATCCCTGAAAAATAACCCTAAAATATGTTGTTAGCCCTTTTTCTTGCAATCATCAAATAAGATATTTACTAGCTTAAAATGTTACTATATTTAAAATTTATATTTATGTATAATAAAATATATAAAATATGTTTGAAATTAAAAAATATCTTCTCGATTTTATGTTAGTTATTAGAACAGATGTCTTTTTTTCTAGAAAAAAGAAAAAATATACTCAACAACTATCCGTAATTTTGAATAAAAATTAGCCAAAAAATACGCAAATATATTGAATGTCTGAAAATATATAAGTTAAGTAATCTTTATTTGAAAATAAAATAAAATACAAAAAAAAAAAAAAAAAAAAAAATATGACGGAACGCAATTTTAACCTTGTTTTTAAGATAAAATATATAATATGAACATTGAAATGTTCAGTAAAATGTTTCCTTAAAAGACGATTAAAATAATTAACTAGAGATGATAATAGTTGATTTTATTTTTACAAAAATCTCAGTATGTTTAAGCCTTAATCAGGCTCTTCCTAAGGTAATATTTTTGTTTATTTATAAAAATACATGATTTCGTTTTTAAATGAACGAGCCAATAATTATACATTTGAAAGTAGAAGTAGTTTTTCTTTGATTTAAAAAAAATCTAGAATATTTACATTGTAGAATTTAGGAAGCAGATGATAACTATTTCCAGTATTGTAGAAATATCGAGCAATCGTTGACCAGTATTTTATGGATTGTACTGCGGAGAGTTTGGTTTAATTTTTGCTTTTTTTTAAAATGATTGATTATAATATTTGTATAAAAATAAAATATAATAAACTTATATATTTGACATTGTTTCAAGAAGTGTGGTCTTATATACTTTAAAATATTTTTAAGTTGAATAGTTGTTTCGAATATATTTATCTGTGAAATCGAGATAATTGCGTATTGCATTCTCATTGGATGAGTAGCTTCGTAACTGCTTTAAGCTAAGCTGATAGCTAAGTTGTTAATTTCAAGGCTGAGTAATTCTAATTTGACGAAGACTAATAACCACAATAACTGTCAGAATTATATTCAGGTAATTTTCTGGAAATATTCTTAGCATGCACAATGTATAATCTTTATAAAAGCCATATGTAACAGGCCTAAATGCAATATTTTTGGTGTAAACGAAATTAAAATTGTTCTTTGTTCAATATTAACGAAAATGCATTTTTCATCGTTTACGTGTTTTCTAAAAAATATTAAAATAAAAAAATAAAGGATAGATTTAAAAAAAAAACACAAACAGAATATGAAAAGAAAATATAGATGATAAATTTAAAATAATGCATGTTCTTGCAAGAATGATAAATTGTGACAAAAAGATTTATTGTTGTGGAAATTAATATTTTCAAATAGCATGCACAAAAATGATAATTACTTGTTAAACAAGTACAAAAAATCATGCGTCGAGCATAGATTATGTAACAATTTCGAACACATTCAGAATATTACAAATTAACTTCGCAGTTTATTAAGGTGAATTACGTTGTTTAAATAAACAATTTGAAAGAGTCATAGTTCATCTGAAAACTCAATTTCAGATTTTGCAGTCAATAGCCGCAAAAAATCATACTTTTTTTTGTTGAGTTTTTTATATGATCTGAGAATTTATAGGTATGAAACATAGTTTTCTAAAATTAGTTCTGTTTAAACAAAGAGATCAATCGAAAAATTCCATTCAGCAATTTCCTTTGAACTAAGAAAATGTAGTTGGAAACTTTTGTTCATTCAAATTGGCGATTTGTAGAATTTATGTACACCAAGAAATATAAAAAAATACTTCAATTTAAAAACGCGTAATACAACTCTAAATGTACTTCCAGCAATTATTTTTCATAGGCTTCAGTAGTTCAATTTCTCCAATAGCTAGATTATTTTGTTCATATTAAACACAAAATGTAAATGTAACTTAATTTTTGTGTTAATTTGAATATAATTATGATTCTTATTTTACAATCAGAGTAATGCTCTCATCGCGTTCTCTTCTTTTGTTAAGGTAAAATGAATTGATTTTTCTTTTAAAATCACGAAATTAAAAATAATATAAGTAATTTTCCTTTTAACCAGATTTTATACAACTATATAGTTACAGGTAAAAAAAAAGACAAATAGGTTAAAATAATTATTAATACACAATATTATAATTAGGTAGATTTCGTAAGAAATACTACCTATTGCAATCGCACCAGTTTATATATCTATCTAACTATCTATCTATCTATCTATATATATATATATATCTCACTTTTTTATGGACACGATAACTTTTATAATTCTTCACCAATCTCCACCAAACTTGTACATAAAATCAAAGGGAATAAAATCTTGGCTAAGTTCGTTAATGGGCAAAATCGAACCAAGGGGGGTCAGAATAGGGGGCGTTTTTGTGAAAACCGAAAAAACGCCATAACTTCTTAATTATAGTAGATATCGAATCGGTTTAAAGTTTATATTACTTCTTAAAAATGGGACAAAAGTATATGCATGACAGATTTTTGATAAATTTAGAAGTGGGCTTAAGGGGCGAAAAAAACAGGGATTTTGCGAAAAAAAAATTCATAACTTCGTCAGTTTTCAAGATATTAAGTCCAACTAAATTTTTTGTAAATGTTCTTAAAATTATCTACAACTTTTGTATTTACAAGTTTTTGATAGGACCAACTTTTACCGATGAAAAAAATTAAAAACGAAAAGAAAAAGGGCGCTGAAAAAAGAAAAAAATCCATAACTCCATCAATTTTTAAGATATCAAATCTGAGTAAATTTATTTTACATCTTCTCAAAAATATCTACAACTTTTATTTTGACAAGTTTTTCATAGGACCAATTCGTATAGCAAAAACAAATTAAACAAAAATAGCAGTTGGAGAAAAAACCTCAAATCCAAACTGCTTATATTCTGACTCATTTTTAAATTCATTTTTGATTTTAAACGCATCCAAATGGTAGATCCTCTTATTTAGAAACTGTATAAAGTGATGCATTGGTCAATTTTCTGATAAAGACAGAATATATTTCAAAAAAGGCTACCAAAAAACGTATTTTGAACAGAATTTCCGAAAGTCAGCAGTACTGAAAATTGAAGGAAGTATTCAAATAAGAAATTGCGTTTTTTTCTGACTCGTTTTTAAATCCATTTTTGTTCTCAAACGCATCCAATTTACAGATCCTCTTATTTAGGAACTATATAATGTGATGCATTGGTCAGTTTTTTGATAAAGACGGAATATATTTCAAAAAAGGCTACCAAAAAGGGTATTTTGAACAGAATTTTCTAAAATCATCGTGACTGAAAATTTAATGAAGTGTTCAAATAAGAAATTGTTTTTTTTCTGACTCGTTTTTAAATCCATTTTTGCTCTCAAATGCATCCAATTTACAGATCCTCTTATTTAGGAACTATGTAATGTGATGCATTGATCGGTTTTTTGATAAAGACAGAATATATTTTGAAAAAGGCTACCAAAAAGGGTATTTTGAACAGAATTTCCCGAAGTCTTTGTGATTTGAAAATTTAAGGAAGTTTTCACATAGCAAATTGCATTTTTTATGACTCGTTTTAAAATCCATTTTCGCTCTCAAACGCATCCAATTTACAGATCCTCTTATTTAGGAACTATATACTGTGACGTATTGGCCAGTTTTTTGATAAAGATAGAATATATTTTTTAAAATGCTGTCAAAATGAGTATTTCGCACAAAATTTTCCGAAGCAATCATGATTATAGAATTAAGGATGTATTCAAACAACAAATCAGTTATTTTATGACTCATTTTTAAATTCAATTGTTTTCTCAAATGCATTCAACTGACCGTTTTTTGTTATTTAGGAGCTGTATAATGTACTGTTTTTTGTCGATTTTTTTAATAAATTCAGAATCTATTTCAAAATATGCTATCAAAATGGGCATTTGAGCTGAATTTTTCTTAAGTTGATTCTGATAAAACCAGTTTTTTCAGAAAAATGAAATTAAAAATTTTTCATAAACGGCCAACTGAAGTTATTAAACTGGGTTTATCTCTAATCATATATATATATATATATTTTTTTTTGTTGTTGAAATGAGCACTCTTCGAAATCTACCTCCGCCTATAGGCCCAGCCGACAGGGATTTTATTTTCAATTGGTGATGAGATTATTAAATTACAGTTACAAGTATATTTATAAAACAAAAAACGGAAAAACAAATTCAGTGCGTTTCAGTCTCAAACTCGAGCTCGCCGATCATCAAGAATACCACCGTGAAAACCGAATTATTACCAACGCATCAATTTCGTTCCAAAGTAAGTAATATACTTATGTTTTTAATATTAGAAACCCCTTATTTCTTGAGAAATAAGAAGCATTGCATAAAATCTTTTAAACTTGAGACTAAAGAGCCGCGGCATATAATAAAATCAATCAAAATTTGTAATTACCAAGATTGGACATGTCCTAGTCATTTAAAAAAATACTACTGGTATGAATTAGTACTAACAAATGCAATTTAAAGATTGAGAAATATTGGCTCTAAAACTGGTGAAATAATTATATACACTTGCATGCCATTGAGAGTAATGATACTCACCAGGAAATAAATGAAGTTATTGTTGATGTTCTGTATTTTGCATAAATAAAGAAGTGGTAAGTGAATTTTAATTTTTATCTAAAACACGTACTTAAAGTTGCCGATTTTATTTACAGTATAATTTTAAAAATCCGGCATCATCGGGACCGAGAACTATACTAGATTTTTGAAGGAATATCAAAAGTAGAAACTAGACATATCGAAATTAGTGTTATATTCTTAATAATATGTTTAGCCGTAATTTAAATCATTATTAAGTGGTAATTATGTAAAAAAGATAAAATTAAACATAGAAAAAATCTTTCTATTATTAAATTCTCCTGCATCAACCATGTCGCCTTTGCTGGAAATTCATTCCGGCCCTATATTGTGGCATGACTTGCCAAAATGCTGCTAAATAGTGCAGTTTCAAAAAATTTTGTTCCATAAATAATCGCCTCAGGCAAACAAACAAACAAAATCAAATATTCTTTTTTTTTCGATTTTGAAGTTTTTAATTCATAAATAATTGCTATTTTTCTTCGCCTTAAGCTTGAAAGTATATAAAAAAAAACGGAAATAGATAATTTTGGTGATGAATAGAAGTTGTCGGATTTACAGTTACACTATATTTACTGAAAATTTGAGTACTAATGGTCAGACATGAATGATAATATATTTTTACGTGGTTTTGGGCATAAAAAGTATGAATAGTGTCAAAATATATACATTTCTATTTTCATTAAAATTTTATCCTGATCCAGTAAAAAAAACATATTTTTGCACATCAGTTAATATGGAACACATTATTTAAATTTCCTCCAAAATTAAAGTCATCTTTCACATATGAATTTTTGTTTGGTCTTTAATTTCACACAACATGCATACATATTTTTCTTGTGATTTCTTTGTTCGCTTAACAGTGAAAGTCGAATTTAGAAAACCCACACAAAAAGATCTTTTAAAATTACTTATGATGCAATGCAAAATGACATTGAAAATTCCTAAATGCATATTAAAGAAAATTCAATTTGAATTGCCATATTCATAAAACAGCGATGATATATTCGTACGAACAATATTTTCGTTTGTGCATGTTTTGTTTTATTTCTACATCCACTTGCTGATTGAAAAGATATAGTAATTTCTTTTCCTTGCTGACATATTGCAAACAATTTAATCCGGCGTTTCAAAATAAATAGAAAAAGCAGATATATATATATATATATATATGTATATATATATATATATATATGTATATATATATATATATACATATATAGGGAAAGGAAATTCCACTCAAATATTTGCGAAGGTCTTTTAAATCCAAAATGTATTATTTGGAATTTTACTCATAATTTTAAAAATATTAGAATGTACATTGGTAAAAAAAAGAATTTTACTCATAATTTAAAAATATTGAACTGTGTATAGAGTCATTCCACACGAAATGAGCAAATCAGGTGTGGCTGACATGTCACAGATTTTATTGAAAATCACCATATAAGTAGATCACAATCATTTACGAGGAAACGCAAAGTAGTAGAGTTCAGACTAGTTTATTTCAGTATAAAAATTTACATTAAAGTTGATACGAAATCGAGGTCTTGTGTACATACTTGAAATTTCAAGTCTGAGTATTAGCCCTAGGAATGGAAAGACTGTAATAAAAATTATTTACACTTAAGAATGAACTATAAGTAACAGATTAGCATAATTTAGTAATTGTATTTTTATTTCATAATTTAATAATAAATAAATAATAGAAAAAATCGCGGAAAAAATGAAATATTTCAGTCATATGTTTTAAAATGAAGGACACATTTTCCAAATTCAAATTTTTTTGCCATTATAGCTAATTAAATATATTTAATACATCTAAAATTTAATCCTTGCCTTTTTCATTCCTTTATGAGAAAAAAAAATAAATAGTGAAAACTGTTCATTAAAAATTCAACATTTTTATCATTTGTTTGGAGACGAATAAAAGGTTTCAAAAGCTTTAAACTGTTTGATATTACGGATAAAAGTGTATATTTTGAATATACGAAGTTTTATTCTTGCTTTCAGTTTATTTTTTCCTCAACAATATTTTAAATTGGTGTAGAAGAAGACCAATTCTCTTGATAAAACTTCTGTATTTTAATCTTAAAATGAAATATTAAATGTAGATGGCAGCACTAATCTTTTTTTACCAAGAAACTTGCTAAAAGCGCGTTATTTCAAAGAAAGATTGTCCTTAGAATGCCTCGAATATTAGTTTTTTGAACCCATTTTTATAATGTTAGGAATCAAAAAGGCAGTATTGAAACTTTTTTAGTGTGTCATGGACTTATTGATTCTTATATATGTGCAATATTGTTGATGTCGGAGCTGTCCTTTAATTATTTTTTGAGGTTAAATAAGAGGAATAATTGAGATTTTGTCATTTTTAAAAAAGTTTCTAAGTTTTTTTTAAGATGAAGGAAATAAATAACAACTTTGAAACTTGGAGAATTCGATCTTCATATATAATACTACATCTTGCATGAATTTCAAAGATGTTTTTTAAACCCTTTAATTTTTATAGTGTTTTAAAATTTTCAAAAATTTATGAAATTTCAATATTTACAACCAATTTATGATTAGTTATGGTATTACCAGATTATTATTACTCAATAAATATAAAGATTGATTTCCAGAGATTTTAATATTATAAAAGAAACTTCATTTTTGTTAAATAGTTCTCAAAATAATGAACTTCAAACTTGCAACTTTTGACGATTATCCGCAACCCTTCTATATCACAAGTTTTTTAAATGTCCAAAACAGATAAAATAATTTATTTTCCGTCAAAATATTGTGCAGAACTACATTTGAATATGAAATGAACACGTATCTCAAATTTTATTAAAATCGGCTCCTATGCAGCCACGGCTTTTTTTTACATTTTTGCTCATTTTACATGGAATGACCCTATAAGTAAAATAAAAGTATAAAAAACATGATTTGCTGGCTATATATATGATACAGTTTTTTGATTAATCGGTTATTATGAATAATAACCAGTTTTATTAACAGTTACCAAATATTATTCGAATAAGCATGTTAACATGATTAATTTTTGAGAATTTATCAAATTAACCGGTTATTATTAATAATTACCAATCACGTTCGATCAACTGAATAAGTTTTAGTTCATTTAGCTTGAGATTTTCATGATGAATGCGTTTATTTATTCCTTTCCAGCGCCTCATTATTATGTAAAGTTATAACAGCACTTGTGATCACGTAATATTGTTTTAGTATATTGGCAAAAACTCTACGATATCAGTTGATTGTTTATTTTAGAATTAGGAGGTAGTAATTTTTGTGATGCTCACTGATATTTATTTTTCACCCCTTTCAGTTATTTTGCATATCAAGTAGTAACAATATGATGATATTTTTGTTGCGAGTTCGAAATTTGTTTTGTTAAGAGCGTTCAAAACAAAACTAGCCGAACATGTTGAAAATTCCAATACCAAGAAATTCCAATTTAGGCGTTTAAGAATTGCAGTATTAAAATTGTAAAAATTGTTGTAAACCGAGTTGAAACAAATGTAAAAAAATAAATTATCCTTTGTAACTCAAAATTTCGAAATTTCAAAATATTTTATTTATTATGTAATTTGCTTGCAGTTTGTTGATTTTTATAAAAATAACATTGCATTTGGAACATCCAGTCCATCTTTCTTAGTGATAAGATGTATTTTCTCCCACTTTTCAATGGCCCTTTAATATGGCTCTACTGAGCGTGTGAGGGACAAATCATCTAATTCTTAGCTCGTGTTATTTATTTTATTAGATTGTTGAAGAAATTGTCTCATTCCGACTTCAAACTCTATCAATATATATTCACTGTATGTTAAAATTAATTTAATAGAAGTTTAAATTTAAAACTTTGTACTTGCTTAACATTCAAACATTTATCTACATATTCTTTTCTAAAAATATGTAGTTTAAAACTGAATTACCGTACAGAACCAAATCTAAGATCCTCTCATCTAGGCATTTTTTTTCATTTTTCAAAAAAGTACCATTTATAAGCATCTATCCCCCCCCCCGTCCTTCTTTTTTATTTTATCACTTTTTCCATCCATCTGTTATTTCAGTAAATGTTTTATTATTATTATTATTATTATTATTATTATTATTATTATTATTATTATTATTATTATTATTATTATTATTATTATTATTATTATTATTATCTCCGAAATCAATATATTTTATGGAATTTATTTTATCTAATCTTTTTACACACCATTGTATCAAAATGATATACTTCGCCATGTGCGCTACTAGGGCTTTGAAAGTGATGTTCCTTTTTCAAGGATACGTCACGCTGTCCCAAAAGTCTAGACAATCAATCAAATTTGCATTAACATAAAAAAGTAATAAGGTACAATTAAAATTCTTGAGACAGGTAATAAATAAAAGCAGTTTTGCTGATATGCACACATAAATTATGAAAAAAAAATTAAATTATACAATACACATTAAATTATATAATAATGTGCTGTCCCAAAAGTATAGACACCTGTATTTTTTCGGTTTTATATTTATAAAAATAACTAAAAACTTACTTTTAATACAACATTTGTCCATTGTAGTTTTTATGTCATTTAAGCATGCATATTGCTTTCCATTTTCGTATAATTCACGAGATAAGTTCCCCCACATCTTATCCATGGGATTAAAATCTGGACTATGTGCTGGCCAATCTAAAAATTTGCTATTGATTTGCCTAAACCATGTTTTCGTTGATGTGGAGGTATGGATGAAAGCCCCATCTTGTTGGAAAACACAGTCCGGTCCTACTAGCAAATCCATAAGTGGCAGTAAATTTGTGCGTAAAATATCTTGATAATCCTCCGATTTATTATTTTTCGGCCCATAAATTCTAGAAATGTTTGTCAGTTGAAAGAAAACCCTTCCCAGGTCATTACGGATACTCCGCTTTGTTGCCTGCTGAAACAGTTGATTCTTTTTTTTAGATCACGCCAATAAAATTTATAACTATCAGAGATGTCTAAATTAATTTCTTTTCATCACTAAAGATGACAGAAATCCATTTTTCACCGTATGACATATGGTTTCTAGCCTACGTTATATGATCATCTTTATGTCTCTGCTTTAAGCAACGTTTTGCTTTCATATTTTTGTAAATAATATTTGTCGAAACATTAATTCTTCTGTGTATAGTACTTTTTGAAATTCTGGAAATTGATGCAATTTCATGCACAGATAAATTATCAACTGAAACCAGTTTTAATAAAACTCTATCATCACATAACATTTTTTTTCTAGTTTTGCGACTTAAATTCTAGTATTTTCTGTTTCACCTGATCACAAAACTCAATAAATATTGCTCAAGGGTCTCTTTATTCTTTCCAATATTTGCACAGGATTTTGTCCTTGCGCTTTCAAATGTAAAATCTTAATAATTTCATCTTTAGAAATTTCTTTAGAATGTAGCATTTTTATCAGAAAATACAAGAAATGTCTTTTCCAAATCCCAAATAAAACAATACATTGAAATCATTTGATTTCACAAAATCTCTATAAATTATTATGCTAAAAATATAGCAGACATTTTTTCAATTAAAGGGAAAACTATTCTGTATATACAGAAACAGACGAAAATAAAAGTATTTATTTTATTTTCAGAATAAAAATGTAAAAGAAAACATGCAATGCTATATTGTGTCTATACATTTGGGGCAGCATATTATTATATAATTTAATGTATATTTTACTCCCTCTGTCCCAAATTAGTTGTTACACTTGGATAATTTTGTATTGATTATTGATAATAATAATTTTATGAATTTTTTAAACATTTTCCAGATATTTCCGGGTGATATGCTGTCAATAAATAACATTTACTTACCAAACATTTCCTCCGTATTTTCATAAAACAGTAACCAAATTAGTTTGAAAAATTCAAGGTTTGCACGCTCTCAAGCTACACTGAATTTTTAAGAATTCTTCAACCAGCGATCGCATAGAGCTATCTTCTATCTAATGAATCGCGAATTCATTAGGAAGAAAATAATTTTTCATTGATATAGTGGCTGTGGAATTCCTAGGAAATGGTAAGTGGCTTAAAAGCGTGCGAAACCTGTAAATTTTCTATGAAAACTTTTTCGAAAATAAATGCTACTGCTTCAAAAAGTAAAAAATGAGAATAAAAATACCAAGCGGTCATAATTTTAATCGCAAATAAAACAAAATTTAAATGATATTTAAAGAATCTCTTGCACAAAACATATAGCTTCGTGATTACATACCAGGTTCCGCGGAAGATGATTTTGACTACAAAGTTTTTCCTTATTGGGAAGGATTATTTTGTTCGAGTTGCCTACGTCTGACATCATAATATTTTCTATATATGTTTGTAAAGTTAAAAATACATTGTCAAGTTTTTGTACTTCTATATTTTAAAAAGTGACTCCAACAGCATCAATTAAATTGTCAATATTGTTGACGGGCATCTGATGTTGCAAATGTTGTATTGAGTTAAAAAAAACCAGATCATGTACATTCAAATCTGGACTATTTGGAGGTTGATACTGTAATTGTGAATTCCATCTATCTTTTAAGCATGCTTTTGTGATACTACACTGTAAAAAATTTTGCGTAAGGTTCCTAAGAAAACATGTGGCAGCTATTCTGCCACAGGTTTTCCCAGGAATTTAATCTAAAAAATGCCAGGAAACTTACATATGTCAGGAAAGTCCAGAAATCTATAATCTGGGATGTTACTCATGAAATATCAGTTAGGTTTCACCATTCTGAAAAGTCTAGAAACCTTTTATGTATAACATTACTCATTAATTTTCTGTTATGTTCCACTGTTCTGAAACCTACAATCTGAAACATTACTCATGAAATTTCAGTTAAATTCCTCCATTTCTGAAAAGCTCTGAAACCTATAATCTGGAATGCTACTCATAAAATCTCAGTTAGGTTTTACCTTACTGAAAATTTCCGAAATTTTAATATGGTATGTTACTCATAAGATCTCAGTTAGGTTCCGGTATTCCGAAACCTATCATCTGGAACATTACTCATGAAAATTCGTTTATGTTCCTTCATTTTGAAAAACTCTGAAACCTATAGCCTGGAACTTTACGCATAAAATGTCAGTTAAGTTTCTTCATTGTGAAAAGATCTGAAACATTTCACGGAATACGGTAAATGTTCCTGGGGTATCCAGTGGCAGCAATTCTGCCACAGATCTTCACAGGAACTTTATCAGAAATTTGTCTGGAAAATTATGCAAATCTGAAAAGTTCAGAAATCTATAATCAAGTATGTCAAGGCCCTTTTTCAATAAGTTACTTCTAATTTTCAGCATGCTATTCAAAGAGTTTTAAGATGCCTTAGAGTTAAGTTAAGTTTGCTTCTTGAACATGATACAGATTAATGAGTTAGTAATCTTTATTGAGAATATAAACGATTATTGCACAGCTGAAAGTTAAACATTGTATTGTAAATATTTCTAATTAGTTGTTTTCATTTTTCAGTTGACAACAGAAATCTAAAAAATACAGGATATCTATTAGTAAAATCTATTTTTAAATCATGGATATATTAAAATTACTTTTACAAAAATAAATTGGTTAGAATATTGATGCAAGGATAAATTATGATAAATATACACTTCAGAAACAAAAGAAATATCTAAATGAGTGATATTGTGCTGTGATCTACAAAAAGACATGCTTAAGTTTTTACACTTTTATATCAAGCTGAATATACCAATTTGAAGGGGTAAATTAAGAAATAATGTAACACAAAGTATACATTTTTGGCAAAATCTCGTACAAAGCAATTGTGTATTTTTAAAAAAACCTTTAGATAAGTTTGCCATATTATTTAATAATTTATACAGATTATCAACTTGTCATTAGGCTAATACAACAGATTAGTCATTTGGCATAAAATGGTATATTTAATCTATCAAAGCATTCTTAAAATTTATTACAGTATCTGAATATTTGCTCTTTTTGGGGAAGTATGTGGTTATTCGAAGCTCCCCCCCCCCTTATCCCACTATCTTCACTTAAATTGGATCAATTACCTTTGATAATTCTATTCCTTAAATAATTAATATAGTATAATAAGTAATAAATGAAAAAACGGATTTTGATGCATGTGCTATACAGTACGTAATTCTTTTAAAAGATAATCCAAACCATTAAGGTTTAATTACACAAATTTTCAAAGCAAGTTAAAATATGCACAAATTTTTGAAAGAGATTTTAAAGTTATAGTAAAAAATAACTTTTTAATTCTAATTTAAGCATTAGCATATTTAAAGAGATTCATTCATTTGGTTAAAGCACAAAATTCAATTTCAGATGTCAAGAGATACAAGGGAAAAAAGAATATTTAGCTGCCGAAAGAAGATAACCTTTTTTAAAAAAAATTGAAAATCTTAATACAGTGTACTCTTGATATTTCAAATAAAATACATTTCTCTCTTTGATATTACAAATTCCTGTAAATGACTTATCTGAACAATTAGCTATCACATAATGCTTTTTTAGAATCCTTTCGACTTAAGATATCGAGAATATTATGGAATTAAAAAATAATATAAACAAAAATAAAAATTCACAGAACTTTCATAATATGCACAAAACTTTATTGATATTATAGTTTAAAATTACAGTCTAGAATTTTATCACAGTTTGCTTAATTTTTCACATAAAGTAACTACTTTTCGGGGAACTACACTACCATGTTTCAACTTCAACAATTTTAGTTCAATGAAAGTGTAAGTCCCAGTGCCTTTGAGAGAATATTGTATGTTATAACAATAATATAAGGAGATTGTCGAAACTACACTCTGTAGAAATTCCACACCTTCAATTTAAATTTTATCTTCTACTTGCTTTCGATCAGCTGTAGAGAGATTGTCTGTGCAATTGTAGATTCTCAAAGCTAAATGGTTCAGTAACTCACTTTTTTCTATCCACTGCAAGCAATCTTCATTTAAATCTTTAGTTAGAGTAGAAGAAAAATGATGTGAAGGAATCTGAAAATCCTCGCGCCATGGGTGCTTTAGTATACAATTGACTGCTAATATTTAAAGAGCTGCTTTCAATACTTGAATTTAATTATGCTGTTCCAAGGTCTCCATTTGTTGTTAATGAACTATCATTATATTCAGATTTGATTAATATCCAAGGTGGCTACAAAGAAACAAAAAGCATATTTTATGTTTTACGCAGAAATTATTGGATGCAATATTGTTTATTCAGTTTCTGAAAAAGAAAACCAAAATGTTTATTAGAGAAGTTAATCTCATTTGCAAAAACACTTTGTATTATGCATTAGCTTGATAATATAGAGTACTTGAATATGTGTCCTACAAAAGGCTGTAATAACAATACAAAAAGTACTATAACTACTTTTGTATATTCCCAGAATGTTTTCCAAAAAATAAAAAAAAGTTTCAAAATATTAAATATATATCTTTTAAACAAGGGGTTTTGCAAGTGCACTGTTGTCATGTTGCGTATGGTCAAAAATGAATGTACATAAAATGTACAGGGTTTTGTTCCATTTTGAAAAATATATTGCAATATTTTGGATTTTAAGTGAAAAATTTGAATTTATTAGATAAAAATGGGTTTATACACCGTTGAAACATTTTATTCTCATTTATTCATTTTTATTCTATTGATTTTGTGAAATCTCCAATCAGTAGTGAAGTCAATTGAGTCCTCAGCAAAATTTTCCAGAAGGCCCGCTAGAATCTATATCTATTTCTCATAACAAAACGGGGTCCCCGTTTCGTGATCCGCCTTGTGGGTATGATTTTTTTACACGCAGATCAGGTTTGGAGTACCCAAAATATGCATTCGTTATGCAATACAAATGACTCGTTCTTAAAATCCTAAAATGATCAACCGTTTATGACCGTTTAACATATTTATTTTTCACAATTACTTCCAAGCCCTCCCCCCCCCTACGTTGCAGGGTTTTGCGGATCTCAGTTTTGCCACTGTCCTCGAAATTGATATACAATATAAGTTCATTTACGCTTCTTTATTTACATATCTTTTTTGGTTAGCTCCGTGCACTATAGCATAAAATTAGTAATTTCCACCGTCGAGTAATACTAAAAAACGTGGAAATTAACTTTACCGTCCTGAGTCTGCAAACTTGATGGGTACTACTCGCAAAACATGATGGTTGTAAGATACATCGATAACAGGGATAAAAGGAGAAAAATTCGTTTATAATTTTCGGAGTCAAAATTAACGATTATCCCAAACACTAGGAAAGAAAGTAGATAACTCTTTTTGGTTCAAAGGTTGTTTCACGGCTGGTGGGAGGGGATAGTTAATTGCCAAGAGATCTTTTTTTATCCGAGCTAATTACGAATGCTATTATACAGTATGAAATATTTAAAACAGGGGTCGTAGTTTATCTTGAAATTAAAAAAAAAATCCAGAAATGTGTATTTTTAATGCCTAATCCTGAAATTTTTTAAAATGTCTTTCTCCGACTCATTATACAATATGATTAATTTCATTTATGACAAAATTGACTTTGGAACGCAATTCCAAATCAATGTTGTTTTGTAAACAATCAAAACTTATTTGGGTTCAAAAATCTTCTAAATATTCTTGAATTTTCTTTGAAAAAATTTTATTGCATACGTAGAATAATAGCATGAAGAAATATTGAATTCAAATTATTTACATAATATGTACAAAATGTATAATATGTACAAAATATAAATGCTTTTTACCTTGATAATTTCTGATCATCGTACTTAAACTGGAGAGATGATCATATATCCATTTATGCGTGCCTTTTCATAA
Source organism: Maratus speculifer (assembly GCA_964019185.1). Lineage (NCBI taxonomy): Eukaryota > Metazoa > Arthropoda > Arachnida > Araneae > Salticidae > Maratus > Maratus speculifer. Next base: position 294,888,185 of record OZ025297.1, on the reverse strand, counting down.
AAATATCATATTTCTTCCATAAAACTTAAGACACGCACGACACAAAAAAAATAAACATCCTCTCTAAAAAAAGTATTTTTCATTCCATCAAAAATTGATGCCAACTTTTTTTATCTAAACTTTTACCTCATCTCGTAAGATAAAAAATGTAAAACTAAAGCAGACGAAAAAAACAGTTTCGCTGCCATAGTAACGAGCCGCATAAGAAAAAAATAAATATCACAATTGCAAATTTGCAAACGATTTTCTGTGAATAAACTGATATATTAATTTATCAATTCCTAACATACTCCCACCTTTAATTTAGGCGGAAGCCAAATTAAACTTTAGATCACTTTTGATCAAATTAAGCACTAATTCAAAATAAAAAATATAAAAACAAATAAAGATAATAACTAAATAATAATAAAACATTTAGAGTTCTAGAAAAGTCATTTCAGAGTTCTAGAAAAAGTCAGTTCAGAGCTCTAGAAAAAATTAAAAGTCTCTTTACTAATCTGCCACTTCTAGATGTACTGTTTCTCACCATCCACTCCATCAAGCTGCTGCTGGATGGATGACTAATAGGGCACAGTTCTTTCAATTAATAGGAAACAGTTCTTTCGAAGAAACTATTGCCTTCCAATCCAATGATTTTAAAAGGTTGTTGGTTCCTCTAAAATTTGAGCCATTATCAGAGTATATAGTAGTTGGCCTTCCTCTCCTGCATATAAATCTTCGAAGTGACTGAATGAATCCTTCTGTTGAGAGACTGGATACAAGTTCCAAATGTATTGCCCTATATACTGCACATGTAAAAAGTACAACCCAAACTTTGGGTCTTTGCTTTACGAAAAAAGGGCCAAAAAGACCAGCTCCAAGAACTTCAAAAACTTTGGAATCTCTGACTCGATCTAGAGGTAGGTGGATTGGAGGTGTAGTATATGGTTTTGCAGAGTATCTTTTGCATTTGTAACACTTAGACAACTGACTTCTAATGTTGCGTCTAGAAGAAATTATCCAATATTTTTCTCTTAAAATGGATCCAACTATTTGAAGTCCAGCATGACAATTCTTTAAATGACATTCTTGAATCAGACAATTCACTACATGATGTTTCGATGGTAATAAAATTGGATATCTGAATGAAAACTCGTCATCCCGCTCTAACATCTTTGTTTTCACTCTCAACAATCCTTCTTGATCTTTCACAACCTTTAATCCTTTTATTGCATCAGTAGTATTAACAAACCTTTCAGATTGTATTATTGATCAGAGCGACCTTTCCGCATTTTCCTTTTCTTCAATCGACAATTCTGATGGAAAACATATATTTCGATTTCTGCACTTCATTATGAATCTCTTCACCCAACATACGACATTTAATAAATCTACCAAATTTTGAAATTCTACTATATATCATAAATTCATGTGAATTAGAACATAAAAGAGTAGGTACTGCAATTTTCTTCTTTTCCATCATTACTAATTCTTCGTTGGGGCTTGTTTCTGAATGTGGCCAATTTTCTTCTGATAACTTCAACCATTCTGGTCCCTCCCACCATCTCATCTTCAGCAGCTGTTTAGGACTACATCCGCGAGAAGGTAGATCAGCAGGGTTGAGATGACCAGGTATGAAGTTCCATTGTTGAGATTCAGAAAATTTACAAATTTCTCTAACTCTATTGCCTACAAACGTTCTCCATTGATCATTTCTTCGAATCCAAGCGAGAACAGTCGAAGAGTCGGTCCAATACTTTACTGGTATGGAAACACTATTAAAGGCTTTTAAAACAAAGTTAGTCATGATTTCTGTAGATTTTGAAATAAAATATTCTAGTTCAGGCACATTGTCGACTGAAGTCACGCAGTTATCTATATAGTATGATTTCATAAGCTTCTCAGCTATGCGTTTATTTTCTTCATCAGCATTACTCAAATAATATCTTATAACTGCACTTAGGAAAAATGGACTACAAGTTGCTCCAAAAACTACTCTATCGTGTTGATAAACTTGAAATTCGTCAGGACTCTTCCACCACAAAAATCGTAAGAAATGCCGATCTGATTCTTTGACTTCAATTTGAAGAAATGCTCTTCTTATATCAGCTACTACCCCAATAGCTTTCTCACGAAATCTTATTAACTCTGCAGGAATTTGTTCGATGAGGTTTGGTCCTTTAAAGAGGCAATCATTTAAAGAAGGAGACCTCCCTACCTTACACGATGCATCAAAAATTGGTCGAACACTTGTAGTAAGATTATCTGGTTTGATGACGGGATGATGAGGTAAAAAATGTTCTGGAATCTTGAGTGTTTGATCTGGTACTTTACTTATAATGCCTTCTTCTTCCCATTCATAGAAAACTTTAGCATATTCTTCAAACATTTTCATTGATTTTAATTTCTTTGTTGAATTTATCAATCTTCGTTCAGCTATGTGTCTATTTGAGGGAATCTCACGTTTGCCGTTAATCCAAGGAAGACCTACAATATAGCGACCTTCTATATTTCTATCAACTTCTTTTGTAAAATTATCATGAGCGTGTTCTTCTTCTTCTGCTTTAGGCAAAGTTTGACAGGGATCTGTAATACCGATTGTCTCTAACTTCCATAATTCTGGAATCTTCATATCTTTTAAAGCTAGGCTCGTGATAAACATATTTCCATAATTTAGGCAAGACTGTGATGTACTTTCTAAACGACCACAAAGTGTCCATCCAAACTTCGTCTCTATTGCTGTAAGACCGCTCTTTAACTGTTTTACTCGACCTGTAAGAAGTTGTCCATAGTAATCGCTTCCAATCAAAATTTCAATTTTTGGACTTCCTGCTCCTAAATCTGTGATCCATAGTTTATTTTGTTTAAGCTCTTTAATTACTGATTCTTTCGGTATCCGAGGAATATTATTACAAATTATATCTTGATCCAAAAGTTCTAAGACTTCTTTCGTTTGTTTCTGTCTATCAGAAGAACTAAACTCAACTTGGAATTTATTGTGAGATTTAGCTTCTGTTTGCGTAACACCAAACAATGTGTGTACAATAGCTTCTGAAGAAATGGGATGTAAACCTAGCTCTTCAGCAGTACTTTCTGAAATATAGCTCTTTTGCGACCCACAATCAAGTAACGCTCGTACGTTTTTTGTTATTCGACCTTTAATAACTATTTCCAAAGTCATAAGGGCTACTTCAGTAGAACACTGCTTATTTGCTATAGTGCTTTGAATTATTTCTGGGGTCTTAGATGTATTTTCTGGTTCTTTACACATTGAAATTTCAGGGCATAATAACTCGGTATGGGGTTTAGAGCAAACGTGGCAACGAATAAAAACTTTGCAAACTTTAGCGTGGTGACCAAAACGAAGACATTTTAAACAGCAATTTTTATTCTTAATTTTGGCCTTCCGTTCATTAAAGGAAAGAGATCTAGCCCTAACACAATCCTTGCTTTCATGAGATTTACTGCAAAATAAACAAAGGCGTTCTTTTGCGCTAAATAGCCCTGCCGCAGTAGGTATTTTACTTTCTGCTTTTCTTAACTTTTCTTTAGGTTTGTCTTTAGAACCCAGCTCTATAAAACTCGATTTGGCTAATTTGAGTCTTTCCTCGTTTGCAACTTCTTGTTTCAGAAATTCCATCAAACCTACTATATTTGCTTTTGTTGACAATGCATTATTATTACTAACAACGTTTGATGTAATTGAAATATTATATCGTTGCCATGCTTTTAATACATCTTCCGATAAGCTAGATTCTATCATGGGATAGAGCCACGCCGAATTGCTTTCTAAACTTAAACCCATTGATTCTAACGATCTTAAATATGCCTCGACTTTTGTAAATAAATCTGATAAGGGAAGTTTATCTTTGCCGTGCGCTTGTACATTAGCTACAATCAATTTTTGGAATTCTCTTACGTACACTTCTATTAGTAAATCTTTATTTCCAAAACGCTCTTGAAATGCCTCGACAGCTTTGGGGTAATTAACTGCGGTCATTGGATAGCTCTCTAACAAGCGCCTGGCACTGGTTCCAGGTTCTACCGATTGGATAAGATACTGAAATTTGTCACTATTATCCAAATCTATGTCTTCATGGATTTTCTGAAACTGGGACCAAAATGAAAGATAATTTATTAACTGCGAATCGAATGGCTTAATATTTAGTTTAGGTAATTTATAATGCTTTGATTTGGAATAACCGTGATCTGTGCTTTTTTCACTATCATCTTGATTACGTTTATTTGTACCCAATGCTTCGATAACTTTACGCTTAATGGTAATAAATTGATCTGAATAACTTTCATTTCCCACTACTTCATTTTCAATAGCCTCTTCATCGCATTTATCATCATCTAACATGAGCTCAATTATAGCTTCATCAATAGATTTAATTTCATGAATCAAATTTTCTAATTTACTAAAATCGTCTGAAATTTTACCCTTATCTAATGACTCGCCGTTAATTTCTTCATTCAAAACATTTAAAGTTCTGGTAAATGACGAACGTAGCGGCGTACGCTTTTTCTTTAGCTTATTCATCTTAGAAAAATTAAGTAGTAATGCACAGCTTATGAAAACACTATACGCTATAAAAACAATTCAATATCTCAACATTATTATTCAAAGGTCCGTGCTCGGGGCGCCAGATGTTTTTTAAACAATCAAAACTTATTTGGGTTAAAAAATCTTCTAAATATTCTTGAATTTTCTTTGAAAAAATTTTATTGCATACGTAGAATAATAGCATGAAGAAATATTGAATTCAAATTATTTACATAATATGTACAAAATGTATAATATGTACAAAATATAAATGCTTTTTACCTTGATAATTTCTGATCATCGTACTTAAACTGGAGAGATGATCATATATCCATTTATGCGTGCCTTTACATAAAAATATCATATTTCTTCCATAAAACTTAAGACACGCACGACACAAAAAAAAATAAACATCCTCTCTAAAAAAAGTCTTTTTCATTCCATCAAAAATTGATGCCAACTTTTTTTATCTAAACTTTTACCTCATCTCGTAAGATAAAAAATGTAAAACTAAAGCAGACGAAAAAAACAGTTTCGCTGCCATAGTAACGAGCCGCATAAGAAAAAAATAAATATCACAATTGCAAATTTGCAAACGATTTTCTGTGAATAAACCGATATATTAATTTATCAATTCCTAACAAATGTTACCTTTAATATACTTCATCCAGGAATCTCACTCCTGTGCAAATTAAAGTGTGCCAATTGACAAAATCTGCTAAAAAACTGTTAAACCCGAAATTTGGATGAATCTGAATTATATAAGGCCCATGTTCCTGCGCAAACTCGCTTAAGTTTATTAAATAAATTCCACTTATTTGGTGAAGCTGATTATTTAGAGTTTTGGTGGGTTCTAGATCAAATATAAAGTGACTGGTAAGCACCCCTCCCCCTCTTAAATAGACTCAAGCAAAAACTTTTGTTTCGAATTATCCATTTTCCTTGAAGTTTAGGTATCAATTTATTAGAAAATTAGGCGAGATTAATCAAATCAACAATGTTAGTTCAAGTATAGGTCATGTGTAAAAGAAGCCCTTCCTCTCCAACTAATTCAGCTTTACCCAGATTTTCCTTGTCGAGAACCAATTAGTTTCAAATTTTGTTCACCTTTTATTAGAAGGATAAATTACACATTTAACACGTTGTCCACGTCAGTCACGGATGACTGACATTGAACTTTCCGATTACTTAATTATATCCTTTTATAAAATAAAAGGAAAATTTTAAATAAATTTTCATCAATTCCTTAAAACAATATAATATTTAGTTTTATATTATAATTTTACGCTGTCGGTCATGGGCAACTGACGCGGTTGATACGGAAATTTCAATGTCAGTCACCGGTGAATGGCATGGCACTTAACGTGTTATTGCAAGGGTTTATAGGTCAAATATTTGGGGGGGGGGAGAATAGAAATTAAGTTTGAGAAATCCTCGATGTTACGCCGTTTTTAACACGGATTCACAGAAGTTTTTCTAATTTAGAGCTTTTATTTAGAATCCTCCACTTTTTTTTATTATTATTGCATTTTCCTTGCATAAAATTATTCGAATAGTTTCAAACTTTCGGTACATATTTAACAGAAAGATGGATTAATCTCACGGATACTTAATTATTTTTTTAACTATCATATTAATTGCAGCAAAATTTAAACTCCCCCCATACTTCCCCTTCACTTGAAACACTCATAAAATTTGTCCCGATGTTTTATAAAAGTAATGTTGTGAAATGCATTTGCTAACCCTGTCAAAATAAAGGTGTTAAAAAATGTCAATTTCAAGATATACTAAGTGACACTGAAAAAGTTCAGCAAATTATAACAATAGATGTAATAAGATTTAAATTCAAAGTGATATTTTGTGCTTTAAATATGGAAGTAACCTTATGCATGTTAAGTACGAGTTTATTTTTCAAGTTTCTTCTCAATTCTTTTGGTAATAAATAATTCGGTATGCTTTTTTAAAATTACTTTTGGAAGCCTTTTTGGAAGCGTATTTCCAGAATTCCTGTTTCTAATATACAAGTTAATGTGTATTTAAGTTTGTTGAATTATATAACATTAAACTTCTGTTATTTTAAATCAAATCACAGAAATTCTCGGTGTTACTCCACCCCCTGTTAATGTGGTTTCGAGTACTTTTCCTATTCTTTAGGCAGCTTTATGTTAATTTGATAAATTTTAATTTTGAATATTATTTTGTAAGCGAGATTTAGAAGCTCCGTTTGCGTGCATTTTAGTTGGGCTTTGGAAGGCTTGCTAACGCGGATTTTCGAGCTCTTGCTTTTCAATATGGTCATAATGCGTATTTTAAGTTTGAGTACATAATATATTCAAATTTAGAAATTAAGTTTGAGAAATCCTCGATGTTACGCCACTTTTTAACACGGATTCACAGCAGTTTTTCTAATTTAGCTTTAATTTAAAAAATTTTAATTTTAATATTATTTTCTAAGCCTTTTGGATGCCTGTTTACGTAGATAGAATATAATTTGGGATTTGTCAATTCCCCCTCTCCCCCACAATGCAAACAACGTTAATGCGGATTTCCGAGCTCATTTTAACAATTGTTAATTTGACTACGGTAATTTCTTACTTACATATTTTTCGGTTAGATACAATTTCAGTTTTCAGTTGAGTGTAATCCTACCGAATGGAAATTAAAAAAATATTAATAACTACAATGTTGATAGTTAGAATTGTAAGAACACTTCATATGATTTTTTATGAAGTGTTTGTAACTTTGTTAATGGTCAATAATTAAAATCTGAGTAACTGGCCAGTGGCCAATGTTAATTTTTATCTATATTTTGCACCAACATACAAATGAAAGATTGCTGTAAATAATTATGCACCGATCTGTATAATAAAGACATATACACGTAAAGTATTTCAATTATTCAGAATTTTTAAAAAGAAAATAACATTCAAAAAGTATGCCTGACAAATGTTAAAAAATTCAGCATATTAATTGAAATAGTGACTTCCTTAAAAACCTAATAAAAATCCAGCAATTCTTAATTTATAAAAACATTTTCTTAAATTAAAATTGTAAATTGATACTATAAAATGTTGTTTAGTTTTCACTTAATCCTTCATTTAATTTACAGAAAGTTTTTAGCTTATGATAATATGCATAGAATTTTTTATTTTATATAAGTCTGATTATGCATATAAGTTAAATTGCTTAAATACATACTTAAGTACTATGTTAAATAACAATTTTAAATGGAGGATTATGCGACTAACGGCAGCTTAATTAAACATGAAATTTGCTTTAATTATTTTTATACACTATATAAAGAATACCGTACAAACTTACCTGGTAGTTGTTTAAATTCTAATCCACAAACTGGGCGCTTTTTTTAACAGTTTATCGGTCAGTTAAATGAAACAGACGTAGTTTCTTAACGTTAGTAAGATAATTTGATCTTCAAAGTTAAAAAGTCGAGAGGCAATTTAGGGAAATGCGCTAAATTTAAAAAACATGGGGGCGCTATAAAATCAACAATGTCTATTTGATCGAAAATCTCTAAGAAAATGTTATCAATGCAGAAAAATGCTTACAGTTTCGTTAAAAATCGAATGCGTTATTATATAGCATTTGGGATTCCTGTATTTAAAGTAAATTTAAATATTTAAAGTAAAAGATTTAAAGTAAAAAAAAAATTACCGTACTTATGAATCACATTAAGGCACAATAACCTTGCCACAAAATTTGTAATAATTTCTAGTAAATAACTTAAAATTGTACCTTTTCATCCTCTATAGACATATGTAGCTTGCAGATACTAAAGAAGGGAGGAGGGCAAAATTTAAACATTTCTCTACTGATATGACTTTAATTTCATGTTATAGACTCAATATTTTGAAAAATAAAATAGTTTCTCCCAAGCTTCTCCCATTTCCCCTTCAAGCGTTGACTTTGTTTATACTAATTTTTATGCTAGATTTATTATTTTAGGAAAAAAGTCGAACCCGCTTAAGACGTGATACCGATTAATACCTGAATTTACTCCAGTTCCAACATTACCAGAACATCGCTCTTACAACAAATGTAAAAATTTTCCATTTAATATAAGATATAATTTTCATTCTTTGGACAAAAGATCTCGCTTTCGAAGCGAATGCATATACCTATTAGATATTAAGTTTTTGATATGAACATCAAACTATTTCCGAATAGTAATAATCGCTTTATTTAATGGCAGAAAGATTACTATTCAGAAATAGTGATAGACATTTTAAAAAATCCTCTAAACTGGCACTGTTGATTAAATAAAGCGAAAATTACTAATAGGAAATAGTAGGTATTTAGAGAAAAAGTTGCGGTACTAAGATCGAGAATTTCGTCAAACAATCATTAATAAAATAATTTCGTAAAACGATCATTGGTCGAATTTGGAAAAATAGGTTTCAAAATGCACATTAAGATGGGCATACGCACTTTCATTCCAAAGTTAATTGCTCTAGATCCCATAGTCTTTTTCTTCAACTGAGGCAACAAAATGACCCACACGCAAAAAAGTAGTTCATATGGAAATAAAGACGAAGAAAAGTCTTCAGAGTCTAAACTGGGAAAAAAATATTCGAGAATCACAATTAAATGCGTTGTTAAAGCTTCGGTGAAAATTAGTGACTCTAGTTTCCATACTCGATTCATAGCTAAGCGAGAAAAATAATAAACACTAAAAAAATTAGTTTTTACATGTGAAATATAGCTCAGGAGCTGTTCAGAGCAGAAATTTGAACAAGAGCTTTGAGCTGCTCAATTAGAAATTTATACGCACCTTCGTGTTATTTTTTTATAGCGCAAAATCCCGTAGTGTTTTCACGACTGGGATAATAAAATGACATACACGCAAAATAACCATTTTTTTATAATTAATATATTAATCACAAAATAAGGAATATTACACACAAAACATATATAACTTTGCACAGATTACCAATAATTTCTATTTTAGAATAAATCCGGAAAGTTACACAAAAGCTCAAAAAGCATGCCTACTAAAACTAAGGAGTGATACACAGAAAATATTCGAAAAGTTTTACAGTTTATCAGTAATTTCCACTTTCTCAACTATTCCGAAAATTTACACAAGATTGTGGAAGGTATTACACAAGATTTCTCGGTATTCTTGTATGAGTAGAAATAATCCGAGAAAACCCAGGAATGTTACACAGTAAATGTCAAGAACATTGCGCAAATTTTTTACAGTGTAGGATCATATACTGAAAAATGGGGCTTGGCGTTGCCCTATGTATATAAGACTTAGAAATTTTTAACGTATTGACAGCAAAACTTCTATAAACATTTTTCGGGTTTCTTTTTTATTAACATTTTCAATAACTTTTGTCATAACAGTTCCTTTTGTACGATTTTAAGAATTTCCTTTGCTTTTCTGAGTACGAAAAGGGTCATATTCTAAATTTTCCATCAAACATTTCGTTTTTTTAGATCCAATCTTGTTTTGCTACAGCTGTCATAAGCATTTCTTTGGTAATAAAACTTTTGCTTTTGCAATGACTCAAAGATTCAATTTCATCCAGAGTGATATAAAACGAATTAATAGTTTTCGTAATATGAAACCATTTTTCATCGATAGAAATTTGATCCAATATTTCCGAAAAGTCTCCATTACTTTGAACATGCTCTAAACAAAATCGAATTCTGTCTACCTTGTTTTTTTTCTGTTAGACTTATCTTAATGGATAACACAGGCCGACAAAAATTTTGTTTTTTTTTGGTGCCTGATATTTTACAACTGATTTTGGATATTTTTGGGACGCTAATTTCAAATATGCAATCAGTGTTTCTCTATCAGCTCTACTTTTTTAGATATGCAAAGCGAACTAAAGATTTTTTAGAACTAAAATGACCTTGAGTACTTAAACTGACCATATGATACATAGCCCTGTAACGACGCTCAAGGCGATTAGAAGGAGTTGAAATACCCCAAGATCTTGAAAAAAACAAATGTGCAAGCAAAACTGAGGATCTGCGCATGCTTATGATTTCGCGCCGCTCATCCATAAAGCCAAATGTAAAAGCCTCCAAGAGATAAAGTTAGTTTCAGAGTTCGCTTCATGGAAACAAAACTGGCTTTCTTTGACTTTCTAAGGTTTTTGAACTTCCATGATATTTGTGTTTAAGGTAGAATTCGTATTAATTTAAAGTAAAACTCGTAAACTCGTTGTGTTGTAGATTGTTGTGTTTGCGTGTAGAAGGGAATTTAAATGAGTTCAAGTAGAAAAAGTTGTATAAATCATTCAGATAAGTTTTGCTACATATGCGGAGAATAAAAGTTGAAGGAACACAGAAAATATGTTACTGACTTTGTAAAGAGAGCTTATCTTGGATACTTTGGTGTTGGACTTGGTGATCAGGATAAAATCTGCGCACCGCAATAGGTCTGTAAAACTTGTACAGAACATTTATGACAGTGAGCTGACGGAAAAGAATAAGTCTCAAATTCGGCTTACCAATGATTTGGAGAGAACTCCAAAACCATTTCTATGACTATTATTTCTACCTAGCACTGGAATACTATTTGAATTAATCGAAACAATTGTAATAAGAAAACTTATCCTGATTTAGTGTCTTCAAGACCCCCACTTCCTCACTCAGAGGAACTACCGATCCCAACATTTCATCAGCTACCAGAGCTTAGTGAGGATGAATATTGTCCTTCTGATCATTTTTTAGATAGCTGTGAAGGTAGCAGTGATTATGAGGAGACGTCATCAATGCCTAAATTTTTCAACCAGGTTGATTTAAATGATTTCAAAAAAGATTTCAATGTTTTAAAAGAAGCTTCTGAATTACTGGTTGGTTTCAAGATTAAAAGACAAAAATTTGTTAGAACAAAGAGCCAAACTTACATTTTATTATACAAGACAAAATTGTCTACTACCCTTCTTCTCTTAAAAAAACAATCTTGTATTTTGTCATGAATTTAGAGGACTGTAGAAAAATTGGTTCTTCCTAAATATTTTCCAGATGATTGTCCTTGGACAGCAAAAAAGTTACACAAAATACTATTGTTTTTATATTTTTGGGATAGCAGGGATAAAACACACCACTAGATTAGAAAAGAAAGGCCTAAGAAAGAAAACATGGATGTTGGAGAAAGGAATGTGATTAATAACACTTTAGTTGGGCGAAAGAAAATCATACTTTCAGCACTGCATATCAAGCTCTGTCCTATGAAGCAGTTTGTGTAAATTCTCCATAAGAACGAGTCATGATTTGCATATATAAGGTAAAAACACCCGAATTGAGTTATGAAGATATTAAAGCAGGAAAATTTAACGAACAGCAAATAAGACAACTGATTAAGGATCCTGTTTTCGTAAATTCAATGAATGAGGCTGAATAAAAAGCCTGGACTTCTTTTGTGGCAGTTCACAAAAACATTTCGGGCAAATGCAAAGGAGAAATCTATGCAGAACTTGTAAATGAAAAGCATAATAGTTTTAAATCTCTTGGGTGTACTAGAAGTATTAAAGTGCACTATTTACATTGCCACTTAGAGCATTTTCTTGAAAATAAAGAAGGCACAAGTGATAAACAGCCCGAAAGATTTCACCACAATATTAAGACTATGGAGGACCGCTACCAAAAAAGATGAAATACGCAAAGGGTTTCAGATTACAGTTTGAGTTAAAAAAGACACTGTTCTAAAATATATTCCAGAATGTCACGGAAAAGAAGCTTCCGAAACATTCAATGAGTATTAGTTTCATCAGTGACGTTTTTCTCTATTTTTGTGAGTAACAATATTTGTATAATATTATTAAAAAATTATTATTTGAATATGTGTAGGGGAGAGTGGGGATACTTGAGCATAGGGGATACTTGAGCCACCCCTATTATCTCTACATTTGGTTAATTTTTCTTTCTAAAACTGCCAATATGGTAACACATTTATAGTTCTGAACATGTAAAAAAAAATCACACATCTTGGTACCATTTTGAAAGTATAGTGGTTAATAGTTGTATTTTCCCTATCTGAAGTAAATATTTGGGTGCATGGTTTTTTTGTTTTTTTGTAATCAAAGTTTTGTTTAAAGTTGCAACTATATACATAAATTTAATAAGCATAATTTCAATTGTATTTTGAATCTAAAATAGTTCTAATAGCTGCATGCTTTATTTAGTAAAACTCTGGGAAACAAAAATAGTGGTAGTGGGGATACTTGAGCCAGTGAGAGTGGGGATACTTGAGCCACGTCTCAACCATCCCAACTAGAAATTAAACATAGGTGAAACAAACAAAAAATAAAATTCCATCCTTATATTCACTAATAGATTTTTTTCTGGATAAAAGGGAGAATAATTTTTCATTTTATTTTTTTTTCTTAAAAAAATAACGACCTAAAAATTTTTAAAAATGTATATTTTTTAAATGAAAATATCCATTTTATTTTTCATTTTGACTAACAAAATAGCCTGTCTAGATAAATGTAAACATAGTTTTCAATTTAACTTTTATTAAATTAAAATAACTTTTTAAAACTGTTTTACAGGCTATAATCTCTAATACTTTAATTAGTTAGGTCCAACATATTAAAATATTTATTTTTTAATATAACATATTAAGATTAATATTTTATATTGAAATCGTAACCTCTGTTGCTGTAATTTTTTTAACTAAGAAAATTGAAGAAAAATTAATAAAAAGAGTGCAAGCAAAAAACAAGAAAAGCAACAAAAATCCCAGTTCAAACTTCATGGAGCCAAAGAGGAAGACAAAATCTTTTCCTGTGAAATCAAAAAAGTGTTTGAAATAGTAGAATGATACATCTGGCTTAAATTCCGACAGCTACTAAATTAAAAGCATGAGTTCGACATTATCATTAGAGGAAAATTCTGTCAATGATGGTGATGATGTGAAAAGAAAACCTTCTATTGATGGTTGGTTACTAATAAAATATGCCAGAAAGAAAACTAAATATATTTGTTGGATAAGTACTTAATATTTTGAAAATGAAATTTGCCCGAAGAATAGCAGATTCCAAATTTAAATGGCTCTGAACTGAGGGTGTTTCTACCGTCGTTATAACTCAAGTTGAAATTATCCTTGGACAACCAGGTCTAACGACAAAAAATGATCGTATTACTAGCTTTGTTTTCTCAATTGGTTTTGAAGGACTTTATGTTTCGTAATTTATCATTCTGTAAAATGTTTGTGCAAAAATAAAGTGAAAAAAATTACTTTTGTAGGTATTTTTCCGTAGTGGCTCAAGTATCCCTCCACTATGGCTCAAGTATCCCTCCCATGGGGATACTTGAGCCACGATGTAAAACAAAAAATAAACATTTTTTATACATAAAAAAATAGTTCAAAATTAATTGAAAGTGGTTTTCAGTTGAAGAAAAAATATCAAATTTTCATTTTCAATATTTTATTTTATTATAAGAAATTATAAAAAATTTAAAAAAATTAAAATTCAAAAAATGGCTCAAGTATCCCCATCTTCCCCTATATCATAATAATAAAAACTAACATTTGTGTATTATAAAAAATAAAAATCCTATATTTATTTTATTTTTACATACATTTTTAATACATGGATTTACCTTAAAATAATGAAACATGTATTTCACAAAAAGTTGTTTATCTTAAAAAACTGAGCTGATAGAGAAAAACTAATGCCATATTTGAATTCAGGACATCAAATTCATATAAAATCAGCTAAAAATACCCCGGCACCAAAACAGCTGTTGACCAGTGTAATGAAATACGCTTCAAACCGTTTCCATCCTTGACAATCCTGCCTAATGTTGATTTAGAAATATCAACAACACATGATAAACTTAGTCATTTTTTTTTTGTCTTAGTGGCACATCGTTGATTTTGTTCAACTGCTGTGAAAAAACTTTTTTTTTCATCCGCACTTACCAGTTTTTCATTTATTTATTTATTTACTGCCTAAGTGGGGCAGAATCACCAGACCTCAAATATCTGGACTAGACTCTATTAACCCCACCCGGAGTGCTCCCTGACACGCGGGATCTCGTTATAATTAGAAAAAAAATGTACAAAACAAGCTCCATCCGTAGGGGCACAAGCTGCTCCCTCGCGACAAGGGGGAACCAGCAGAGTGAGTGATGTCATTGTTAGAAGATGCGTAGGAACAGTAGGTTAGTGCACCATACAGGCCTATGAGGGGAGATTTGTTAGTTCCATGTTGAAATTAAATATCCTATTTAATTTGCCTATAAGAAGGGGTCTTGATAAAATATTAGATAGCCAGTTTATGGAAAGGATGGAGAGACGTTTAATATGCCAGGCTTGGGTAAGCGTAGAGTGATAGTAGCTATGCTCAGGGTTCCGACCACACCGCACTCGCATTAGTGATTGGCTGCTCAATGAAAGCTTTTCAAATAATCTTTGAAAGGGCCATGACCATAGAGGAATGATGTAATGGCTGGTGAGAGAATATATATTTCTCTAGACACTACAGATATGAGATTGTAAGTGTGTCTACCTTTGGTAGATACATCCCAATAATCTTGCCACTCTGGTATGATTCTTAGATCCAACTTTCTGCGAATGTATGAGGAGGGAAGGGGGAGAGTAAAATATATCGATGTTTTTGCCGGTGCTTCTTTCGCTAGCCTGTCAGCCCGCTCATTGCCCTCAATGCCAATGTGGGTCGACACAGGTCGACTTTTCGAACGAGAGAGAGCAACTTAATTTTTATGTCGAGAACTAAAGGGTTCTTAGTTCTATGCGCAAATATTGCCTGTAGGCCTGAAAGACTATCACTGTACAGTCTGGTGAAGAAAGTTGGTTGGGAATATATCCAATCTAGAGCCCGCGAATTGAAAGAAGTTCTGCTTTACGATCTTGCATTGTAAATTTCATCATAATTTACTTTCGTTGTCTTTGCTAGCTTCCGCAAAAGGGAGATAGTACTACGATGAACATTAAATTTAATCGCTGTAGCATAATTGATGGCATAATTGATCTTTTTTAAATGTTGCAGTAAAAACCGCTGTACAGAGTTACGTTCTTTATTACTTAGTTTCTTCTTTTGGGTAATTTTAAAATTGTTATTCATATTTACTGTCATCATCACATCACTTTTTATTCCCAACAATTCACATTCCAATTTACATTGTCTGATACAACCAACGGTCATGTTATACTTATTGTAGTAAAATTTTACTGGTGTATATGTACTAAACTGCATCGAAAGTTATTTATACTTATAGTACTTATATACTATTAAAGTTACTCCACCTACTTGAAATGTAGCAACTAATTTGGGACAAAATTTTTAACTTAAATGTAGCAACTAATTTGGGACCTAGGGAGTATAATTTCAAGCCTTTAAATATAATTTATGTCTGCATTTATTTATTACCTATCTCACAAATTGTAATTGTACCGTATTACTTTTTATGTTAACGCGAATTTTATAGATTGTCTAAACTTTTGGGACAGGATGTATTAATGCCCCCCCCCCCATTAAAATGAATTAAGATTTAACAGGTATTTACGTTGAGTTTAAGTCTTATAAATTTTGTGCGTATTTCTTTGATATAAAATTTAATTACTTTAAGTAAATTTGTTTCATTAACTTATTGCTTTTTTTTAAACCAACTATTTACCTTCTATATAAGGTAGCTCTACCAATGGTGAACAAGTTCTTCTCTCGAAACTAGAGACGAAAGGTGTTAAGATCTAACCCATTGTCGCCTGTATGCTTAATCCATTGGCGTTTTCCGGGATTTTCATACGTGAATAAGGATTAGATTCTCTAAAAGTGTTATTACACATAAAATTTTCAAGCCACAAAAATCGCCGACATTTTTCCATTTTCTAAGCATATTATTGGCTTTACAAGAAAAGGCTTTGCCATCATCCGGATTTCCAAGTATTTGATTGGCTGTTACTGGCGACTCGCTTCGTTTCAGGCGTCAAAGACTCTCACACACAAGAGAATCCGCGCTTTCCAAGCGAATTTTCTGAAGCCATAGAATAACATGGAGACGCCTGGAATTTGAAGTGACTTTGACCCCTCGTGTAATAAAGAAAGATAATAGAGACTTTTAGAAAGGCCCCCTTGCCGGAGGGCACTCGTCCTCAAGTCTATGTCCTTATTGCAAATTATTGGCCTACATAAATAACACTCGAACGCCTATAGAAGATAAATTTAAATGAAAAACAAAATGTTATTTTGATCCGATTTTATTTTGCAAACTGTAAAAATCCTCTGAAACTTTATAAATTCCAAGTATAGCCTCTCTTTCTAAATCCTCCCAATTTTCCCATCCTTTACACAAAGGTTTCAATTTTAAACCCGTCAAAGTCGTCAGAATTTTCTGCCAACCGGAGACTTCCTTTCGGTAGTTTGCGGAATTTTTAATTTTATTTTTACGGTGTTTAAAATTTTTACCTAATTGGTTTTGTAATAATAAAAAAAAATATCTTTAACCCATCAAATTATGGCGTCATATTAATAGGACACATCTTTTAATTTACTCTTGGCTGTTATTTTTTATTTTTAGCTGCTTCTAATTGTAATAGTACATGTTCCAGTAAAGGATGCATTTGTTACAGAGCTCAGATATTCATCTTGACCGAACTTCATTGATAATTATTAATAATAATCTCACTGACAAGCCCGTGTTAATAAGTTCACTAAGCCGCAGGTTTTCCTGCAATATGAGCCATATTTAAAGTAATATCAATGTAATTATTTAATGGATTTTTAATGCATTATACAATGATTTATAATTTTAAGCCTCACATTCATATTTGTAATCAAGTATTTTTATATAATGTTGAAATAATCATAATTTGTTAGCATTTTAAAAAATGCAGAGAAAACAACATTACAAATTTGCCCTTTTGTAAGTTCTTACAGCAACACATATAGTTCTTACTTTTAATGTAGTTCACATATAGTTTTTACTACTTTTGTTCTAGCCATGCCCAAACCTCGCCAAAAGAATTTTTTTTGAGAGGTAAATTAAAAATGTGATGTTGGAATTAAATTTCTTAATTTATAATATTATTTTTTCTTTACCTTTTTCTTTTTCTTCTTATTAAAAAATAAGAAAAAGTCGTGAATTTCAAAAGTTTCTTTATTAAATTAATGTTATGTATTCTAAAAATATCAGACAGATGATATTTTCAATTCTTTTAATTCGAAAAATAATAACGGGAATAACGTTTGACGATATAACTCATGAACCCTGTTAACATAAAAATATCAAGTTCTTGTTTTCTCTAAACTATAATTTTCCTATCTGACTTCATTTCATCAAACTTTTACAAGATCTAAGCAAGTAAATTAAATTATTAATAAAAGTATAACATGTTAAACTGCTAAGAATACAGGTACATTTAAGGAAATCACTAGAAGAGGCTAGTTAGCAATATATTACATACATTTGAGAGAAACTTCTTTATCCTGTAGTATAGTTAAAATTAATTTTAAATAGTAAAATATTTAATTTTCATAAAATTAAAATTTTCCGCCTTCCTTCGTTTATTTTTACTTTTATTTTTATTTTATTTTATTTATTTATTTTTTTTTTTTTTTTGTTGATTTCATACCAATTTTATATGCTTTGAAAAATTAGAAATTATTAGTATTATTATCACCAGTGATATTCTTCATTAATTAATTTTTTTTCTTGGTTACTTCATTATGTTTATACCAAAACAATTTCGTACAATCAGTTTAACTATTTGAAGAGTAAAAAGATAAGTCCAACATTTTCCTTCAAAATGAAAGAACTTTCATTTTAAAAAATGGGGTGAACTTTTTAGCATTTTATTTAAAACTATGTTGCAAAAATGACATGCAAAATTAAAAAAAAAAAGAAAATATAAACTAATCTTTAGCTTGTTTGAACCAGAAATTTGTTTGATTTAGCTGTTTTAATCCATGTGTAAAATGTTGCGGAAGATTATGTTGGGCAACTGGGCCAGTATTTCAAATTGTGGCTATAGAGATTCTGGCAAACTGAGCTTCCAAAAGCTAATGTTCATTTGAATTAAAGTTTAGATCTATGTAATTGTGTTCAGTTAGGTTCCCTTTATCAGACGGAAATTTTAAAAACTACATATTAGTGTCTAAAAATAACAAATATGTTTTTTTCCTGGGTACAGTTCCATAAAAATGGGGCAATTGGATCAGGAGGGAATGTCATCCATACACGTTTGTGTTTTTAGGTAGATTTCGTATGAAATACTACCTATTGCATTCGCACCAATGTCGGAATATCTGAAACATTTTTGCATATCTACACCGATCATGACCCCTAGACTCCAAAACTACCACCATATTTATATATATATATATATAGATATAGATATATATATATGTTATATAACTTTTTTTATAGATACAATAACTTCTATAATTCTGCACAAATCTTCACAAACTGATACATAAAATCAAAGGGGATAAAATCTCGGCTAAGTTCGTTAACGGGCAAAATCGGACCTAAGGGGTTGAAATAGGGGGCGTTATTGTGAAAACAGAAAAAAAACCCATAGCGTATTAATGAAAATAGATATAGAATCAGATTAAAATTATTATTACTTCTAAATAAGGGGCCAAAAGTTTATGCACGGCAGATTTTTGATAAAGTTAAAAATAGGCTCAAGGGGCGAGAAAAACAGGGTTTTTAGGAGAAAAAAATTATAACTTTGTCAAGGCTCAAGATATCAAATCCAAATAATTTTTTTAATGTTCTTAAAATTATCTAAAACTTTTGTATTTACAAGTTTTTGATAAGACTAACTCTTAGAGGTAAAAAAAAAATTAAAAACGAAAGGGAAAGTTGGGGGTGAAAAAAGAAAAAAATCCATAACTTCGTTAATTTTTAAACTTTTAAATCCAATTAAATTTTGTTTATATTTTGTCAATAATATCTACAACTTTTACATTGACAAGTTTTTCATAAGACCAATTCTTGTAGCAAAAATAAATTAAATAATAGTAGAGTTGAAGAAAAACCTCAAATCCAAACTGCTTATATTCTGAATCATTTTTAAATTAATATTTGATTTTAAACGCATCCAAATGGCAGGTGCTCTTATTTAGAATTTATATAATGTGATTTATTGGACAGTTTCTTGATAAAGGCATAATTTATTTCAAAAAAGGCTGCCAAAATGAGTATTTTGAACAGAATTACCCGATGCGATCCTGATTGAAATATTGAGGTTTCAAATAACAAAATTGCGTTTTTTCTGACTCATTTTTAAGGGCGTTCGTAATTATGTATATTCATAGCACCTATAGTGGTCGTTCAGTCCGCATATAACAACGCAAAAACTACCCAACCGAATCGTTTGAAATTTAAAATACATAATTATTACATAATTTTGTCTAGCCATTTCAAATTTTATGAAAATAGGATGCATAGATCAATTACAGGGGCAATCAAAAGTATTTGATTTTCTCAATGACATTGTGGTCAATTGAGCCATTACATTACGGTATATGGAGAAAAATGTTTCAAATGCATTTTAATCGTTTGAAATTTAAAATACATAATTATTACATAATTTTGTCGAGTTATTTCAATTTTATTGGTAATCGGGTGCATAGATCAATTACAGGGGTAATCAAAAGTATTTGATTTTCTCAATGACATTGTGGTCAATTGAGAAAAAGTTTCAAATGTATTTTATACGTTTGAAATTTAAAATACATAATTATAACATAATTTAGTAGAGTTATTTCAAATTTTATCAAAATAGGATGCATAGATCAATTACAGTGACAATCAAAAGTATTCAATTACATTACGGTTAATGGGGGAAAATGTTTCAAATGCATTTTAATAGTGTTACACTTATTCGAACTTAATAAAATTTATATACAACTATAAAGTACATATTATAATATTCATTTTACATAATTTGTGGTACAAAGAACATTTGTTATCGATTTACAAGGCCACACAAAAGTATTCCATTACAAAATGGTACAGGGAGAACATTGTTTGATGAGCGTTTTAATTGTCATTCACTATTGACAATTTTATGAGATTGATATATCAGAGTAATATTTTTAAAACTTCGTTATCGTACGAACGCACCTCATTTGCTACGCTTCACGTGCAATTTCCAACTTGTTTAATTCAGTTTTACTCTCAAACGCATTCAGTTGACAGTTTTTTTTTTTGTTTAGAAACCGTATAATGTGCCGTATTGGTCAATGTTTTTTTACAGTGGCAAAAGATATTTAAAAAAAAGCTGTCAAAGTGAGCACTTCGCGCAAAATTTCCCGAAGCGATCGTGATTCAAGAATTGTTGATATATTCAAATAACAAATTGCTTAATTTATGACTCATTTTTAAATTTAATTTTGCTTTCAAACGCATGCAGTTGACAGTTTTTCTTATTTAAAAACTATATAATGTGTCTTATTGGCCTATTTTTTAATAAAGGCAGAATATATTTCTAAATATGCTGTCATAATGGGCATTTGAACCGAATTTCGCTTAAGATGATTCTGATAAAACTAGTTCTTACAGAAAATTGAAATTAAAAATTATTCAAAAGCGGCCAAATAAAGTTGTTAACCTGGATTTATCACTAATCCTATTTTATTTTTTGTTGTTGAAATGAGTACTCTCCAAAATCTACTTCCGCCTATAGGTCAAGCTGACAGGAATTTTTTAATATGGTATATCAGGTCCTATTTGAAAAAGTGTCTAGAATTAAAAAAAAATTAATCAAGCAGATCATGTATATTCTACATTAAATAAGGATCGTTGTAAGGAAAATGTTTGCTATCAAGGTGTGTAAAATAAGCACTAAGTGTCAATTTATTATATTTATTTAAATTAAAAGAAGAGGATTTAAGTGAGTTCTTGTGTACTTCAGTTTTGGTAAAAAATACTAAAGTTATATGGATATTTTAGGGAAAAAATAAAGAGATAAATATATAAGCAAACGGCTACGGAAGTACGTCAGTACATTATTTCTTTTTTTATTTACCCCGACTGAAGTGCGATATTTTCAATAAACCTATGGAGAATATAACCATTTTTTTACATGAAACATAACTATTTTTTCCTTAGTTCTATGTATACCTCTTCATTGGCATGATAAAATTTCAAAGTTCCGCTAGCTAAATTAAGAAATTTGGTTTGATACCCACAATATGCTTGTTAAAAATTTTATACTGAAATTTTAATAAGATATTATATAATTTTCTTTACTGTAAGTAAAAAAGGAGAGAAATTAATTTTCCTTAGTAAGGAAAAAAACTATTTATAACTATTGCGATAACTCGTCACAATATAGTCCAGTTACCCCTGATACATGACCCAGTTACACCAATCTTTAAAAAAAATGATGTGATAACAAGGACACAGGCATTACATTTGAAACAGAAAATATATATGTATAGATACCTAATAATATTAATGCAGTTATGAGTTTAATGTTTAAAAAATGATAACGTAATAAAGGTATTTACACTATTTTAATTAAAAAAATCCCTGTCGGTTTGGCCTATAGGCGGGGGTAGATTTCGAAGAGTGCTCATTTCAACAACAAAAATTAAAATATGATAAGAGATAAACCCAGTTTTTGGCTGCTTTTGAAAAATTTTTATTTTCATTTTTCTGTAAGAAGTGTTTTATCAGAATCCTCTTAAACAAAATTCGGCTTAAATGTTAAATGAGATTTTATACTCCTTGATTTTATGTATCAGTTTGGAAGAGATTGGAGAAAAACTATAGAAGTTATCGTGTCCATAAGAAAGTGATATATATATATATATATATATATATGTATATATATACATGTATGTATATTCCGGGTGTCCCAAAAATGACTGATGGATTTTAAAATTCAATAACTTGCAAACGGTGACGACTATTTAAAAATTTTTTGCAGGAGGGTTATGTATAACGTTAGGAGTTTTTTACCGCAACTTTTGATTTTAGTTCGAATTTCAAACAATAGATGGCGCTGACGGTAATTGAAGGCCAGGTGATCAGTGCTGAGCGAGTTCAGTTTTGGCGTCGATCTGGCCTTCAATTGCCATCAGCGCCATCTATTGTTTGAAATTCGAACTAAAATGAAAAATTACGGTAAAAAAACTCCTGACATTACACATAACTCTCCTGCAAAAAATTTTTAAATAGCTGTCACCGTTTGCAAGCTATTGAATTTTAAAATCCACTAGTCATTTTTGGGACACCCGGTATATACAGGGTGAGTCATAAATATCGAAACAATAGGCTATCTCCTTAAATATTGCCTCTAGACCCATATTTCCAATTGCAAAGTTTCATAAAAAAGGTGAATTTTTTTATAAGATAAGTTGCAACTCCATGGGGGGTCTATTTTAAAAGATACGAAAATTAATTTTTATACGGCCCCCAGGGGATAAAACTTCCAATTAGAAAAATTTTCCTTATCCATTCCTGAATTGAACAAAAAAAATTCATCTAAATATCTACATATCCCCAAAAGATATTAAAATCCAAAATTTTCAAAAATTCGTGACTTACACCACTTAAGCATACCTCTGAGCGCAGCGAAATCAGTTAATTTGAAGTACAATTTAGGAATCGACCATAAATTTACGCATTGTTAAATGTCGATCCAAGACAATACTTTAACGTTTAGATATAAAATAAAAGCGTATGGGTTTTTGCTTTAAACTTCCTTGAAATATTCTGGATATCTGCAATATCTCGAAATTGACGCCAACCTCATAACTGGCACGACCCATTGGCCACAGTCTTACTAAACACTTATTAAAAGTATTATTAAATTAAGTGATATTAATTAAACTCTCATTAAAAGTGTCTTAAAAACTTATTGCCGCAGGCAATTAGTTTAGTAAAAATAGAAATAGCGATTATGACACTTCTACTTACGGAATCATTGGAAATATATTTTAATAAATTACACCGAAATATTTTCAAAAATCTACTTTTTACTATTCAGCTTCAAAACTTATGATGGTTTTAAATTTATTTTTACTTTCTTCTATCTTTACAAGAAGAAAATATTGGATTCATGAAAATTTTGAATTCCAGTTTTCAACGGATTCATATATTTTAGGACTCAGAGATACCGAAAAACATGTTTTTACAAAATATCTGTCTGTGAGTCACTGCTCCTGTAACGATGTCAATCCTTCCCTTGGTTCCAATGTGTAAGGCGCACGATGAATTCGCATTTGCATGGAATCATCTCTTTTATTTCATCACACGCATTAACAATTACACTATAAAATTTGACTACTAAAAGCTTTACCCACATAAAAATCAAACAAGTAAAATAAACGTTAAAATCATCTTTAAAAGTCAGACACTAAAATCCAAAAATCCAAAAATCCATCCATTTTTTCCTCTGGGGGCCGTATAAAAATTTAATTTTCGTAATTTTTAAAATACACCCCCATGGAGTTGCAACTTATCTTATAAATAAATTCACCTTCTTTTATGAAACTTTCCAATTGGAAGTATGGATCTAGGGGCAATATTTAAGGAGATAGCCTATTGTTTCGATATTTATGACTCACCCTGTATATATATATAGATATAAACTTTTTTACTGATGTTACTTTTGG
This sequence comes from Maratus speculifer, assembly GCA_964019185.1. Lineage (NCBI taxonomy): Eukaryota > Metazoa > Arthropoda > Arachnida > Araneae > Salticidae > Maratus > Maratus speculifer. The sequence goes on along the minus strand of OZ025297.1, from coordinate 294,864,080 downwards.
GGTCTAGGGGTCATGATCGGCGTAGATCTGCAAAAATTTTTCAGAAATCCCAACATTGGTGCAATTGCAATAGGTAGTATTTCATACGAAATCTACCTAAAAAACGTAAACCGAAAATTTTTAAAACCTATCACAGCAAAGACAGAGTTATGACTGATTTTATATATGTTGTTTTAAAAAGTAGAGATTAGGGATCATTGTTCACAAACGTTAAAACTTAAAATGGACCAACGGTTTTTTTACAAAACAGCCTATGACTCAGCCTATATCCTCGTGGATCCAGTTGCCCCATCAAAAGCTGATATCAAAATAAAGGTGTCTTCTTTATTCAAAGTATTATTTTGTTAAGCATAAAAAAATATTTATTATTTCTTGCATTCGGCGAAATAATTTATAAATATATCCACTTTCACTATATCGAAAGAAAATGATGCTAAGTATTTTTCTTATTTTAATCCTTCTTACCAAATAATGTAGTTATAATACTCATAAAAAAACCATTTTGTAAAATATATGATAAAAATAAATCCAAACACATATAGGTATAAACCTTTTAAATCTCTTTTTTAAAAATACTTTTCTTTTATGTTAGATGATATAATAACAGCAACCACAATGGATATAATGTATTGTAAAAGGATCAAAAATTTTTGAGGCGAATTATTTGAAAATTCTGTTATCTATTGAGCAAGCAACGGAAAAATATTATTTCTTCCGAATTTTTCCCTATAAGGCAATTTTTTTCTTTATAATCAGCATGAAATGTAGCAAATGCCTAAAAACTGGAGAGTATGTATAAAAAAAATAATAACTTAAGCCTCAATTTCTATATCTCTAAAAGAAAAAATAAATGAAAGAATTTTTGTAGTAATGAATGTTAATGGAATAAAAAAGACAAATTTTGTTCATATTAAGGGATAAAGGGCAAAGTCTGAAATATCATGATGTAAAATAACATTTATTTTCTTGTTTTTAACATTCAGATGATTTAAATTATATAAAAACTTATAGAGTATCAATTTAGATCCATGAAAAATACAAAATATCTGCTCTAAAATAAACGGAAACTTTTAGCTGATCCTGTAAATAAACTAATCATGCTAGAAACTTCATTTGAAATAGGGTTTGTTCCAGAATAAACGTCAATAATTTCTAAAAGTTTCAGGGCAGTCCGAGTATTTTACGAGAGTAATAGCGCAGTCAGACGGACGGACAGACAGACAAACGGAAATCTTAAACAATTTTCAACTTTCTTAGAAAGTGTTAAAAATTCTGGGGAACAAACACAACTATCTAAATTCTCTAATAAAGAGAGAACTTGGACGGGTTGACCCATTTTTTACAAAATGGCTTTTTTAGGTGCGTTCGTAATTATGTAAATACGTAGCACCTATTGCTGTCGCTCAGTCCGTCCGTCTGTCTGTCTGTCTGTCCGTTCGCATATAACAACGCAAAAACTACCCAACCGAATCGCTTGAAATTTAAAATACATAATTATATCATAATTTTGTCGAGTCATTTCAAATTTTATGAAAATCGGATGGATAGATCAATTACAGGGACAATCAAAAGGATTCCGTTACATTACGGTCAATGGGGAAAATGTTTCAAATGCATTTTAATCATTTGAAATTTAAAACATATAATTATTGTGTAATTTTGTCGAGTCATTTCAGATGTTATGAAAATCGGATGCATAGATCATTTACAGGGGCAATCAAAGGTACTCCATTACATTACGGTCAATGGGAAAAAGTTTCAAATGCATTTTTATGATGTTACACTCATTCGAACATAATAGAATTGACATGAATCTATGGAATATATACTAAAATATGCATTCTGTACAATCTGTGATGCAAAGAATTTTTATTATTAAATTACAGAGTCACACAAAAGTATTTCACTACATAATGCTACGCGGGGAAACATTGTTTGGGGCGTGTTTTTATTCTATTCAACTATTTCACATTTTATGAATAAGATATACGTTGCTGAGGTGTAATAAAAATTACTTTCTGCATATTTACAGAAACACAAAGATTCGACTACTATACTCTATCCGAAGTGCGCTCTACTGTATCAGTAAGATCTGAATATTTTTAAAACTTCGTTATCGTACGAACGCACTTCATTTGCTACGTTCACGTGCAATTTCCAACTTGTTTTTTTTTAAATATTGAATCTAGAATAAAGTTTTATATATCATGTTATTCGTTATAAAAACAGCTATCAAAATAAATTTGCTATATAAGTGTAATATATAAGAATTAAAAAAATATTGATTTTGTTCATGAGAAAATAATAGCTCAAATCCCCCCACATATGGGAGGATTGGTTAATTTTATTTTATATTGAAATATTTATTATAGATATAAATTCAGCTTAAAAAAATTGGAAATTATACTTCAGACGTATCAAATAAGATGCATTCGTAATATAACGAAGTTTTAAATGTATTCATATCTTGGTGCAATAGTATATAGTTCTTCGAATACAGAAGAACATCCGAAATCTTTTGTGTATACCTGCAAGTACTATCTGCTTTCTATTTTTCAGGAATAAAATTTAGTAAAAATTAGCAACGAATACCAATTTCATAAAATGTGAAATAGTTAAATGTGTTAAAACATGTGCAAACAATGTTTCCCCATGTACCATTATGTAATGGATTTTTTTTTTTGTGTGTGTGTGGGGCCATGTTAATACACACAAAATATTTTTTTGTATCACATATTGTACAAAAAGAATATTTTAGTATACATTATATAGATTATATCAATTTCATTATTTCGAAAGAATGTAACATCATTAAAATGCACTTGAAATTATTTATTTCCATTAGCCGTATTGTAATGTAACAATTTTGTTTCTCTCTGTAATTGAGCTATACATCCAATTTTCATAAAATTTGAAATGACTATACAAAATAATGCTTCAATTGTATACTTTGAACTTTAAACGATTCAGTTGGGTAGTTTCTGCGCTGTTATATCCGGACAAGGAGACAGACGGACGGACGAACTGAACGACGACTATAAGTGCTGCGTATTTACATAATTATGAACCTACGTCAAAAGACAGATAAACTTTAAGCTACATGGTTTAATTATTATGAAAAATTATTTCAGAGAATATAATGCATGAGCAGCGTGCTAAGATTGATTCCAAGGCATAGTAAAAAAAGATACGTTTTAACATTTTTCTTATCAATTTTCCAATTTATATTTCATTAAATGTTTTTTCTCTTCTATAGTAATTTTTTAATTTTCCTTTAATAAATTGAAAACGTTTTTCTATAATCAGTTGTAAATATTTTTTCTATAACCGTATTTTACTGTAGCTTTACAGAATAAATTTTCATTGTTTTAGAAATATAAACTTCAACCGTTCTTTTTATACAGAGGAGGGGAATGACAGGAAGTACCGCCATAATATAAATATACCCAAAGCCATTTAATCAAATAATTTTTGACCACCTGTTTGACCCTTCCTCATATTGCCTTGTTAAGCTTCCCACGTACCACCTTTTTAAAGTATAGGGCAATGTTATTTTTAGCCTGACTTATTGTAAAATCTTTATACCTAGAATGAAAGGAGAAAATTTCTGCATAACACAAAATTTATTTACTTAAATTTCTATGATATTTTTTTATTTGAAAAAAAAGTCATACAAAATGTTTACCAAAAAATATAATTTTAAGCTGAAATCTTTTAACAATTGATTTCTGCTTTCTGTTTCAATTGCGTGTATGAATTACTATTGAATTACTATACTGAAGCATTTCAGTAGTTTTAGTTGCCACTAATTAGTTAAATTCAGAAATTCTTTTAAATATGAAAATTGAAGGGTGGTTCTTGTGACCCCTATGGTAATACCTCCCCAGTCTCCCCTATATAAACCGAAGTAAACTAAAAGCTACTGACACTCACCTCCCTAAATCCTTTCATTAAAGTTAAGTCTGTGGGTAAGTGATGCATTCATATATTTAGCATATCTCTTGTAGAAATTAATATTTTTATCTCTTCTTCTTGAACCCGTCTTAAAAGATGTTTTTTTCTTAATTCTCAAAATATTTATAAAACCACCGCTTAAATTATTTTTTTATATATTACAAATTTCAAAAGTCTAAAATTTCTGTGTTCTAAAGTCATAATACTAAAATTGTTTTCTTTGGTTATCGTTGCATTTCTGCTAAAACTAGATAAATGTTTATTGATTCAGGAAATAGTGAGTAATGTAATTTTATTTTCCTAGCACATTTTTTTTCGTGAAGGATATCTATTGCTTAAGTCAATGCGATTTCTTCTGCAATGTTTCACCTGTCAGTCACTGAACTTTAAATTTGTTTTTTCCTTCACTGCTTCCACTAGGGATCCTCTTGAGACTATAAAACAACTTATGAAAAGAAATAAATTTTCGAAATGTTTAGTAAGACATTTCTAAATTTAAAACTTTATTTCTCACGTTTTAATATTTTAGAAAAATCCTTATTTTTAAAAGATAAAATAAGCAAAATAAAGAAGCATTCAACAATCTTTAAAAAAAGTATTTTAAGGAATATTTAATTTTATATGTGAAACAGTTATGTTAATATGCATTATATTTTGGATGTACATAATATTTTTGAATATGTATATAGTATTTTGTAATTACCTATATTATTTTATTTAAAGTATTATTAGTTTCTAATTGAAAATAGAGATAAATTTTTGTAATTACCTATATTGTTTTATTTAAAGTATTCTTAGTATCTAATTGAAAATAGAGATAAATTTAAATATATATATACACTAAGAAACATTCAGTAGTTTTAAAAGAGCAAAAATACAGAAAAGAAACTGTAGATTTACTAAACTTTTTCTAGGAAATTGGGATTTCTGCAATTTTTTATATAACGACAACAACAACAAAAAAAATCATGTAACAAATTGGGTTGCCTAGATGTTTTTTATGTAAGTGCGATCCGGATTACATATAACACTTTTGTAATACTTCTGTAGTAGATTCTATTGTAAAGCTACACTTGTTCGTAATTTTAGAAAAACTAATTTTATAGATTTACATCTCCTTTTGTACAGAGCACAAATAAAATTTTAGTAAGCATGCAGATTTGAAAAAAAATTACATCTCTAAAATTACAGAATATTTTTTTTTTTCTCAGTGAAGGAATACATGAAGTAAATATCATTCTCGTGAAGAAAAAATTGCTTTAGACTAATTAAAGACTCTTACTTAAACAGCTTTGCTTCAGAAAAAAAAATCGTGCCAAACCCGGTGCCATTATGACTTCAGTTCCCAATAAAAAAAAAACCTGGTTTATAATTTCCAGCCAATGGTGTTTAAGTAAGCGTCCTACGATAAACGGGAGAAGTGTTTGCAAGATTAAAGGCGAAGTCACATAAATCAAGATTTACGCCACCTAACGGAAGGGGTGAACTACAAGAGCAATTATTAAGTATATTGTATTTATTTTGCGTAAATGGCACCAAAATTGATTTTTTTTTCTAAAAAATATTACCGTATTTTCGGGTGTATAGTCCGCAGCTTATACAAGAAAAAAATATTCCAAAAAGCCGCTGCGGCTTATGCACGGTGCGGGTTATACAAAGATTATTTTTAAAAAATTGGAAATCGTGATATTTTTCCTACAACTTTTAAATCTCAAAAGATTTGAAAAAACATCAAGATTTGTACATTTTTTTCGCTATGCCGCAAAATTTAGAGAGTTCTACCATGTTTGTAAAGGCTTTTTTTTACTACTTAAATACAGTTATTTCTGTGTTTGGAAGAACTGTCGCAACTATCGCCAAGAATTGCACTGATAGATCGATAATAGCTACCGAATATACTCGCGTATAAGTCGTGAAATTTTAGACAAAAAAAGAACTTCAACGTGGGGGGTTGACTTATACGAGAGACCTAAAAAAAATCTATAAATAAAATATCAGAAAATAATTTGCTGGCGAATCGGTGCTGCAGCACCCACTTGTGTTTGTAGCGTACAAAATCCAAAACCCGGAACCCTTCCAACCTCGATGATTCTGTATTTAAGATAATTTAAGATTTAGTTTATTTTTCAAAAAAATAATCTACCCTACTCTGTTGAAAAAAAAAGCGCGTGATTTATGTCATTTCGGAACGATTCAGAGCAGTCGATCTTTTCCGAAACGATTCCGAGGAATCGTTCCTTTATAGAGTCGTTTCATTTCGGAATGATTTCAAGGAATCGAACTTTTCCGGAGTCGTTTCATTTCAGATAGAGTCCGAGGAATCGTTTCTTTTCGGAGTTGGTACCCTACCCTGTTGCAAAGAACAAAAAAAGTGCGTGATTTATGTCATTTCGGAACGATTCAGAGCAGTTGGTCTTTTTCGAAATGATTCCGAAGATTCCTTACAGAGTCGTTTCATTTCAGATAGAGACCGAGGAATTGTTCCTTTTCGGATTTGGTGCATTTCGGTCCGATTCCGAGGATTCGATCCTATTGGGAACCAATGACCTAAGATGCGTATACATTTTATGTCCGAAATTTTAAATTTATCACCGATTTTTTTTTTTTTTTTTAATCTCCGGAAAAATTTAGAAAAAATATCACGTTTGTTTGAAAAAAATGCGCGTTAACGCCAGATCGCTGGAAATTTTATCTTAAAACACGTAAACGCCGCAGCGTTTCTTCCGAAAATTGCGGTACTGATAATCTTAATTTCTTAGCCAAATTAATGTAGGTATTATGCATCACGAGAAAATTTGGTAAATATGTGTTAAAAATTATGACTAATAGCTTCTAATTTCGAACCCTGATCGAAATATAAGTTCGTAAATGGTGTATAGCCCGCGGACTATACACCGATCCATCTCCGCGGGTTATACACGAAAGTTTTTTACGGCACTGCTCGATTTAGGGGTGCGGGCTATACACCCGAAAAAACGGTACTTTAAAAAGTTGCGCAAAATAAAGTTTAAATTTGAAATAATGTAAATAAGTATAAAGTAAATAAGTGAAGTACTATTGGATATTAACATAAAGTATATTAAAATGAAATATTATTAAATTATGTGATAACAATGTCGCTGATTTATATATCTTTTAATTTAATTATGTTTTTTAATAAAATGAAAGATAAAATCAGAAATACTAAATCAGAATTAGTAAGTAGTTAATATGTAAAGACCGAATTTTGTTGTAGTCTCTTTTTTTTACTAAATTCTTGATGAACTAAATTATACAAAATGATACACACGGTTGTATTCTGAATGATAGTACAATTTTTATCAATATTTATATTATGTATAGAATTTAATAAAAAATAATATATTCAATGTTAGAACCTTTTCGTTTATCGAGCGCAGACGATAAGGATCCAGTATTTTCTTGGTCGTATTGCACTTATGTTATGGACATTTCATTCTTTTAATTTAACATTCATTTCATAATGTATTCGGAATTATTTTTATTTTAAATGCATGCATTAAATGTTGCATTATTAAACAAACAAGTCATTAATTTATTTAAATATTTTGTATTTCTAAACAATATTTTTTTAATTACAATTTGTATATATATTTTATATATTAACAGACAAAGCGACTTACAGAATTCCTATTAAAAATTCAGTCTTAAATTTCAAGTTATTCTTTCAATAAAAATGAATCTTGTTTACCAGATTTATTGTAACAAAATATTATTGTTGCAGCTTTTTTTGTTTAAAATATGTTTACTTTACAAAAGTCGCATCGTCATTTTACTTTCAGGGTAAAAGGCAATATGTTTTTGTAGCATTAATGCTTTTTCTCTCGAAATTAAAATGACATCGCACCTATTTTTTTAAATATACATAATTTCATCTAAACAAACTATAAAAAAATATTTTGTAATAAATTTGGTATATAAGATTTATTTAGCATGATTAAGTGAAAATTCAGAGACTATGCTTATGAGATACGCAGATAATAGATATCTATACACATATGACGTCATACAAAAAATCCACGTACTCGTATTATCACATTACTTGTAATACCAGCTGACGCGCAAATGTGTCAATTTACGCTAGATTTCAGCATTATCCTTGTACACTTGATGTGTATGCAGTTTTGTTTCAAGCTGGCACTAAGATGGTAAAATACCTTACTTTAAAAATATTTTTAAAAAAGATGACGAAAATTACAGTAAGGAACCTACATTTATTTTAATGAGAATGTTTGGTGAAAAATGAAGTAGTTGCTGTAACCATGAACGTAAGTATCAGTACTCGAACATACAGTTAAGGTAGTTTTTAAATTATTCAGCAAAACCAATGAGAAATAACTTGCAGTTTAATAAATTTTAAGCATCAATATTCTTATCTCTCTTATTCTGCCATGTATATAAAATGCAAATGAGAATTTCGTTGAGACTGTGTATGCCCTAATTTCTGCTGAATGGATTTTAATGAGACGTAAAATGTTAGTTAGATACTTTAAAGAATTTAACACCTGAAAATTTGTCCGCACATTAGGAAAATTAATACAGCAATGACGTTCATATCGTGTCAGCAATGCGGAAGAAAGTTCCTTCTAAAGGTCTATGTTTGTTACAAGGTCGAATTCACTGATTTATTTTATTTGATTCATGGTTCAGTTGGATAGATAGACCAGCGTAGCCGGCGAAGTCCGCTAGTCTACATAGTAAAACTTTCACCAACTTTTTCTTTTTCAATACTAATAAACTTTAGACATTTTTTTTAGTTGCTTGAAGTAAAGTAACTGATATATAGGTTTATGTATCCTTTTTCAAATTTACACAAAGTTAAAAAATATCAAGGTTTGGGGATGTTAGAGTTAAATTTACATAACAAATTTTAATTAATATCTTCCTATATTACCTGACTGATTTTTTAATATCATAGAATGAATTTTATGAATTGTATGAAACTGTACATATTTTAAGAAGTTTTTTCAGATTCAAGTACCTATTTCTATCATTATAATTATTAAAGAAATTCACTTTATATAAATATGAATTATTACTTAAATTTCGTTTGCCATGAAACGGGCCATATTCTTCAAAACAGTGGTAGCGGAAATAAATAAACAATTCATTCGATTTACCGCAGTAATATGTAACCGGAGGCCCTAGATACATAAGCATCAATCCATATTAATACAATGTCTCTCTCTCTATCTAAATATGTTAAGTGCATATGGTCGGAATTTCTATTTCCTCACCTCTTTAAAACTGATCTTTAGCCTGCTGTATATTACTTTTTATACAAATTATACCTTTGATAAAAATAATAAGAATTTTGATAAATTGTTTTATAATGCTACTGATCTTTAGAACATGAAAATTACTCATTTTTATAACGCTCACCTTCAATAAAATTGACCAACTCGAAAATACTACAATTTACATGACATGCAAAAGAACATTAGTATGTTTTTGTTTAACATAAAATTAAAGCTCTGCATGCAGCTGTAAACGCGTGCATAAAGTGTTTGGGGGTTCATTTAATATATTCATCTATCCATTTCGGCCCGTTTCTGCTCGGTCACATTAACGTCTTGTTTGCAGCTATTTGGACACGTTTATGACACATTATTTTCATAGCCAAAATGTATGATATTGCAAAGCTTGCCAATAATTTCTACTAGGAAAGCAATTTCATGTGTGTTTGTGTGTATGTTGTAACTATATAACATATAGATATCATTGTAAATAAGTAAAATATGCAAAAATAGCACTGTTTTATTTAGTATCACAGATTTTGTAGCATATAAAAGAGTTTAATTTCTAAATATGAAGCGTGAGCTTTGCTATCTGCTGAGATGAAATATATTATATAATTCAATCTGTCTTTGTTTCATAAAAAAGATTTTTCATTCCAAACGTTGCAGATGACCTTTATTCTATACCGAATAAAAAAGTGTAAAGAAGTCTAGTAATTTTTTTTTTACCTCAGAAAATTTAAAACAGCCGTTTTTCAGAGTTCTGAGATAGAATTTTTATGCTATTATCGTACGTGGTCAAATATCATAAGGTTACACATATGTGAGAATCGTGTGACACAGGCTTTTATGATAACTAGAACATTGAACCCTTCATAGAATAAAGGTTAAAGCCTTTTTTTAAATGTAAAATTGAAAATTCTACTTAGTTGGATATTGTGTTTTCTATATTGACAGTAATCAATAGATAAATGGATAGTCCCTCATCTTTTTTCTTTATTTTGAGAATAAGGGATTTTGAGCTTATTTTATCGACTAACACATTCAGAATTTTCAGGAAAGTTGCTCCATACATTTAACTAACATTTAACTAACAGAATATGCAAATGAAACATTTTTTAGTAAACCTGCTTTTTTCATACAATTTCTATTATTTTTTTAATTCTATTACCGCATTGTGTACAATATTTTTTGAATTATTTTCGGAAAAAAACATTCTTTTATATAAAGAAAGCTGAAAATTATTATAAAAAAACTTGAAAAAATTTGGGACTGTCTTTATAAAAACCTTAAATCTGCTACCAGTATACATGCTAACCACAAAAAAATGAGCACTGTTTTTTACAATAAGCTATTTAATCATAATCTATAGTTTAAACCCTTTTGCTACATTAGTTTTGACAGGATTAACCAAAACATATTCTTTCTTTATCACTTTGTTGACGGTCCTCAATGGAGTTTCCGAAAAAAACTTCATGGAAATGTATGGCGTGTACTATTATGTTTACAATCTTAGTTTCAGGATAATTCCAGATGTATTTTTCTAGATATTTAACGAAATGTCTAAAATTTCAAGTGGCTGGTCACCTTTGGACATATAGTGTATATTCTAATATTAAGTCTAAAGTAACTGTTCTTTAGAGCTATTTTGTATCGTTAATATGTCATTTGTACATAAAATATTTTACAATACTTTAAGAAATATATTTATTAAGTAAATTTCAAACACAGTTTAATACATTTAAGAATAAAAATTCAGACAAAACGAAATCTACAAAAGAAGCATTTTCAAAAGAAATGTTGCTTATGCTATCGAAAAAAATTCAATTTTTTATATACATAAAAGCAAAAATAAAAATACTTATCGCAGGTGGAATAGAAATATGATATAAAGATAACAATGGCAACTATGGCTTAAAGGTTTACGTTAAAGACGACGGGTCTTAAAATTTTGCTTTAAAACATATACTTTGAAAGTTTTATATTGTGTAATATTTTGTATTATATTATAGTAGGTAGGGAAAATTTCTTTTCCAAAAAACAAATTCAGAACAGGGTGTTTTTTTTTCTTTTTTCGAAGTAACAGACTTTAATAGAAACTAGTTTTTCAGAATACAATTTTTTGTTATTTGTTCACCTCATTTTGACTTTTTCACTGGATAATCGGAAAAGATTTTTAAATCATATGATATGCTAAAGACATAAAAATCAATAAGTTTTAGAATACAGATTTACTGTCTTATGATTTGATAATTTCTTAAAACAAAATATTAACAATCGATTTTCAATAATTTCTTATTCAAATTTTGACTCTGAATTCAACATACAATATACAGTGCGTGTCAAAAGTTTAAGCACGATAGCAATTTTAAAATAAAATTTTAAATATTACCTTAAATTTCAATATCTGTCTTGTATATTTTAATAATATCTATTTTTACACCATATTCATTTAAATTAACTTTTAAATTTTATTTCAAATCATGGAGTTTAACAATAGAAGAAAAATGACCGTGTCGAAAATTTAAGCACAAATTAGTTTTTATGCAAATTTTACAGTCTGACGTAAACGGTTGCGCATGCAAACAATTTCTGGGTGTATAAGAAGTAGTCCGCTGTTGTTTTTGAGTTAGTACAAAATGCTCAAGTCGAAAGAATTTTCAGAGGAGGAGATGATAAAAATTTGGAGTATGAGAGCAAAATGTAATCCTGTTTCTGAAATTGCAAGTGCATTAAAAAGGTCAAAACAAGGTATTCATCAAATTTTGGATCATGATAATGATTTTAAACGAAAATTTCGTTCAGGAAGGCTGCGAGTGACTAATTTGAGCGAAGATAGCCGCATCAGAAATTTGGCTTCAACTGATAATTACTCTCTTTCGGAAATAAAATATGCAGTTGGAGAACAAATATCGAAAAAACTGTTTATAGAAGAGTTTTGGAATTCAAATACATCAAATACCGTAAAATGACTCGATTACCGTGTCTCAAACGACACCATAAAGAAGATAGATTACAATGGGCCAACGAGCATATGTCATTTGGTGAAAAGTGGCTGAATGTCATATTCAGTGATGAAAAAAAATGGAACCTCGATGGCCTTGATGGGTTTAAGTACTATTGGCATGATCTCCGCAAAGAACCTAGGAGTGTATTTAGCCGATAACATAATGGTAGTTCTGTAATGGTATGGGGGCTATTTCTTTCAATGGTCAGACATCTCTAGCATTCATCAGTGGTCGTGAAAATTTTGAAAACTACCAAGAGACACTTTCCAATCATTTGCTTCCTGTTACCAAGGTTTTTAGCGGGCGAAAAATGGTTATTTCAACATGATAATGCTTCCATCCATACCTCTAACTTAACTTCATTGTGGCTTAAGTCGAAAACAATGTCTGTTTTGAAATGGTCGGCAATCAGTCCTGATTTAAACTTTATAAAAAATATGTCGGGTGTTCTCTCTCATGCAATGCAATGCAATGGAAAGCAACATTCTCCAGTTATAGATTTGAAAGATGCCACTGAGAACGCTTGGTTTAAAAATGAATCAGAAACAATACAGACAATACAGAACCTCATTTTAACGATGGAAGACCGTATATTTAAAGTAATTCAGCAGAAAGGAACAATAATCAAGTATTAATTTTTTTATTTTTGTTCTATTAAAGACGTCAAAAAACTATTGTGCTTAAACTTACGACACACTCATTTTTGTTGTTTTGATAAATTTTATTATTTAAGATAAATTTTATAGCATGAATCTGTTAACTATCTTTTTAAAACTACAATTTGTAGGCTATGTGAAAAGGGAAGTAACTTTCACCCATTAATAAAATTTTATTTTGAAATTTTGTGTTGTGCTTAAACTTTTGACACGCACTGTAATATACAATATAATATGCAACACAATATATAATAAACAGTATTTTCTAATAAAAAATCTTTCTCTCAGTACAAAGAAATAATGAATATATAAATTCGCGCGTTTATAATATACCGGGAGGTGATAGAACAGACAATCCCCTCATCGAGTTTATGGGTAAAAATGTAGGATTAGTTAAACCTCGAATTGCATATTAAAAATCAATTAGTCTACAAAGTCATACCTTGAGAGAAAACATCTAAAAACCCTATTTTAACGGTTGAATCGTAGGTTTATCATTGGGTTTTACAGCACCAAAAAGTATGAAAACATGGAGGATGGGGAACAAGAAAACATTTCGTAAACCTATAAGTTAGCCACTAAAATTAGGTTTTTAGGTGTTTCCCACCAAGTTTTGACTTAGTAGTTTCAGTTTCATCTACGTGGGGAGGCCTACCAAATGGCTTAAGCACAACAAGCCCCACCTAGCAGTAGGTAAGAACTATGCTAAAAGCCCAACCATGGACAAAGACAGGACTGCCAAATGGAAAGGAGATACGGAGCCAGGAGAGACCAGAGGCACTATTGAATAGTCCTCAGACCGCCATCAAAAATATATTAGATAACAAAAGAAAGAATATAATTTAAACACAATTACAACACATAGCCCTATACAGGGCGTGCTTTAAACGTAAGCATGATTGAAGATTTCTTCACAGTGATAAATACAAAATTATATGTACAATATAAATAATTAAGATAAACCCATGAACATATACATAACCAGAAGTTACAATAATCATATTTCTGACTTAAATAATACTTAATGTTAATAAATTTTCTTACTTCTCAAAAAGTTAAAATAGTAATAGGTTAAGACAATTTAGAGATATTTATATAGAATAAATAAAATAAACAGAATAATATAATTAAGAGTAATAAAATAACAACAAAAAGATGATAATGTGAAACTTCTTAAATAATTTTGCTAATGATAATTTAGTAAGTTAGAGTTCTATTTAAAAATGTTGTTATCATATTCTAAATGTCCTCATTATCTATTAAATCCAATGGTGGCAATTGAAAAAGCCCTTGATTTCTTTCCAATAATGTTATACAGTCTATAATTTTTTGAACTAGTACAGGTTGTTTTAATATCAGTTGGAACCATGATGAGAGGGATATATTTTGAGATCGTCTAAGATGATAAGTTGAAGTTAAAGGGCATTCAGATATGTAATGTAAAGAGGAACCTATTTTTCCACAGCAACATGTTGGGGAGTATGTCTTTCCGATTTTTAACAGGTACTGCGGGAAAGGTCCATAGTTTGACGCAAACAAATATAAATTTCTATGTGATAACAACAGGTTTACAGAAATCGTTGGTATTAATTGAAATGTGAATTTTTATGTTAAATCTTCTAAAGCATACAGACTAGAGAGAATATCAGTATGTAGTTTTGCACTATTATAATCAGTTTGGTGCCAGTTTAGTGCTTTAAATATTGCTGTTAATTCTGCTTGAAATATAGAAGTCTCTTGTCTTAACTTGAGTTGGAAAGTGTGTATTAGAGATTTATTTTAGTATCAACAAAAAACAAGTCCTGTTCCCTCATCATTTTTAGACCCATCTGTAAATATGTTTAATTCAATTTCTTTTGAGCTTTCTTTGTCGTTTTAATGACAATAATGGAATTCCTGTCAATGTACACAATGCCAGAGTTGCAGTTTTTTTGTAAGCACCAGAGATTAACAAAAGGCATTAAGGTTGTATTGAGAAAATTACTCTTAGTCCATAAGATTTTTGAAGTAGATTAAACCAAACTGTTGCTCCGTAGGTAATTTTCTTTTCCAGTATGGCGTTGTTCCAGATCTTTATAATACTTTTTGAGAGTCCTCCTTTTTTACGTAAATTTGAGTAAGTTTTGAATTACGAAATTTAATTGTAATTTTTTGTTCTTTAAATGAGATAGGAAAGACATTGTTTGGTCCAATATAATTCCAAGATAGGGCAGGGTTTTTCTAGATTTTATTGAGTTATTATCTATTTTAAAGGTTGGCGGTCTTTTTAAAAATTTTGTTTTCTTAAAATGCAATGATTGACATTTTCCGTATGATCACTTCGTATGATTTGTTCGATCATTTGATTTGTGATTGCCCAATTGCTAATAATCTGTAAAGCTTCTCCTGCTGTTTCTTCTAAGAGCTTTGTTATTCTCCCGTACAGAATTAATAATATGTCGTCTGCAAATGCTACTACTTTAAATCCTCTTCTTCTCAAATCGTTTAAAATATTTTGTATGAATACACGCCATAAAAAAGACCCCAGGCAAGAACTATGAGGACAGATTCTGCTTTGCCAATGAATGTTATTTAGCAACCAATTCGGATAAATTCCTCTTTTTGAGAGATAGGATTTAATTGTATTTACGTATGCTGTTTCTATATTTAAGTCTACTGGTGAATACAGGGTTATTTTCCAGAGTAATCTATCAAAAGCTTGTTTTATATCGATTGATACTAGTGAGATATATACATTTTCTTGCTTTAATAATTCTATTTGAGAAAGCAGATCTTGAATTGCTGTTTCTGTTAACATGTTTTCTTGGAAACCATATCGACATGGAAATGTTTTATTTTGTTCATTCAAATGAAAATTCATTCTTTTAAGCATTTTTCCAAATACTGAGAGAAGTAAAATTGGACGGTATGAAGAGGCTTCTAGAGGAGACTTACTTGGTTTTAAAAAATATAGCGCTTCCCCAACTTGCCAGTCCTCGGGGAGATAGTTTAATTTTAATAATGAGTTGTACATACTATGAAGAATAGATGGATTAGATTTAAAAATATTGCGAAGTATAATATGATCGATTTCATCTGATCGTGGAGCTTTATTTTGATTAAATGAATAAATGGCTTCTTTTAGCTCTTGATTTAGTTTTTGGTGGTGCTGATGTATGAGGAATATAATAAAAAGATTATATTAT
The DNA here is from genome assembly GCA_964019185.1 of Maratus speculifer. Lineage (NCBI taxonomy): Eukaryota > Metazoa > Arthropoda > Arachnida > Araneae > Salticidae > Maratus > Maratus speculifer. The sequence continues at coordinate 294,848,022 of OZ025297.1, read as the reverse complement.
CTCAAATGAACCAAAAATTTCTTCTGTTATTTCTTCATAAAATGTGTTTTTGGTTTGAATTGATTGTGTTGACGATGACAGTGCATAAGTTTCATGTCTATGATAATCTTCGAATGCCACTGTTTTAATTTTGCCATAAACGTCTTTTGTATTTTTGCAAAAAAATTTCCAGACACCTGATTTAGCTTTATTTATATCTTGTCTATAGCGTGTTTTTTCACTTTTATATTTTATATATACTTCTGGATTCGCTTCAGGAAGCTTGGATTTTCGTCTTTGTGCTCGCACGTAGTTTCTCTGTTTTCTTAGGTTTTCGTTCCACCAACACACTGAAGGTTTATAAGAGCTTCTTCTCTTCTTCAATGTTGTGTCATATATTTCCTTAAGTAACGATAAAGATTTTGTATATTCCGTTTCAAAGTTTTCTGATGTAAGTATAAATGAAATGTCTATTTTTCTTTCTTCTAATATGCGTGTTAAGGATTCATTAAATTTTCTAAAAGACATTTCTTTAATTCTGTATCTTCTTTATGGTAAGGGTGGAATTTCTAATTTTAGAGTTTTTGTAATCAATCTGTGACCTCTGTAATCTAAGTTATTACTTACTTCCCATTTGTTTATATGTTGAAATAATTGAAATGAAGTGTAATATCCGGCCAGCCTTTCAAATATTTTGATTCGAAAGTTGGTTTACTATTCCGATCATTAACCACAATGAGTCTTGATGAACTCATATAGCTGATTACTTGTTGACTTCTATCATCATTTCCTACATATACCCAAAGTTGACTATGGGCATTTAAGTCCCCTAGGAATAATAGTTTATTTGTCATTCCTTTCCTATTAAACCAGTCTTGCAGGTCTAGCTGAATATCTTGGGATGGAGATGTATATTGGCTTCCTAAGGTGATATAATCTTTATTTGTCAGTATATTCACAAATATTGAATGAGTATGCTGTTGCACCTGTATGTGTCGGGTATTCGAATTTAATATAAAACAGTGTTTAGACAATGAAGAATAACATGGTATTGAAGCAGGAAATCCATGCGGTCTCTTATTAGTAACTGCACAGTCTTGTAAACAAGCAGCAGTATAATTATTTTGTAAAAGATATGCTATGTGAGAAGATGTCGCTGGGCGAATTTTTGTAGATTTATTTGAACGATTTTTTTTTATCTAGAAGTGAGTTGCCTTTTTCATAGCTTGAAAAGGATATTTTGACATTGTCGCCTGTATCGAAAGTGGGGAGGCAGAGCCTCCCAATCTCTTCTTGAAGATGATTTTCTTTCAAGATTTTTTAAAAGAATTTTTAATGATTCTGACAGTGCGGATTTTACTTCTTTTCTTTTGAATGGTAGGATAGTTATAATCATATGAGTCTTCCATACTTAAAAATTTACTTGTATTTGTTGCTGAGCGGCTAGTGAATGGTTTATTTCTACTATCTGTGACTTTATATGAGTAGTTAAAATTAGTATAATAATCTTTCAATTTGATTTCTTAGTAGTTTAAGTATGTCGGGCAGTCAAAAGACGATGCTTTATGTTCATGTGATTCGAGTCTTTCTCGTATGCAATAAATGCATTTTATTTTTGATTCTGTACAGTCTAAAGTATGATGATTATTCGAGCAGTTGGCACATTCTGAGCATCATTTACAGTTAGTTGCCGTATGATCATTTAATGCTCCACAGTTTGTGCAACGCATTATTCTAAGATGATGAATTACTCTTGTTGTTTCTGTAAAAATGTTTATTTTGCCCTTACTTGTTAACTGGAGACAAATGTTTATGTTAGCCTGGATTATCCAGTTTTTGTAGTGTCCTTGTTTAATAGAAAAATGTTTGAGAATTTCAAATTGTGTGCCTTTAAAGTAAATTTTCTGAGTTAATTCAGCATGAAGATCTTCTTGGCTAATGTCGTCTGGGAGTCTTAGTAGATGAATTCTTGATTTTTTCTGTTTCAGTTCCAGCATGGTAGAGTTTGACTGGATGTCTTCAGATGAGTATAATGCGTTTTTCAAGGCGTCTATTTCAGTCTCTGAAGTTTTAATTTCAATATTACTGTTTAGGGTTTTTCTTATAGATCTAATTTTTGACCAAATTTCTGGTTTTTTTTATTTCCGTTCTAACAAATTTCTGAACTTCAGAAGATTGATTGGCATCATTAGGGATAATAATTAGCTTTTTTAAAGGCGTTTTAATTTGGAGCATTTCATCGTCTTGATTTTTCATTGAAGGCTACACTTCAGTAGATTTTGCTTGATTTAGATATTTCTATAGCATATTTTTTATATTTTCTGTTAGCTTCTGTGTTAGCTGTTTTGGATAGAAATATAAGTGAGATTTGATATCTTTAAACGAATGTTTTGATGTAATTTCTAACTTCTGTTGTATAAAGTCATGATGTTCATATTGTATTGTTTGGAGAGGCATATAACGCTCGATTTAGATACTTCTATAGCATATTTTTCATATTTTCTGTTAGCTTATGTGTTAGCTGTTTTGGATAGAAATATAAGTGAGATTTGATATCTTTAAACGAATTTTTTGACGTAATTTCTATTTCTTCTAACTTTTGTTGTATAAAGTCATGATGCTCATTTTGTATTCTTTGGAGAGGCATATAACGCACTTTGGAGCTTTTAAGGTTTAGGCTATATAGGCTTTTTTGACCTCTGTTGTTAAATTAGTGTATAATTTTCCATGTGTATTTTTTAGTCCTTCAATATCTTTTTGCATATGTTGAAATGAAGATAATAATTTTATTTCATCATCTAAATTATTTACTATATCTATTGGCATTGTTGTATTTGTTAGTTCGCATTTCTTCTGACTCAATAATTTAATAAAATTGTCCACCGTTTTATGATTCCATGGGTTTTTTTTTTTTTTTTTTTTGCCAAAATACATGGAATCTCTTTTTAGCAATTTATATCCAGTGGTATAATGTTGTTTATCTTCTGATTTATAATACGTTTGCTTATTTAGATTTTTTTATATACTGAAGATATTTTTCCTCTCAATAGGCTATAAAGGAGCTGTTAAATAATCTGAGTCTGGGTCTTCTGTGTTTTTGTATATTAAATCTGAATCATGAGAATTTTGTGCATTTTCATATATGCTTATATTATTATCTTTCTTCTCAGTTATCGTATTTCTCAACTGTGCTAATTCCGTATTTATATCTTCAAAAGTTCTTTGTACGTCCTCTATTTCTTTTTTGAGCAAAACATTTTCGTCTTCTGTTTTTTGAGTGAACTTGGTAGATTGATATATTTTTTTCTCAAATCATCTATTTCGTCTTCTTGAATATCAATCTTTACTTGTTTTCTGCTGGAATGAAATTGTGTTTTTCCTTTAAATTTAGTTTTATTTGTTGCTTGTAAACGCCTAGTTGTATAACGGATACTAGGTATATTTTCTGTTGGACTAGGAGTTATATGATCCTGGTGAGGATCTCCTCTATTACTAATTTCTTCATCATATCCAAGTTTACTAAGAATCATGTAGTATTCCAGATCAAATTCCATTGTTTTTAAAGATTCCTGGTTTCTCGGTATCTTCAGACATTGTTTTAATGCGTTTTTTAAGCTTGGCCGCCAGCACATAACTTATATTTTCATTTTTGACAGCCTCCTGGTCAAAAATAAAATATGGGATATGCGTGATCTTGAAGACTGCACTATTAAAAATCTTGTCCTAGTTCGAACCAAATTTTGGTGCTAAATAGCTGCCACTATAAGAAAGTGAAATCTTGAACCCATAATTCGAGCTCCTATTGAGCATAATTCTAATTGTTGGAACGAGATTAAATAGAAAGTGCAAATGTTGGTACTAGATTTCACCATCTCATGGTGGCAGCTACTGCTCACCAAAATTTGGTTCAAACTAGGACAAGATTTTTAACAGTGTACTGCATGATTGTGGGCGCCAGAAATACCAGTAACAGTAATTTTGAAACCGGTAATATTTTTGGCTTCCTTATATTCTAGTGTCTGGAATCTTCTGTGGCTGGCACCTAATTAAATAAAAAAAATCAGAATAGGATTTAGTATGTAGTACATTGTTCGTTCTACATCGTTTTGCTAATATTTCTAGCTCATCGTTCTACATAGAATAGTTATAGAATCATGATTAAAAACTTCAGTTTATTTTAGACGAAAAGGTTACCATTTTGTATTTTGACGGTCAAATTTTAACAACCTGTAACTTTTTAGTTCAAAAAATTAATGATTGCTATTTCTAACAGCGCATGTATTTAGTTTATTTTATACTTTTATAATGCAGTACGTATTTAGTTTACTATCGTTTTCTAAACTAGGGGGCTTTACCCCCTACAAGAGACACTCGTCAACTCCCGTCACGCCTGTAAAAATCAGTTAATTTGATCGGCCTTTAAAAAGTTACGGATGATTAAATTATAGTTTAAAAAAACAATGAGGATCGCTTATAAACGTTTATTTATTCAAGATAATAATCTGATACCGGTGTTACTCAATCTATGTGAAAAAAAACTTCTTTAAAACACCGTAAAATGTAATAAATTGCTCAAGGCTTTTCAAAAGTCTTTCTTTGGCAAGCGCAAAGAAGACGTGCTGTATTATGAATGTAGCGGTGCTACTGAAATGAAAAGGCGGGAAAGGGAGCAAGCTGAAGGAACAGCCAAAAGGAAAGTAGAAGGCAGCAGCCAATCACGGAAGAGTATAATCAAAACGTTTAACAGAAGCAGTGAAGAAGGGCAAGGAAAAAGCACAATATAACAAAAAATAATGTTTTATTTCTTCCTCTCATAATCCTTCATATTTAAAATAGACACTTGTGAATAATATTTTTTAATTTGAAGAAACTTTTATTCTTTGCACTGTTTTAATAGCTATTAATTTTTTTAATAAGCCAGATTTAGCGATATATCGGCAAGTTGGCAACAAACCTGGTGATATTTTTTTTGGTCAACAGGACAATAAAGGAGTACTGAATTGCGTAAAAAGAAGCATCTTTATAACTCCAAAAATGATAATCATATTAACTAATAATTTACTGTGTTCGATTAAGTGTCTCTTTTCCAGTTAAAATAATCTTTGAATTGAAATTTGAATGAAATCCATAGTCATGAAAAATCGAAAAGTGTGGAAAATGTGATTACAAATATCTCGGCAACTAATTATTCGATTGACTTTATTCTTTACACAAAATTTATGAATTTTTTATGTTTTTTTTTCATTTACTTTTTCAAATAAATAAATTCGAAAAAATTTCGTAAACCTTTTATGAGAACGAATATTACCAGAAAAGATAGAATGAAAGATAGAATGTTTCCTGACACACAGACAGACAGACGAAAATTTCTTCCTATAAAATATGCTTTTCCTCATCTCCATTGTCAAAAACTTGTAAATTCGTCATTTTTTTATTTTTAAATTCATTATAAGATTTTAACCTATACTAGATATGACTGTCTATGGCAAGTAACACCAAGTACGGTAAGTAACAGACAAACATTTTAACCACTTAACTCATTCTTTTTTTACGTACATTAAAATGAAAATATATGATTAATAACACTTTTTTGTGGAAAAATATCCGTAAAATTTATTCTAAGCATTTCTGCTATTAAATAGTAGGAAATTGTATTTAAGAATATTTGTGGTGTCAAAAAGCTTTGAGTGATGGATTAAGCAAACTCTTTTTGCCCCTACCAAGTACGTGCAAATCATTTAAGTGGTTAAAATATTATCAATAAAGTTCCAAATAAAACGTATCGTTCTAAAACTTTTTCATTTCATGTAAGTATAACACATGTATGTGTTTTCCTGTTACTGGAGGAAAAAAAGTGATTTGATTTTTGTAAATAATTTATCAAAGTGTATGGGAAAAAAATCAAATATTTGAAATGATTTTATGTGACAAGGATAAGTTTAGTGAATGTACGCAAAATTAAAATAAATTTTATTGGACATTCTGGTTTCAAGAAACAATTAATGACAAAGTGATTTGTTTAACACACCTATCTTTTAATGCCTCGACATTCACATAAGTTAAGCTGGAAAAAGAAAGTAATTTTAAATCTGTTTATGGTATTGACATACGGCTTCAGGAAACATATGTCTTCAATACAGCACAGAGTGATTAAACACTATAGGCAAAAAATTTAAATTGAGGTAAAGGAGAAAAAAAAGCATATTTTTGTCTTATAATGTGGGTCCAGAAATGATGCTTATCTTTTTCTATTGCTACTTTTATGTAAAGGTTAGATAAATACAAACGGTTTTCAAAAAAAAAAAAAAAAAAAAAAAAAAAAAAAAAAAAAAAATTAAATCTATTTATGTTATTTACATACGGTTTAAGGAAATACATTGTAAAATTTATTCAATATTATGTACGGTAATTAGAAACCATCCGGTAAAATCTTAAATGATGATAAAAGAAAACATATATTTTAGAATATGTATACGGAAGTAACGCATATACATTCAAGAGCCAAAACATTATGACCATCTACCTAATTACGTGTTTTTATGTCAAAGCACACTTTTGACCCGCAAAGCAGCAGCAAATTGCCTAAGAATGGATTTCAAGACATTCAGGTAGGTTCTTGATATGGCATACAAAGGCAGGTTCTTGTTAGACGACCGGAAATAAATTGCATTAGTTGTTTAAGCAGCGGTCATGCATATCAAATACATACATGTCATAATACTTCATATACTCAAAATAGCTACGATCTAAATGTACTCAAAACTGAGAAACACGCGAACTCATTTTTTATTCCATTATTGTGTTCAAATACAAATTGCTATGAACTGCCCCTTGAACTTACAAATGAAAGTAAAAATGTACTGACATTTATTTCTTGCACAAAGTTATTAACAATAAACGGTTAATTATCTATTTTTTTAGAAAAATTACAAAAGTATTAGCAAAATACCCCAGTCAAATATTTTTATGACAAGAGAATGTTTGCACACACTTTTAAATTATTTTGAAATAGTATGTATAATTTAATATTTATATTAATAACCATCTTTTATGGCACCATGAATACAATAAATCAATACAGGGAATAAAATTAACGTTTGTTTGGATTTGGTAACATATGATGTTTCAAAATTGCGTACGGAATGTGTTCATTTTTGAGCCAGACATACTCAATTTAATATGAGTATATAGATTTACTTATTTTTGAGTACTTCATTTTTTTCAATGTATGCTTTTAAGAGCGTAAGATTTCTCTAAAATTTATAAAATGTGAACTTAAATTCAGCAGGAAATTATGCCTTTTCGATGTAATTTGCAACAGAGTAGTAAAATGCATTTTATGGTAAAATTAGCCGTAATTTCAATAGTAAATAATAATAAAATATTCAAAGAATTCTTTCTCGTTCTTTGAGGTTAGGAAAATATTTGTTTATTGATTATGTATAGTGGTATAATACTTTATGACACCTTGCAACATCATTTAGATAATAATAAAATTTTAACCTAAGTCTATGGTTTTTATAATTACACATTTTATATATTTTAAATTGAAATACTCATGTTTTTTCTGAACACGCAATATTCTAAAATATTTTAAGTTAAAGGTTTTGAATATCCTTATACATAAAAAATTGAAATATTTGAACTTACTGAAATACATAAAATGTATAAAATATTGTTTCTCCTAATAGAAAATTTGTTACACTGTAAAAGAAACTAGTTGGATGTGCCAATCTTAAAACTTTCTTCTATCTCATACATGCATTTTAATATTTAAAAAAAAAGTTATTCATTTTAATGCTTTAATAATTTTAGTTCAATACCCTACCAACTTTGATTTTCATCTTAAGGCCCCTGTCCTCGCTCGAGGAAACGCTCGCAAGCTAATGCTATACCTATGGGGAAGCATTTTTCTAATAACTCTTTCGAATTTTGACATTTTTGAATAATTTTTTTTTTTTTTTGCATTGGAAAGCTGAGGTGCATGCCGACAGCGTACTTTTTCTACTTTTTCGATTTTGGTTGCAGATATTTTTTTAAAAAGCACTTTCTGTTTCGAAACCGGTTTTAAAAGTGAAACTAACTTTGTAAAAAATATCTGCAACCAAAATCGAAAAAGTAAAAAAGGTGCACTGTCGGCATGCACTTCAGATATCCAATGCAAAAAAAATTATTCAAAAATGTCAAAATGCGAAAGAATTATTAGAAAAATGCTTCCCCATAGAAATAGCATTAGCTCGTGAGCGTTTCCTCGAGCGAGGACAGGGGTCTTAAATTTCTGCTTCAATCAATTAATCGGAGTAAAAACGAATTTCCGTCTCTGCACGAGCCGATGGACAGTAGAATGATTGGCAGATTTTTTTTTTCAAATTCAGGAAGGCCCTACTTACCTTACCAAAAAAATAATCATTTACAAAATGTTTAGTTCAGTTCTAGACCTAAATACACAATATTTAAAATGGCATAAAATTCGGTATTGCAGCGCCCCCTTCCGGCGGATTTTTTTCAGATTCAGAGCGATCCAACTAGCCATAGCCATACACTTACACAAAAAATTTCTTTCAATTCGATGCATAACTTCATGTACTTTTGGTCGGTCCAATATTGAAAATGGCACAAAAATCGCGACTGCAGCTCCCCCTTCCGACGGATTTTTTTCAAATTCAGGGAGGACCAACTAGCCATAGTCATACACATACACAAAAAATTTGGTTCAATGTGATGCATAACTTCATATACTTTTGGTCGGTACAATATTGAAAATGGCGCAAAATTGCGATTGCAGCGCCCCTTCCGGCGGATATTTTTCAAATTCAGGGAGGACCAACTAGCCATAGTCATACACATACACAAAAAATTTGGGTCAATTCGATGCATAACTCCATATACTTTTGGTCGGTACAACATTGAAAATGACACAAAAATCGCGATTGCAGAGCCCCCTTCCGGCGGAATATTTCAAAACTGAAGGAGGACCTGCTTGCCACAGCCAAAAACACTCACAAAAAATTTGGTTCAATTCTATGCATAACTTCATACACTTTTTGATGGTAGAATGGCGACATACAGACAGAGAGACAGACACACGGACAGACAGACATTTTGTAAAAACATGTTTTTTGAAATCTCTGACCCCTAAAACGTGTAAATCCGTCGAAAACCGGAAGTCGGAAAAAATTTCGATTACAATACTTTCTTCTATTGACGATAGAAGAAAGTAAAAAAACAGTTGTAATTTTGCATTTACAAACTGTATGTTTACAAAAATTTTATCTGTACACTGTACAAAAAATAATGTAAATCTATAAAACTAGTTTTTGTAAAACTGCAGAAATCTGTAGCTTTACAAAAGAATTGCCTACAATTCAAGAAATCTTAATAAAATTTTATCTTTATTCCGGATTATGTGTTATCCGGGGCACAAAAATCTTAAACTTTTCTAAAAAAAATTTCTCTATTTTTGTATGTTTAAAATGGCGTTTAAATAATGATTCTGTGTTAACTTGAAGAATAGATATTTTTTTTTGCTTTCAATAGTTTTAAAAGTCTAGCTCTCAAGCAACGACTGTCATGGGAATGATTTCTTGTGAAAAGGCGTTTTCTTTATGATGGGTTTATTCACAATTTCTTAGATAAATAGAAATACTTAGATAGCACGGAATATTGCGTGTGAGAAAGTTTCGAGGGTTAATGGTGACATATTTTTGGTACAATATGAGTGACCGAGTAAGACACCTCTTCAATTCAGTGGTGTTGGAAAAGAGGAAATCTGAAGGACAATTCCTAAAATTCTCTGTGAAGGCCCCACGCTAGTCTTTGAAAAAGACCCGGATGATAATATTAAGACTATGGGGAATTATTTTCAAATATCTTGCTCAAAATTTAATAATTTTACTGGATTTTTTTTAGCATAGGATAGCTGAGAACGATCTACAACCGGGCTCGTTTTTAATTTTTCAATTTCTGTTTTAGATTTTTTTTAATTACTTTAATTTTTGGAACTGGTTAGAACGAGTTCTGAAATTGAAACTTCCATAATAAAAAAAATATGTAACCAAAATCAATAAAGTAAAAATGTTCGTTTGAAAAGAACGAACCCATAGACTTAGCATTATCATCAGGATATTTCTCAGTGACTATATATATACTGTTGCATCTGAAGAGGGGAATATCGTCTTTATCTGAAGAAGAATGCGGCGGATGAGCATTCCGCTGATTTCAGATGTGAGAGAAAAATTTTAAGAGGTCGACACAAGTATCCATTGAACAGTGATAAAACACGTGAAGCATAACGCACCGTTCTATGCTTGAGAAAATTTTATCCCGAGAGATGATAATTTTCTAGACAATTTACAGCTTTCTTAAAAAAAGAAATTATAATTGTTAACGGACAATAACTATTCGTAAATGTGTACATACGAATTTAGAGATTATTTGTTTGTTTGTGTTTATGACTGCCGGCCAATTATCTATATATGGGATATGAGCTATGACGGAGGGATACCTTCCGTGTGGGTCTTTTTAAGGAAACTTAACCAGTATTTACGCAAGGAAATCCAAGGCTCGAAAAAAACCACGGAAAACTCCGAACGATTGGGCCGCATTGGGTTCAAACCCTGCACCTGCCGTCTTCCAGTTTCGAAGGCAGAACCTCTCGGCCACTGGTGAGGCCTGAACTTAAAAAGAAACTTATTTTTACAATATTAAGTAATACAACATTCTTCAAACTTGTTGATGAAAATGTCAACAAACTTACATTTTGACAATATAATGTAACAGCTGTTTTTTGTTCGTTAGTAAAGAGTTTCAATTAGTGAACAAATGTTTGCCCTTATAATTAAAAAGAAAGGTTTGTTTTGACTCTACACTACCGTTAAATTAAAACATTTATTGACACTCCGTATATTTTCTTACGATAGGCATAAATGTCTCACATTTAATATTTTTCTGCGTCACTAGCACTTAAACGCGCTTTTTTTCGATTACGCATTCTGTGACAAAAAATATACATTTTTAGGTTCCCTCTACAACACTTTATAAATTTGCCAGTTGTTTTCGGATCACCCTGTATAAGCTAAAAAATAAATAATGCGTTTTTTTTTTAGATTGTTTTTTGTCCTGAATCTCTTTAATGTTCTCGAATCAGTGTGCTGCCCACTTTAAAATTTTCTAAATTAAAGTAACATATTCATTTTTAGAGAACATTTTTCTCCAACATACAGTGCATACAACAGACTTATAACAGACTGCATTTTAAATTTCAATTTTTTATTTATATGCAATAAATCAATTTAAATTTTAGATCATATCTAATTATGTAATACATACTTTATCATGTTGCATTCAATAATTAAAAACACATGAAACATAATATTAATAAACAACAATAGTTTCTTTTATATATATTCATAATCGTTAACCATTTTTTTTATTTATATTATATTTCCATTATAATTCATCTGCTCTCTGATGGTAATTTCTTCGAAGAACCATAACTTAATTAAGTATAAAAGTAAATTACAAAGTTTATTGAAAAAATCAGACTTTGGAATTTTTTAATCATCTTAATTTAGAAGTATCAGGTAAAATTTTTATTTCATAAACCAAAGTCTGTATTCTAATTAACTGAAGCAATGTATTATATAAAATCCCAAACTTAAATACTTAAAAGGTTTAGTATGATTAAATATAAATTGAAATCTAAATGACTAATTCAAAATAAACCCATTAATTTTTTAATTGGATGCAGATAGTTAAAACCAATTAATCTTAATAAAATTAGCGATTTGAAACAGCAATTAGTCTGAATTTCACAAAAATTTTCTCTGAACTTTATAAAATATACTAAAAGCTTTTAAGAGAATTTAGCTCGCAAACATTATTTCAAATACGATCTACTATTTGACGACAGAATGAATGAAACTGGACTTTTTTTTAATTTGTGCTTTTATAAGGAGCGATTTCTATAAAATGTTATGAATTTCTGTAGTATTTATGTTGAACCCATTTTGGGAATTTATAAGTACACTTTTTAAATTAATTTGTGGTAAAATTGTAAAATACACTTTATTGAACTATTCCGCCAGACTTTCAATGATAAATCTTCATAGAATATTCAGAATATTTGACATCGATCTTTAAAAATAGATAATTAAATTGGGAGAATGCGCGCATGTCCAGAGTTTGAATGGTTTTTATTTTTTCACCAATAAATACAAATTACAATCGTCACTTCACTTGGTCGGTAGCAATTGATATAAATTCTGCGAAAAAAAATGCTGAAAATTATTTTTAAATAAATAGTGGTGACATTTAAAAAAACAATACGCACTCTTGGTCTATTAGGCCCGGCGCGCGTCCTCCCGGGTTAATTAATATCACAAATAATATGGAAATGTTTGCCCATTGACACAGTATATTTAAGTATTACTGTATGACACACAACAGAATCAATTAGATAATGATACCCAAATGCACTACATAAATTTAAAATAATTTTTTTAATGTCCTCATTCATTAGAAACAAATATTTGTACGCACCGATAAACGTTTTAGGGAAATATACAAAATATTGTATATACTATTTGAAACTTTGTTACATGAGAAGAACAAAATTATATAAATCCTCCTGCACAATGTAGAATATACAGCAGAAATATAACCACCCAAAAATTTATATTCTTTGCAAATAGAATAAAAATAGTTTGAAATAGAAAATAAAATTTGTCTAACAATACACTTATGTGAGACTTGTACGGAGTGCAAGACATGCTGAAAATACATATTTTATATCTTATGCTTATTTTCATATTATCTGGAGACATTCTTCATATCTTTATATTACCTTAAAATAAAATAAAAACTTGATGTTGCGATGATGTTTTGTTAGAATTATTTTACATTTTGAAACATTAAAAAAGCTTTTTCATGTTTTATTAAAGAAAAAGTATTAGAAATTTCATTCTCAATCCAAATAAAAAAATTAAATTTCCAAAATTCAAAAAATTTAACCTCTAAATATTTTTTCAAAAGTTCTGTATGGTTAAAAAAAACCTAAAAGTAACTGGCTTAGAAATTCTACATGTAGTTACAATATCATTTTTCTGTTTAAAACTATTCTTTATCTATCACGTAAATAAAAACATTTAACACAAAACATGCTTTCAAAATCTGCATAAATTAGACCTTTCACAATTATGTATCCTAAACTTCTAAACATGCATGAAATTTATGGAAAATATTAACTAATTCAAAATTATATTTATTCTTCTTTAAAGTCCCATGCAAAATATTATTTAAACTATACGAGAATTTTTTTTTAATCATTTGATTAGATTACTCTAAACTATTGAAATATATTATCTCATGCAATCATAATATACCTTGCTTGAATATTGCTTAGAAACAAAGACATTTTTTGAAAGAGATAATCACAACCAATGATTGAAGAAATGAAACTAACTAGCTATGTAATACTGATAGAGATAGATGATGGATAATAGACCTTTATAATAAAAAAGGATACAGATTGCACCACATAATTTTGTTATCCAAAGAAGGATAGCAAAATATAAACTGAGACATAAAGAAATACCTTCTCTGAAATTTTTCAGAGCCGTAAAAAAAGATCATTCTAGATGGTAGAATAAGAAATATCAGCCTCTTTAATAAGGAATTTGGTCTATTCTGATACTAGTGCACAGTGTGTGTATCTGTTATTAATGTTGTCTAATGAATTATTGAAGAGTTCTTGGAGGATATTGTCCCATTCATCTATAACTCGCTTTTCAGTTCTTGCACTGTTTGGAAAGGGTGACTTCTATAAGAAACACGTCTGAGAGGATCAAGCCACGCATGTTTTTCCGGTTTTTAATATAGTCAGTAAGCTGGTCATTTCCATATGTTCAATATATATGTGTCCTATATTTCAGTAATCATGGGTGTACTCTAAAAAAAATCTGTAAAGTTACTAAGATTTTTCTAGTAAATTTCTATTCCAAGAACTTTTAATGTAACGGTAACAGCAAAAACTCATGTAACCTTCCTCGGTTACATGAAATTTCGCTGTTATCCTTAGTTGAAAATTTCTTGGAATACAAGTCTACTAGGGAAATTTTAGTAACCATACAGATTTTTTTACAGTGTAGATGCGGATTGTCGTCTATTAATAGAAATGGTGGATCAACTGCACCTTTAAAAAGACGCCCATGATCCAGAATAATTTCTTCGCAATACCGATCTGATTCACGGTATCTCGCTCAAAGATATTAAACTGTATTCTGACATTGTCCATCATCACGCCTTAGCCATACCGATCACGTCTTTGCAAATCTATCCCTCCATTTCTTTCATCCTTAAGGTAAACATCTTGTTGCCATCCTGTCCCAATCTTGTAATAAATTGTTTCTATGTTTTTATTTTTAACATAGAGATTGTATGTGATATAGAGAACCGATCCATGGTGTCGCCATGTGGTTATAATTTTCTATATGTATGTATATTTTTTATTTTATGAGGCTATCATAAAGTGCCCAACAATATCAGAGTAATATCATTTCTGTAGTTACTACCTAACATGTTATAGCAGAGTTTTACTATGACTAACTTTTTTTATGCCTCATTTATTTACTATTGTCTTGTCAAGATTTCAGTGTTGCCACATTACATAGTGTTTTTTTTAATTTATATAATCCAGAGTGTCGGAATTTATCAAGAACACGTCATCTCACGGGGCTTTTTACCTGCTATTGCCTGTTTTAAAACAGAGTGCAGGGCTGTTTGAAATCCCACGACATACACCTCATTTTAAAGTTCTTAAAATTTCAGAACTGATTTTATCGTTATCTTTTTAATTTTTCAATTCCCCACCTTTTTATAACCCCCTAACTTTTGCCTCCCTCATTTTCTTTGCTTTTTTCTCAGTCCCTAATTAAGATAGAGGTTAACGGTCGTTACTATTAAAAACTTCACAAAAAAACTAATTTTTCACGGGCTATCTTTGGCAATCTCAATTTTTCTGAATTTCAATTAGGGGGCCTACTGGGGGGGGCAAGGGGGGGCAAGGGGGGGGCAAGGGGGGCACTTTGTTTGCTTTTTCAAGTGGGGTGTCTTGATTTAGTTCTCGATGAGTACTATTCATTACAATCATCCTAATTATTCTCAATCTTTTTTTTCACAGTTATGGCCCCCCAAAGGGTTAATTTTTGTTTTGTTCTCGTCCACTACAGACCGCGTTTTGTGATATATCCTTTTATAGTACTCGCGGATAGCTCCCCATTTTTGCCTTTTTTCATCTTTCCCCTCCTTCCCTCTGCCCACTTTGCGCAGTGTTTCGGCATTATCTAACTGCTTTTTCCCGTTTGACGATAGGACGCAGGGTGCTTGCACCCCTCCAACATACACCTCATTTTGAAGATCTTAAAATTTCAGAACTGATTTTATCGTTATCTTTTTAATTTTTTAATTCATCATCTTTTTATAACCCCCTAAATTTTGCCCCTCATTTTCTTTTGCTTTTTCTCAGTCCCTTACGCTAATGGCGTCTGGTGCGTGTAAAATCCGTCGTGGATGCAAAGTCCTCCAAGTTACCTGTGAATTATACCTCTGGAAATGCCTTGCCAGGTAAAGGTCTCGTCATCTGATCAAGGCTCTAAATTACGAGACCATCTTGCGAAGGCATTTGCAGTTCAAACAACAGGATGTACCATTAATTAACAGGCGAAACAAAGTATGCTCAACGACAAGCAAATACAGCAGAATTGATGGCATGCGAAGCAAAGTTTATTGCCGCTACGTGGCAATTAGGCGGTTGTCCGCCCCGATACCAGGTATCTAACCCGTTAAGCTGAGATAACTCTGCAGGTAGGAGCCTGGTCATCGGTTAGAAAGAAAGAAAGATAGAGCTTAACGGTCGTTATTATTAAAAACTTCACTGAAAGACTAATTTTTCACGGGCTATCTTTTGGCAATCTCAATTTTTCTGAATTTTTATTAGGGGGCCTACCTGGGGGCGGGGCAAGGGGTGCACGTTGTTTGTTTTTACAAGTGGGGTGTCTTTAGTTAGATCTCGATGAGTACTATTCATTACAATTATCCTCATCATTCTCAAACATTTTTTCACAGTTATGGCCCCCAAAGGGTTATTTTTCTTGTTTTATATCCGTCCACTACAGACCCCGTTTTGTAATATATCCTTTTATAGTACTCGCGGATAGCTCCCGATTTTTGCCTTCTTTCACACTCCCCCCCTTACCTCCCTCCACATTGCACAGCGTTTCGGCATGATCTTGCTGCTTTTTCCCGTTTTACGATAGGGCGCAGGGTGCCTGCACCCCTTCTAAACACACCTCATTTTAAAGATCTTATAACTTCAAAACTGTTTTTATCGTTATCTTTCTAATTTTTAAATTCCCCACCTTTTTATAACCCCCTAACTTTTGCCCCCCTCATTTTCTTTTGTTTTTTTCTCAGTCCCTATTTAAGATAGAGCTTAATGTTCGTAATTATTAAAAACTTCACCGAAAGACTAATATTTCACGGGCTATCTTTTGGCAATCTCAGTTTTTCTGGATTTCAATTAGGGGGCCTACTGGGGGGCAAGGGGAGCACTTTGTTTGTTTTTTCAAGTGGGGTATCTTTAGTTAGAACTCGATGAGTACTATTCATTACACTCATCCTCATCATTCTCAACCCTTTTTTTTTTACAGTTATGGCTCCCAAAGGGTTAATTTTTGTTTTATTTCCGTCCACTACAGACCCGTTTTTGTAATATATCCTTTTAAAGTACTCGCGAATAGCTCCCCTTTTTTGTCATTTTTCACCCCTCCCTCCGCCCACACTTTCCACAAAGTTTCGGCATTTTAGAGCTGCTATTTCTCGTTTTACGATAGGGCTCAGGGTGCCTGCACTCCTTCAACAAACACCTTATTTTAAAGATTTTTATTTTCAGTACTGAATTTGTCGTTATCCTTCTAATTTCTCAAATCCCCTCCTTTTTTTAGCCCCGTAACATTTGCCCCCCCCCCCCTCATTTTCTTTTGCTTTTATATCTGCCTCTAATAAAATAGAACTGAACAGTTGAATTTTTTAAAACTTCAATAAAATTCTCTTTTTTTCACGGGTTATCTTTTGGCAATCTGAGTGTTTCAGAATTTCAGTTAAAGGGCCTACTGGGGGGCAAAAGGGGCACTTTGTTTGTTTTTCAAGTGGGGTATCTATAGTTAGTTCTCGATGAGTACTATTCATTACAGCCATCCTCTTCATCCTCAGCCTTTTTTCACAATTATGGCCCCCAAAAGGGTTTTATTTTTGCTTTTTTCCTGTTGTCTAGAGACCCTCTATTGTAATTTATCTTTTTTTAAGTACTCGCGGTTTTCTCCTCATTATTGCCTTTTTTCACCCCTTCCCCCCTGCGCCCACCCTTTTCACAGCGTTTAAGCATTATTTAGCTGCTTTTTCCAGCCTTACACTAGGGCGCAGGGTGCCTGCACCCCTACTACTTACCCCTTATTTTTAATTAGCACCCTAGAGTCTTTTTATGTAACGTGGCATACTCTTGGTATCTAGTTCATTGATTTACTATCTGTATTTTGCTACGGCGGAGTAAAATCTTTCTTATGTATATATTTATGTAAATATTTGTATATAATTCTGTTATACCCGGATTCTTTTTATAATCTTTGAAGCATGGATATTTGTATACTCATCTCATATGGGCAGGGATTGGCAAAAACAAGCACTGATTTATTTCAAATTTCTATATTCCTCAGCAGCACATTTTTATCATAAATGGTATTGCTCTATCTCTCTCACTTTAGGCCATACTCAAT
This sequence comes from Maratus speculifer, assembly GCA_964019185.1. NCBI lineage: Eukaryota > Metazoa > Arthropoda > Arachnida > Araneae > Salticidae > Maratus > Maratus speculifer. The sequence continues at coordinate 294,830,215 of OZ025297.1, read as the reverse complement.
AACCTTACCCTCTCTATTCCAAAAACTTGTCAAAATTTCCCTGTCTCTTTTTAATAACATTTTTTTTATCTTAGCCATTTACGGTGGACAAGTCCACCGGGTTTTGCTTAATCTTTCTATATCCCTTTCTTTCAACGAGACATGTGAAAGGCTCTGACTATGCCTGGTATACTGCTTACTGCATTTTTATTACATCAATTTGATTATTTTTATCTTCTAACTCAATTGGAACATTCACATTTTCCCTAGTTATATATTGATTATATACTCAGTTATATACTGAGAGCAATGGGGCCTCAGAAATACGTTCTGAAAAGCTACCTAAGCTACTCATCTGTTGCCAGCAGCACATCAGAGATGAGCCAGACGGAAGCGGGCTTGGTAGACCTGATAGGCCATGGAATATCTCTTACCAGAGAACTAGTAAACCAGCGAGCAGAAGATGGCCCCCTAAAGCAAAAGCTTCAGGGCATATTACGCATATTCAAAAATTTAGAAAAACGAGAAATAGAAGCGCAAGAAATTATAGAATATTTGAATGATAACAATGAAGCATTAAAAGAAAAAATACTCATGCAAGAAACTGTAATGAAGATCCTAAACAATACAATTGACCGTCTGAAAAATAATATTCATCTCCACCTCCACCAGATACTAAAGCTAGAGGAAATCGAAAACACCATCAACCAAACCCTCCAAGCCCATCTTAGCCATGCCACAACATACACAAAATCAGTAACTCTTCCAGTCACACAGGAAAGGATGTCCGTCCAGGCAGAAACCTTTAACGCTTCAGCCCCAAACACAGTCAAATCACCCACGAAAAAGCGCTCAAAATCTCCAGCACTTGACAGGATGTACAAACGCACTCAACTCGTGAGGGGAGTCAACGTTTTAAAAGGAAAGGAAATTCAGTCCATTCTTACGAGACACAGAACCTGCACTGCAAATTCAGTAGACAGGGTCGTTATAAAGCCAAGACACCTTGAAATCTTCTGCAATACACCCGATGATGCAGCAAGCCTCAAGCGGGAACTTCAGAAGAACCAGGTCCTTAACATAGATCTGGTCTTCCTGACCAAAACGATCCCTACGCACAAAATGATCCTACTTGGTGTACCACCACAGTTCGACGCTACTCACATCAAGGATGCAATACAAAATGGTTTCAAGGCCTTTGATGATCAAGTAACAATTCTTGCAGCTCAGCAGTCCAGAAAAAATCCAGACACCAAGGACTGGATTATAGTGATGCCAAGAGTTCTAGGTAAATTTATCATGCATGAGAATGGTATCACTATAGGTTTTAAATTTTGCAGAATGAGACCACACACGTCAGTACAGAGCTGCCAAAAATGCCAAGACTTTAAATATCCAACGAGGTTCTGCAATAACAGCCGGTTCTGCCAAACATGTGGAAAAAAGCACGAGTCCAGGGCGTGCACAGATCCACCGAGCTGTGTCAATTGCTATTATAGCAACAAGGACGATGGTACCTCATATTACACAGACCACAAGGCCTCGGATCCTAAATGTCCAATCTTTCTGGCTAACTATAAACAAGAGCGAATTATAATAGACTCAATCTTCACCCCTAAACAAATGAAATTCAATGAGAGTGATGCTCCCCACCATGAGGAGAGCGCTGGCGTAACTCCTCCGAGGGTCTGGCCACCTCCGAATCACTCGGGCATGCCAAGGGACGGTTCAACTCAGCCTCTATTCAGCCATTGGCCATTGCCATCCCAGGACGTGGCGTTCAAAAATCACCAAGTTGCAGGGTCCCTATTGATATCCACCAGAGGATAATTCTGACGTTATTTTTGATGCACCCCCCGACAAACCCTTTTCAAAAGCTGAGGTAGCAACCGCGCTACGTAAGTTTAATGACAACAAAGCCCCAGGTCCGGACTGTATAGACTTTAAAATTCTGAAATTAACTTTCCATGTAATTCCCAAAATTTTTACGCGTTGAGCTAATATCTGTCTCACTCATCATTACTTCCCGCTCACTCTGAGACAAGGGAAAGTAGTATATTTTCTGAAGCAAGGGAAGGACTCCTCAGAACCCTCTTCTTACTTAAATGTTAAATTAATTAAAATTGTTACTATTTTATCGCTAATAAATTATTAAATAAGTCATTTATTTTTAAATTCAGTTCTAAATCAAAAACATAATTTTTAGATACACTGACGTCATACTGATGATGTCATAAACGTAAGGTATTCATATTTCTTTTTTTACTCTGACAATTTTTCTTCTTCTAAACATCGGCTGAATTTTTACTTCGTTGATAGGGATATGAATTTAATTTCAAATGCGATTTGTGTAAGAATTGTTCCTCAAAGCTGATTTTTCAAGGGTTTTTGATTAAATTTTTTTAAATCTTTGTACACCGTATGCAACTTGATTATAAAAGATAAGCCTGTTTGGTGTTCAAAAAATATAAATAGTTCAACATTTGTTACCGGATAATATTCCATAATGAAATTGTCACTTCATCAATGAATACATTAAGAAAAATGTGTACTCAAAATTGAGTAACTGATATTCAATTTTAAATACGTCATATACTCAAAATAGCTCCGATCCAAATGTACTCAAAATTGCGAAATACATGTACATATTTTTTTAATTCCATGGTTATTTTCAAATATGAATCGGTATGTATTGCACCCCTGAACCTACAAATTAAAGTAAAAATATAGTGGCATTTATTTTTCGTTCAAAATTATTAAAAAGAAACGTTTAATTGATTATTTATTAAGAAAAAATATAAAATTATTAGCAAAATATCCACATCATATATTTGTACGACACGAGTATTACTTGTAAGCACTTTTGAGCTATTTTAAAATATTGTGCATATTTTATTATTTACATTAATACATATCTTTTATGCCGCAATAAACGAAATAAACCATTCCAGGGTAGAATATTATCGTTTTGTTTGGGTTTGATAGCATGTGATGAATCAAAATTGAGAAAATTTAGGTTTCTTTTTGATTCAAATATAGTCTATTCAATACGAGTATATCGATTTACACACTTTTGGTTATTTAGTTTTTTCAAGATAAATAAAAAAATAACGTTTGATAAATAAAACACGACTTTAACACACATGTAACTTAATGCATCCTTAAATATGATAACAATCAGAATAAAAAAGATTGCTGAAAATAGCAAAATAATTCAGGATTTCTTCGGTTATTAACCTTTGGAATGCGGGTTATACAAAAATGTGACTTTTAATAAAATTTAAAACTGTATTTGGGTATTTATAGTGGTGATAGTGAGAAATAAAAAATAGGCATTAAATGTAAGAAATAAATTAGGGTTCTCAAAAAAAAAAAAAAAAAAAAAAATCATGCATCATATATACACCGTATATCATGTTTTTGTAAACCTAGAAGCCAGGGTAAAGTATTGCCTAAATTTCTATGGCCTATAAACTGGATTTCTAGTTTTAGAATGTACAGCTTCGGTTTATAATTTGAGCTAGAATTTTGCTTTTGCTTATTGCCTCATCAAACGCAATGCCTTTTATGAATTAGAACTGTTTGAACTTTAATTTAATATAATATAATCATCAAAAAATTCCTCAAAACATCATTTTGGAAGTAGGCGTGATGCATTGGGTAATTGTCTGGATAATATATTGTTGATATTTCTCTGGTCCTTTAATAGGTTTATTCTCATTTTAGAGATATTAGTTTTTAAATTTGGTTTAAATTTTACTCCTAAATATTACCAAATCAAAAAATAAAAGCATTTTTTGAATCCAAAATGCTTGAACTTGAATTTAAAATAATACACTTCAAAAACTTTTTCAAAAACATCGTTTTGGAAGTATTCGGATACCTAAAATGAGGGAAAAGACTATTAACCAAATTTAAAATATTAGATATTACATGCTGCGCTTTGTATTATAAAGTACCTCATTAAATCAAGTAGCTGCAATGATAAAGAAATAGCACTTAAAATGTTATACTTATTTCCTCTAAAATAACTCTAAATTCAATACTTTCTGGAATGTTTATTGTTATTAAACATTCCAGAAATTCCAGAGAATGAGACCTGAAATGTGCTTATTTGGTGCAACTAATACAATTGTTTTTAAAAAGGAGAAAATATTAATATGTAAAAGTTTGTGTTGAGGTCTAATATTCGCAAATCATATTTAACTATTATTTTGTCTTTTTAATATGAAATGCCCGCTTGATATTTCGATTTTTAAACGCAAGTACTTACAACGAATTCATCTTTGTTTTTTCAGTAAAGAAGTACAAAATAAATTAATTACATTGTATATATATATAATAAAAAAATGTTTCATGTACAATATTAAGTTAAAAGATGTAAAACATCTCTGCGGTAGATGATTCAGTTGGTCATTGAAGCTTAGTATGTTTGAATATAATATTGTGTATGAAAAGGATTCTACATTTGTCAAAGCTGATATGTTTTCAAGAAATCGAACCGGATGATGAAATACTTCTGTGTATCAAAGGAATACGGAATGACTAACTCTTGATATAAGATTTCTGGCCAAGCAATTCAGTCATAGGATCTTTAATTCGCCGCCATATATGCCTCAAGGTGGTAAGACAAATAATGAATTCCTTGGAAGTTTTTTCATTGAAATAATCAGAGACAAAATCCTTATCAAATAAAAAACAATTATTCGTGAATCACATCATGAGGAAAGAATTCCATCATACTTTGATTTAAACTTTGCACCAGGTAAATATTCTGCCATAGTAATATAGATAGATAATATTAAAAGAACACAATTGCACTTATTGATGCATTGGGGATGAGCGACACTTACACGTGCCGCAAAAAGGTTTAAGAATCCTTGCTAATCCCCACCAGTAAATTTTTACTGCAAATTTTGCCTTATTTAATCTGAACATTTTCTTGATTTAATAAGGTACAAATTTCTGTTTTTAAAAACCGGTGACAAAACGTTAAAAATTCTTAAAAGGCTCCCGTGCGAAAAGGTTTACCCTTTGAGCTCAGATTGTAGAATTTTCTACAACATAATTTTAATTCCGAAATGTCACAACGGCACGAGAGAATTTGACCAAATTTACTTGAAAAAGCTTTAATGCATTTTTTCGTGTATATCATTAACTGTTTTTTTTTCTTTGCTAAGTACTGGTGCCAATGTGACATTTGGAATTTTGAAGCAATTTACCCACCAGAGCTCAAAGATTTGAAGACCTTTCTCCATAAGATGACAAGGCTCTGTTTAACACTTGAAAAAACGTAGAATTCCCCACTCCAAGTCAATGCAAATCGTTATGTACCAAAAGGTGCGGAATACCGGATTGAGGAACGGTCGTTGCAGCAATTCAGAGCTACACAGTTCGTACATGCGTATTTAAACTCTGGTTTGTTGTCTAATCCAAAATAGAGATCGAATGTAGACAGCACTACATTTAATAATCGGATGTCACTTTTGCCATGCTGCTCCGTAGCATGATCAGCAACATACGGTATTGAGATTTTTCTATATGAGTTCGAATCCCGTTCGCTCTTATATTTTAGAACGAAAATTTATTTTTCTGTTAAAAATAGTAAACTATGTGTTTTGAGATAACTATAAATAATTCTAAACAACAAAAAAAATTCTGATCTACAGACATAAATATTTCTAGTTTTTATTTATTTTTATTTGTTTATTTTATTTTATTTACATATTCAATTATTTACTTTTTATTATATATATTTAAACCTGAAAATTTCGTCGTTTAAAAAGCACTTTTATGCGACTAAACGTACATTTAATTTATAGTTTGTAAATCAAAACTATCATACATATTTCTTAAGTTGCGGTTCGAAAATGACTGATGAAAATTTTCATTCCAAAAAAAAAAATTCCCATTGACATGATAGCAATGTTTTGCTCTATTTCAGTATTCGAACAAACAACAAACCAAAGTGCGCATGTGCCTGCTTTGTGGCTCTCAGTTACTGCAAGACCGACTCCCTTGCGGATTTGACAACAGTATTCAATGAATTTTTTATTGCCAATGAATTTTTTATAAAGCGAGTGTTTAACCAATACAAAATTCAAGACTAGCGAAAAAGAAACAAGCTCTCACTGTCGATCGGATAAATTTATTACGGAATCAGGCTTTTGGCGTGTAATTCGCATGAAATTATGAGATATTGAATGCGTTTTTAAATGGTAAATAAAAGATATTTGAATAAAATAAAGTAATGGGGTTTAGGAAAAATGTTGTTTTTAACAAAGTATTATTATTATTATTATTATTTGAATAAGGAAATAAAAAATACATAGTTGAAAAATATGTGATTAAAATATAATATATTAATTAAGATATTATTAAAAGATAGGAGAAAATTTAGATATCATAAGAATTTGGAAATAACAAATGGCGAAAAAATTTTATTATTACACATATATAAATGTATTTTTGTTTGGATGTGATATGAGAAATAGTGGATATATATTATGAATTTATGAATTCTATCAAGCACCACTTCACTTATCAAAGCATTGCTAGGGAACATAAATAACAAATAAATTTTCATAGATACTTGTCTTTTCTTAGTTAGAGTTATCAAGAATAAAGTTTCCCAAACTATTAGAAAACTATTCTATTTTGTGTTTATTTAAGCATGCATATTACTATTTACAGTGAGAGAAACGGAAACGGAATTTAAGCGAAACAAAAAAAGAATAAAATACTGAAATATTAGCCTATTCTCATCTTAAAAGCTTAAAGTATTCAAATATATTTTTCTGAGGCATCATAGATGAAAACTGAAATGCTATCTGAAATGAACTCTGGCTCTATGATTATGTGAATGTATTTTAGTTAATGAATATGCATAAATTTATCTGTCTCTAAATTGTAAAACATTTCTATGGCTTTTTTAAGAATATGTATTGTAACTTACATTCCCATCAATTGTATACAATAATTTAATTTATCATTATTTTGGTTTCATATGTCAATTTAAATACAATCTACAGTTTTGTAAAGAGATGCACACATGAAATTTATTTTACCTTTCTTCATAATGTACGCTGAGAGGGAAGGTTATATCAAAATTGTGATCATGACATTGTGACGAGTAAACAATTTCAAATCGAATTTGGTCAGACACGTGATTCGGTCTAAGTTGGATAAGATTTATTTTTTTTATATCAGGCTGACTACAATTCTTACGTATTATATCGAATTGGATTTGTATTATTGTTGGTCGATTTGGCCCAAAAGAAAAAAAAAACGGATTGAATAAAATTATGCATTTAAATATCAATGAAATGGCACGAGATAGCAGAAAATACCAATCTGTCTGTCAGAACAGAACAATAAGACTCTCGATTTTAACTTCTATTCATTACGAGGAAGATGATGAATAAGTTATAATGTCAAATCTTCGCTCTAAACTTTACAACATTTCTAAGGCCGGCCTCTAAAAATATCAATATTTCACGAATTCAAGCACTTGTGTTGTCTAGAGAGAAACCTACCCAATCTCCAGACTTCGTTTAAAAGCAGTAAAAGCAATAACTGGTCATTTCTTCCAACCGTTAAGAGGTTATAGACAAGAGCACGAGGATTCTGAAACATAATAAGAAGCAGAGATGGATTTGATGGAATCATATCCAAGCGATTTCGATACTTGAGAAGAAATAAACTAAGAAGAACAACGCCTAATCACAAAAAAGACAGCGACAGTTGAAGGATATGTACATATGGACCATTAAGATGATTAAAAGAAAAAAAACTACGAAAATTCGGGGTGTGCATACTGCCATTGAAGGTAGGATGCTTCAAAAAGGAAAGAGCAGATTAGAGAAATAGTGAAATAAAAATTGATTGAATTAATAGGGATTAGAAAAATTCTGGTAATTGAAATAGACTAATGAGCTCAGGTTTGTTTGATTTCAGGATATGAATCAAATAAATGATTCCTTGGAAATATTTTATCTAATGCGAATAACTCGTAAATTTCAAATAATTTACCGTACATAATGTGTTCTATTGAAGAGCAATTTAATATACTTTCATATACTTTTATCTTATGAATGTGTTCTTATACGAAAACAAAAATCGTTTTATAATTTAATAATCGAAATGTTAAAAACTTGTAGCAATGACATCATACAGGATATACAAGGTGTCCGCAAATTCTTCCCCTGATTGCAATACGTTTTCATATCTGCCATATATAAAAAAAGACATGTGAAACTAATTCTAAAATGTTCTAAAACTAACCAGGTTCTTTTATTGTAGACTCCCGTAACTTCGCTGTATGAAACATTGGCTTTAGGCTTGATAGAAAGTAGCACATGTAGTGAATAGTGAGTTTCTGCCCATACATTTGAAAACACTACTAGGGGTGGTTGTAATGATTGTAGTTACGCGTTGCGGAAGATTTGAAATATCACATATGCTGATCCTTCTGCATTGTTATTTATGACCAAGTCTTGTAAAAGCAGAAAAGTGTCTGATCTTTTTTCCTGATTTGCAAATAGTTCCATTCATTATTGAAAGCTGCACTACAACACTTCAGCCAGGTTGCGGAATTCTTCAACAACAATAATTAGTTGCAAGTTTTCGAACATTTTGACAGCTATTTCACATGTGTGCCTTATGTATAGGGAAAATGAATGAATTTCATAATCAGGAAAAACATTTTCAGCCAGAATATGGCATTTTTTGCTTACTTAAAAAAAAAAAAAAGACATGAACTTACTTACTTTTCAGGATTTTATTTAAATTTATGGTTGTCATCAAGTTCAATTTTCAGATTCAGATGATTCCGACACGAACACGTCTCTAATATGGGCGACAATAAAAGGTTTGTTACAAAAACACACTAAGAAATCTATCCTGAATACTGCTCTTGTTTCTGCTTAAAAATGATTGTTTAAGTTGTATTTCAAAATTAATTTTAAAAATTTGTGAGCATGATACTCCCCATTGTAAATAATAATTTATACTTTTAAGTGAAGCTTTTGAAATCTCTTTAATTTCTCTTTAAATAAAAAACAATTTTACTTAGATCAATGGAAAATTATAGCCTAAAACAATAATATAATAAAATTTTTAAGCTGTAGTTAATTGCAATTATTTCGTTACAATGTAAATTCAGTTTTTACTGGAAATTGCATCTAAATGCAATAATAAACAAATAAAAATAAGTGATTTTGTTTAATAATAATAAAAAAGAAAATCTATTTTAGATTTCAACAAAGCTTGATTATTCTACCTGTTCCTTTATCACTTTGTATTTCAATGTTCTAGTATGTGGAACAATCTAGATGATACCGAAATGCCACAATTCTACCAGAATTCTGATATTAATATTTTCTGTTCATTACTTATGGCAAAAAGAGATTTTCTTATTTTGAAATAAATTTGTTTGTAAATTCTGGTGTCATTCAGTCATTTCCACGTTTTTGCAGTGGAAGTGTCTTGCGCACTGTAAAAAAAATCTGCAAAGTTACTAAACTTTTTCTAGGAAATTGGGATTCCAAGAACTTTTCATGTAACGGTAACAGGAAAATTTCAAGTAAAAGAGACGGTTACACGCATTTTTCCTGTTACCTTTACATGAAATGTTCTAGGAATCCCAGTTTCCTAGAAAAAATTTAGTAACTTTGCAGATTTTTTTTTACAGTGCGCTGGTAATGTTAAGCTCTCATAACTTCCAAGATATGACAAAGTTTGCTTTTGAATGCTTTAAATAATCTAAAATTCATTAGTACAATAATGATTTCAAATCTTAATTTCTTGAGTTAAATAAACATTTTCAGAAATCTAACGATTTTAGTAATTATCTACAAATACATTAAAAGCACTCTATTTTATAAATTATATATTTGGCCTGATTATTTGTGAAACTTAACTTGAGGAATTAATCTTAAGTATAGCAAACATTTAATAATTAAATGACGAATATTGCAATTTTAGTAAACAATTTGAAGGCAATAACCACTTATTTAGATTCAGACACTAAAATCACCTTAGTTAAATTAGTAATTTTAATTCTAAAAAGCAAAATAATAAACATGATCTTTAAATATATAAATAATAAAAATAATAATATATAAATTTTAAAAATAGTTTAAATGTATAAATCATAATATTTATTAAATTTTAACTCTAAAGGGATTCCGAAAACACTTTTTATTTTCCTTTTACATATTTCATATATTATTGCAAGATTTTCATTTCATTTCTTTTATTTCATGGTAAAGTAGTTACCCATAGAAATAGTATATCTCACTCAGACGTATTTGCTCATTGGTAAAGCTAAAAAGGCTCCTTTACCATTTTTTGCTCACTGAATGTAGCTCCGCTCTTTGAACATATAGTCCAAGAGCCGACAGCACAAAACCCTATGTCATCAAGTACAAGAAAAAAATCCTTTATTTTATGGAAGAGTAGTAATAGAGCAAGCTAATGACCCATGTCTGCCGGAGGTGAAGTGATGCATAAGCCAAACATTAATACTACTAGTGGTTGACTCATAGGACTATCATTGTGTTTGCTATACAATCAAAGATATGAAAAGGTTGAAAACTGAGAGCAGAAAAATACAATGATAAACCTACGAGTGAGCCACTAGTGGTATTAATTTTTGGCTTATGCACAACTTCACTTCCGACAGACATGGATCATTAGATTCTCCTGTTACTACTCTTACATAAAATAAAGGTTTTTTTTCATGTGCTCGATTACATAAGTTTTTACGCTGTCGGATCTTGGACTAATAACACAATTGGCTAGTTCCGCGAGTTTTTGTAGTTTAAATCACATAGTCTCAATGTCTTTTGATTAACGTTATTTTTGAAACATTTTCTTTGCCCTATTCAAGTAATGAAATAGATCTGATAAAATAAGTCACATTTTTTTCATTCTAAAATACTGGTAGATAACAATAGTAGCAATTTGCACCTATGTGGCTTACACTACAAGTATTATGGAACTAGCTTATTGTAAAACTTAAACCTACTTTTTTTCAAAAACGTATTTTTCCTGTTCGGAGACCATGTGATTTTCGGGGGCGATTTTCTTCATATTATATTTTAAAAATACATAATCAAGACACAAAACCTTCAAATATATAGATAAAATATTAAAAAAAAATCCAAAACTTTAGAAGCTTGTATTTCTTTTCTTTGTAAGTGAAAAAAATTGCAAATATCTCGCGATTATTTGGCCAAAGAAATAGGAAATTACAATAAAATATTTTAAAATTCTAAAATAATAATAATAAAAAAAAAGTATACTGCAGATTTTAGCGTGATCTTTCCATATGCATGCTATCATGCATTCTATCTTTCCATATGCATTCTATCCTGATGTAAAAACGAAACTATATACAGTGGCGGTCAAAAGTTTCCGGCCAGTAAAAATTTTTCAGTTAATTTGTAAATATACCCATATGAAAAGGAATTTCAGTGATACTTATACATTTTATTGACTTATTGACTTTTATTGACTGGAATGGATATGCTATTGTATGTAATAGCATATAAATATCAATAAATTTAATTGACAAAATTAAGCACAAAGGAAAATGCATGTTCTCAAAAGTTTCCGGCCACTTTCGCAAGTTTGGAAAAAATGGCATTGGAATAAAAAATTACAGTGATAAACAACATTTACAATTAATATTTTATCAGAATACCTTTAATATAATAAGTACTGCGCCCCGGCAACGTGACATTCATACAATCGCCGGTTAAAGATTGCCTATGATACGTTTTTTCCCTTTTCTTGCAATTTTTAGGAAATTTCGGCTGAATTGAAATATTTATAACTCTACACACATTTGCCAACTTCTTTCCAATGATTTTCTATTGGATTCATGTCGGTCGATTGGGCTGGCCATTTCAAAAGCCAAATTGTTTGGGCGAAAGTCTTTGCTTGTCAAGGATTGTAAACAATCTTTAAATCGTTTCATGTTAAAATAAATAGTTGCGACCAGACTTTTTCCTCTAATAAAGTAGCAAATAATCTTTCAAGATATCCTTATGCATTGCATATTTCATCTTGCTGTAGATTTTAAATAACGGACCTACACCTTTTCAAGAAAATACTCCTTACAGCAAAACGTGTCCTCCGCTAAGCTTCATTTTAGGAATAACATAGGTCAAACCATATCTTTTGTTGTTCGATTATCGGAAGTAGTGTCTTCCATCTTTTCCAAAAAAGTTTTAAATTTGATTGATAGATAAATAGTACCTTTGTCTAGTTTTCACTTGACCAGACTTTGTGTTTTTTAGAAAACGCCAGTCGGGTGCTTTGATTTTTTTTACCCATGATAAATTTTTGAACACTGACTCTTCCATAATGTTCTGCATCACGTCAGCATTTTTACACGATGGATCGATTTATTTCAGCAATATTTTCATTCCGTAAATTGCGGGATATTGCAACGGCATGTTTATGCGGGTCATCAATTTATTTTCTCCTGATAATTCTGTCAACAAATATAATCTTTTTCCGGGGTCTCCCGGACCTCAGAAAGTCTTGAAGGCCATGGCCATCTTTATACAATTTTTAAATATCATTCGCAGTCGATTCACTGATCGATAACTTTGCCGCAATATCTCGAGAAGTTTGGCCATTTAGCGACAAACTAATCGCTCGTTTACGAACAATAATTGTTGAACTTTTCAATTTTGAATTGAAATTATGCTATTCACATTGATTCATTCACAAACACTATCAAAAAACATTTTGCTGACAGAAAAAAAAACAAAGAAATTACTAGTAGCCGGAAACTTTTGCACACACGAACTTCGAATTCTACCCCTTTACATGAAGCGTTTCCAGTATCCAATCAAAATGTTCACGTCGTCAGAGGTCATTCACATATTCCTAACTTTTGAAGCAATTGTGCATCTTCTTCACTGAAACCTTCTTGTCAATAAGTCAGAGAAACTAACTGGCCGGAAGCTTTTGACCGCCACTGTATTCTGTTCTAAACTATTTTAATTGATTAAAAAGCATAGAGCAGATAGAGTGAAAAATGCTCAAGTTTGAAATAGAACGAGCGTCATTGACAGTATACACTCAGAAATGGATACTCAGATTACGCGAAATTATCTTTGTTTTGACGAAACCGTTTCCTAGGAAATGTTCGAGCGAATATTTTGTAAAATCGAGGACATTAATTTCTTCACTTTATTTGAGGATAAAAATTTTGTAAAAAGTGTAATAAAATTTCTTATAGTGTCATCTATTGAACAGTTAGGAGACTATGTATTTATTGGAAGGTGAGATGAAAATATTACTTTTCTTTAACTTCGGACTAACTCGAATTCACGAGATCTGGCGTGGTAATACATTGCTCTTCCTAGCTAATGGTGCTTTGAATGAATGTGATTTTAGATTATGTGCATTCTTACTTTTATAAAGTAGATTGTTAGCTTGTTAGTGGCGTGATAATTTCAACAAGTTTTAATTAAAATGGCTAATTTATTATTACTGTTTCCTATAGTTTATGAATAATTAGAATATGAAATTAATAATATAATTTAATAGAGATTTTTCCTAATGTATGATTGAAATATGTTCTGGTTAATTTGTATCTCAGAAATAATGAATTTTGATGCACGTATTGGGAGAAATATTATCAAATTGAGAAGATTAAAATTTAAGGTTTGGTTTATTTTTGTCGTCCGATTATCTACACTAGGGATATAGGACCAGGGGGGGGGAGTGCCCTTCGTGGGGGTCTTTCAAAGGCAACCTAACCTGTATTTACGCAAGGTTCGAAGAAAACCACAAAAACTCCGAACGGTTAGGCCGACAGCCGCGATTGGGTTCGAACCCAGCACCTGCCGTCTACCAGTTGAGTGGTCAGAACCTCTCGGCCACTGGTGGGGAGATTAAAATTTAAGAACTTTATTGATTATAGAAAAGAGAGGGATAAATCATGCACATTTTTTAATTTGATTGTTATATGAATGTATTTTTTAAATGAAAAAGCGATCCTAGAATTTTGAACTTTTATTAACCAAAATTTTCTTTTTCACTAATTTTGTAAAACGCAGTAAACTTATTCCATTCGAATTTCACCATAACATATAGAAAAAAAATAGTAATAAGCATCTATCTTTAAAAACTTTAAGAACGAAAAAAAATAACTAATGCAGAAATAATAACTACCTATGTTTTAGATTTTTCTAAAGAGTGCCAAAAAATTCTGTTTTTTTACTTTTTTTTAATAAATTGTGACAGGAATAACAGAAACAAGTAGATATCTGCTTCCTTAAATTGCAGGGCTTGTGAAGGTACAGTGCGCCCCTATGCAAACAAATATTTCCTTAAAATGTCTGTACGTGAGTGAAGAAACACTTTAGGCAAATATTTGATAATTTACACTTTATTAAAAGTCACGTGATTATGATACAAAATTATCATCAAAAGCGACGAAATATAGCTCGAGGATTGCTGAATTGTCAAAAATGAGAATTTTATTTTTAAGAGTGTACGCACCAATGCTTTGCCATTAAGCTACCTGGCCGATGTCAAGTCTACCACGTCTCAATCTTCTCTGCGGACAAGAGTGCAATCGCAACACACATATAGTAATATTTGTGAGCCATCGAACCCCGGACAAACAAGAAATGAAAGTGAAATTCATCATCGATGAAAATGAATAAATTTATTTATACAGAATTTTGGAAACATTTTAATAACAATTTTAATTTTTCTTAAGAAAGGTGTTATAGTAAAAATAAAATACATTGACATGTTTCGGAACCGTCAAATAAGTTCCATAGTCAGATAATATAAATAAAACAAAATTTTAAATATTACTCGGTCAATGCAAATGACACGCGACAATGAGATATAAATAACAAAAAACACGCGCTCTATTGCAAAAAATTAAATTAAAATATAGACCATGATCTAAAACTTAACTAAAAATAAAAATAAAAATTTCAAACTATTCCACGGTCAATACAAATGACACGCGACAATGCGATATAAAAAACACCAAAAAACACGCGCGCTATTGTAAAAATTAAATTAAAAATAGACCATGATCTAAAAGAAATTCCAATCTGGTTCATCCCATTTAAGCCCTCACGAAGAATTTATTCATTAATTCTAACCATAACTTAGGAATAATAAAAGAAACGGTATCATTGCAAAGCAGATTATTACGCGTATAAATTTCAATGGACTCTCTTATAATAGATTTATGATTACAATTAGATATGAAACATAATTTACTTTGATTAAACAATATTTTTATCTCCTCATTTAGATATGTTCTTGATAAGGCAGTGTTAGTACGTCCAAATTTAATATCAGATTTGTGCTCCCCTTTTCTAATTCCAAACTTTCTCCCAGTCATGCCTATGCAATAATTAAAGTCACCATTTTCAGTAATATAAGGTATTTCATAAACTCCAGCAAGATCATCCTGTCCTATAGGATCCACTTGCTTATTAAGTAAACATCTTAATTTTGGTGGAGGAGTTGCAATCAAATCAATATTAAACTTTTTTAATTTAAATTTTATTTTCTCAAAACTGCCTTTCAGATATGGAAAAGAAACTCTTTTAAAATTTTTAGAATCACCTCCTTTATTGAATCTTTCAGTTAACCCTGGATATTGTTGTTTATAGGCTTCCCTTTTCTATAATAATTAATTAATTAATTGATGCTACTTATTTTATACCCATTAGAACCTGCAATCTCACGGATCTTACACAACTCTTCGTTTAAAAATTCATCAGAACAGACTTTAAACGCTCTATCAACCATGAAACGGAAAGTAGAGAATTTATAACAAAAAGGGGAACAAGCAGAATTTAGAATAATGTGTTGGCTATTAATTTTCTTTCTATAAATAGATCTTTTCAAAGAATCCCCCTCCCTAATTAAAAAAGTGTCTAAAAACGGTAAACTACCATTCGCTTCTAATTCATATGTAAATTGAATATTTTTATCTAATTTATTAACTTTATCAACAAAATCAAGGAAAGAATCTACCCCCCATTCCCAAACCAAAAAAACATCATCAACATACCTTTTCCAAAACATAGGAACTTTGTCAAAATTTTCAAAAATTCTTTTTTCATAGGGTCTCATTTTGAATTCCGCGAGAAAACCCGAAATGGGAGAACCAATTGGAGCCCCCAACTTTTGGTCATAAATTTTTCCATCAAACATAAAGAAATTATTATTTGTGATTAACTGTAAGCCAATTTTCAGTGTCTTTTTTATGTTGTCATTATACTTTTCTGAACTATCTATCAAATCACTAATATAAGAATTAACTTCACTAATGTTTATTGATGGAAACAACGATTTGGCATCCATACTTGCCAAAATACAATCATGAGGATTCTTAAGTATTTTGATATGTTCTACAAATTCTGCTGTGGAATTAACAACCAAGTCCGAAGGAGGTAATAAGTCTTTCAACATTAAGACAAATGCTTTTTCCAAAAAATATATTGGCGCTTGATATCTCATTACTATGGGGCGCAATGGATATCCTTCTTTATGATCTTTTACTCTACCAACAAGACGTGGAATGACCCCTTGCTTATTAATTCTTAATTTTACTTTCATGTTATCTGGCCAGTCGCCTTTCTCTATAATATCTTTTAACGTACTGTTAATTTTATTCAATGGGCATTTCATGATTAAAGTACATTTCATCTCACCAATAGCTCTAAGCATTTCATCACAATAATCTTTACGATCCATTACTGAAATCCTTTTAGATTTATCCGTCTGTACAAACAGAATATCATTTTCTTTTTTCAGCTTTTTAACTATTTTTAAATCATTATTGATAAGCTTTGAAGGGCTTTTTAGGTACTTATCAACTTCTGTAAAAATAACATTTCTAGTTTCTTCTCTATTTTCACTATTAACTTTTTCCGTTAAATATTCTGGTTCCATCACTAAGTTTTTCACATCATGTCTCTGATCAAACATAAATTTCGGACCTTTATATAAAACTTCCAATTCTTACTTACTAAACTGTCTGCTTGATAAGTTAATAATATCAACCTTTTGTAATTCTTTCACTGCAGAAGGCTTTGATATCACAGGCACTTGATACATTAATAAAGTATTAATTTTCTTCTTAAGATTTTGAACCTTGATTAGATTTTGTGATTCTCTCCATCTTTCTAACCTTCTGTTTAGCACATCAAATTTTCTTGTCAAACAACCATAATTCAATACATCAAAACACTTAAGTTCATAATTTTTAACTGCTTCCATATGCGCGTTATAGGTTTTTAAATTCAATTCATTAATAATCGAATACTTTTTTCTGATACTTAAAGTCAAACATTTCAATTCAAACTCATGTACTAAATTTCCAAGTAACTGTTTAATTGTTTTATTTTTAATAGACAAAAATTTCGGAATAATATTAAGTTTTTTACAAATTTTCAGAAATCTTAAATTCAAAATCTCACCGTCAAGGGCCATTAGTAAATTCTTGTACCGATTAAATACTGTATAAAATGTCATCTTCGTCCAGAATCGACAAAAAACTATGATAAAAAGTTAATTAAATCCAATAGATTTTTTAAATCATCAGATTTTAAAGCATTCACCTTTTATATAAACATTTTAATAACAATTTTAATTTTTCTTAAGAAAGGTGTTATAGTAAAAATATTCCGTTTCATGGTTGATAGAGCGTTTAAAGTCTGTTCTGATGAATTTTTAAACGAAGAGTTGTGTAAGATCCGTGAGATTGCAGGTTCTAATGGGTATAAAATAGTGATGCACAACCTTTTTGCCAGAAAATCGTTTGCCACCAGAATATTTGAAAAGTAATGGTTGTTTTATTACATAGCAAAGTTTCTGTCATTATTATATGGAAAATTATTCTGCATAAAATTAGTGGTATAAGTTTGGCCCGCGGGCCACAGGCTGTGCATCCCTAGTATAAAATAAGTAGCATCAATTAATTAATTATTATAGAAAAGGGAAGCCTAAACAACAATATCAAGGGTTAACTGAAAGATTCAATAAAGGAGGTGATTCTAAAAATTTTAAAAGAGTTTCTTTTCCATATCTGAAAGGCAGTTTAGAGAAATTAAAATTTAAATTAAAAAAGTTTAATATTGATTTGATTGCAACTATTCCACCAAAATTAAGATGTTTACTTAATAAGCAAGTGGATCCTATAGGACAGGATGATCTTGCTGGAGTTTATGAAATACCTTATATTACTGAAAATGGTGACTTAAATTATTACATAGGTATGACTGGGAGAAAGTTTGGAATTAGAAAAGGGGAGCACAAATCTGATATTAAATTTGGACGTACTAACACTGCCTTATCAAGAACATATCTAAATGAGGAGATAAAAATATTGTTTAATCAAAGTAAATTATGTTTCATATCTAATTGTAATCGTAAATCTATTATAAGAGAGTCCATTGAAATTTATACGCGTAATAATCTGGTTTGCAATGATACCCTTTCTTTTATTATTCCTAAGTTATGGTTAGAATTAAGGAATAAATTCTTCGTGAGGGCTTGAATGGGATGAACCAGGTTGGAATTTCTTTTAGATCATGGTCTATTTTTAATTTAATTTTTACAATAGCGCGCGTGTTTTTTGGTGTTTTTTATATCGCATTGTCGCGTGTCATTTGTATTGACCGTGGAATAGTTTGAAATTTTTATTTTTATTTTTAGTTAAGTTTTAGATCATGGTCTATATTTTAATTTAATTTTTTGCAATAGAGCGCGTGTTTTTTGTTATTTATATCTCATTGTCGCGTGTCATCTGTATTGACCGAGTAATATTTTGAAATTCTGTTTTATTTATATTATCTGACTATGGAACTTATTTGACGGTTCCGAAACATGTCAATGTATTTTATTTTTACTATAACACCTTTCTTAAGAAAAATTAAAATTGCTATTAAAATGTTTATATAAAAGGTGAATGCTTTAAAATCTGATGATTTAAAAAATCTATTGGATTTAATTAACTTTTTATCACAATTTTGGAAATTTTTGTAGAAAACTTCACGCACTTTGAGTTGAGTAATTTTCAAATTTTGATTTCGTAAAGGCGTAGTTCTAACAGAGTAAACCAAGTTCGTATTTGACCCAGGTACGGTGGCCACGAACATTATTCTTGATGGGGATATAAAAAGAGTTCTATAAAGCAGTGTTTAAGGTCTGTGGTGTAACGTCAAGAATATGGCACATTGATGAATCAGTTCAAATTAGATATAGCATGTCCATTTATTCATTCATCTAGAGAGTTAAACTAGCAGACCCGACAGACTTTGTCCTGTCACCGACTCCAGAAAATCAAATAAATGTATATAAATACAGTAATATGCACGATAAATACTACGCTCTTAGTTTAATTTCTTATTACAATTATATAAGGTAATGATTTATCACTTTGCAGTAGTTTTTGAAGTCTGTTAAATTTTTGATAGAAAGGTTTAATTTTCTCTTTTTAGTTAAAAGTTAACGATTTTCTGAAGTCGGTTAATTAAAATTATAAAACAGGAAAAAATTATTTGAAATCATACACGTACGTCAGGAGTGAGTTTCGAACACGCGATCTCTTTCTTCAAGGACCAGAGTTTAAATCTGGCGCCTTAGACCGCTCGGACATTCCGTCCGCACTCTGTTCAGCGAAATTATTCAACACTTTTAATTAGCCAAAAATCACCAACTATTAGTTTTTGCCAGATTACTAAAAAGTACTGAATCAATTTCGATGGAATGTGAATCTAAACCATTCTCGAATCTATTGGAACACACACACAAAATTTCATTAATATCGGTCCAGTCCTTTAGGAGGAAATCAGTGACAAACACACCCACAGAAGATTTATATAAGGTACCCTGGGGTAATAACGCCAAGTGCGTATATTTTGCTTAATTATGAAATAATCAGGTAAATGACACCCATGTGCTCTGCGCAGAAGGGTTTTGAGTCATATAAATCGCAAAAAACAGCTTCAAGTTAATTTGTTTCATTTTTAGGTCTTATTGTTTTTACAAGAAACTAAAATTAACGCTTGATCTAAAATTTGCGAGGTAAGGTTTTTGATCTGAAGATTATATTTTTTATCCAGAAATACTTTGTTTATTACATAAATTTGTAGTGTATTTCATGTCCTTTCGAATTGTTGTAGAAGATTTTGGATATCTTCTCGAGATAATTTATAGTTTAGGATTTACTGCGCAATAAGTATCCCGGGGTAATAACGCCAATTCCTGGCGTTATTACCCCGGTTGATTCCCAACAGTGGCCGAACTACATCCGAAGGGGGTTTATATATTAATATGGGACAGCATTATCATCATTGTTGAAATGGTAAGATTAAGGGGGGTTGCCCAATACTTAAAAATAATCTCTCTATTTTATTTTTTATTATATTATTATTATTTTTTTTTTACTAATGTAAAAAATAACTTTTAACTCTTGTAAATAAAACTATATCAAAATGTTTTCGAGATTCAAGTTCGAACATCTTCAAAATCAGGTTTCTGTTAAATTTCCACTGGATTGTTCAATTGAGTTCGAAATTTTAACTGTCAGCTTTCTCAGCGTTCGGTTTTTCAAAACTTTATAAATTTAACCTTTAACTGATGTGACAGAAATTGTAACGTATGAATGTGATGCGGTTTGTGAGACCACAAAATTGAAAGATGAATAAAAGGCGGGTATAACTCATAGGATTGTGTTTTTGTACTAAACTTTTTATACAAGAGTATTATACTTAATATTCACCTATTTAGTCTCTGGTGATAGTTCTAAAATTCCAAATGAAACAAAATTTCGATAGTGTTTGCAGTTAAACTGAAAATTACAAGTTAAACTAAAAAATTAAAAGAAAAATAGTGGTCTACGAGACCGGTAACATTAGTTAAAGGGTAAAATGCGACCCATGATTAAAAATCATAGAATACTGTTCCTGCGCTAAAATTTTTGTACAGAATTGATTTTAATTAAATTTAATCTATTCAAATATTTCTAACAATATTACGAGAACTCCAAACGAAAGAGGATTTCAGTTGTAACTATAGTTAAACTGGAAAATATAAGTTAAACGCAATTTTTTTTTGGGGGGGAGGGGGTACAGTGTTCAGTCAGATTGCTAACAGCAGTTAAAGGTTAATTTTGTTGTTAATATAGAGATAATGCTATATAACCATATGAATTATGTATAAAATTGAATAAGAGATCTCTTTGGGATAATATTTTTTAATCAAAAATTTTATTCAATTTATTAAAAATTTATTAAAGCATGCTCTTTAAAACGTCGACAATTTAACTGTAGGTTTGGAGAATCCGCATTAGTGTGGAGTTAGGAGTTAAAAACTATTTACTAGATTACTATAATAATATTAACCCTTAACTGCTGTGACAAAAATTGTCCCATAACTTACTGTGAGCGGCCTGTCAGACCGCTTAATCTAACGATGAATAAAATGTTAAATTAACTTTTAGAATATTATTTTTGTATTGAACCTTATATACAGGACAATTATAAATAAAATTCAGCTATTCAAAAGTTTCTAGAGATAGTAATAGGACTCCAAATGAAACAAAATTTTCCCGGTATCTATAGTTAAACTAAGAATTGCAAGTTAAACTCTGAAACTTGAAACTTAAACGCTAACAGCAGTTAAGGTTTAACAAAAATATTTATTACATATAACTCTAGTTATTATAAAACTTCACATGATTAAAATATTACATTATGAATGGTTAAAACCATGCAATGTTTCTTATAATCATATTTAAGCGGGACTTTTTAAGCAAAGAGAGACACAGGGTGTTATATTCTGTTGAAGCTCTCCTTCACTCCTTTTTCTTTCACTTTCACAAAAAAATCAATATTTTCTATCGCATAGAATGCATATATGGGAATATAAATGCTGATTCAAATAATCCGTGCAATGTTTCTAATAATTCTATTTAAATGGCCATTTTTATGCAAAACGTAGCTTAGAATCTGATATTCTTTTGCCTCCTCCCCCCGCCACCACCACAGCTTTCTTTTTCTTTCAGAGTCACAAAAAATTGTACATTTTCAATAGCTTAGATTGCAATTTGTCAATTTCTAGAGCTGTAGAGTTTGTATTTTTAGAATTGGGCAATCTATATGCCATTATTCCATCTTATTTTATAGTTTTGTTTGCATGGCGTTATTACCCATATAGGTGGGTATTAACGCCAAATAGCATTGGTCAAGAAAAAACGCCATTACATTTTATGAATACATATCTGTTAAATTATTTTATTTTATATAGATAGTCAATGAGTTGCTGTATCAAATCATATATTTGTTTGAAAAATACAATCTAAAACTGAGCCGTGAAAATTGGTAGAACCTTAACGTGGCGTTATTATCCCAGGGTACTTTATATAAAGATTTGCTTTGAATACTTATTGTGAAACACCGAAATCACTGGCGATAGATTGATAAATAAGCTAAAAAACTTTGTAAAATCACCATAAAAAGAAATTTAAACAGGACGCGTTTCGAGCTTCAAAAATACAGCTCGTCTTCAGCTGATCCAAACACGTGTCACAAGGGACAGAGGGGAAATAAAAGTGAAAGAAACAGGGAGGAGATTACAAAGAGTGCGACAGGTGGCGCTGCCTGACAGAGCCAAGGAGGAAGAGAAAAGTAAAGATAAATTAAAGAAAGAAGGAGGAGATTACAAAGTGTGCCATAGGTGGCGCTGGCTAAGCCCAGGTGGAAGAGAAAAATGATTATAAACTAATAAAAAAAGAAA
This sequence comes from Maratus speculifer, assembly GCA_964019185.1. Taxonomy (NCBI): domain Eukaryota; kingdom Metazoa; phylum Arthropoda; class Arachnida; order Araneae; family Salticidae; genus Maratus; species Maratus speculifer. The sequence continues at coordinate 294,807,433 of OZ025297.1, read as the reverse complement.
GAAAACCGTGGAGAAAAATAAAAAAATAATAAAAATAAAATCCATAAATAAATAAAATATAAATAAATAAAATATAAATAAATAAAATATAAATAAATAAAAAATGAAATAATAATAATAATAATAATAATAATAATAATAATAATAATAATAATAATAATAATAATAAAATAAATAAATAAAATAATAAAATAATAGTAAAAATAGTAAATAAAATAAATAAATAAATAAAAATAATAAAATAATTGTAAGAATAGTAAATAAAATAAATTAATTTTAAAAAAAACTTCAAAAGTAATTTTCACGCAGGAGAAAGAGAGGGGGATGATGAGAGATCATTGACAAGAGTATTAGAATTTTTACAAATAAAATAAGCTTCGTGAATATCTAAGTGAGAAGGAGAGTCAGGATTAGAAATAATTCTGCCATGGAAAAATTGAAATAATGATCGGAAGACCAACAGTGAGAAGCAATTGAAGACCTAGATAATTCCTGATTTTTAATATATCTCTGATGTTCATCCAATCTTTTCTTCAACGCTCTTCTAGTCTGACCAATATAACCCAAATTGCAAGAGCAAGGAATAAAATAAACACCCCACCGGTTCTCAACAGGAATAGGATCTTTCAAAGACGAGAATTTAATTTTATTCATAGGTTTGAAGATAACTTTAAAATTGAAACGAGAAAGGATTTTAGCAATTTTGAAACAAAGAGGAGAATAAAAAGGTAGAACTATAGAGTTAATATTAGACGAATTATTAGAATCAGTAAGAAGACGTTTAGGCTTATTAAATTTATACAGAGCTTTGTCAATCAAAGAGGGATTATAACCACGAGCGAGGGCAAGAGATTTGAGGTAACTAATTTCATTATTTAGAGCAGAAGGGTCAGAACAAATCCGAAGTGCTCTGTAAACAAAAGTATAAAAGGAAGCCACTTTATGCTGTGGAGGATGGTTAAAAAAAGCATGCGGGGGAAGAGATACAGCGAAAGGTTTTCTATAAACAGAGGTAGAGAACCGATCAGGATGTTTAGTAACTAAGACATCGAGGAACGGAAGAGAATCGTTCTCTTCGACTTCAAGAGTAAACTGGATGCAAGGATCAACAGAGTTGACAAGAGAAAGGAGATTTTGGAGATCCAGTTCAAAAGGAATTAAGACAAAAGTATTATCAACATACCTACACCAGAAGGGAAAATCAAATAAACTGAAGAGTCTTTCTTCCACAAAATGCATATAAATATCACATAAAAGGGGAGACAAAGCGAAAAAGCATTAACAATTAGTTTTTTCCTAATTACTAAAAAAGTACTGAATCAATTTCGATGAAATATGAATCTAAACCATTCTCGAATACACTGGAACACACACAAAAGTTTCATTAAAATCGGTCAAGTCGTTTAGGAGGTGTTCAGTGGCAAACACACGCACAGAAGTTTTATATATATAAAGATACACTAGTTACACAAAACTTCAGCATTTGGAGGGTATTTCGTCGTCGTTTAACACATATCGATGGCAAAACTGCAGTGAAGAACAAGAACTAAACTCATCGGTTAAATCGTCTGTCCATCACAGCACCCATGGGGATGTTTCACACTCTAGATACACTTACTCAGTACATAAACTGTAAATAAAATTATGCATACATTTACAGGTAAAAAGAGAGTGCCTTTACGACTGAAATGCAAAAAGAAAAAACGGATCGGAACGTTCACTGCTGAACAAACTTGACAAATTTAGAGGAACAAGATTTTGTTCAGATTTCCAACAATTACACTGACTGTTTCAATTTCATACTTGACCGCAGATAAGAATGAGACGGACTATGCTGGACATCGTCCAGGTAGCTCAGTGACAAAGCATTTGCACATGTAACTAATCCCTCTGTTTCAATTCCATAATCTTTCACTTTTTCACACTGTTGTCTCTACGTCTTTTAAGCAATTTAAATTTGAATATTACATAATTAAAGAAATATGAAATATTCTACAAACTTTTCTTTAATTATTTGTATAGATTTTTGAATTTAAACTTCCAAAAATCGAATATGATTTGATAGGAAAGCTGACATCAATGCATCACGGAATTATTAATATTTCTTATGATGTATTGTATCTATCAAATATGCTATATTTACTATTTGCATCTTTTCAAATACATGATTTCATTCGTTTAGAAATGTTACCGTTCTATGTTTTGTTTTTTTGTTTTTATAAAAGACATATGTTATAAAATACATTTCAGATTAATTTTTTTATATTATTCCAGGTAGAATTTATTGAAGGTAAAATATACATATAAATTTCAATTCTTATTTAAATTAAAAAATAAACAGGACGTTTTGAATTATTAATTTTTTATCGATATTCAATCCATCAAGTAAAAAAAAATAACAATATATTTAAAGTACTCCGAAAACAGTTGAATACGTGAAAGGGAATATCTTGCCGTCAAACTCTGTGCACAAAATAGATTGATGAGATTTTATTTCTCCTGCTTACAACTTCACCACATATAAAACGTAAACATGTATAAACAAGTTTAAGCACACTTTTTTTGATAGAAGATAAATCCATTTCACATATTTTCTTGATTATTAATTTCTTTTTACATTATGATATTCTTTGTTATATATATATAATTAACGATAATAACCATAAATCATAGTTATCATGCTATGTACATATACAGGGTGTCCGAAAAGTCTGGAAACGGTCGAATAACTCGAGAAATACATAAGAGATTGAAAAACGTAAATATACGTGTTAAATATTTTTAAATAAGCTACTCAGTGAAACCAAATTTGACCTTCGTAACCGACCCCCTGGGGGTCAGAGGGGGTCCAACTTTGAAATCTTAAATTATAACCCCCATTTTTTATTGCAGATTCGGATTCTACGGATAAAAATACGTAACTTTTGTATTTGATGTTTATTTCGAATCCTCGTTTATCACGGTATAATTGAGCATATTAAATCGATATATATTTCGGCTTTCCTAACGGGATTTTCCCTAATCGAAACTAATTGGGGAGAATTTATGACATCAAATTCCTCGTCTTTTGCAATAATAGCGTTTCCTGAAAATCACCCGCGCCGATTATTTCGGTACTGCTACACAGTTAAAAATTTGATCCATTTGCTGTAGCGTCACTCCACAGCTTTTATAGAATATCTCTTTCATGACCAATGAGAATGTTCCATGACACAGTAAAGTACACTGTAAAAAAATTGACCCTTTTGCTGCATCGTCACTCCACCGCTTTTATAGAAAACGATTACTTTACTGTGTTATGGAGCATTCTCATTGGTCACAAAAGAGATATTCTATAATAGCTGTGGAGTGACGCTGCAGTAAATGGGTCAAATTTTTAACAGTGTAGCACTATTGAAATAATCACCACGGGTGATTTTCAGGAAACGCTATTCCTACAAAAGACGAGGAATTTGACGTCAAAAATTCTGCCCAATCAGTTTCGATTAGGGAAAATCCCGTTGGAAAAGCGGTAATATGTGTCGATTTAATATGCTCGATTATACCGTGATAAACGAAGATTTGAAATAAACATCAAATACAAAAGTTACGTATTTCTGTCCGTAGAATCCGAATCTGCAATAAAAAATGGGGGTTATAATTTAAGATTTCAAAGTTGGACCCCCTCTGACTCCCAGGGGGTCGGTTTCGAAGGTCAAATTTGGTATCACAGAGTAGCTTATTTAAAAATATTTAACACGTATATTTACGTTTTTCAATCTCATATGTATTTCTCGAGTTATTCGGCCGTTTCCAGACTTTTCGGACACCCTGTATATATATATATATATATATATATATATGTAATATATTGTAGCTGACAAGTATTTTCAATCAGTTAGTATAATAGTATTTTGCGGCTAACAGATAAAAGTTATGAATATAATCAAGGAATTGGTATAGCAATAATTACTGAGCGTAAATGGGATAAACAGAGATTTATTAAAATTTGGAAAATTGTGTAAAATACAAATCTTTCATTCGCGTGAAAAATGTTATACAATTTCAAAACATTCATTTTACGTGTCATTTCACTTAGGTGCTTCTTGCTACAAAAGTGCGTCTAACAAGGAAGGTCTCCATTGGGGGCATACTCAGAATTTTTTAAAAAAAAATACGAATTAAACTACTCATGTAGGTAATAAAGGATCAGTGAAAATTAGCGGCGGAATTACAATATTAGATATGTAAAAAAATAAAATAGTTTGGAATAATTGGCGTGAAAAGCTGAAAGCGACGCGGGATTTGGCGTACAGTGCATTTCCTCGCCAAAAGCAGACGATTTTAACGAATCTGAAAATTGATTTCAATTGACTTCACTGTTAAAAATCTGCAGCATTTACTGCAACGTCACTCCACTACTTTTAAAGAATATCTCTCTTCTGACCAATGAGAATGCTCCATAGCACCGTGAATTGGAAGTGTCATACACTGTTAAAAATCTGCTGCATTTTGTTGCAACGCACTCCTCCGCTTGTATATAATATCTCTATTCCAACCAATGAGAAAGCTCCATTTCACGGCCAAGTAACCGTTTTCTATACAAGCAAGGGAGTGCGTTGCAACAAAATGCAACAGATTTTTAACAGCGTATTTTTCAATTTGGAACAATTTTAATCAATTTAAATTGTTTTAAATGATAAAATATATTAATTTCATTTTTTTTAAGTACGTATAAACGTATGTGACAAAATTACACTTAAAGTAAAGTAAAAATGCAAAACTAAAATTACTTAAACTAAACTTATTTAAATAAATTGAACATAGAAAGTTTTTTCTTTAAAAAGTATTCGAAGCGTAAAAGCGTATTTTTCAAAATTTCATTTTTTCGCCAACCGGAGATAAATCGCCAAATAAACGAAATTTTTATTATTTTTTTACGGACGTTATAAGGAAATTCCGCCGAAATGTTTTTTATAAACATGTATAACTATATGAGAAGAACATTCTGTAATTTTTTCAGATTTTTCTGAGTATGCCCGTATGGAGACCTTCCTTGTAAGTTGTAGTTATCTCAAAGACCAGTAGATAACACTATGTTTCATTTTGCCACATCAGAAAAAGAGATTAAATGGTAATGGTGAAGATAACTTTTTAGCATATAATTAGGAGTATTTAATCCTCCCTTTATTTCTCCTTAATCCCTTCGCGACGGGAACTTTTTACGAAATTTTTAATGTTTTGTCACGAGTCTTAAAAAACAGAAATTTGTTTTTTCTTAAATCGAGAAAATGCTTCGATTGAATAAGGTAAATTTTATAGCATAATTTTACCGGTGGGAATAAACGAGGACTCTTAAGCCTTTTTGCGGCACGTATACGCGTCGCTCGTCCCCAACGGGTTAAGACTCCTGTCCCTGCTGTTGAAGACACTCGAGAACTAATACTAAATACATGGGGTGGATATTTTCTAATATCTTGTTCGCATTTCGGCATTCTTTTTTTTTTTTTTTTTTTTTTTTTTTTTTTTTTTGGTAATGCTATAACTGAGGTCCATCTCTACATCGTTCCTTTTTTCTTTTCGATTTTGTTTGAACATATTTTTTAGAATGACACTTTCCTTTTCAGAACCGAGTTTAAAAATAAAAATCATTTTATAAAAAATATCTGCAACCAGAATCGAAAATTTAAAAAAAAAGAGCGATGTAGTTATCTATTCAACAAGAGAAAAAAAAAAAAATGTTGAAATGCAAACTAGATATTAGAAAGCATCCTTCTAATATGTTTAACATTGGTTCCCGAGTGTCTTCACCTCATGCCTTAAGAATTTTACATTTTTGTGTACGCTACTACAGTTGCATGACGAGCTAAAAGTGATAGTTTTATGTTGCAGTAAAAAAATACTTTAGGCCTCTCCTGTAAAAAATTTATTTTGCTGGTTAGAATGAATATGACTTTAAATTAATATTGCATGGGTGCTGATTAATACTTTATTAGCTCACAGGCTCATGATAAAAATATCCGATTTACATGAAATTTTGGATATAGGCCTATTATGATAAAACACTTCCCTGATTAGTTTTGAGAGTTCATTCGATAAGTATAAGAAGAGGAACGGGGGCTATTGCCCCTCAACTTAATTTATATAAATGGGTTTTTCATGCAGAATTAGTAGATTTCGTTCAAATCTTAGATGTAGGATCATTCTAATGAGGAGCCTCCGTGATTAGTATAGGGTGTTCATTGGATAAGTTTAAAGAAGGGGAATGTGGGGTTATCCCCCCATCTTAATTTAGGTTTCCAAGCAAAATTTACCGATTTGCTACAAATTTTGTATATAGGTTTATTCTGAAAAGGCGCTGCCCTGATTTGTTTTTGTAATTCACTGGATTACAAAAAAGGGAAGATAGGGGAAACTACCCCTCATAATTCATGTAAATGGTTTTTCATGCAGAATTAATCGATTTGTTTCAATTTTTGGATACAGGTTCATAGTAATAAGAAGCTTCACTTATTTGTTTGGTGTTCTTTTGTTAATTATAAAGGGAGGTACAAGCAATTACCTCCCCCTTAAGTTAGCTATATAGAGTTTTATGCAGAGTTATCCGATTTTCTTTAAATTTTAGATGTAGGTTCTTTCTGATAAGTTGAATTTCTAAACAGTATTGGAGGTTTAATGGTTAATTATAAAGGAGGGAACGGGGGACAACGTTTCTTAAATTACATAAATGGGTTTTTATGCAGAACTATTCGACTTGCTTCGAATTTTGGATACAGGTTTATTATATGATAAGACGTATCCCTGATTAGTTTTGGGGCTTCAATGTTTAAGTAGAAAGAGAGGAAGTGTGTGTGTGGGGGGGGTACTTCCTTCCTTATTTTTTTCGGAAGACAGTACTATATAAATCTGTAATATACAATTAATCTGCATAGCCTGTGAGCTCTTTGCCATCAGTTTAACTGGGCATCATTTTTTATTATTTATACTAATGATTTCTTCGCGATGCATTGAAAAGAAAAAACTTCAACAGTAAATAGATTAACAAGAAATATTTATTGGTTAGTAAATATATAAAATAATCAAGCGCGAAATTATTATTTTTTTTCATTTCTTTTTCTCTCATCACTAAGTTTTTATAATTTTGTACTTAAAGTATGTGAAACATGAAGAGCTACTATTGCCCTAATTCATTACAAAATTCGGTACTTTTCGAGAAAAAGAATAATTATTTTAAAAAAGTTAAAAATTCAACAAGAAAATGCAGAAAAATTTGCGAAAAAACAGGGAGCGGTCTCTTCGGCATACCGTTATTATTTTTTCTTGTTTTGAGAGGGAGTGTGCTAGTTCAGGCTAAACATACTTTTTTTTGGTTTATAGATGTAATTGCCATTGTTTTCGGAACTATGTGTTGTTAAACCCATAAAGGGTTGTCGCTCAGTGGCGTGATCAGTACCGACAGTTGTTGCCACTCTGGGGCCCAGTTTTGTAATTCTCTGATAAGACATGTATGTAACTGTGAGTGTGTATTTGTACTTCCATAAATATATAATAAAATAAGATATAAAAAATGTTTGCCCTGTTGTTGTTACTATGTATAATAATCATCATTCAAGGCGAAAGCCATGGTTGTCACAAATCTCAAAGCACTCCCCCCTACGATGGACATCAAAGTGTAAATAAAGGCAAAAAAAAAAAAAAAAAAAAAAAAAAAAAGAGTATTCCATAATGAAATTAAAAAATAAATAAATATGAATTTTCGAAACTGTGATCCAAGTAGAATTTCATGTTTTAAAATGCATTTTAATTTTAATTATGTAATTTATTGAACCTCATTGGCGAATAAATTAAGAAATAAAATTTTTTGTAAACATAATACTAATTTTTTTTATAATATTTATTATTATATTGGTTGCTATACTTAAAAACAAATAAAATTAAAATGAATTTTAACATTTTTATTTATATTTTCTGTAAAAAAAAGTTTGTGGCGCTGATTTTTGTGCGTTATTTAGTTTTAACTTTTCAAATGCAGTTATGCGATTTTCATGCATTTAAAGATGTATGTGTAAAATAAGAAGTTGACATTTAATATTCAAAACTTCTTACATGTTTTGAATCAGAAGTGGATTTTAAGAAACTGTTTTTTTATATATATACAGATACATTCAGCCCACTCACTTATGAAGTTTTTAAACGAGCTTTAAAAGACCCGAATAACCGCTGAATTTTATACTTTTACAACTGAGGGATTATATACTATTTGAAATATAGTTTACATTCCTTAAATAATATACAATAAGTGAGATAATAATTAAACAACTCAGGTTTTTTTTATTCATTGTTTTCAGTAATTTTTAAAGCATGCTTTTCAAAAGTGTTTACGAACTTTGTATAAATTTGAAATAAAGAAACGAATTTAAAGGCGCCGACAAATCCCTCTAAATATGAATATACACGTCAGAAATATGAAAATTTATTAATATCTCCTTAGTTGACTGTAAAACTTTCATGCATATATATATGTACTATATCGAAAATATGAAGGCTTTATTAGCTATTTTAGAAGTGTGCATATTTATTTTATCGGCAAAAGCAGATATTAATTCTAAAAATGTCAAAGTTTGTTCACTTTTCGTTATAAAAATGCTATTGTTAACTTCTTTTATATTTATAAATTTCAAGATCACGCGATTTTAAATGGAGTGAGTATCTCAAATTTTTTTCTTCTTTGCTAAATGTTTATCCATACACACATTTTTTTTTTTTTGGGGGGGGGGGGTACAAATGTGCTCATTTTTGTATTTTTTATTCGATAAAAGGAATAAACATTTTTTATGCTCAAAGTTAAATAATTTTTTTGATGGAATGTCACAAAGAACAGTCTTGCATTTTGCATGTTTTTTTGTTTTCCAAACACAGCAATATTTCTTATTTTATCCGTCTCCAGATTTCTTAGAATGCAAATGTTATTCGTCTAGACATCTTATGTTCCAAAATACTTGTTCCATGGAAAATGCAGCGCCCTGTTACTGTCGAAATATTTCTATTTGAATACACATATAGTTAAATGTTTATTGTGCGAAAAATGCGCATTCTGTCTGCTCAGAATGACGTCAATTTCGTATGGAAAATATAGGATGAGTCAGACGTAATTTTTAGTGACTTATGAAAATATTGCCCATACACAATATCTTTTTGTTGTTACCGGAATGAAAAAAAAATCAGTTGAAAATTTAAAAATAAATAAATAAAATAATGTTGTATAAAGATAAATTATGACTTGCAGTCGAAAATAGTGATAAAGCGTGTTGAAAAAAATTGTAAGGTAGCCAATAGTTTTAGCAAATAAATAAGTAGAATGCTATGTTCATCTTTTAAAAAGGTAAACATAAAATTACACTATGTGTAAACTACTTAAAGATGACAAAAAATATTTTAATAATAATATTTAAATAAAAATACCAATATTATAATTTTAATTAATTAAATATTAATATTAAATTTTAATTAAAATTTATTTAATTAAATTCAGTTAATTAAATATCAATATTATAATTTTAAATACAAATATTAACATCTTAGTTTAATAAATTAAGATGTTTATATTTGTATTTGTATTTTATTTTAAATTCACTGTCGATGGCTGTGTTTGCAGTTGAAAGTACTAAGGATTAAAAGTAATTTAATACCTTTTAAAATATTTTTTGTCATCTTTAAGTTATTTAGACATAGTGTAGTTTTATGTCCATTAGTTTTATCTTGTTCCAAAACGTATGTGTATGAAGTTTCGTGCGAATTTGGTCAAAAATGTAAAGTTTTGTAATGCACATAGGTATGCGCTTTGATTCTTATACAGTGAGAGAGTTAAATTTGTGGATTATCGTATAAATATATATTTTAATAATATAGAAACACACCTTGCATTCCTTTATATTCTAAGGAATCTGCAATTTAAGTTTCCTTTATATACGGAAAGAAAAACTCAACAAGGAAAAAAGATTAAGGAAGAATTTTCTTTTTTCTTAAGATGAAATACTAAAAATATGAATTATATGTTACAACACAAATATATTTCCAATTATTAACATTAAAGGCAGAATAAAAAAGTGATAAAAATATTTTATTTTACTTCCAAATATTTGATTAGCAATAAAAGTGAGTTTATATAAATATACGCAGGCAGCAAAATATTGATTTCTGTATATTGAGATTTTAAAATAACAAGAATAAGAGAGTTTATTGCAGAAAAGACAATTTTTTAATAACTGTAAAGCAAAAAAATTAAGTATAATTTATGGAAGATTTAAATTTTAAATACTTTTCATTAAAAAATATATAAATAGATGCTTATTTTCTATCATACGTGGATTTTTTTTTCTTTTTTTTTTTTGTAGATATCATTGATAAAAATTAGTGAATTTTAAATAACTGTTTATTTAAAAGTTTGTTTACCAGTATATATATACTTTTATCTATACTCCTTTTTTTCTAATTTCTCTAAAATTATAAAGTCGTTAGCTTATTTTACACGAATTTTGAAATTCGCGGCTTTTGGTGAAGTTCTGTCTTACATTTCCTTTCAAAAATAAATAAATAAACAAATAAATAAAAAATAAAAAGATTTAACTGATAAAATTTCCCCTTGTTAAATTTTCCGACTTTTAAAATCACTAAAGGATTGTTAAATTTGGAAAGAATTTCATACACCTATAACACTTTCCTTAAACTGTTCTTTACTGTTTCCTGAAAACCACTAGGCGTGAGCAATGAATTGACAATATCTATGCATTTGCGTAATTAAATATTTATATATTTTTTTCATTAAAAATATATAAATAGATGCTTTAAAATATATTTTCTAAGATACGTAAAACTTTTTTTGTAGATAATTATTGATAGAAATTATTGAATGTTAAATAAATGTTTGTTTAAATATTTATTTGCCAATTCATATATATATCTCAACACCTTTTTTTACAATTTCTCTTAACTTATAAAAAGTGTTTAGCTTATTTACATGGATTTTTAAACTCGCTGTTTTTTTGGTAAAGTTCTATTATACATTTCCTTTCAATAAATAAATAAATAAATAAATAAATAAAAATAAAGTGATTTAACTAATAAAATTTCATCTTGTTAAGTTTTCCGATTTTTCAAATCACAAAAGGATTGTTAAAGTTGGGAAATTTTTCATACGGCTATAACCATTTCTTTATTCTGTTTCTTACTGTTTACTTAAAACTACTTGGTGTATGCAATGAATTGGCAATATCTATCCATTTGTTTATTCGAATATTTTTCATTAAATTATATATAGAGGCTTTAAAAGATATTTTGTATGATATGTAAAACTTTCTTTTTTATAGATAATCACCGATAGAAAATAGTAAATGTTAAATAAATGTTTGTTTAAAATATTTTTGTTACTTTTTTTCTTAATTTCTCCTGACTTATAAAATATGTTTAGCTTATACACACGAATTTTTAAGCTCGCTGATTTTGGTGAAGTTCTATTTTACACTTCCTTTCAAAAATAAATAAATAAATAAATAATAAATTGTTTTAACTGATAAAGTTTCACCTTGTTGAATTTTCCGATTTTTTTAAATCATAAAAGGATTGCTAAGTTAGAAATAATTTCATACGGGTATAATCATATTTCATACGGTATATGGTAATATCTATGCGTTTGATTATTTAAATATTTTTCATTAAAGTACACATAAGTAGATGCTTTAAAACATATTTTCTATCATATGTGAAACTTTCTTTATTGTAGATACTCATCGATAGAAATTAGTGAACTTTAAATAAATGTTTATTTAATTTCTTGTATACCAATATATATACATTTTTTTCTGTTTTTTCTCACTTTTCTTAACTTATTAACAGTCCTTAGATTATTTACACAAATTTTAAAACTCGTTGTTTCTGATGAAATTCTGTTTTACATTTATTTTCATAAATGAATAAATAAATAAATAAAAATAAAATATTTAACTGATAAAATTTCACATTGTTAAATTTTCCGATTTTTTAAATCAGAAAAGGATTATTAAAGTTGGAACAAATTTCATACGGCTATAACCATTTCCTTAAACAGTTTCTTATATTTTATTATAAAATTATTTTTGGCTTTGGACTTGGCTTGGACGACGAATTGGAAATTTCTATGTATTTGCTTATTTAAACATTTTTCATTAAAATATATACAAATAGGTGCTTTAAAATATTTTTTCTGTGATGTGTAAAACTTTCTTTTTTAAAAAGATTTTTGATCTAAAATTTTTAATTGAAAAATGGACATCTAAAATACATTTAATAATCTCGCATTTTCTTTTTCCAAAATACGAAACTTGATTTTTAAGGGGTCAGCGGACCTTTATTTGAGCAAAATTGTCGAAAAAATGGTATATTTCTGTGGTATAATAGTACCAAAACAGTTTTTTCGTATTAAAATATCATTTATGAAAGTTTTAACAAGTAAATAATAAAGGTAAGTGTATTTATATAACTTTAAATATTTGTTTCTCAAAACTATCTTTTCGGCGTTTTCAGATTTTTGAAATTATCCTTGCGACGTAATTTTTTATCAATATTTATGAAATTGATAAGGAAGTATTCTGATATTATTCAGAAAGAAATTGTGCAATCTTTTTAAAATTCGTCTTCATTAAGATAATAAAATTTGATTTTTTACTTATTAAGAGGCGAAATTTGGATGAAAATCTATATGGAATTTAGAAAAAAAATCTGTAAAATATTGACTATTCAAGAGATATTAAAAAAATTTACACAAATTTGTTTGAAATAGCGTTTTAACTGATAAAAATGCAAAAGCAAGAAAATATCTCAAAAATTAAAACACGAGGAGCATTTTAAAATTTCGTTTAAAAGTTTAATTTTTTTTTAAATAAAAAATAATAATAATATTGGAATTTGTTTGAAGGTGTTCTGTATGCTTTTGGTGAAATGTATCTATGCACAAAATTTCATATTACTATGATGAAATTATATATATAAAAAGTCCATTATCCCCTCAAGTGCTATTTTTATAAAACAAACCTTTTTACTTCCCTATCTTATTTAATTATTTCATTTATAAACTCTTAGCTGTCGTTCATGTAACAATGGCGTCGTTCATGTAACAATGAAATAAAGATAAATGCATTAATTAAACGTAACATTTCACTTCCGATAACGAAAAACATATTAATAAACCATCTCTATATTTCGGTTTAAAGAGGACAATATGTATTTAATATTTATTGGGTTTTTGATGTAACTCAGTCATAATAAATTGAAATTTTGATTCAAATAATATCAACAATATCGAAAAAAAAAAACCAGCAATCTTAGAAAGAAAGAGGAAAAAGTAAAAGCATGTAAATGGATGAATACTGTCTTTAAATTTAAAAAGAATACTTGGAATACTGTCAAAATACAGCATAGAAAATACTGTTAAAATACAGTACAGAATAAAAGAATACTCTAGGAAAGTGTATTACTACACTTTTTCTACAGTGTATTTTAGGTGGTATTTTGTGTGCAACTTGCATATGTATGCATTGCATCCTATAAAACTCTACTAAAATATCATTGAAAATTTAAGTTAGTTTTTAAAATTAAAGTTATTTTTAAACGATACAATATATTTTTACCCTTTTAAAGCTGAATGAAATGTGGAATTAAAATTCGATTCTCAAACCACGATTTATAAACGTGTCTCTATTGTATTAACTTACTTCATGGTCTCGAGCTATAATTTCAATACTGGCAGAGGGAAAATGATTTTAGTTTGACGCCATTGTATCAAATTTTTAGATTTTATGAACAAAAATACAACTATACTTTAAAAATATAAAACAGTTTTTACTAATTTTTTTCTTAGACAATCGAGTAATTTTTTTCTTTTAGCTCATCAGAATAAAAATAATTATTTACGCTAATCATGATGTCATTTTTCACAATGAATAATTTCGCCCTTCATGAAATTGCATTTGCGCTCTATTTTCTTTTTCCATCCCTTTTTGACTTTTTTACGTTTTGAAAAGTTAAATTAAATACAAGCTACCTTTAAGTTAACTAAATGCAGACGATAAATCGGAAAAGTAATGTTCTAATCACCATTACTCGTATTGGATTCATTCCATTTATAATACAGATTTTTCACTCAGTTTCTTTAAAAAATAGAATTTTAATGCAAATTACAGGAATTTATAATACATGTATTACATATTTAAATTACACTACTTTAATGTAAAATACAAATATACAACAGGAAGAAAAGAAAAAATAAATACAGAAAATAATAAGTAATATTCCCTTAAGTAAAGGCCTTTTTTTAAACATCAAATTATATTCGTTTTATTTTTCATTTATGACGTCATAATTGCTAGCTTTCTATACCTACGCATATTCATTCACTTTGTAATTTTCAGAAATACTTTGGAAATTATTATTTTTTTCCAGTGAAATACTTGGAAATTTCTATTTTATTTCCAATATGAATTCATATTCATCTATATTTTTTAATTCTTTTTTAATTTCATTTCCCCTTTTCACGGGGAAATATTTAAATTGAAAATTAATTGTTGAAGCAAATTATTATTCCGTGTTTTGCTCATTTGGCAACAACAGAAACAAATTGTTAAAATTTATTGAAAAAAATGTCAATAGATAATGTGCATGTTTGTAAACAATCTGGCTTTTTTCGAGACAGCTCAAATTGTGGTTGGCAAAAATTTGAATTAAACTGCATCAGAAAATTTTAAACTAAATGTAATTTTTACGTCGATATAATAAATTTTATTTTATTGTATTATACGCAGAAAATAATATATTTTAAATTACTAACTCTCCAAGAATTAACATTTTTGCCAACCACAAGATGAGAAGTACATCCTTTTTCGGGTGCGTGACGTCACATGCACATTATCTATAGAATAGCTGAAAATAATGATATTTTCAAGAATATAATTGACATTTTCAAGACGAATATTTGATTAAAATACAAAAAACACAGACTTTGTTAATTTTCGGGACATAATCAATTTATAGGCAAAGATACAAATGCATTAATTCTCCCTTTTTTATGTTAACTTGACTGAAATGTTAACCCACACACTTTTATATTTTTATTACTATTGGGGTTTGGAAATAATAGATTTTTAGCATTTTTTAGAATCAACATATATAATAAATATTTTTCTCAACCTCAGGCGTTTCAAAAGAATTTCATTGTTTTAGGATCGATATTCAAGAAAAATCCTTTTCAAAATAATGAACTGAAGAGTCACAGCCTTCAGTATTGAAGATTTTTTTTTCGTAACTTTCAAAAATAAAAATATCTACAAGTGACAGAAAAAAAGTAGCTTTAAGTGACTTTTTCAAAATTTACGATTGGCATGCAATTGTGTAAATACAATGATGTTATAGAACATTGAAATTTTTTTACTTATTTATTTCGAGCAGGTTGATACATTTCATGAGCCAAAGGCGGATCTAAGGGGGGGGGAGCGATGGTGTGATCGCCCCCCCCCCTTGAGCCCAATAAAGGATCTGCGGGACGACATCAGATGCCCGCACGGAAAAGTTATTGGTCCTAAACCCAGGACCAGCGTGACCCGTTTCGGATCGCGCCAACTTTAATTTATTATACTGAGACTGGGTCAGGTCTTGACAGTTTGAGAACTGAGTCAGATCAGGTCTTATTTTTTTTCTGCAGAGCTGGATCGAGCCACACTGTTTTTTCCAGGTCGGGTCTGGCGTAGACTTCCTTCCTACTAGAGGTATACACGGGCCAAAATTTTCAAGCCCAGGCTCCGTCCAGTATAAAGACTAAACGCTCGATCTGGGATCGACACAGCCCGTATGCTGTGGCGGTTTTAAGGGGCGGGGGGAGGGGGCGAACTCCCCCCTCTTAGGCTAATAAAGGGTTTACAAAGTGACATTATGCATCCTAGACCTCGCGAGAAATAACTTGGGGCGATCCTCGAATCCCTCAGGGCCTGGCACGGGTCGCGCCAGTATAAGTCCACGAGACTTGGACTGGGTAAAGTTTTCTCTTATTTTGAATCAGGCCGTGTCTTTATCTTGCTTTTTTTGGGAGATTCGGGTAGGGACAGGCTTATTTTTCTTCCAGACAGAGCCTGGTGTCGGTTTCAATTTTCCTAGAAGATTGCATTGGACAAAATTTACAGGTCGTGGCTCGGTCCGGAATAAAAGCTAAATATTCGGTCCGTCTCTGATCTAGATAGTATGAAAAACATTATTGGCCCGACCGCGACCTGTGCAGCTAAACGTTCGGTAAGTCTCTGATCTAAATTTCTGCGAAGGATCACGTTCACACTCTAAAAGTGGAAAGAGTGAAAAGCTCACTTTTTTGGAGAATAAGAGCCATTTTCACTATTTTTGGAGTGACTTTTGTAAAAATACACTCTTACAGGAGTGGAATTTTCCACTCTATACAAAGGAGTGAATAATCTCACTCTATAATGGAGAGTGAGAGAGTCACTCCACTGATGAGAGTGACTGTCTCACTCCGTTATCGAGAGTGAGAGAGTCACTCCAATAATGACAGTGAAATCCTTGCATTATAAACTTTTAAAAATTTCCGTTCATCTTTGAAACAATATATGGTCTAAGATAATAAAAATCAGCAAAATGTGACATTTTTTAGCAGCAACATCCAAAGAGAAAACTGCACAAGGAGCAAAGTTTCAATTTGGCGACCTTCCCCCTCCCTCCTCCTCGTCTTCTTTTTGTGGCAGGTGTCATAAAATTGAAAAGTGTGAAGACACAATTAAATTCTATTGAATACACATTTCATGTTTACTAATATACAATTTTAAAAGATTTAATTTAAACAAATAAATAATATAAGATAAAATTTTCCTTACATTTTGGCAAAGGGTATTTGGAAAAAAGATGTGGATTAAATGTATCTACAGTAAATTATTACAGTTTGTAGCTAACTCCTTTTGGATTCCAAGAAAGAAGTCATATGCTATTTTCAGAATGTATGTTTTTGTCACAAAAATGTTTTTGCTCCAATACATACATATCTGTTTATTTTTTTTTACAAGAAAAGAAGAAACAAGGCAGGTTGGTAGTATAAATTTTGATCCCATCACTTTAGTCTTCCAAGGCGACTGCCCACTTCTCCCCCCCCCCCAGGGCCCTCGCGAAGTCTTTTTATTGATGGGAGAGTGAGCCTTAAAATGCCAAGTCAAAATTAATTATTTGCCAACTCAGTGAAAAGCAAACATAAATAGTTCTAAGCGTTTGCCAACTAGTTTTATAATTTTATCAAATTAGCTCAATCAGAAAATATAATATAATTTATATTTGGAAAAAGCTTAATTAAATTGGTAACTTTTGCCAAATTTATTAGAAATAAGAAGTGTATTATATATCTTTTATAAAGTTTTGAACAAATTTGCAAGTTCAGTTTGTAAATTTGCCAACTTTAACAGCATGCGCAAATACTTGGAAGGGGGGGCTCCCCGCCTGTCTCCCCCTTAGCTAGGCCCCTGCT
Organism: Maratus speculifer; assembly: GCA_964019185.1. Classification (NCBI taxonomy): domain Eukaryota; kingdom Metazoa; phylum Arthropoda; class Arachnida; order Araneae; family Salticidae; genus Maratus; species Maratus speculifer. The sequence continues at coordinate 294,789,915 of OZ025297.1, read as the reverse complement.
ACCCCCCACCCCCACCCCGCAAACACTTTGCACACTTTCCGTTACACCCGGATTACGGAAGATTAATGTAAGGTAGAAACCTATGCATAAAATGTAATCTAAATGTATATAATATTATAAAAAAATGTATAATATATATAAATGTATAATCTATATAATATTGTAAAAAAAAAAGTCTATATTTTTAATTAAAGCATGCGTAATGTTCACACTGTGGTCAAAATCCTAACCGTAACTAATTGTACCATAACCATAACCTGTTTGTAAACTAACTGCGACTTAACTGTAACCTAACCGTAACTTAAACTAACATTAATGTAACCTCTAGCCTTTATCTTACCGCAACCTTATCCGTAATCTAATCATAACCTAACTGCAACTTAACCTTAACCTCTTTCTAGCTTAGCCGTAATCTAGCTGCAACCTAACCGGAAATTAAATATAATCTAAGACTAACCGTAAACGTAATCGTAACCCATCCAGACAAAATAACAATCCAAACCGAACTTAAAAATTCAATATGAAAAAATATTGGAACCTGACCCAATGAAAATTTAAACCGGACAATAATATTCCATTGAACCATAACCCGATCCAATTACGAAACAAGTAAGAAAAATCATGCGTTAACCATAGATTATGAAGCACTTTCCAACACTTAATGAAATCTTTAACAAAACTTTGTTATTTAGGGAAATAATAGTAGTAGGGGAAAAATGACAGTCCGGCCTCAGGAGGAGGAGCTGAGGAGCTGAGGAGGGAGGAGGGCTCCTCCTCCTCAAGCCTCCTCCTCAATCCTCCTCCACAATCCTCCTCCTCCTCAATCCTCAAGGTTGTCTTGTAAGAGAAGGGGTTAAAAGGATTTTTTTTTTAAATTTTAAGCGGGAATTTCAGGGAGTTAGAATTTTTTTAACCATACTATAGTATGGGGGTGTTTTTTAATTTTAAGTGGGGAGTTTAAATTTTTCAACGTGTTACAGTACGTGGGGTATGATTTTCGATTGAATTTCGCTGTTGTCCATTTAAAAAGGTAATTAAAAAGTAATTAAAAATAAAGAATGAAGCGACTTTTTTTTTTTTTCACCGTGTTTTAAATAAGGGGTTAAGAAGGTATTTGGGGACATAGAATGTTTTTTTCTGTACTGTTATACGAGTGGTTTTTAATTTTAATGTGGTGACTTAAAAATTTTCAGTTTGGTGTAATTTAAGATTTTATTTTTTGATTTTAAGCGGGAATTTTGGGTAGATTGATTTTTTTTTTTTTCACCGTGTTTTAAATAAGGGGTTAAGCAGATATTTTGGGGACATAGAAAATTTTTTCTGTACTATTGTACGAGTGGTTTTTAATTTTAATGTGGCGACTTAAAAATTTTCAGTTTGGTGTAATTTTAGAGTTTATTTTTTGATTTTAAGCTGAAATTTTGGGGAGATTGATTTTTTTTTTTCCACTGTGCTCTTACATGATGAGTTAAGCGGGTATTTTGGAGTAAATTATTATTTTAGACTAATCATTCACGAAGGATATTTTGCGGATATAAATGTTTAATAGGGGGACTTTAACTTTTTTGCAATGAGATTAACGCGCGCTCGTTGACCTAACTGTTTGGAGTCTGTCATTTTCCTTGAATCATGTGTGAATAACTGTTAGATTTCCTTAGAAAGATCTCAATAACCTTAATCCCTGTCTGCCATCATAAATAACATATGCTGGTAATGGGAATTTGAGAATAATAACTTTAAATATTAATTTAATGAAGGAACTTTAAAATTATTTCGAGTACTATTTTTAGTCAACTATGTTATACACTTGATATTTTAGATTAGTTAAAAAATAACTTTAAAATTTGAATGAAAAAATATGTTTTTAAATGGAATTTTTCATACTAATATTTATTCGCGCTCGTCGTCCTAACTGTTCGGAATATGTGGTTTTCTTCATGCTGTGGAAAATTTGATTGAATTGATTATTATTATTATTTTGTATGTGTTGTATGCATGTATGTGTGTGTGAATATATGTTTGTGTGTTGTATGCATGTGCGTGTATTGTATGTACGTATGTATGTGTGTGTTGTATGTATGTGTATGTCGTATGTATGTGTTGTACGTATGTACATGTGTTGTATATATATATGTATGAAATAACACATGCTTGTAATGGGAATTTGGGAATAATAATTTTAAATATTAAATATATATTAAATATTATTTATATATAATAATTTAATGAAGAAACTTTAGAATTATTTCGAGTACTATTTTTAGTTAACTATGTTATACACTTGATATTTTGAAATAGTTAAAAAATGACTTTAAAATTTGAATGAAAAATATGTTTCAAAATTGAACTTTACGTACTAACATTTATTTACGCTCGTCGACCTAACTGTTTAGAGTCCTTGATTATCTTCGAGCAATGGAAAATTTAATTTTATTAATTTATTTATTTAGTTAGATTATTTTTTGATGATCCTGGTTTGAGGATGTTATTTTTGGATAATGAATAAATTTTAATGGTAGTACTTTATTTTTAAGGGGGTGTCTTACGAAGTGATTTAGATTGTTTTCGAGTGGAAAATTTAATCACATTTAATTTAAGAAATGGTTAATTAAAGGAAAAAAGGCAATTCAATTTAATTAAGTTCCTTTTTCGATAGATAAAAATAGGAATTAAAAATTTTATGAGAAATTTATTAATGAGGGTAATTGAAACTTATTATGAGTGTGACTCTATTTTAAGTAAAGGTTAGAAGAAAGTTTAAAAAATGACACTAAAAAATAAATATATTCATAACACATATATATACATAGAATTAACTAGCAGTATTTTTAAACTAGAATAACAAACTGAACAATTTTCGTGAATATTATGAAAAAATAAATGCGTTTTAGAGAACAAAACTTTACTATTTGATTGTTATTTAATATTATAAAAATATTTAAATCTAAGCATTTCGTTTTAGGTAACAAACTTACTTTATTAGTTTAGTATATATTAATTTTCATCGTATGGCATTCAAATCACCTGTGTTCATGCAATTCGGATTTTCCTACTTATCACATGCGAATGACTAAGCATGATTCATTCTTATCTTAGATAAGGTATTACCCCAGAGTCTTCAATTCAATCGACGTTATATTTTAACTATGATTAACTAATGAAGATACCAAATGCGTCACAATAATGATTTTATTAATTCAGATTTTAAATTAATATCAAATTGTAGGCTTTTTCTCTTTTCTCACATATTAACTTTAAATAAAACTTAAATATTTATATATTCATTTACGTTATTAGTAAAATAATGAATGTATCACATTCATTTAGGATTTAACTATTTGAAAATTTAAACTAACCTTTTAATTAAACGATCACATAATTAAAACTAGTATAAAATTAAGTGTTTAAAAATATAAACGAAGGGTTCATTTTAAAATTTATTCATACTTGAGAATAATTTACTTGGGGAATATTTCTTAGAACCAATGAACATTTTTAAGGAAAGGTTTTCATAAATATATACTAAGGTATATATATATATATAGTAACATTTCATATAACATCAAATTTTAGCAAGTGCATGTATTGAAACACCCCCCCCCTTTTTTTTCTATCATATTTTTTCTCTCTTTGTTGTACTACTTTCGTTGAGAAATGCGGTTCAAAATACCCAATCTGACGACATGTATTTGAAAAAACGGAGTATGATTAGGTAGTTTTTGAATACCTGCTTTACGAAAATAAATTTAAACTTTTGACATAAAGCTGTTCTTTAATAATTTAAAACAGAAATTATTTTTATAATTAATCCCTATCAACATTAGACATAATTTTTTGAGTCATAAGGTCATTAAAAGATGTTTTTAACGTATTAATTAATTTTCTTAATCAGTTCTTCTAAATATTAAAAACTTATTCATAAGAAAATCTTACCTGGCTAGGAAAATTCAACCTCTTGTATGTCGATCTCGCAAGGACTGACTGATAACATGCCTGCTTATCTACTAAACCACGTGATAAGTGACGTTAGAGATCACGTGACCCTCATTATCTGCTGATAAGATAAGCACTGACTTGGAATGATCTTAATTAATTACCAAACTTCTCATTTTTTAAAAACCACACTAATCATTGCTCCCAGTACTTTATCACGTAAATATATTTTATATTGTTTATGATTATCAGTTTTATACTAACATTCGACACCTATACGTATGTGTTTTATTAATTCTGCTCGTTTAATTCACACAAATTTCAACTAAAGCATCCTATGCTAGTTTTCATATATTTATTATCACATCACGTGATACAATTTCTTGCGATGTTTTAGAAATAATAGATTTTTAATTTTTTTAATTAGTTAAAAACATTAAAAAAAATTTTAATTGCTTTTTAGAATGAATATTTTAAGAAAAACATATTTTATTCTGAAATATTAAATTTAAAAACTAACTCTTAAGAATATGACTCGATGCAATTTTCTCATTTTTAACAAGTTAACTTTACTACTTGACGGAGATGTATTCAAACACAAAGCGATTTTACTTTCACATTTTTAAAAGTTATTTATATAATATACTAGCATTTATTTATAATGCGCATAATTTTATTAAAATCACTGAAGAAAATAAAATTTATACTAAGTAAAAATTTAAAACCATCAATTAAATATATTAAACAACAACAACAAACTTGTAATTAAGATATGAATAAATATAAAATTTTGAATCGCACAAAAATAAAAAGGAATACTTATTCATTCATAAAAATTCTTCCCTTGATCAAATTCATGAATGTTAGTAATAAGTTTTGAAAAATATTATAAACATTTCCAAATTAACAAAGAAAATTAGTTATTAAATAACAAATAATGGACATGGACTTTTTAAACTTACATCTTACAATGCACTTAGTAACCAAATTTAATGATTTTTAAACATATCTTCTTAAATTTTTTACAATGAAAGACTATCACAGTTGAATATTTAGCTTTCTGTTCATAACTTTATCGAGAAATATATAATGCATACCACACGATTTCATTAAATTAATCAATCACAATACATTTCAAACTTCTCATTTTCAATGTTTTTTATACTAGTGTTTATCAAATAGGTGTTTATTCTGAACAATCATTACTTAGTATATTGATGTGAAGTTTGTGTTGAACGGTTTTTAACTCAAATGGTGTGAGAGAAGTATATATATGGGGGAAAGTTATTAAATATTTTAAATCTTTCATAAAAATAAGAAAAAGCCTTTCAAGCAGCAGAAATTTAACATATTTGTAAACAAACCTTAGGAGGAAAACACTCATCTTCTCACAATCATATATCACTAGGGAGTATAGTGGAGTTACCCATGTTGTGCATAATTTGAGATTTTCATTAACACATTATTATAACCAAAGTTTTTCAACAGTTTGAAAAATTATGACGCACACCATCTTATGAACAAATTAGGAAGATTCAAAGATCATGAAATTGATGCGATTACATTCATCCTGGGAAAGTTTATAACCTTCAAGATAAGAAAGCAGTCAAGTCCTATACAGCTGATATTTTTAGATTCATTTTAATTTTGCCTATGCCATTAGAATTACTCGCAGGTTTCGAACCCATAGTCATTTAATCATACTTCTCATTTTTTTAAACTCGTGACGCTAACCCTTGGGGCATTAAGACTCGTAATTTAGTAACTAAAAAGTAAGAAAGATCATCGAAAGTGATTACTTCATACATGCAAAAATAATTTTTATTGTGACTTATCAGTTAAAAATCACGAAGAAAAGAAAAAAATCACATATGTTTTGGATTACTTTGAGATTTTATGAGTCACCTCATCAGTTAAATAGACATATTCACTTCTTATGAAATGTATTACATTTTAGTTTATCAGTCATAGTGTGATTACTTATTAATAATTTTAGTATCATTAAAAAAGTTTTAAAAAAGTTAAATATATCAAAAATACAAGTTCGTGTTAAAGGTTTAAACAAATTGTTAAAATAATTTTACAAAACTTTACAAATTATTTAAAAATGATTCACTAATATTTAGTAATCGACAAATTTTAATAGCCATAATCATTTATATGTGACTTAAGTTTTCTGTTTTAACTGTTAAGTTATTAGATTCCCCCCTTCAATTACATCTCATTGATAAGTTTTAATCAACCAACCAACCAACCATTCAACTGTTTCCGCAAACAACTAGTATGTCAGTTAGATTTCCAGTTTTAACTGTTAAATTATTACATCCCCTCCCCCTCAATTTCATCTCATTGATAAGTTTTCAACAACCAACCACCCAACTATTTATCAACCCTAACAACCAGGTATTTGTTTGCCCTAGTAACCAAAAAGCTTTTATTGACACATGAACAAAATTTTTAAGATGCAAGACTTGTCATTTTTAATCGAAAAAACAATGACATATGTAATAATTTTTCCTTATTTAAATGAAACCTTTGCATGTGTATGGTAAAACTTGGAAAATTCATTTAATATACAAATTTAAAGTCAACAGACAAGGTCTTCATACTTCTTTTAGTATTTTACTAACATTTTACCAAATATCTTAAGAAATCAACAAATTATTTTAATAAAAATTCTCATTTGTAAGTGACGTTACTAACCTAACTTGAAAAAATTAACTTGTCAAAGTAGGTTTTGATTATTCCAACTTAGTAATAATCAAGAGTTTCATATGATAATCAACCTGTTTGGTTATTTCCCAGTATGGTTTTATAAAAAAAAGTCTCACATGCAAATAACATAACTTAACTAACTTGAAAAAATAACTTGTCAAAGCAGGTTTTCAATGTTTCAGCTTAGTAATATTCATAAGTTTTATATGATATTCAACCTATTTGCTTATGTCTCAGCATATCTTTATAAAATTTATCTAAAAAACCTTTAATATCAATGTTTAAAAATATGTGAATAATTCAGTTAGTCTTTTAAAGATGATTATTTTCCCTTCTATTATTTAAAAAACATTTTTAAATAAAATTATTACTGATGCCAGTTTATCCCAGTGTTATGAAACGTGCAAGCGAAACTTTTCATTCTAATTTTCATATTTTATTATTTCAAATTATTGTTTTCAAGTTGTACTAGAATTTGGAAAAAAATATTTTATTTTCATGCATAATTAAATTGAAATACTTTAATAATAAAGACACATTTAACATTGTATACTCACCTAATCCAACACTTTCACAAATACACGTCCTACTCACTCCAAGGTTTAGGAAGAAATGAGAGATTCAAAGTCCTTATCAGAAAATGTTATCAGATAATTTTATCTTAAGATAGGTGACGTCATAGAACATATGTCATCAACTGGTCACGTGATGTATATCATATGACTGGTGCTTTGTTAATTAATTAATCTTATTAATTAATTATTAAGTATTAAAATAATTATCAATTAATTCATTAATTAAATAATTAATTTTATTAGAAATAATAATTAATTCTTTATTAGAAATAATAATTATTTTAATAAGATTAATTAATAAGATTAATTAATAAGATTAATTAATTTAATTAATGAATTAATTGATAATTATTTTAATACTTAATAATTAATTAATAAGATTAATTAATTAACAAAGCACCAGTCATATGATATACATCACGTGACCAGTTGATGACATATGTTCTATGACGTCACCTATCTTAAGATAAAATTATCTGATAACATTTTCTGATAAGGACTTTGAATCTCTCATTTCTTCCTAAACCTTGGAGTGAGTAGGACGTGTATTTGTGAAAGTGTTGGATTAGGTGAGTATACAATGTTAAATGTGTCTTTATTATTAAAGTATTTCAATTTAATTATGCATGAAAATAAAATATTTTTTTCCAAATTCTAGTACAACTTGAAAACAATAATTTGAAATAATAAAATATGAAAATTAGAATGAAAAGTTTCGCTTGAACGTTTCATAACACTGGGATAAACTGGCATCAGTAATAATTTTATTTAAAAATGTTTTTTAAATAATAGAAGGGAAAATAATCATCTTTAAAAGACTAACTGAATTATTCACATATTTTTAAACATTGATATTAAAGGTTTTTTAGATAAATTTTATAAAGATATGCTGAGACATAAGCAAATAGGTTGAATATCATATAAAACTTATGAATATTACTAAGCTGAAACATTGAAAACCTGCTTTGACAAGTTATTTTTTCAAGTTAGTTAAGTTATGTTATTTGCATGTGAGACTTTTTTTATAAAACCATACTGGGAAATAACCAAACAGGTTGATTATCATATGAAACTCTTGATTATTACTAAGTTGGAATAATCAAAACCTACTTTGACAAGTTAATTTTTTCAAGTTAGGTTAGTAACGTCACTTACAAATGAGAATTTTTATTAAAATAATTTGTTGATTTCTTAAGATATTTGGTAAAATGTTAGTAAAATACTAAAAGAAGTATGAAGACCTTGTCTGTTGACTTTAAATTTGTATATTAAATGAATTTTCCAAGTTTTACCATACACATGCAAAGGTTTCATTTAAGTAAGGAAAAATTATTACATATGTCATTGTTTTTTCGATTAAAAATGACAAGTCTTGCATCTTAAAAATTTTGTTCATGTGTCAATAAAAGCTTTTTGGTTACTAGGGCGAACAAATACCTGGTTGTTAGGGTTGATAAATAGTTGGGTGGTTGGTTGTTGAAAACTTATCAATGAGATGAAATTGAGGGGGAGGGGATGTAATAATTTAACAGTTAAAACTGGAAATCTAACTGACATACTAGTTGTTTGCGGAAACAGTTGAATGGTTGGTTGGTTGGTTGATTAAAACTTATCAATGAGATGTAATTGAAGGGGGGAATCTAATAACTTAACAGTTAAAACAGAAAACTTAAGTCACATATAAATGATTATGGCTATTAAAATTTGTCGATTACTAAATATTAGTGAATCATTTTTAAATAATTTGTAAAGTTTTGTAAAATTATTTTAACAATTTGTTTAAACCTTTAACACGAACTTGTATTTTTGATATATTTAACTTTTTTAAAACTTTTTTAATGATACTAAAATTATTAATAAGTAATCACACTATGACTGATAAACTAAAATGTAATACATTTCATAAGAAGTGAATATGTCTATTTAACTGATGAGGTGACTCATAAAATCTCAAAGTAATCCAAAACATATGTGATTTTTTTCTTTTCTTCGTGATTTTTAACTGATAAGTCACAATAAAAATTATTTTTGCATGTATGAAGTAATCACTTTCGATGATCTTTCTTACTTTTTAGTTACTAAATTACGAGTCTTAATGCCCCAAGGGTTAGCGTCACGAGTTTAAAAAAATGAGAAGTATGATTAAATGACTATGGGTTCGAAACCTGCGAGTAATTCTAATGGCATAGGCAAAATTAAAATGAATCTAAAAATATCAGCTGTATAGGACTTGACTGCTTTCTTATCTTGAAGGTTATAAACTTTCCCAGGATGAATGTAATCGCATCAATTTCATGATCTTTGAATCTTCCTAATTTGTTCATAAGATGGTGTGCGTCATAATTTTTCAAACTGTTGAAAAACTTTGGTTATAATAATGTGTTAATGAAAATCTCAAATTATGCACAACATGGGTAACTCCTCTATACTCCCCAGTGATATATGATTGTGAGAAGATGAGTGTTTTCCTCCTAAGGTTTGTTTACAAATATGTTAAATTTCTGCTGCTTGAAAGGCTTTTTCTTATTTTTATGAAAGATTTAAAATATTTAATAACTTTCCCCCATATATATACTTCTCTCACACCATTTGAGTTAAAAACCGTTCAACACAAACTTCACATCAATATACTAAGTAATGATTGTTCAGAATAAACACCTATTTGATAAACACTAGTATAAAAAACATTGAAAATGAGAAGTTTGAAATGTATTGTGATTGATTAATTTAATGAAATCGTGTGGTATGCATTATATATTTCTCGATAAAGTTATGAACAGAAAGCTAAATATTCAACTGTGATAGTCTTTCATTGTAAAAAATTTAAGAAGATATGTTTAAAAATCATTAAATTTGGTTACTAAGTGCATTGTAAGATGTAAGTTTAAGAAGTCCATGTCCATTATTTGTTATTTAATAACTAATTTTCTTTGTTAATTTGGAAATGTTTATAATATTTTTCAAAACTTATTACTAACATTCATGAATTTGATCAAGGGAAGAATTTTTATGAATGAATAAGTATTCCTTTTTATTTTTGTGCGATTCAAATTTTTATATTTATTCATATCTTAATTACAAGTTTGTTGTTGTTGTTTAATATATTTAATTGATGGTTTTAAATTTTTACTTAGTATAAATTTTATTTTCTTCAGTGATTTTAATAAAATTATGCGCATTATAAATAAATGCTAGTATATTATATAAATAACTTTTAAAAATGTGAAAGTAAAATCGCTTTGTGTTTGAATACATCTCCGTCAAGTAGTAAAGTTAACTTGTTAAAAATGAGAAAATTGCATCGAGTCATATTCTTAAGAGTTAGTTTTTAAATTTAATATTTCAGAATAAAATATGTTTTTCTTAAAATATTCATTCTAAAAAGCAATTAAAATTTTTTTTAATGTTTTTAACTAATTAAAAAAATTAAAAATCTATTATTTCTAAAACATCGCAAGAAATTGTATCACGTGATGTGATAATAAATATATGAAAACTAGCATAGGATGCTTTAGTTGAAATTTGTGTGAATTAAACGAGCAGAATTAATAAAACACATACGTATAGGTGTCGAATGTTAGTATAAAACTGATAATCATAAACAATATAAATTATATTTACGTGATTAAGTAATGGGAGCAATGATTAGTGTGGTTTTTAAAAAATGAGAAGTTTGGTAATTAATTAAGATCATTCCAAGTCAGTGCTTATCTTATCAGCAGATAATGAGGGTCACGTGATCTCTAACGTCACTTATCACGTGGTTTAGTAGATAAGCAGGCATGTTATCAGTCAGTCCTTGCGAGATCGACATACAAGAGGTTGAATTTTCCTAGCCAGATAAGATTTTCTTATGAATAAGTTTTTAATATTTAGAAGAACTGATTAAGAAAATTAATTAATACGTTAAAAAATCTTTTAATGACCTTATGACTCAAAAAATCATGTCTAATGTTGATAGGGATTAATTATAAAAATAATTTCTGTTTTAAATTATTAAAGAACAGCATTATGTCAAAAGTTTAAATTTATTTTCGTAAAGCAGGTATTCAAAAACTACCTAATCATACTCCGTTTTTTCAAATACATGTCGTCAGATTGGGTTTTTTGAACCGCATTTCTCAACGAAAGTAGTACAACAAAGAGAGAAAAAATATGATAGAAAAAATAGGGGGGGGGGGTGTTTCAATACATGCACTTGCTAAAATTTGATGTTATATGAAATGTTACTATATATATATATATACCTTAGTATATATTTATGAAAACCTTTCCTTAAAAATGTTCATTGGTTCTAAGAAATATTCCCCAAGTAAATTATTCTCAAGTATGAATAAATTTTAAAATGAACCCTTCGTTTATATTTTTAAACACTTAATTTTATACTAGTTTTAATTATGTGATCGTTTAATTAAAAGGTTAGTTTAAATTTTCAAATAGTTAAATCCTAAATGAATGTGATACATTCATTATTTTACTAATAACGTAAATGAATATATAAATATTTAAGTTTTATTTAAAGTTAATATGTGAGAAAAGAGAAAAAGCCTACAATTTGATATTAATTTAAAATCTGAATTAATAAAATCATTATTGTGACGCATTTGGTATCTTCATTAGTTAATCATAGTTAAAATATAACGTCGATTGAATTGAAGACTCTGGGGTAATACCTTATCTAAGATAAGAATGAATCATGCTTAGTCATTCGCATGTGATAAGTAGGAAAATCCGAATTGCATGAACACAGGTGATTTGAATGCCATACGATGAAAATTAATATATACTAAACTAATAAAGTAAGTTTGTTACCTAAAACGAAATGCTTAGATTTAAATATTTTTATAATATTAAATAACAATCAAATAGTAAAGTTTTGTTCTCTAAAACGCATTTTTTTTTTCATAATATTCACGAAAATTGTTCAGTTTGTTATTCTAGTTTAAAAATACTGCTAGTTAATTCTATGTATATATATGTGTTATGAATATATTTTTTTTTAGTGTCATTTTTTAAACTTTCTTCTAACCTTTACTTAAAATAGAGTCACACTCATAATAAGTTTCAATTACCCTCATTAATAAATTTCTCATAAAATTTTTAATTCCTATTTTTATCTATCGAAAAAGGAATCCAATTAAATTGAATTGCCTTTTTTCCTTTAATTAACCATTTCTTAAATTAAATGTGATTAAATTTTCCACTCGAAAACAATCTAAATCACTTCGTAAGACACCCCCTTAAAAATAAAGTACTACCATTAAAATTTATTCATTATCCAAAAATAACATCCTCAAACCAGGATCATCAAAAAATAATCTAACTAAATAAATAAATTAATAAAATTAAATTTTCCATTGCTCGAAAATAATCAAGGACTCTAAACAGTTAGGTCGACGAGCGTAAATAAATGTTAGTACGTAAAATTCAATTTTGAAACATATTTTTCATTCAAATTTTAAAGTCATTTTTTAACTATTTCAAAATATCAAGTGTATAACATAGTTAACTAAAAATAGTACTCGAAATAATTCTAAAGTTTCTTCATTAAATTATTATATATAAATAATATTTAATATATATTTATTATTTAAAATTATTATTCCCAAATTCCCATTACAAGCATGTGTTATTTCATACATATATATATATACAACACATGTACATACGTACAACACATACATACGACATACACATACATACAACACACACATACATACGTACATACATACAATACACGCACATGCATACAACACACAAACATATATTCACACACACATACATGCATACAACACATACAAAATAATAATAATAATCAATTCAATCAAATTTTCCACAGCATGAAGAAAACCACATATTCCGAACAGTTAGGACGACGAGCGCGAATAAATATTAGTATGAAAAATTCCATTTAAAAACATATTTTTTCATTCAAATTTTAAAGTTATTTTTTAACTAATCTAAAATATCAAGTGTATAACATAGTTGACTAAAAATAGTACTCGAAATAATTTTAAAGTTCCTTCATTAAATTAATATTTAAAGTTATTATTCTCAAATTCCCATTACCAGCATATGTTATTTATGATGGCAGACAGGGATTAAGGTTATTGAGATCTTTCTAAGGAAATCTAACAGTTATTCACACATGATTCAAGGAAAATGACAGACTCCAAACAGTTAGGTCAACGAGCGCGCGTTAATCTCATTGCAAAAAAGTTAAAGTCCCCCTATTAAACATTTATATCCGCAAAATATCCTTCGTGAATGATTAGTCTAAAATAATAATTTACTCCAAAATACCCGCTTAACTCATCATGTAAGAGCACAGTGGAAAAAAAAAAAATCAATCTCCCCAAAATTTCAGCTTAAAATCAAAAAATAAACTCTAAAATTACACCAAACTGAAAATTTTTAAGTTGCCACATTAAAATTAAAAACCACTCGTACAATAGTACAGAAAAAAATATTCTATGTCCCCAAAATATCTGCTTAACCCCTTATTTAAAACACGGTGAAAAAAAAAAAATCAATCTACCCAAAATTCCCGCTTAAAATCAAAAAATAAACTCTTAAATTACACCAAACTGAAAATTTTTAAGTCACCACATTAAAATTAAAAACCACTCGTATGATAGTACAGAAAAAAACATTCTATGTCCCGAAATACCTGCTTAACCCCTTATTTAAAACACGGTGAAAAAAAAAAAAGTCGCTTCATTCTTTATTTTTAATTACTTTTTAATTACCTTTTTAAATGGACAACAGCGAAATTCAATCGAAAATCATACCCCACGTACTGTAACACGTTGAAAAATTTAAACTCCCCACTTAAAATTAAAAAACACCCCCATACTATAGTATGGTTAAAAAAATTCTAACTCCCTGAAATTCCCGCTTAAAATTAAAAAAAAAATCCTTTTAACCCCTTCTCTTACAAGACAACCTTGAGGATTGAGGAGGAGGAGGAATGAGGAGGAGGAGGATTGTGGAGGAGGAGGATTGTGGAGGAGGATTGAGGAGGAGGCTTGAGGAGGAGGATTGAGGAGGAAGAGCCCTCCTCCCTCCTCAGCTCCTCAGCTCCTCCTCCTGAGGCCGGACTGTCATTTTTCCCTACTAATAGTGTATAGCCAAATATACCCAAATATGTATTCCAGTACATTAGAACAGCCCTGTATTTCATATGTCAGTTCATATAATGGGAAAATTTAGCTTAGCAAGAAAATACCCAGTAGCTTAAAATTTCTTTTTCAGCAATTCATACTATTAGATGGAAACATACTTGAATACTTTTGTTCAGCCCTGTAGTTTACATTGTACCTTTATTATACGTCAGCATTAGGCTAAAATTTATTGTAAACTAAAACACTTTTAAAACAACTGAAATCACATTCTCATAAATCATCATTCATAGGCGTCCATGTACCGAATTCTTTGCGTGGCCCTGTATATCCCTTTATCTATATTCTGCTAACATTTCTCAGTAAATTGAAAGCAGCTCAGCGTAAAAATGCATAGCTTATTTAAGAACCACGTTTAAATAATTTACGCTCATATTCAGTAACGTTGGTGAGCTCTTTTGGGTAGCCCTGTATATCAACTATAACATTTATACACACCATATAATGTGCATATATTTAGCGAAATATAAACGCGAATATCATAATTAAAATGCATTTGATCCCTCCATCAGCCATCATCGGACACATATACTAAATACATATATTCGGAAAGAATATACTATTTGAAATCTTTTGTATGGCCCTGTAAATGCTATGTACTTCATATTATGCAAGACAGTAGCGTATAATTTATATTAAGCTTCAGTGACATATATCAATTTTATTATACATGAAAAAGCTTAATATATTTAAAATATGTCACACACAATTCCCCCTTTTACCATTATCTAATGGAATTCTTTTGTGTGGCCCTGTAAATGAATAATAGCTACATTTTCACCTTATATTTTATAGAATGCATATTTTAATATGTGTGACAGGGTATAACATCTTTAAAATTCCTTTGAAATGATTTTTCCCCATAGGCCGTAATGTAATAGGAAACTTTTGATTCGCCCTGTAGATAAACTAATCATGGTAGCAACTTCATTTTCGATAGGACTTTTGCTAGGGTAGACGTCAATAACGTCCTAAAATTTCATGGCAATCCGAGTATATTAACGATTTTCCCCCATAGGCCGTAATGTAATGGGAAACTTTTGATTATCTTTGTAGATAAACTAATCATGGTAGATACTTCATTTTCAGTAGGGTTCGTGCTAGGGTAAACCCCAATAACGTCCTAAAATTTCATGGCAATCCGAGTATATTAACGATTTTTCCCCATAGGCCGTAATGTAATGGGAAACTTTTGATTCTCTCTGTAGATAAACTAATCATGGTAGATACTTCATTTTCAATAGGGTTCGTGCTAGGGTAAACCTCAATAACCTATAAAAATTTCATAGCAATCCGAGTATATTTACGGGAGTTAGAGCTCGGACAGACGAACAGACGGACAGACGGACAGACGGACAGACGGCCAGACGGACAGACGAACAGACGGCCAGACGGCCAGACAAACCGAATGCATAAGCACTTTTCAACTTTGTTGGAAAGTGCTAAAAATAATTTCTGTATACATGTTATTTGAGCCGAACATAAAAATTCAATTTGAAAAACCCCGAAATCTGAACCGAGTCAATTCCGAAACGGACAAAGTTATTACAAATAACTATATCCGGGTCCGAAAATAATTTCCATGGACATAAGCCCATTCCGAAACTAAAAAATTTCAATTGAAAAAAATCCTAATTTAAGTTACCCTGGGGTAATAACGCTACGTTAAGGGTCAACTAATTTTCACGGCTCAGTTTTAGTTTGTATTTTTCAAACAAATATATGATTTGATATAACAACTCATTGACTATCTATATAAAAAAAATAATTTAACAGATATGTATTCATAAAATATAATGGCGTGATTTCTTGACCAAAGTTATTTGGCGTTATTACCCACCTATATGGGTAATAACGCCATGCAAACAAAACTATGAAATAAAATGGAACAATTGCATGTAGATTGCCCAATTCTAAAAATACAAACTCTACAAACTTAGAAATTGACAAATTGTATTCTAAGCTATTGAAAATGTTTAATTTTTTTGTGAAAGTGTAAGAAAAATAAAGGTGTGGTGTATGTGGGGGGGGGGGGGGGTGAGGCAAAAGAATATCAGACCGTGAGTTTCTTTTTGCTTAAGAAGGACCCCTTAAATGAAATTATTAGAAACATTGCACAGTTTTAATTGTGTTTATTTGAATCAATATTTAGGATGTAGCTCGGCCAATTTAGGGAATCAACCGGGGTATTAATGCCAAGGATCGGCGTTATTACCCCATTATAGTTATTGCGCTGTACATTTTAAATTACACATTATCTCGAGAACATATACAAAATCTTCAACAACATTTTGAAAGTCCATGAAATGTACTATAAATTTATGTAATTAACAAAGTATTTCTGGATAAAAAAATAGTCTTCACATCACAAAACGTATCTCGCAAATTTTAGATCAAGCGTTAATTTTAGTTGCTTGTTAAAACAGTGAGACCTAAAAATGAAACAAATTAACATGAAGCTGTTTTTTGCGATTTATATGACTCAAAACCCTTCTGCGCAGAGCACATGGGTGTCATTTACCAGATTATTTCATAATTATGCATAATATTAGCACTTGGTGTTATTACCCCGCCTGGCGTTATTACACCAGACCACCTTACAAAAAATTGTTGTCTCATGGCGATTTTAATTGGTCTATCACGTCCGAAAGTTTGATTCAAAAAGCCAAGTTTGACAACATCATTTTAATAATCGTCTGGTTTTATCGAGCAACAGAAATACATTAAATAGAAATAATTTGCTTTGCTATTTGGTAATTTATTACGATGTATTAATCGTCTGTCGATTCACAGCCATTTTATTTTCGTTTAATAAGCAATTTAAAGCCATAATTTTTTTAATTAAGTAGAATAGTTTCAGATTTAGTCAATGATTAAAGAAATAACTCCCAGAAAAGCCTCGTATTTTTTTACTGCAACATTAACCACACATACATTCTAGTGTACGAAATGCCAGCATTCTGACGTACAACTGCTGTGATCAAAATCCTAAATTAAACTGGATGTTTGCCGGTCTATTAATTTTAAACTCTTTGGAAAAAACAGTCACTTTTAAATTGGCTTCTTTCATTCTGTTCCAGATTTTTAATATTACCTCAAAAGTTTTATACAACCAACCAACCATAAGCAAGCGAATGGAGAGAAAAGCGAAAAAAAAGATTTTTTTATCAGAGTGAGTTCTGGATTTTAATTAATTACTCAGTTAATAATAATAATTTTGAAATTCTGCATTGCAGGTGCATCAAAAAAGACTTTGGGCTACTTTCAAAAATATTTTCAGCCTTGTACGTGCTGCAGATTTTGCTAGCCATCGCAGACACACAGACACAAACACACACACACACAAAGCGTTTTGTTCTTTTATTAGTATAGATATTGCATATTTTTTTTTCTCCGAACTAGTTTATATGTGAGAAATGTGACCCTAAAATCCCTGATCTGTGACTTAAATTACAGTGTTATGCACTAGTGTAATTTTTTTATTAATGGAAAATGTAGGAACTAAGAATTTCCCGGTTATTTTATATACAATTTTACAAACTGAATCCGGTGTTCATACTATAAAAATGCGTTTTTCAGCTCATTCTGATACACGAATAACCGTTGGAAAGTATTTTGCTGCAATTTTTGAATGACAGGTTGCATTTTCATTTCTCAAAAACAAAAGAGTTTTCTATTTATGGTCTACTTGTAAATAAACTTACGTAGGGATGTAAATGAATAGAAAAATGTATAATTTATAATATTTAGCGATGAACTAAAGGAAAAATATAAGTAAGTAAGAAGATTAAGAAGGGAGTATTGAACATAAAGACGTATTTCAGTAAATTATATTTATATTATCATTCATATTATGATTAATTATCAGTATTAATTAATCAACCCTTTTCGTCCATCAACAAAAAACTCTCAATGTAGCAATTGTTCCAGTCACTTTTACAAATATTGTTTTTTATCTTTTAAAATACTTTTTTTTTTGTCACATTAAAAAATACTTTATAGGTACTAATTTTTTTTTTTTAATACTGAACTGCGAAACACATTCCAAATAAATACCCATAAAATTAATAAAGAATATTTCATAATTATTTCTTCGAACTAAAAATTTCTAAGACCTGCACTTTTTCATCTTTTTTATAATCATAGTATAAAATGATAGAGTTCTTTTGTGTTTTTAGAAAATTATTAACAGAATAGCGTACAGAATATCTTATTACTTATAATTTTTTGCCAAAAATAGAAGTACTTTGTAAGTATTTTCATAGAAAAGCCTTTTAGCTTTTTATTGCGCAATTATATGAGTTATTTTCAATGTATCTATCCCCGATTCGTTTGCATTTTGCCAAAAGCATTTCTTAGCATTTCATTGTAAAAATGGATATTTTCTGTTAGTTTTTTTTTTAAATTGGTTATATATAGACGTGTTTAAAAAGTATTTTCTTCCTATTGTAATTTGATTTTTTTAAATAAATTCAGTACTAGTTGTTTTATGGAAGAATTTTATTAATATTTTTAAAGATGTGGAGGTAGATTCGAATTTTGATTCGAAATGATACTGTGCTGAGATATTATACTACATTATTTGATAAACAATTTATTGAATTATTTTATTTTTAACTTCAGATAACCATAAGGAAGGCTATGATAGTACTTGTGTTCCGCAGACCCCATTTTGTGGAACACTAAAATATAGTATTTAACCATTAAAACAAAATCAAACTCGCAAATGAATTTTTAACTTTGTAGTCGAGGATTATTTTATACTAGACTTGTCTATACTAGGAAACATTTCTTACTTTACTTTATACTGTAAAAATTAAATTAGAAATATTTATACTTATTTGTAATAAACCATAGATCTTGCTACAATTTTAACGAAATTACTAAAAAATGTGTATAAAAACAAACGTTACTAAATTTTATTAAAATAAATTGCTTAATACAATAATCTATAAAATCATAATAAACAATTAAAATGCCATAACTGAATGAAAAATGTTTTGTAAGTTCTTCAACACGTTTAAGAAACACATTTTGGCAGGTATGGCACAAATTGTATTGTTTTATATGAAAAAATTTACTGTTATATATTTTGCTACTGTTTGAATTAAATTTTGATGCTCAGTAGCTGCCACTGTAAGATGGTGAGATCTTGTACCAATATTTGGTGATTCCTATTTCAACCTCGTTCCAACTATGGGACTATGCTTCAAAAGGAGCTCCAAATGTTGGTTCAAAATTTCACCATCTTACAGTGGCAGCTATTTAGCACCAAAACGTGATTCAAACTAGGGCAAGATTTTTAACATTGTACGAAAGTATCTATACAAAATAATTTTTACTTTCTTTGACCACCAATTTAAAATGTAATTATGACTATGTTTTTAAGAAAAGAAATGTGTATTTATACTGCCCTAAGAAAGAAAATAGCTTCTAAAATTGAGATTAAATATGGCAAAAATGTAGAAATCTGGAGATTTTTAAAATTTGGTGCTAAACATTTTAAATAGATTTTCAGGAAAAAAATCATTAAATACTTTTCCTATTTTTTTAATGCTATGTAATAATAAACATACTATATCCAAAAATCCTTATCTATATATTTTATTGACCTGGCTGTTTTTTTTAGTCATCAGCCCTGAGCTTTCTACTGGCCTGATTTTGATAATTATTTTTTTTAATGAAAGCTGTTTATGTGTACGCCCATTCTGGCTAATTTTTAATTTATTCCCATTTTTATATTTTATTTTTTATTTTGAAAGCTTTTTCGTGACATTTTTTCAAAACAGTGGCGATAGGTTAAGCTTTTTTCTCTAATAAAAATTTATTTTGCTTTAATACTTTAAACCATAGAGGAAAAAGATAGGTAGAGGTGAAGTAAGCCGCAAAAAAGGTTTGCAATATGAAAACATTTATTGCTCAAATTTTAATGTCACTAACAAAAGCACGTGAAAGGGATTTTGTATTACTGAGACGAATTGAAAGAAATGAATTACAGCTGAAGCATATTTTAAGAAGAAATAGTAAATTTTTAAAATGGTCTTTGTTCCATTAAATTATTTATTAAAATAAATATTTACTTTTAAAATAATTGATATTGGAAAATTAGAAATGGTAAGTTCTGTAAGTTCGGTATATGGTAAGTTCTGTTCTTTTCAGCAGTTTTAGGAGATAAAAAGGATGCAGTCTGCAGACTAAATTTATTGTTCTTATCATTATTTCTTATTTAATTGTGGTATTAAAATTGAGTGCACTCGAGAAAAAAATAGTTATTCTATTTATTTATTTGAATGTATATTGAATTTATATTTTTGAATTTATTTGCTTTATTTCGCTTTGATAATGTTCAAATAGTATTTGAATTTATTTTACTTATTTGCATATTTTTGTGAATTTGTACTAACATACTAACAACTAATAATTCACATATGTGTTCTTAAGATTAGTATCTTGCTTTTCGTAATATTTTTATCAGAACTCTTCTTTTTACTAGTTTGAAAAAAAAATAATCTTTTGGCGGGAATTAAAAAAAAGAATTCTTTAATGGTGACTTAATAAGAATTGAATTTTTATTAGTGATAATTCTATAGGAGTAATTTTGAATTTTTATTGAATTAATTTTGAATTTTTATTGAATTAATTTTGATTTTTTATTTGAATTAATTTTGATTTTTGGTTTGACAAATTTTAATTTTTGGGGCCTGAAAGTTTGTATCATAAAATTTGACAAAATGTCCTTTCTTAGTAAAGGTACCAAGTGGGTCCGTGGTTTAGAAATTTCTAAACTACGGACCCACTCGGTAAAATAATTTTTTAACTTATACGCAAAATCTCGCCATGTTATATCAGCTTTTTTCACATGTTAAAAAACATTTGTCTAAATTTTTCGGGGGTAAATTTATATCTTTTCAATAATACTTCTTTTACATTGTTATAATTATTGGTTACATCTTCACTTTCCCTGGAAATTATTTCTGCAATTTCTTGGGGTAGAGGCCCAATGAGGTGAGTCACCCACAATTCTTTTTTGATTTCTGCTCTTCTGGCTTGGCGCTCAAAAAGAATTAGATAAATAGTGATGTCACATGTTTGCGGATCAAATTTTTGAATGATGTCCTGCAACTTTATACGCACCTTCCCACATTCGGATTGACCCTCGTTACTGCCGGTTTCGGCAACTCTTGCATTCTCGAGTCGAATTTTTTCCAACTCGAATTCTAATTGTTGTTTTTTTGTTACCTCTTCTTAAAGTGCTTCATCTCTACGCTTTCTCTCCTCAATAACGGTATCTAAATATCCCTTGAAAAATTCTTCTTCATACCCCTCGGCAGCTATAATGACATTTTTTAACTCAACGATTTTTAAATTTTCTACATTTTCTATTCCTAATTCGGTTGCAATGTGCTGCAAATCTTTCTTGGTACCTTTACTAAGAAAGGACATTTTGTCAAATTTTATGATACAAACTTTCAGGCCCCAAAAATTAAAATTTGTCAAACCAAAAATCAAAATTAATTCAAATAAAAAATCAAAATTAATTCAATAAAAATTCAAAATTAATTCAATAAAAATTCAAAATTACTCCTATAGAATTATCACTAATAAAAATTCAATTCTTATTAAATCATCATTAAAGAATTCTTTTTTTTAATTCCCGCCAAAAGATTATTTTTTTTTTCAAACTAGTAAAAAGAATAGTTCTGATAAAAATATTACGAAAAGCAGGATACTAATCTTAAGAACACATACGTGAATTATTAGTTGTTAGTATATAAGTACAAATTCACAAAAATATGCAAATAAGTAAGATAAATTCAAATACCTTTTGATAATTATCAAAGTGAAATAAAGCAAATAAATTCAAAAATATAAATTCAATATACATTCAAATAAATAAATAGAATAACCATTTTTTTTCTTGAGTGCACTCAATTTTAATACCACAATTAAATAAGAAATAATGATAAGAACAATAAATTTAGTCTGAAGACTGCATCCTTTTAATCTCCTAAAACTGCTGAAAAGAACAGACTTTACCATATTTAAATCAAAGCAAAACAAAAATAAAATAGACACTAATAAACATTTAATTTATATACGCATAAGAAAGAAAAAATAAATAAAAATAGATTTGTCTTTCAAATACCACAGTGGATGAGTGGGAGAACAACTTTTCTTTCACTCCTAAATAAATGCGATTAACAACAAAAAAAAATCACTTGTTCTCTTCACAATTAATTTTCTTCCTCCTGTCGAAGAAAAGAGATAAACACTTTCTTTTGTGACAAATGACGCAATTTTTTTCCAGTAGAAACAAAGTGAAGATATGATGAAGGCACTATGATATAAAGGCTCTATCATAAAACCGGATGGCTTTTACATTTTTCAATTTCACGAACGAAGAAAACATTTTCACAAACAACTGATGTTGCAGGTTTTTGAATATTTCACAAACATATGCTGAATCCAAGACGAAAAAAAAAAAAACAGGGCGATTCGGAACTACAGTTGATCGGTGAAGAACATTTCGCAGGATGAATCAGGGTGATTCTAAACAACAGTTGATCGGCAAAGAACACTTTGCAGGATGAATCAGGGTGATTCTAAACGACAGTTGATCGGTGAAGAACATTTCGCAGGATGAATCAGGGTGATTCTAACGATTTGAGCGGGAGCAAAAATGTTTCGTTATTTCATCATAATAATAATTATTTCGCGCCGATCCCCCAATTTCACTGTAGGGGTTTGGCGTCGGTGTCTAGGGATAATGAATAATTACTCATAGTCCTTTGTCAAGACGAACACATTTAATAAAAAAACGCACACACACAATAAAAAAGAAGATACAGTAACTACAAGATTGCATACTCATAACACGCGGCTTCTGCATGTCGTTCGGAACAAAAAAAATTTTAAAGAAAATAAAGAGGGTTGCATCCTCACATTAACACAGCTCTTCCATCGGAGCCGAAAAAACAACTGACCGCTTTTTTCTGTTACGTCACATGTCGTCTTCCCGACCGTTGCCAGCTACATCAAAGTATAAATTGAAACAATGAAAATAAGTTACAGTTATAGTTAAATTACGTACAACAATAAAGAAATGAATGATAATAAAGAAATAAAAATGACATTTCCCACATTAATCTGAATCTAGATTTCAGAGTGCAGAGTGCAGACGATTTAAAGACATAAACAAAAGAATGTTAACTTTTCAAGTAAAACCTAAGTGACGCTTCTATATTGATATTTCAAAGACATATTATAAAAATAATCAAATAATTTTTGCCTGTGATTGACCTATTTGTTTCTTTTATGCATTCCGATCGTGTGTTACAGCCAATAAGGGCACAAATCGTCATTTTTTTAACGAAATTTTAATGATCTGTTTAATAACAGTTTAAACGGTAAAAAACAAAAACAAAGAAATACGGATTTAAACCAGTTTGAAATGACAGGCGTGTCAAAGCATGTGGTTTTGTTGGCACTTAATTGGACTTAATGTAGCGAATTTTAGGGTTACATTTTTGTCGTCACAGCAAGACATTACACTTCCACTCTATTAATTTCTGTTTACTCTATGACTTTCCACCAATCAGGAACTTGATCTCATCGGTGAATGTGTAATCGCATTTGAAAGAAAAAATATAATGGTTTTCGTAAAATTTAATCCTAATAAAATTATTCCACATAATTATTCATTAACCACAGTACAATACACAGATTACTAAGTATTATGCAAATAAAATAACAGAAAATAAATTTTAATAAAATATAATATTTAAAGCGAAATTTTGTCGATGGAGAAATTGTCGTCATTCAGAAGCCAGATAAATTTGTTCCATGAATATAATATGCATTGTTATAGCTGTGTCAGTGATGATGTCATATTCACTGACTTTTTTTTCTGCATCGAAATAATCTGAACTTCTATTTAAAGGTCCGTGGTGTGCACAAATGAAAATACTTCTATAAATTGCACCATTTATATTTAATTATAGTAAATATTTTATGAAACTAAAGAATTTTTTAATAACTACTTTTTTAATCACGCTTTTATTTTGGAAAAGATGAGTGTTTCTGAAGGTGTAAATGATGTCATATTAAAAAAAAGAATATAGCCTGTGAAATGCCGATATTACGATATTTCTATTTCACATAATATCAAAAATTAATTAAAATCATTTTGTTGTATTAAATTATTATTTAAAATAAAAATAAATAAAATGTTTTCTGCATATCAGCAACAAATACAAAAATTTAATTCTTTTTAATAATACAGGTATCGTTTTTCTTTTCGTTGCCTTAACAATAAAATTAATTTTGACAAGTTCATGGAGGCTACAAACCTATAAATAAATTAAATTTATTGCAAGTGCTGTAAATATGTATCGGGTTAGTTATGCAGTTTAGTAACTCCCTGTTTTTATTATAATTAAAATGTTTTATTGATATTATAATTATTGTACAGTTACCAAGCGATATTTAAACGGAGAAAAAATAAACTATGCAGATACTTTTGAATTCGTCTTCTGAGGTATTATATTAACTTCCTACATAATTTCGCATTTAAAAAAAGTTTAAGGTTTAGAAGCCACATTAAAAAAGATTTTTAGCTGAAGTTAAGTCCAACATAATAAATTATGAGTTGTTTTCCTTATATTTTGTTATTTTCTGAAATTAGTGTATCTTCATCATGAAAAGTTATGTTATCCCTATTTTAAGAGGTAGTATTTGTTTATATTACTCAATATCTTATTGTGCATATAAGACTGATCTATACCATATTTAATATTTATTATTTTCCGTCAAATTTCGACGGGTGCAGCTAGTTATATTTATATAAGACTAATTGCCTACAGCTTATGTGATATTTCTGCTGCAGTAATATTGGTTCAAATATGTCGGAATTTCCTGGGAAAATACAATTTTTGTGAAGTACCACATAAATCATAATATAAAAGTATACATTGACCAAAATATTGCAACTTATGATTATAATTGTAATTTAATGAAATTTGGAAATCTCAAACAGCCTCTCTATGGAAAAAAAAACTGTTGTAAACTACAATAATTCATCTCAAGAGAACATTTCTGCTAGATAGGAAATAGTACAGCGATTTTTGCGTAAATTTATACAATTTAAAAAAGAAATGAATGAAAATATTTCATGTAAAAGTAAACAAATAAAAATAATTGTCTAAATATACATTAACCCAGATAAAAAAAACTGCTTTTGTCATTTGGCTTTTATTTAATAACTAGTCGGATGTGATAATACCAAAACTTTCTTCTATCTCACACATGTTAATTCTTTGAAATTCACTACTACACACATTTAATATATGCTCATCGTGAGGATTCTTATGTCATGAAATTTCGTGCATTAGTTCTTAAAACAGGAATTTAGCGGATATCGGGAAAATGCAACATAAATGTTACTATGTATTGGGTGATTTATACTACAGCATAAAAAGGAATAATAATTATCAAACTGTATCTCAATAGGAAGTTTGATGAAAATTCGTTAAATAATTCTTGAGATAGATCTATATTGGAAATCGTGAAAAATGCAGCACAACCTGTTGAGCGATTTACAACAAAATGTAAATAACATCAACTGATGTCAAAGACTAACTGAATCCGAAGTTTGATGGAAATACGTGCATTAGTTAGATAGAAGGTTGCGTAAATAGTAAAAAAGGTTGCATTGGCGCCACTTTTTTGAGTACTTTACACCAAAAAACTAACCAGCAGCAATCTATATCAGGGACTACCTTAATATAATTATATATTAAATTCCGTGCATTAGTTCTTGAAATAGAGCTATTGCAAAAATCATAAAAAAACAGCATATCAACGCTATCTGTTGAGAGATATACACCAAAATGTAAACAGTATCAATTCATGTCAAGGACTAACCGGATCTGAAGTTCGATGGAAATCTTTGCATTAGTTATTTAGGTATAGGAGTTGTGCAAAACGTTATAATAATGCAGCATAGCAACTCCAATTGTTGAGCGATTTACATCAAAAACTAATCGGCGTTAAATTATATCAGAGATTACCCGAATGTGAAATTTTATAAAATTCTTTGCATTGGTTTTTGAGATACAATGCCCATAAATTTTATATCACAGTCTGACAGAGTCAAATCTAGAAAACATTCATGCTACATATCGCAAACTTGTACAATCACTTAACGTTACTTTGTTGCGATTTTTATTCTTTTGGAAGCATATTATTATTTTTTACATTTAAAAAAAAAAAACAACGAATAGATATTTTGTAAAACTATGTTTTTTGGAATCTCTGACCTTTAATATATGTAAATTCATCAAAAACCGGAGCTCTAAAATTTTCACGAATTCAGTACTTTCTGCTTGTAAAGATAGAATAAATAAAAATGAATCACGCATAGAGGAATATTACTATTTTAAGACCGTATATTTTGTCTTCTAAATGCGTTAGACTATCATATATAGAATTTAATATCTAGAAAACAATCAATCTACATATCGCAAACTTGTACAGTCTCTTAACGTTACTTTCTTGAGAATTTTTTTTTTTTTTTTTTTTTTGAAGCACATTATTTTATTGTTTAAGACAAGGTGTCTTTCAAGACCTGGATATAACATAGAAATAATATTCATTCTTTGAAGAACGTTTACCGAAAAACAGCAACATAGAATTAAAGTTTTATGTGTGTTTCTGAAAATAAAACATATTTATTTTGTAAAAATGTCAAAAACAGATGTTGTTATGCATTTGGTGCTGTGTAATTTAACAACAATTTGTTAGCATATATTTTTTCTAAAGAAATACGAAAGTTTCAAAATATACAACGCTTATTAGAAGATATGCATTTTTTCCTTTTATGTATATTTAATTCTCCACTTCTCGTCTAAAATTAGTGAGAAATTTTAATAATATTTAATTTTTTTTTTACCTTGATTTTTATTTTTAAAAATACATGGAATTAAATGAAGGCTGTAAATTTTATAAACTTTTATCGAAATCAGTGCACTTACTACTCAAGAAAGAAGGGAAATGGAATAGTAAAAAAAAATAGTTCCAACAGATGGATTCGCCAACAAATGGAGCTTCTGGGCCTGTATGTGCAAACACTAATTAAAAATCTTACATTTTATTCTACTTTTTACATTTACAAATTAAAACAGTGCACACATATTGAAAACGAACAACACTTTCCGCAGCATACACTATTAAAAACTTGAAACTTTTGCTGCAGCGTCACTCCACTGATTATCATCACCGCTTACTATTTCTATTTTAACCAATGAGAGTGCTCCATAATACAATGAAATAAGCGTTTTCTATAAAAGTGGTGGAGTGACGATGCAGCAAAAGTTTCAAATTTTTAACAGTGTACATTTCTGAACCTCTCAATCATGTCCAATAGAATAAAAAAATACAGTTTATATCTCACAAAAATATCTACTACAAAAATCCATGACTATCAGATGCACTATTAAACAAGTAAGAAAAAACATGCGTTAAGCATAGATTATGAAACACTTTCCAACGCTTCTTGAAATCTTTAACAAAACTTTGTTATGTAGGGAAATAATATGCTACTGTCCATATCCAAATATGCATTGAAATACTTTTGAACAGTCTTGTATTTGATCCGTCGGTTGATATATATGTACAATATAATGGGAAAATTTAGTTTAGCAAGAAAATGCCTAACTGGCTGAAATTTCTCTGGCAGCACTTTAATCTAATAGATGGAAAATACTTCAATACTTTTGTTCAGCCCTGTAATTTATCCAGTATCTTTACTACACGCCAGTATTTTGTTAAAATTTAGTTCAAACAAACACATTCTTAAAGCTACTTAAATCACATTTCCAGAAATTATCACATATGGGTGACATTGTAGCTAATTCTTTGCGTGACCCTGTATATCATTTTATCTATATTCTACAAACATTTCTTAGTAAATTGAAAGCAGTTCAACGTAAAAATGCATAACTACCACCTTTAAATTAATTACTTTCATAATCAGTAACATTTATGAGCTCATTTGTGTAACTCAGTATATCAACTATAACATTTATATACACCATATAATTTGCAGACATTTTGTAAAACTTAAAAGCGCTTATCATAATTGAAAATGCATTTCAACCATCCATCAGCTATGATCGATAATATACAGTATTTCGGATAAAAATATAAGGTTTGAAATATTTTGTGTGTCCCTGTAAAAGCTATCCACCTCATATTATGCGTTAAATATTAAGTCTCAGCGGCGTATATTAATTTTATGATACTTGAAACCGTTTAACATTATTAAAATATGTCGCAAACAATTTCCTCCTTTATTATTATGTAATGGAATTCCTTTGAGTGGCCCTGTAAATGAATAATAACTATTATTTTGACAGCATATTTTACAGAATGCATATTTCAGTGCATTTCGCGAATCCATGTAAATTTAAATAAGTTTAATAGGGTGTAACACCTTTAAAATTCATTTGAAATGATTTCTTCCCATTGGCCGTAATGTATCGAAAAACTTTTGACTATCCCTGTAAATAAACTTATCATACTAGAAACTGCATTTTAAATAGAGTTCGTGCTTGGGTATCAACAACAAAAAAAAAATTCAGAGCACTCCGAGTATATTTACGGGAACTAGAGCGCGGCCAGACGACCAGACAAACCAAATGCATAAACACTTTTCAACTTTATTGGAAAGTGTTAAAAATTGCAGTTTTTGTTAAATAGTCTCTTCACAGGTTTTATACATAAAAAAAGGTTATTTTGCAATGTTATGGACCTCTCTTATACGTCGGAATAGACAAATTCTATAAAATTGGTGGAATGACTATGCAGCAAAAACTGCAGATTTTTAACAGTGTAGTACTTTTATTTCTCGCATACCTTCTCCAATACGATAGTGAGACTAGTTTGTCTCAGGAAATAAGACTCCGATTCACGGACAACTGCTGCTTTCTCAACTTACGGCGCTGGTTAGAATTCATAGTTTTTCGGATGTTACAATGCCATTGTAATTACCAGCAAAATCGATAAGCGGTCATTTCTGCCAGCAAAGCTGTACGAGATGCCTCTCTGTTTGTTAGATCGCTCTTTAATTTAAAAATTATTCTATATTAATAGATCAAACTGTGCAACTGCTTTACGTGAGTTTTGGCGTGTGAAAGAAATTCATATTGGAAAAGGTCCTTGGACACCATATGAAAAGAAAACAATGGTAAAGAAATTCGATAAGACTGGATCGTTTATTGTAAAATGTGGAAGAGGATACAAACCAGCAATTCTTCACGTAAAAGAAGAAATTGCCTCTGTAATTGTGGAGTCGTGAGCTGATCCGGAAGCCATTCCTAGTGCACGTGAATTTGCTTGAAAATTGGATATTTCATATACTATTGTTTGAAAAATCCTAAGAAAGGTAATCCAATTTTATCCATATAAAAATAGCTGTCATTAGTAATTGTTTCCAGGTGGCGCGAAGCAGACAGGATATTGTGCAAAGATTTTTAGCACGAAGGGAGATGAATGATGCCTTCGAATGGAAGATTTTATGGCCATTTTCTTATGAATAGGACGATCAATATTCAGAATTAGGTATGCCACTATGGGTCAGAATTAGGCATGCCACTATAATGTCAATCTCATGTTATTCACAAAATCACTGATGGGTGAAGTTACTGCAAGTTTCATTCTTGGTTCTTATTATTTTTAAGGAGTTACAGCCGATTGGTCCAGTAGCATGTTTTTTGATGCACAAAGTCAAACTTCCTCAAGTAACAAACTCTCCTAACTCTCTAATTGAAACAACGATACTGCTTTTTGAAACACTTTTTATGCAAGATGAAGCCCGTCCCATATTACCCGAGCAGTACAATATCAGTACCACGACAACATTTTGTCAATGGTAGATTACTATGCCGGTTTAAAGATAGAAAACCAACGATTATAAATGCACAAATAAAATATGAGAAGGTAGCAAATAGCTATTTCGAATCTACTATCGAGATTCTTCATCAGTGCAAAACTCAGCGAGCTAAAAAACAGCTATCCGCTCAGTTTTGCTATTTTTCAGCTCGCTGAGTTTTGCACTGATGAAGAATCTCGATAGTAGATTCGAAATAGCTATTTGCTACCTTCTCATACTTTATTTGTGCATTTATAATCGTTGG
This sequence comes from Maratus speculifer, assembly GCA_964019185.1. Lineage (NCBI taxonomy): Eukaryota > Metazoa > Arthropoda > Arachnida > Araneae > Salticidae > Maratus > Maratus speculifer. Next base: position 294,759,318 of record OZ025297.1, on the reverse strand, counting down.
TTTTCTATCTTTAAACATTTGTGCACAAAGGCTTTATTTGCTATTTTAATACTATGCCGGTACTTTCGCATGGCATGACCTTCCCGATCCTCTTATCTGACGCCATGAGATTGTTAGCTTTGAGGATACTTAAAATCTATTGTGTACCACTGAGGTAGCAAAAACTTCAATGACTTAAAAGATCAGATATCACAACATGTTCGAAACATCTTTTCTGATGCATTACATTCCGAAGTCGTGCACCACATAGATTATATCCTCAGCAAAATGCTCATGCGTAACCAGAACTAAACCTGCCATGCGAAACCGTATCCTCATTCACTGACATATTTTATAATAAATTAGGTATTTCATCTTGTATTAGGCCTTAATATTTTGTTATTTTATTACACATTACATTTCCCACTCAGAAGCGCCATCTGATGGCAATTATTGTATGTTTGTTCTATTCTCGTTCTCCGTTCTTGAATAGTAAATACACCGATTTTAGTTTCATTCGGATAATACACTTAAGGCTGCTGGTCCCTCACTTACCGAACTCCCTTCCCTAATGTAACGTCTACGGGCGTTGATGCATTCTTATATTTAAAATATCTCCTCAGGAAATTAATATATTTAACTTATTCATTTCGCTATATGTTCTTAAAGGATGTCACTTTCTTTCTTAGATTTCAAAATATTTCTTAAATCTATGTTTACTTTTAGATGAAGTGTTAAAATTTCACATTAAGTTCGTCAGAAAATATGAAATTAAGCATATATTTTAGAAATATTTTGAAAACTAAAAAAAAGTGACATCCTTTAAGAAGTCCCCAAAGAAGAAGTTTAAATTATGTATTTCCTTAGGTGATATTTTAAATATAAGAACGCATGAAAGGCCCATAGACTTAACATTACGGAAGGGAATTCGCAAAATGATTGACCAGCAGCCTTAAGTTACAGACAGCTCCAAACAGAGATACTAATGTTATAACCACCCAGTATATTGAAACGTATATGTTTATATATACATGCTACTAATTCATCATTTATATTAAATTAAGGCAATTACATTTTTATGTTTAATATTCTATTAATTATTATTAATTGTTAATTTAATAATTTATTTAATTTTAAAATTTGGCATAGACATATAAACATATTATTAATTTAATTATATTAACTAAATACAGTTACTGTCTTAAAGCCCAATTTAAAGTTAGTTATTGAAACTTATTCATTAATTAATTTTATTTATTAATTAGATTTTTATTCGCCGTATCTCTTACCTAAGACTACATTTGTTACTTAATAAGCAGTTTGGAAGTCATTAAATGTATTATTCAACGACAGATGCCAACACTACTCTTGTTAATTTAATGAAAATATTTTAATTTTATTATTTCATCCTACTTGCACTATATATATTTGCTCATAATATATACACAAAATTTTTTACTTAATAATTTTGGGAAACATGTGCAAATAATTTCTTATACCTTTTATGTTGTTTCATGTATGTCATAGTTGAATTTTCAGTTGGTAATACGCTTCTTATTTTAATCAATTTAGTGCATTATATATAATTTTAATTCTTTGTTATTTATTATTTCTTATTAATTCTTTGTTATTTCTGTATTTGTTGCCTGCGGTAGCTCTTATATTGCATTTTTAAACTTGTTACAGCTAATGCAAAGATGAAACCTTACATTTTATTAGTGGAAATCAAGTTAATTTGTGCTAATTATTTTGCATTGGTACGACAAATAATTTCATTTTTGCAAATTTTACCGTATTTTTAATCCCATGTCAAATTTTTTATAAGTATCTGTTTCAAAGAATTTTATAATGTTTCAAAAAACGTATCATTTTTAATTTAAATGAATTCTTTTATTGTTCACATTCACATTTTATAATTTATATAGTTTCATAATGTATACATATAAATAGGAAAACTTTTTTATGTGTTACATTTTATGTAAAGTAACTAAAAAATGCATATTGACACAAATAGAAGGTAAAAAAACAAAAAAAGGAAAATCTTTAATGTAAATTTTTATGAAGTTTTATGCTAAAGTAGTATTTTAGTTGTGCATAAATATGTATAAATAATAAAAAAAATTATCACTTAAATAGAACTGTATGTTTAAAACCTTATTCATTCGTTTAAAGAAGTAAATGTAAACAAAGTATATTTTTAACTTGCATAGAACCAATTCATGTGTAAGGCCATCTGCTGTTGATATTTTTATAGAATAAATATGTTTTCTTTTCAGAAACCTGCATATAAAATCCTGTTTATGCTAACTGGTTCTCTGTTAAGTTTTCAAAAACTATTGTGTGAGCTACATTTTAAGAATCATCTTTGAGCACTTTTTTTTCTAAAACGTCAAAAATTAAAAATATTTGAAAGAAATAGTAAGAAAATAAGTAAGTGTCTATATAAATGAACGATGTGTAACGTAAACTGCCTGAGTGACTGAAATGAACATTTTCAAAACTAAAGTGTTTAAAAAATAAACAAATGCAGCTTATAAAATTATTTAGTTTGTTTAAAGTTGTTCAATCATTCAAATAATTTAATCATTTGAAAAATATATGCACATTATCATTACTTTCTTCTATCTTTATAAGAAGAAAGTATTGGATTCATAAAAATTTTCAAATTCCGTTTTCGACGGATTTACGCGTTTTAGGGGTCAGCGATGAAAAGAACACGTTTTTACAAAATGTCTGTCCGTAAGTCTGTGACATAAATATTGTGGACACTCTGTTGCAAGAACTAATCCACGGAATTTCACAAAACTTTAGATTTAGTTATACTTTGATATGATCTGTATTTGAATAATTTTTGGTGTATATTGCTCAACAGATGGGACTGCTATGCTGTCTATTTCAGGATTTCTAAATAGCTATATATCAAGAGTTCATTTCCTACTCAAAAGCGCCATCTGATGGCAATTATTGCATGTTTGTTCTATTCTCGTTCTCCGTTCTTGAATAGTAAGTGCACCGATTTTAGTTTCATTCCGATAATTCCCTTAAGGCTGCTGGTCACTCACTTTCCAAATTCCCTTCCGTAATGTAAAGTCTACGGGCGTTAATGCATTCTTATATTTAAAATATCTCCTCAGGAAATTAATATATTTAATTTATTATTTTCACTAAATGTTCTTAAAGGATGTCACTTTTTTCTTAGATTTCAAAATATTTCTTAAATCTATGTTTACTTTTACATGAAGTGTTGAAATTTCACATTCAGTTCGACAGAAAATATGAAATTAAGCATATATTTTAGAAATATTTTGAAAACTAAGAAAAAAGTGACATCTTTTAAGAAGTCCCCAAAGAAGAAGTTTAAATTATGAATTTCCGGAGGAGATATTTTAAATAAAAGAACGCATGAAAGGCCCATAGACTTAACATTACGGAGGGGAAATCGGAAAATGATTGACCAGCAGCCTTAAGTTACAGACAGCTCCAAATAGAGATACTAATGTTATAACCACCCGGTATATTGAAACGTATACATACTACTAATTCATCATTTATATTAAATTAAGGCAATTACATTTTTATGTTTAATATTCTATTAATTATTATTAATTGTTAATTTAATAATTTATTTAATTTTAAAATTTGGCATAGACATATAAACATATTATTAATTTAATTATATTAACTAAATACAGTTACTGTCTTAAAGCCCAATTTAAAGTTAGTTATTGAAACTTATTCATTAATTAATTTTATTTATTAATTAGTTTTTTATTCGCCGTATCTCTTACCTAAGACTACATTTGTTACTTAATAAGCAGTTTGGAAGCCATTAAATGTATTATTCAACGACAGAGGCCAGCACTACTCTTGTTAATTTAATGAAAATATTTTAATTTTATTATTTCATCCTACTTGCACTATATATATTTGCTCATAATATATACACAAAATTTTTTACTTAATAATTTTGGGAAACATGTGCAAATAATTTCTTATACCTTTTATGCTGTTTCATGTATGTCATAGTTGAATTTTCAATTGGTAATACGCTTCTTATTTTAATCAATTTAGTGCATTATATATAATTTTAATTCTTTGTGATTTATTATTTCTTATTAATTCTTTGTTATTTCTGTATTTTTTGTTTGCAGTAGCTCTTATATTGCATTTCTAAACTTGTTACAGCTAATACAAAGATGAAATCTTACACTTTATTTGTGGAAATCAATTTAATTTGGGCTAATTGCATTGGTACTACAAATAATTTTATTTTTGCAAATTTTACCGTATTTTTAATCCCAAGTCAAATATTTTATATGTATCTGTTTCAAAGAATTTTATAATGTTTCAAAGAACGTATCATTTTTAATTTGAATGAATTCCTTTATTGTTCACATTCATAATTTGTATAGTTTCATAATGTATACATATAAATAGGAAAACATTTTATGTGTTACATTTTATGTAAAGTAATTAAAAAAAATGCATATTGACACAAATAGAAGGTAAAAAAACAGAAAAAAAAAGAAACTCCAATGTAAATTTTTATCAAGTTTTATGCTAAAGTAGTGTTTTAGTTCTGCATAAATATATATAAATAATAAAAAAATATATCACTTAAATAGAACTGTACGTTTAGAACCTTATTCATTCGTTTAAAGAAGTAAATGTAAACAAAATATATTTTTAACTTGCACAGAACCAATTCATGTGTAAACCCATCTGCTGTTGATTTTTTTATAGAATAAATATGTTTTCTTTTCGGAAACCTGCATATAAAATCCAGTTTATGCTAACTGCTTCTCTGTTAAGTTTTCAAAAACTATTGCGTGAGCTACATTTTAAGAATCATCTTTGAGCACATTTTTTTTATAAAACGTCAAAAATTAAAAATATTTGAAAGAAATAGCAAGAAAATAACTAAGTGACTATATAAATGTACGATGTGTAACGTAAACTGTCTGAGTGACTGAAATGAACATTTTCAAAACTGAAGCGTTTAAAAAATAAACAAATGCAGCTTATAAAATTATTTAGTTTGTTCAAAGTTGTTCTATTATTCAAATAATTTAATCATTTGAAAAATATATGCACATTATTATTACTTTCTTCTATGTTTATAAGAAGAAACTATTGGATTCATAAAAATTTTCAAACTCCGTTTTCGGCGGATTTACACGTTTTAGGGGTCAGCGATTCAAAGAACACATTTTTACAAAATGTTTGTCTGTACGTCTGTGACATAAATATTGTGGGCACTCTATTGCAAAAACTTATCCACGGAATTTCACAAAACTTTAGATTTAGTTATACTTTGATATGATCTGTATTTGATTAATTTTTGGTGTATATTGCTCAACAGGTGGGACTGCTATGCTGTCTATTTCAGGATTTCTAAATAGCTATATATCAAGAACTAATGGACGGATTTTCATAAAACTTCAGATCCCGTTAATCCTTGATATAATATGGTTCTGATTACGTTTGGATGTAAAACGCCGAACACATGGCGCTGCTATTCTGTATTATTTGTGATTATCGCTATAGCTCTATCTCAGAAACTGATGCACGAATTTTCATCAAACTTCAGCTTCAGTCAGACCTTGATATAAATTAATATTCTTTACTTTTTAGAGGAAATCGCTCAGCTGGTGGCGCTTTTTCCCAGTTTTTTTATGATTTCTGCTATGATTCTATCTTAGATACTAATGTACTGATTTTCATAAAATTTCAGATTTAATTAGAACTTGAAATATGTTCTAATTAGAACTTATTTCAAGTTCTTTAAGATTGAAAGTTCTTTAAGTTCTTTAAGTTGAGCATTAGATTTTAGTGTAAATTACCTAATTGGAGACGCTGCTATGTTTTTTTATTAAATTATTAAAATGTATTAGATAGAAGGAGGTTTCGGAATTGCAACATCAGACTAGTTTATTTGATGCATTGAACCATCTGCCTTATTCGCCTGACTTAGCACCATGTGACTTTTATCAGCCCCACTATATCTGCATTAAAAGAAACCAAATTCTAGACTGTTGAAGTTTTGGAAGAAAAATCAACACGCGTAATAAAAGAACTCTCAGAAAAAGATATTCATCACTGTTACAAACAATTGAAAATTTGCATGGAGCATTCTAGAGATAAAGTAGGGGTTTCTATTGATGAGAATAATAAAATAAATACGTATAAATTTAAAATAAAATAATATACGACATATTTAATAGTTATACCTCGTACATTACAACATAAACATGTCATATCATTAAAGTGATTGCTCTAATTTAGGATTTAAAATTATATGAAATGGTTAAAAGCAAATTCCAGCTGAAGCACCCCATTTTTTTATCATTTATTTTAAGTTACATTGTGCGCCTCTGTGGTTAAGAAAATAAAATATAATTCAGTTTTATTGCGATTATTGTATAACTTTATCTGATTAGAAATAAAATTTATCGATATTAATATTAAAATTTCATTTTAATTTTTCAAAGAGTGATTGGTTAAGATTCCTTTGTACCAAAATATTGAAACAAAATATTAACTATATAGTTTTCTTTTAACATGTTTATACAAAATTTATTATTGCAGAAATGAAAAAAAAATGAACTTTGCATTCAAAATTATGTATTATAAATATAAAATTCAGTTTTAATAAAACTTTGAAAAACAGTATATCCGCAATAAATAGCGTACAAAAGAATATTATTTCGCCACTTCGTAATTTAATGTATATTTAATATTATCAGATACTCGAACAATGCATTAAAAATGATAAATATTATTTTAGTGTAGACACAGAATGGAAATATTATTAAAATTTTCAAGGTAATGTATTAAAACTGATTTTTAATGTTGCTGTTTTTTAGGACGAAGTTTGTACTACATGCTCATAACTTATAAAAATATAGTATAGTTATTTTTTAATCGGGTGGTACAACTCTAATATATTAAAGGAAGCTGCATTATTGTGTAAGAAGTAGTTTTTATTACTTAAAAAATAGGAAAAAGTATTAGTTCATGCATAGTTTAAACACCATAAACACTTTTAGATAATAATTAATTATAAAATAATATACATTTGCGGTTGGGTTGTGAGGGAGTGTCCTTTATGATAAAGGCACTCTAGAATTTTAGTGATATCGTGAAGTCAATGTTCTAACATGTGGGGCGCGAAAGCGATATCTATCCTTTATTGAACTTTAACTTTCCAGAGCGTGTGTGTCGCCCTCGAATCTACAGTTAGTTGCGGTTAGGAGTAATATGCAAATTTATAGCGCCGTCTTCAGTTTGCAATGTATAAAAGCTGTGAGTTGGAGTGATGTAGTCTGTGGTGAGAAGGCGATAGCCAGCTAGTGTGTGGTGAGAAGGCGAAAGCCAGCTAGTGTGGTGAGGCGGCAGTAGTCCGCAAAGCGAGTTAGATTGGCGTTGTGAAGAGATAGCCTCCAGTGAGATAGATTGTATTCTAAAGTGAGCTAGCTAGCAGTGTGAACCGAGTTAGTTTGTGGTGAGCTGAGTTACCCAAGAAGAGTGCCAGTGGGTAAGAATTAATTCAATACGTTGGATATTTTTGAGTAATGAAGAGTGTTTGCAGCCACGGGCTGTCTTATTAAAGATTTAAACTAGCTTTTAGCAAAAATCTGAACGTGAAGCTGGTTTGAAGTGCCCCGAACTGAGCTTAAGCCGAGGTTGTGAGTATAGCTTATGATTTAACTTCTTAGTATTGTGCTTAGTGACTGAAATCTTGAACTATCGCTCCACTTTCCCATGTTCCAGAGGTTTAAATAAACTGTTTTATTTTATCTTATATTTAGAATTATGTATTCATTTAACCAGAACACCAGCCACGTCACATATGACACCCAACGTGTGTTCCAGCACGTTACAGGGTCATTCTCTGTTCTGAGTAAAGATAGTTTTAAAATTTCCCGCTAGAAGGCGAACGCTTTATTTTAAAACTTAGGAAGATTTCGTACCTCCCACTTTGATGGAAATACCGGATATTAGATTTTTATTCTAAACCAAACCTTAACATTTTTACGACATTCTGCTAAATATTTTGACGACAGCGACCGCATTCCCACGCTAAATGATAGCATAGTTTAAATTTAACAGATTCTCTGTCCACAGTATACATATGAGTTATAGGCCGATGACTCCTTAAGTCTATAGTCAGCATATGGGCTATCCGATTGTGACGGTCCCGGGTAGACTGTCACGTTCAAATGAAGACATATTCGAAAATTAACACTAAAACACTTATATTTTAACTTTAATTAGAGTGGGGGAGTGAAGCTAGATTCAAAAATTTAAAACGACTGCACATAGAGAACATATAATTTTAAGTACTAATCAAATAGGTTTCTTTAGTAACGAACTCTACGGTTTGAATAAAGCTCGCACAAACTAGTCTAATTCACCCACGGGTTGAGAGTAACCACAATCTTGGTCTTCTATACGCAGTCCCAGCTTTTATACTTTGCGGACTGAAGAGACTGGATTTGAAATTTGCAGAAAACTCACGAATCACAGTTAACTGTAGACTCGGGGCACCACACATACTTCGGAAAGTTAAATTTGCATAAAGTACAGATGTTTCTTTTGCGCCACAAATGTTAGATCAATGACTCACGAACTCACCTGAAACGCAAAAGTACCTCAATTACAAAGTGACACTCCCTTACATGATCAATAGACTTTAACGAACTTTATTAAACTGAACTCAGAATAAATGTCTTACTTTATATGTAAACCCAGCTATATGAATGCTATAAAAAATTTTATGTTATTGGAATATGCATTTTTTTATTCCTAAGAAAATACTTTGAAAAATTAAACAATTTACTAAAAAGAATAATTTATTTGTGGGTATGAACGCTTGTTTATAAAGGTTTCCATCTGAAAAATAAAATTGAAAATATCAATGTTAACAAAAACTGTAAAAGCCATCTAGTCCCTAAGCTCATACATGCACTTGAGCTCTTAAAGAGGTTTCAAATGTAAATGATCTCATAAGTCTACAGCACACATATAGGCTGTAGTAAAACAAAACACCTCCTTTACATATTTTACTTCTACTATAACGAAACTACCATTAGATATCTTATAATTCACAATTTTATAAAAATCCATAATCATATTGGGTTTAAAAGATAATCTATACTCTAGATGATGGAAGGATGTATCGTGGACCAGCTGTTTTATTTATTTATTTATTTATTTATTATTTTTAATATCTATTTTGTAAATGAAATATTGTTATATTTTATTTAAGAATCCCTTTTATAACATCATGATGCACTCTTTTTAGGTTAAGGTTGCCTTTTTAGGAAGAAACAAGATTTAAGAATTGGTTTCTTATCCTTTTATACTTTTGACGGATGTGCCAAATATTCGACTTTAAGTACACCACAAAAATCTTAGAGAAAGAATTCTAATCTTAAATTCCTTTTAAATCATCCAAATGTTCCAAATCAATAAAAGAAAAATTTTGATATTAAAATACTGGCATCTAAAGAGTCGGATATTTAGGAGCTCTGCTTTTCAGTATCTGCTAAAAATAGACAGCAAAGAGATTTTATTAATTAATCATTTTTTAGAGTTGTAAATTTACTCTAAACTCTGGCCAGAGGTCTTTGATCACGTTTTTATTTTAATTGATTATCTGACTTAAACACTAAACGTTAATATACATTCAGTTTCGTTGAAGTTTGAGAAGAATTTTGTGAAACAACAATGAGCAATTATGTGGGTACCTAGATTCCCCCTCCTCTCCATCCAACAATTAGCAATAAAAATGAGATACAACTTTCAGATATATAACAAGAAAAATATCAAGTATCCTTAACCTCTTCAAAACCTAGTGTTTATTTTTATGTATATTTAACATCAGTTATGGCTGTATTTTAACAAACGGACAACTAAGAATGATTGTAAGGCCAAAAAAAAAAAAAAAAAATTCGCTTTTTTTACATAAAATTTGATGTATGGAGACTCAAAAAGTAAAGTTTTTGTCGATTTGCTAGAATTCTTTATTTTATTTCACTCTTTTGCAATTCAAAAACAATGAAAAATTGAAATAATTATACATTTAATAATTTTCTATTACAAATGAACTCTATAAATGATATATTAATAAGCAGAAAAATTATTTGTGTTTTCATTTTTGTATATTTCGTAGATTTCTGCTGCAGGCCACTTTCATGTAGCACGTATCTCACTTTAAAAAAGCGCTATAAGAAAAAAATTGCTCTTTTGTTTAGTTCTACTATCTGTTAGGCTCCATTCATACTATTTTTTTTTTCATTTTTAACATTATTTATATATCTGAAAAAAATGTAAAAATCTGTATCCTATTGAATATATCGGGTCTCAAGAGGTTAAAACAGAGCTTGACCTGTTGACAGAGCTGTTAGAACCTATTTTAACTCAGAAAAATCTGCATAAAATGTTTCTGAATATATAGAACATGGAGTCGAGCGCGCTGTTAAAAAATTTACTTAAGCAATGTTTTTTGCTGTGTGTCAATAAGGATGTATATAATCGAAAAACATTTTACATTTCTTGCTTATTTAGTAATATACATGCTGTTTAAAAGTAGTAATAATTCAAAAAGAGATGTTGTATGGCATTAAAAATTTCAAGACAGTATCAGAAACATATTTCTGAAACAATAGAATGTACAACACTAGTAATTTTTAAAGTTTTATTTTGATTATAACAAACTATTTAGTCTCTGAAAATTAATAAAAATCAAGTGGCTACTGTATTTTTGGAATTTTCGTGGTTCCGACGGGGCCGAAATTCTAAATTCCTTACATAAATTAAAGTACATAAAAACTCTTTACAAATCTTTTCAAGAAATTATAAACTATATTGTTCAAATTATATTTAACTCAAGACAAAAATATCAGTACTATATAACAAAGTAGAAACGTATCAAATGCTTTTTTTTCTTTTTCGCAGCTTATTCAACATGATTTCATTTACGAAATATAATGTACATTGTAAGAGATTTGACAATAAAAAAAAAAAAAATAAAATCATTTTAAAAAATGCTTCATTTTTTTAAGAAGAAAAAGTGACAATTTTAAAGCCTGAAATATAAGATTTCAAATTAAGAACCTTACGTGGAGATTTATACCTATTTAAAAACCTTTCTTTCGTAAATTGGGAACATATAAAAGTGATTCTAAGTTTAACCAAATATATTTTCACCTCACAATATATATGTAGGTTCTTAATTACTCTGTCGCTTAACTGCTATTATTTGAATATAGAATATTTTATGTTTGAATATTGCATAAATATTATTTTACGTGAACCGTTCAGTTAGTAGACAATATCATGCTATTTTCTTTTCAATTTCACCTGTTAGAATGTGGATAGACTTCATGCACATATTTTGATATATGAATAAGTATATATTTCTTGTCTGGTAGAATGTTTAACAATGCTTTTAATTTAAGTGTTTCTGACATTTTTTAGGAAAATAGAAAAATAATGAACAATTGATTTTTCTCCGTGTCTGCTTTTAAATGTACTAAGCTTGGGGAAAAACAATAAATTTCAAACAGTCTAGACAGCTCAGTTGAAAGAACATTGAAATTCGAGTTGTCAGGTAAACCAAACCATTTGTTAGGTATAACTTTTGGCCTAGGTATATGAGCAATCAGTTATTACCTATTTATATATACAATTCACTTAACAATCAGTATAATTGTGTTAAAGTAAAAATAAACGGTCAAGTGCAATAAAAATATAATAATGTAAAAATTAGCGGTCAAATATATCGAGTATTACTTGTGCTCAGAGGGTTCCTTAGACTAATACTCGTGGGTCCAGTTATCCCAGTTTACCTTACCGTTTATAATTTATTTTCTTAATAATACACTAAATGAAACAAGTCAAATTTTCAGTCGATTGTCTAAATTTTAAAAGCGGACAGCCTCCTTCAGTGAAAGTCATGGATTAACAAATCAGCATTTTAGAGGAAGCAATTATTACAGTTTTTCTATATTTAGATTTTTTTAGAATTGGTCTAAGTTTCTTTAAAAAATTTCAGTCTTGATCATTTCGATACTAGTTACTTACCTTGTTTTACATTCGAGGTCTTTATTTGATAAAGTCCTTAAATTCTGATTCCTTTATTAAAATTATTTTTATCTGTTTAGTGCACTGTAACACACTGCTTGAAAAGACAAAATATATATAGTCTTTTAAAATATAGATCCAAAGCATCCTCAGCCATGAGACAAATTTTATGTGGCACTAAAAATAAATAAATAAATAAAAATAAAATTATTATAAAACATCTCTAAAGATGAATCAGTCTATGTATATATATGCTTCTAACATGTACACATGTATTAAAAAATTAGATATAATTTTAACAATTTAAGAAAAAATTAAATTAATTTAAGGGTGATTTTTAGTGTCGCCTCCAGGCGTCATCAGGACTGAGGAAGCTAACATTTGATTTGTGCTTAGTAGGAGAAAAATTGTTTGCGTTGTAATTTTAAGCTCTCTAGTTTTTAATTTGTATACTTATAAAATCTACATTTTGTAAGTATACAAATTCATTTTAAGGCTCTTGTTTCTGCACGCAAAGGCAATCCCGAGCTAATACTAAATCTATGGAAAAATTATTTTCTAGTGTCTAGTTTGAAATTTCATTTTAAAATATTTTTTCTGCATTGAATAGCTAAGGTCTATCTTTGCATCGTTCTTTTTTTTTTTTTTTTTTTTTTTTTTCTTACTTTTTAGATTTTTGTTTGGAGATATTTTTTAAACACTGCCTTTTCGGAACCCGTTTCGAAAGTGAATGTAACTTTATAAAAAAATATGTAACATTGCAATAACGACAAACGATTTTTATAACATTGCAAAACATATCGAAAAAAAAAAAGAATATTGTAGAGATCGACCTCAGCTATTCAGTGAAATAAAAAAGGTTTAAATGCAAACCAGATATTAGAAAGTAAGGGCTCGCAGGGAATTAGCTCACAGGGACAAGAGCCTTAAAATGAAGTTTTCTGTAACTGTAACCAGAAAGCATAGTTATGCTCAGAAAAGCACAAGATGTTCTGTAATATATGATTAATTAAAAAAAAATAATTTATGCTAGGAAATAAAAACTTTTAAAAATATAATTCATACAATTATGTTTCGAAAATTAAAGAGAATAACCTATATAAGCATCTCTAAAAATATTCCAATCGAATCATTTCTGTGTTTATCAAAACATTATTGAATTCTTACAACTATAATTATCTGTTAAGTGCGTTACATCTTAAATAAACGATGAGAGTAAAAGCTTCTAAAATATTTACCATTCTAATCATGTTGTGTTATGATGGATTTAACTAAGCTTTACTTTTGAATTTTTAACTGCTATATTGATGTTTGTAGATACAGAAAACCCATATTTTAAGTGACAATAAATAAACCCTTTAACCTCTTCAGTCCCTGAGTACCCAAATGGGTACATCAGTTTTGTCCCATCTTATTAATGATACTCAAATATAAATGAAATTTCGATATAAGAATAATATGTTTTGAATTCTAAGATTCGAGCTAATGAAAATAAAACAAAAATCTCACTCTGAAGTCAAACGAGAAAAGAAATAATTCAGTAATAAATAAAAATACTGTAATAATCGCCAGTAGCGAAGAGGTTAAGAAACTATAGGAATGCTCAGTCATGTTTAGGGTTGTCATTATAAAGTGAGTTTTACTTATTTTTTATAATTATGCCACTAAAGGAAACTTTCTTTTTTGCATAGTTTGGATTCTTTTAGCTTTTGATAACTTCTATTCGATTTGTGTTCAATGTGACTGAAAATATGTGTATTGCGCATTAGAACTCATTTATTGATGTTTTTAGATATGGAAAACTCATATTTGAATTGAAAATTTCCTTTAAATGTATTCGGGAGATAGAATTTTAAATTTTAGTCTTTTCTTATACATCCATTTATTTTAAAAATTTGAAATTAAGATACTAAAATTAAATTTTGCTTTGAATATACTTTGTTTACTTATATTTTAAAATTTGTATTTAATTTGTATTCTGACTAACATAAATAATATGCATTCCAACTCCTTGATTAATGTTTCTAGATACGGAAAACCCATTTTTAAGATACAATTTCCTATAAATATACTCTGTAGTCTGAATTATAATCAGTTATTCTAGGACTTTTTTAAAAACTTAATAAATTAAAAAATTTTAATTAAGCTACAAAACTTTTACTCTACTTTTAACAGATTTAGATTTAACTAGCTTTTGAAATTTCCCATTCAATTCCTTTTCACTGTGGCAGAAATAATATGCATTCTATTTTTAAACTGCTTTATTGACATTTGTTGAAGCGAAAATTTCACTGATTCGAAAGACTAAATGTTAATCAGTCATTTCTAGGACATTGCTTAAAAGTTTAATTTAGTAATTTGAAATTAAGCTACCAAAGTGAAACATTGTTAAAATAACTAAACATTGTTTAATGCTTGATATACAAAATTTAAAAGTGCATTACAATTCATCAGACACACAAAGGAAAAATTACATAAATAGATATACATTTTACATACTTTATATGAGGAGCCCAGAAGCCAAGGGGTACAAGTGACAAAATGTCGATTTGGAGTAAATTGAGTTTAAAGATAATTGATGTTAAATTGGAACATCAATAACAATTGACTAAATTGAAATAGGAAACATCTGCTTGTTGCATTCTAATCTTTGAACTCTCATTTCAATAACTGTTAAAAATAGAGCACAATTTTCTTTAAATGTATAATTAATCAATATTGTTTGTTTTTCGAAAAAAGTGGTTTATCTCTATAACTCAGCAAATAATAAGAAAATGACCTATATTTCTTTACCTGAAATGAAAAAAGCATATTTCCAGATACCCTGTGCACTTAACTCAATTTTTTCAATTTTGTTACTTATACCCCTTGACTTCTGGGGTCCTCATATGTACATCAGTATATTATAGATAATATGTATGTGACATCACGATGACGTACAAAAGTACAACTCAACTTGTGGTTGGCAAGACATTTGCGTGTTTTAGCATTGCTTTGTATGTAAAATCTGCTTATATTGTGTTTACTTTGAGATTTTATTTTATTAATTATTGATGTATTTATTATTTGTGTTATCCGATTCTTGTACAAAATGGCTGCCAGCTGTTGTGCAGTTGGTTGCACTTTTAAATAAGCAAATTTGGGAGAGGGTGTGTTTTCCTTGTGTAATTCCTAGTATTGTTTTCATTCTTGTATAGTTTGTTCTTTCTTTAGATATTACCTTATTTTTTCATAGTAAGATGTTTTTTTTTAACATGACATCTACAAATATTTCCCTATTTTTATGTACAGTATTAGAATATTAAAGATATTTAATATACCTAATGAGTTTTAAATTTTGTATAATGGTTGCATTTAACCTGTAAATTTTATTTGCAATAAATGTTTTATTATTATTATTTGTCTTGTTTTTTTTATTCAAAATTTTAAAAGGGTGATATCTTAAAAAGTTCTAATTTGCGATTTATTTGAAACTTTTTGTTCAGAAAATTTTAAAATGTAAAAAGACATAAAGACATAAATAACTGTAAGAATAAAAATTGTAAGAACAAAAATTGTTTTTATAATTTCTCACGCTATTGGGGCAAAAAATATAAAAATTAAAAACAAGATAATAACTTTATAGATGTAAATGTTGATATTTAAAATTCAAAATCTAAATGGTATCCAGAATGGTGCTGAAATTTTTAAGAATGAAATGGGGGGAGGGGATGTTCTACAAATGTTCTGTATTATGGGAAAAAATTAGAAAGTTAAGATGAGTGTAGATTTCAGGTGATGGCACAGGCCTAAGGGGGGAGGGGCGTGTGCCATCTCCCAGGAGGATCATCCCCCCAGAGGAATTTGAGATTCTGCGTTTTCAATGGTAAAAAATTGCAATTTCCCCCAGAACTCTACAACCCCCCCCCCCCCGCCCGGAGCCATTGAAATCTTTCTGGAGAAAAGGTCTTTTAAAAGGTCTGCATTCTGAATTCGGCACTGGTTAAAATTAGAAACGTCACATGATTTACTTGTAAATTGTCAGTAAAATTGACAACATGTAAAAGGTTGCAGGAAGAAAATTTATTTCAAAATTGTGATTTCTGTGATAATGCTGGATTAAAAACAAGGAACTTTGCTTTAGTAGTTATTTTTTTATGTAAATTTTCTCCTAGAACGGTTTCTAAAATATTTCAAAATTTAAAATGAGCAGAAAACCTTCAGTTATAATTTATTTAAAATTATCTGTGCTAAAAACTTAAAATGTTTAATATAACTAGAATTTTTTTCTTTTTTTTTGTACCACACAGTTTTGTTTAATATATACATATATATATATATGTATATGTATGCATAGAATAAAACTTTGATTATTCGAGCTTTTTAAACTACAAATTTTAAATAATTCTTATTTGTTCCTCGATATCTAGAGTTCTGTATTAAATAAAAGTAAAAAATATCGTGGATATTTAAAATTTTACTTTGAATCATTCGAATATTTCTTACGATTGCTCTTAAAATTTTAGTTGAGCTGAAAATTAATTTAGCTAAGATTCAGGATATTTGAACAGCGTGTTTTAACGGTCATTGTAAGGAAAATAATGGCGATGGTTTGGAACAGGGTTGCATGCTTGACCTCCCTTTTTATAGTCTAATTTGAAGATCACATCGGAAATCTTGTAAATGGATCCTTACTTTACATAATCACAAAATGTGTGTTATTAGTCAAAATAAAGAATACTACTTTTACTGTCTAGCATGGATTCGAATTTTCCGGATAAAATTGGTGCCAAACTGGCAACTCTGGTTTGGAATGTCACTATGTGGGGATTTCAAAAGAATTATCTGACCCAAAACAAAATCCTGTATAAGGACTATATCAATGTGGACCAAAATGTGTCTGTATGTGGCGAGGCAGTTGATGTGGACATTATTCTTCAACTGGCGGAGAAATAGCAAGCTGAGGACAAGGTATCTGAGGATGAAGAGAACAAAGAAATACAAGAGAAGCCCCTTCTTCGTTCGTCCGAAACTATGCTTCGTATGCATGAACATAGTCGCTTTTTTTAAAGACGAAGTGTAGAAGATTCTATTTTTGTATCAATTTTAAGGTGGTTATCATATGCTATAAATCAAAGATTACATTCACAGAAACAATAAAAAATATATGACTTCGTTTTTAAAAGTAATACATAAATTATAGTAGTGAAAAATCGATTGATTTAATAAATACATTTTGTTTGTTAAATTCTTTATCGTGATTTATCGTATTTATTTATTTATTTATTTTTTGTTTGTTTATTTTTCTTTTTGAGAAGATATGTGTAATTCGGATTTTTTGGATATTTCGTACTTTTCTTTTGCCAATTCAACTTCGATTTATCCAAGTGTAACTACATATATATATATATATGTATAAATTTAGCAATATTTGTTCTGATTAATCCGTTTCAGATTGATTTGAATTTAATGTGTAATATGTGATCAATCGTTGGAAATTATACTGTGCATGAAAATATCAAATAAAAATGAAATTACTACAAGAAAATTGAAATACTATTGTATTTAACTTCCTTTATATATATATAACGTCAATAGAGGAAGAAGTATTAGTATCCTGCAAATTCATTATTCGATCAATTTTTTAACTCTCTGATTGTTAGGTTATACATTTGGCAAGCTATTATTTTAGTTTCGCCTATTAGAAACTTCTAAAAATCTTTTCATATTTAAAAAACGAAAGACGACACAATAAATAATTTTTGAGAATCATTTTACAAAAAAAAAAAAAAAAAAAAAAAAAAAAAAATTGTATGTATTAGCTATACATAAAAACTTATTTAAAGTAAACTAATCTATAGTTTCCCATATTTTTTTTACCGATAACGAATATATTCGTCTTTTAAAAACAGCCAGCTTTATTATTTTTTTTGGGGGGGGAGGGGGTTACGATAGAAATTCAAGCGATTCTACACATTATTTAATCGCAAAATTTTCAAATTAAGTAGGATGAAATTTATATTTAAAAATATTCTAATAATAAAAATGTATTAAAGGAAAGTCGTTTCATATAGAACTTGTGGGCAACAAATTTATTTAAATACAACAAAAATATCAAAATTTAAATTTTAAAGGGAGCCCTGCAAATTTCAAGTTTCTTGTAATCATCGTTACACTTTTAAATATAATGAGTAAACGGTTCAGTATAAAATAACAATACTAACTTCAGAAAAGACGCATTGTTTCAGTTTTTTGTATTGTTCTAATATATGCATTATATTTCGTCATAAAATAGATCAATTATAGTATAATTACATTATTGTGTGAAATACTATATATCATTTAACTGTACACTTTTTCTATGAAAACAAAATTTTTCTTTCATAATAAAGAAATATTTTTCAATTTTGACAATTTTAGTTAATGACCTCTAAATGAATGTTAATATTTTTTATTTACTCCATTCGCATTAAATATACGGAAATTAAAATTCCTTAAAATCTTAGACAAAATTTCCATTGTCTGTAATATTCTGTCAGCAAGGCTTTTAATTTACTGTGGTGAAAATTTTATATTTAACATATGCAACAAGTATTTTAAAGTGCAATTTTTTCACTATTAAATAAAATATAAAATTACATAGAGTAAGAAATCTAAATATTCATCATGAAATTCCGTTATACACAATATTTCTAATAGCATCAGCTGTTATTATTAAATGTAAAGGATTTTTATTAGAGCATATCCTACCAGGCATTATGTAGTTTGTAGTTCATTACGTAAACACACTCTATACTGCATCGATACCATTGTTTTTAGTTAATAATATTAATTTATTACTTATAATTATTTCATAGTATTGTAATTTTTGTCATATTTAAAATAATGAAGATCTTTTATCAGTCTTTTAATTAATAAGAAACTCCATAAAAATATTCTGAATAACATAAAATGCTAAATATTTAAATTTATTTTACCGCTGGCCATTTTATGAAGCACTATTAATGATTTAATTTTAAAAATATAATTAATAACACTGAAGTAAAGATCTAATATCTTTGTGAGACATTTTTTTTTATTAAGAATTTTATTTTGTGATATTCATTTAAATAAAAATGTACTTTGATGAGCATTTAATGAATCCAAAAAAAACCTAATCAAATGAAATCATTCAACTGTAATTGTGTCAGCAATAAAACATGTAACACATGATTTCAGAACAGAAAAATTATAACATAAAAATCGCTAGCAGATATGAAATAACCCCAGGAACAAGACATTCAATCTCAATTATTACTTTCTTACATATGCATTTAAACAAAAGAAGTACTGCAAAATCAATATGTACCTGCATCAACATATTTTCTCTTAAGAAATATTTTTTGCTATCTTTAATACGAAGTTTTTTCGAAGTTTATTTATAGTTATGATGAAACTAAAAGAATTAACCTTGGAACAAAATTAAAGCTAAGTTACATTATTTTTCCATTTTAAAATTTCCTCATAATATAAGAATTTAAAAAATAAATTTTCATTAAGCATGATATTTCATAAGTGACACATTAAACTCACTGTGGTATGTCTATTTAAATTATATATGGCGTAACATGTGCTTCGAAAAACATTTTTTGAGCAAAGTTAATGCCAAAGTAACACTGTATCGATTAAGTCGCGTAATCTTTCATCATGAAAATCTGTCATTTATAATATCTCTAAGCGCCAGCTGTGGTTACTTAATATATGACATTTTCATTATTGAAATATCGATCGATTAATTATTTGCATTTTATTACATAAGTTGTTTTGCATTAAAAATGTTGTATTATTTTCAAATAATAGTTGTAACAGCTTATTTACACATCATTTTCAGTTTCTATCAAGAATATAGAAGAATGTAATGGAAATGTTAGAATTTTTCTCTCGCAATTTTTGATAGATTTACACGTTGCGGGATGTCTTAAATATGATTTAACTATTTTTAAAAAATGTCTATCTCTATGTATCTATCACTATTTTTCGGGTGCGCTCTGTCTCAGGAGCTACATCATATTCTCTTAGATCAGATTATAAAATAGTTTTATTTACGTTTCAATGAATATCCTTCAACACGTATCACCGCACTACCTTTTTTTTCCCTGATAGTTATGTCTCGATTAAAATTCATCATACTTTATTTTCGTTTAATGATTTGTGTATACAGGGATTAATTAAAATTACACTGCACGATTTTTTCTATTTTTATGAATAAAAAATTCTGAAAAGTATACATTGGTATAATAATGGAAAAAAAATTGTAAAAAGAAAAAAAATTCAAATTTTCAACAAAGATTTGATATTTTAAGGCGTGTACCTAATGTGCACAATTGGGGTTTTTAACTTTCGTATTTCTATATTTCGCAATTAAATGGACTTAAATTAATTAATTTTATCTGCTTAACACTCTTCAGATTTATTTATATTACTATTTCTAAATATTCAATAAAAATAATAAAAGTAAATTTTGCCTTAATAGCTTGATCGAAATTCTTTTTGTATCCGAAGAACAAATTCTAATTTTTTGTCAAATTCAACCAACTGACATTTACAAAATAAGTGCTATTGTATTCTTTGGACTGTTCTTGATCAGTTATAACGATTATATTGGCCAGATTTAAGGCACATAATGAGAATTATAGTGCTTTCAGGTATCTACCAGATGTGGCACACGGTGCTATGAAGGGTTAAATTTCATGTGCATAGCTAAAGAAATGGCTCTCCTATCTTGCGTTTTTCGTGATTTCTGTGATAGCTTTATCTCGAAACCTGTGCGATCGATTTTCATCAAATTTCGTAATCAATTAAAGTTTTGCATAAATTGATGCATATTATGGTGTATATCGATGACCAGTCTGCTTTGCTGTGTTTTTCATAAGTCCAAAAATAGTTACATCTTGGTATCTATCAGATGGATTTTCACAAAAGTTAACAAGTAATAATTTGTTTTTTAAACTTTTTCTGATTCAATTTCTAGTTTTTCTCTCAGCAGAAAATTGGCGCTTTTTGACATGAATTTTATATCAAAACCTGACTTTGTGTACGTAAAAAATGCACAAAATTTATATTTGAAAGTGTTAATTAAAAAAATGTGTCTTTGGTATTTAAATACCAAAAAAGAGACGCTGCAGAATTCTGTTTTTTTTTTTTTTTTTTTTTTTTTTTTTTTTTTATCGATCGCTATAACTCTGATGTAAATGAAAAAAAAAATGTTTTGTATTTCGCAATTAGTGATGTTTATAATGGTTCTAATTAAATTAACAATGCGTTAAAATAGTACATATTTGAATATATTAGACTATTTTTTATTGGCTACGTAATAAAAGACAAGCCTTCATTTTCTTTCTTGTTTTGTTTTGTTATTATACATATACAGGGTGTCCAGCAAATAAGACCCTGATTTCAAAATTAAATTTCTCAAAAACAAAGACCAATAGAGTTATGCAGTAAATGGTTTGTTTATCAGGTAAGCTGTAAAAATCTTATACAAAAGTTTCGAACGGTAAATATTTTGAAAAGATTGTGTTCTGATTGCAAAGAACGCTTTGATTTGGCATTTTTCTTGCTTTAGATTGCTGCCAGAGAATGTGTTTTTCGGCTTAAAGTGCCATATTTCATAGTTTTTTTCAATTAAATTCTTGAAATTTCGAAATTCTAAAAATTTACTTTGAAAAATCTTTAAAACATTGCACTGTAAGCTGAAAAATTATTTCTCTGCAGGCAATCTAAAACAAGAAAAATGTCAAATCAAAGCATTCTATGCAATCAGAACGCAATTTATTCAAAATATTCACTGTTTGAAATTTCTTAATGAAAAAACCGTTTACCGTATATTACTATTGATCTTTGCTTTTGAGAAATTTAATTTTGAAATCAGGGTGTTATTTGCTGAACACCCTGCATATATATATATATATACATCTTTATATATAAAAATCTTTATATATATAAATCTTCTGTGCGTGTGTATGTCACTGAACTCCTTCTTAACGACTGGACCGATTTTAATGAAATTTTTTGTGTGTGTTCCAGTGGATTCTAGAATAGCTTAGATTCACATTTCATCGAAACTGATTCAGTACTTTTTTAGTAATTAGGCAAAAACTAATAAAGTTAGTGATTTTTCGCTAATTAAAAGTGTTGAATAAGTTCGTTGAGTAGAGTGCGGACAGAATGGCTGAGTGGTCTAAGGCGCCAGATTTCAGATCTGGTTTTCGAAGAAACAGTTAGTGTGTTCGAACCCCGCTCCTGATATACGTGTATGATTTACAATAAATTTTTCTACATTATAATTTTAATTAACCGACTTCATAAAATCGTTAACTTTTAACAAAGAAGAGAAAAACTCTTCTATAAAAAAATTGAACCAACTTCAAAAGCTACTGCAAAGTGAAAAATAATTTCCTTACATAATTGTAATAAGAAATTAAATTAAGAGCGTAATATTTATCATGCGTATTATTATAGAGACTGAAACTCTATTTTATTCAACTAAAATACTTACTGCTGAAATCATTCGATGATGGGAACAATCTACATCATCTATTTCTACTTTTTCCTATTTAGCTACTCCTAAAGTTCGCATCAGTTTAAATTTTACAGTGTTGAATATTGAAAACAGTGTATATTAAAATGGATTTTGTTTGAAAACAGTGAATCAATTTAATGATTTTTTTTGTTTTGTTTTAATAGTAATTTACCGAATTATTATTATTTTTTAATTTATCCATATCCAATGCAATCCTATTGTGAAAAATAAACTCGTCGACGCTTAAAACGACATATATTATCAGCGTATGTTTATGAAAAAATTAAAACATCATCAAAATATGAAAAAATATATAAATAATATACATATGTGGGCCATCTAAAATAATATTGCATGTAGCATCAGAGTTTTCAATTAAAATTAAAAAATATATATCATATATGTTCTGTACACGGTCTATTACGTTTTATAACCGGGAAACCTGTGGTTTCTTTAACACAGATATTTTTACGTAAATGTTCAAGATTATCTTGATTAAAAAGTGAAAGACATCCGCAGTTTGCAGTGGCAAAAAAAAAAAAAAAAAAAAAAAAAAAAAAAAAAAAAAAAAAAATGAAGACACGGAATTTTCAAACTTTCTAAAAATATTTTATTGCATTAAAAATTTCTCTTTTTTATGTTTATCCTTAAATAATGCTTAAATAATTAAAATTATGCTTAGATAATGTTTCTATTTTAATTAGAAAAAGAAATATTAATTTTTTCGTTTGGTTTCTTTTCGAAATATAGCTTTCAAGCAATAATTAGTATGGAAGTGGCTTCTTGTGAAAATGCGTTTTTCTTCATAATGTTTTTTTTTTTTTTTTTTTTTTTTTTTTTGCAATTTCTTGGATTGAAATTTTTATTACTCAAGAATCGTAAAGATAAATGTTTCAAACTTGGAAAATGTCTTTTTTTTATTTACTTTAATTTTAATTCAGCAAATATGCAATATATATATATATATATATATATATATATATATATATATATATATATATATATGTATGTATGTATGTATGTATGTATATATATATATACATATATATTCTTTTAAAAATATGATTTTTTTAAATTAAAGATACATTTTTTAAAATTTAAAATTTAAGTATTTCTATTTATTTTTTAATATTCTTAAAAATACTAAGTCAAAATAAGAATTTACTTGTTTCTCTTTGTTTAAATGTAGAAAAACTAAAATACCACAAATAATATTTGGAGTTGTAATGATTTTAAATTAGCTCACTTTTTGAAAAATTTTTAATTAAAATTTAAATATATATATGATTTGAGTTTTATCATGTAATTATGTTTATAAATAATATGGTTAACCATCAGAAAAAATTAAAATTTTAACTCAATAAATAAATATTTTTGAAAGGTGCTCCGAAGACATTTAAAATCTAATTTAATTAAAATTACTATGTCACGGATGGTTCGTTATAACATAAGAACATTTGTGTTTTACGTCTACCACACAACCTTTTTAAATCCCAAATAACAATATTTTATCCAAAAATAATTACA
Organism: Maratus speculifer; assembly: GCA_964019185.1. Taxonomy (NCBI): domain Eukaryota; kingdom Metazoa; phylum Arthropoda; class Arachnida; order Araneae; family Salticidae; genus Maratus; species Maratus speculifer. Next base: position 294,735,182 of record OZ025297.1, on the reverse strand, counting down.
ATTTCTAGTAATACCATAAAATAAATAGACATCCGATTTAGATATATATGTATAAAATAGGAACGAATATAGTATATGTTATAAAAATAAACGGGCGGCATACTCCTTACAAAGTTGTTGTCTTACCAATAAATGTCATGAAATAGAGCTGAATAATTGATTTAAATTTAACTTTGCAACTCAGGATCCCAAACCACCCGAGATATTTTGAGATATTTTAATTCGTATATTTTAATTCCCACCAGAAAATTAAAAAAGCAATCTTTGCTTTAATTAATAACAGAACATTCCATGTTTAAATAAAACGAAATTAGCCATTGAATTTTTCTGGTGTCAAATCAGATGTCCTATATAATTTCTAGAACGTATTCTATCACGGGAATTAAAGGGTTAAGCAATGGTTGAACATTAAAGGGACTCTGAGACAAATGAAGTGCAAATATTTATCCGGTAACTAGATTAGAACATAAATATATATATTTTTTATTTTATTATTACACTCGGTACGCCGCCCGTGTCTTTAAACATTTAATATGTTTCCTTCCTAGAAATGATAAAAATAACACCTATCTGAACACTTCAACTATTTGCTCTTTTTAAGATAATCCCTCTGTGTTGCTTTTGGAATTAGAATTTGCTTTTAGAAGTTGCTTTTAGAATTTTGCATTAAAGATATTTATAGATGCTTTAATACAGTGAATTTAAGAACGTTTCAAAAAGATAATGCGTACATTTTATTCTTGAACGCACTTTCCTGTTTGTGCCTAAAAAGGTATTTTAAACGCTTAATGTGTTGCAAAATTTTCACTCAAACATCATCGTTGCGGAAATAAAAGTAGATAATTTATTTAATCCATGATGTGTGTTTAAAAGGTATTAATCAGGCAACGATTTGAAAGAAACGTTTGAATTCAAACGCATCTTCTATACAGTGATTGTTCGCAAAATTCAAACTTATTTTTTACATTAAAATATTATTATTTACATTATCACAATCTCAAAAGCTGTGAATGTTACAAAACTGTTATAGAAGAACTCAGGTTCCCAAATTATCTTCATTTTGAAAGTATGGATTGTAGAAAATAATAGTGTCGGACGTTCTTCCCAGTCCGCACAACTTTGAAGAAAGTCCGTGGTAGTTATAGCTGCCACCACCCATATTATTAGGTGATATCGGTCACCCACTGTGAGGATTGTGTAAATGAACACTGACGCTGTCAATTAACTGAATTAACAGTTTATTTAGAATATAGTTACACAATAAATACGCTATTTACAATTATATACAATTACAACTCGGACATAGGTGATCCGGTTCAACATTAAATTAAATACAGTAAAGGTTGGCTGTGTACTATTCAAATTACACCTTCCACCTCACACTCAATGCACGTTAGATTCACTTTATCGGAGATCAACTTTGAATCTCCCAACGCATGGATACTCAGCATACGATATCCGGCCCAGAACACTACGCACAAGGACCTCGGTCCTACACTACTCTCTAGGTACGAGCCCAGATACGAACTGAACTAATCTGAGATAAGACTTGCTCTTCTCAAATCACTGTGTTTCCCCAAGGTCAACCCCCTTTGGAGCTTATTCATTGGACACCTTTTACATTCCTTTCTTGATTAGTGACATGTGGCTTGTCTGCTCATCCTCCACATACCTCACTGACGGATGAACATGCCTCTCAGCAGTCTCCTCTTTCTCCCAACACCACCTGTACAGGATTACCTGTCAATTCTCTCTTCAACAAAGAAAGAATGTCACCTTGAAAATTCTAGTACACAGCCATACAATACACAAAACATTGAGATAGAGAAATATCGGAAATTCCAATCTTCAGCAGAGGTGGTCTCAGAACCTGACAAATAGTTTTATTGATGTGAAATATCGTATTAAAATTACAGTCTGATGTTTAAAAAATAATTACATTAATATAAAATTTACATAACCACCATTTTTACATATGTAAGTTGATTATAAAAAATCTACCCCTAACCCCTAGGTATCATACGGTACGCGGAAACTGAAAAAAAAAATGTTTTTAAAACTATTTTGAGGCATGAAAAACAGAAGAATTGTACAAAAAACAACAGTTAAATTATTACAGTTACGGAAGCTTGATGACACATTGATGACCTTAATACAGTGATGGTCAAAATTATAAGGACAATAAGGCAAACATCGCCATATCTTGGCCACATTTGGCGTGAAACTTATGCAAATTTAATGGCTGACAACCAATGAAAAATGACGAATATTTATACGAAAGTTTTTCTAGAATTATGTGGAAAATTCATATTCATGAAATGCATTATGGATTTATACAGCCATCTGATATAAACAAAATTGTTAGAACAACTAACTGTATTTGTGTGTTCTGAAAAATAAAATTTGCTCTGTACACGGAATTATGTTATAAATTCGCAATAAGCGTTTTAATCGTCGTATTCTGTTTTACAGTATGTATTTCAAGTATGTTTTTGAGAATTTTACAAATGTAGAATATCTGTACATGTAGTACTATACATTTAGTTAACAAATTATGCACATTATATTTTGATTGCATTCGGATGGGCGCAGTGGAGTTTTATTTAGTAAACCTGATTATTTTTTTCATACAACTTGTATCCTTTTTAAATTCCGATTGGAGGATATTGCAATCAGACATTGTGTACAATGTCTGACATTACTAGAAATTGGCAGAAAATATAAAAAATAACATTATATACAATGTTGTTAGTCATATTTTCTAAAAATAACTTTTAGGTAGATTTCGTATGAAATACTATCTATTGCATTGGCACCAGTTTATATATCTATCTATCTATATATATATATCACTTTTTTATGGACACGATAACTTCTATAATTCTTCACCAATGTCCAACAAACTGGTACATAAAATCAAAGGGTGTAAAATCTCGGCTAAGTTCGTTAATGGGCAAAATCGGAGCATGGGGGTCGAAATAGGGAGCGTTTTTGTGAAAACAGAAAAAACCCATGACTTCTTAATGAAAATAGATATCGAATCAGTTTAAAGTTTATATTACTTCTAAATAATGGACCAAAAGTTTATGCATGACAGATTTTTGATAAAGTTAAAAATGGGCTCATGGGCCGAAAAAAATAGGGTTTTTGGGAGAAAAAAAATCATAACTTTGTCAATTCTCCAGATATCAAATCCATCTAAATTTTTTATAAATATTCTGAAAATTATCTAAAACTTTTGTATTTGCAAGTTTTTGATAGGACTAACTATTACCGGTAAAAAAATTAAAAACGAAAATAAAAAGAGGTGTGGAAAAAGAAAAAAATCCATAACTTTGTCAATTCTTAAACTATCAAATCCAATTAAATTTATTTTACATCTTTTTAATAATATCTACAACTTTTATATTGAAAAGTTTTCATAGGACCAATTCGTATAGCAAAAATAAATTAAACAAAAATTAGAGTTGGAGAAGAAAACCTTTAATCCAAACTGCTTACATTCTGAATCTTTTTTTAATTTATTTTTTATTTTAAACGCATCCAAATGGCAGATCCTCTTATTTAGGAACTATATAATGTGAAACATTGGCCAGTTTTTTGATAAAGACAGAATATATTTCAAAAAAGGCTGCCAAAAAGGGTATTTTGAACAAAATTTCCCGAAGTGACCGTGATAGGAAATTGGAGGAAGTATTCAAATAACAAATTGCTTTTTTTCTGACTCATTTTTAAATCTATTTTAACTCTCAAACGCATCCAATTTACAAGTCCTCTTACTTTGGAACTGTATAATGTGACGCATTGGTCAATTTTTTGATAAAGACAGAATATATTAAAAAAAAAAAAAAAAAGCTGCCAAAAAGGGTATTTTGAACAGAATTTCGAGACGTTATCGTGACTGAAATTTGAGGAAGCATTGAAATAACAAACTGCGTTTTTTCTGACTCATTTTTAAATTCAGTTTTGCTCTCAAATGCATCCAATTGACAGGTTCTCTTATATAGGAGCTGTATAATGTCCCGTATTGGTCTGTTTTTTGATAAAGGCTGAATATATTTTTTAAAATGCTGTCAAAGTGGGCACTGCGCGCAAAATTTCCCGAAGCTATCATGATTAAGAATTGAGGTTGAATTCAAAATTGGTTATTTTATAACTCATTTTTAAATTCAATTTTGCTCTCAAACGCATTCAATTGACAGTCTTTTGTTATTTAGAAGCTATATAATGTGCCGTATTAGTCGATTTTTTAAAATAAAGTCGGAATTATTTCAAAATATGTTGTCAAAATGGGCATTTGATCCGAATTTAGTTTAAGATGATTCTGATAAAACCAGTCCTTACAGAAAAATGAAATTAAAAATTTTTCAAAAGAGGACAAATAAAGTTGTTAAACTGGGTTTATCTGTAATTAAATTTATTTTTTGTTGTTGAAATGAGCAATCTTCGAAATCTACTTCCGCCTATAGGCCAAGCCGACAGGGATTTTTTTTTTATATTAAAACTACTGAAAATTATAAAAGAATTCTTGGTAAGTTTTGAGACTCTTTTTGTGAAAACCTGAATTTCTATACAAGTATACATGCTGTCCTCATAAAGATGAACACAAATTATTACAATAACCCACTTAATCATAAACTACAATTTAAAATCTTTTGATACGTTAGTTTTGACAGGCTAATCCAAAATATATTCACTATTTTTCAATTTGTTGGCTAACCTTTTTGGAGTTTCCGGAAAAAAATCACCGAAATATATAACCTCTTCTATTCTGTTTACACACGGTGTTTTAGGAAAAAATCTCATGTATTTTTACACATATTTAACAGAACGTATAAAATTGTTAGTGACCGGTCATCTTTGGCCATATGATGTACATGCATAACGTTTACGCTTTTTTCAACTTTCTCACTTGACAAAAAAGGTAAGTAACAGAAGTATTTTCTTTCGTAAAATGGAAAAAATGGCTAAATTAATTCCTTTAAAAATTTTCTATACAGTAATAGATTATAAATGATTTTAGAACACAGACTGCTTATTTCACTTAAACTTGTAATTTCTAATGAATTTAAAATCTTATATCTTTAACAGATTACAAATGTTCGGAATAGATAATTGGTGTCTTTCATGTGAAAATTTTTATTCGTACTTGGAGGGCATTCTGAAGTAATATAGTTAATATAGAAACTCCTCAAGAATTTTCAATGCAACATAATTTACGCTTTCAATATTCTGTATAGCATGATTCGCAGTATTTCCCTTAGTAGTAAAACTGCAGAATTTATCACTATTATGTTAATACATTAAGACATAATCAGCATTTATAATTCACAGAATATGTCAGTTTTTTTAGGTACGTTCGTAATTATGTAAATACGTAGCACCTATAGTGTTCGTCCAGTCCGTCTGTCTGTCTGTCTGTCCGCATATAACAACGCAAAAACTACCCAACCAAATCGTTTAAAATTTAAAATACATAATTATTACATAATTTTGTCGAGTCATTTCAAATTTTATGAAAATCGGGTGAATAGATCAATTATAGGGGCAATCAAAAGTATTCCATTACATTACGGTCAATGGGGAAAAAAATTCAAATGCATTTTAATCGTTTGAAATTTAAAATACAAAATTATTACATAACTTTGTCGAGTTATTTCAAATTGTTTGATAATCAGGTGCATAGATCAATTACAGGGGCAATCAAAATTATTCAATTACATTATGGTTAATGGGGGAAAAAGTTTTAAATGTATTTTATACATTTGAAATTTGAAATACATAATTATTACATAATTTTGTCGAGTTATTTAAAATTTTATGAAAATCGGATGCATAGATCATTTACAGGGGCAATCAAAAGTATTCCGTTACATTACGGTCAATGGGGAAAAATGTTTCAAATGCATTTTAATGGTGTTACACTCATTCGAAATTAATAAAATTTATATGCAACTATAAAGTACATATTATAATATACATTTTACATAATTTGTGGTGCAAAGAATTGATTATTGTTATTGATTTACAAAGCCACACAAAAGTATTCCATTGCATAATGGTATAGGGAGAACATTGTTTAATGAGCGTTTTAATTGTAATTCACTGTTTACAATTTAATGAGATTGATATATGAGAGTAATAGTTTTAAAACTTCATTATCGTATGAACGCACCTTATTTGCTACGCTTCACTTGCAATTTCCAACTTGTTCTACTGAAATTTGGTCTTCAACAAATATAAACAATTGAAAAACAATGTAACATAACAACAACATATGTTTCCTTGTTCATTGTGATCAATTCCGTAAATTCTATAAAATTTTATGCATGCTGTGTCAAAAAGAAGACAATATTTAAAAATACTTAATATGTTTTTGAAGATTATAAAAAAATATTAATTTTTATTACATTAAATTTTGGAAAATCAGCTTAATTTTTCTGTGCTGCAATTTTTAAGTGGAATGAATAATTTTGCACTTTTTAATAACAACAACAACAGAAAAACTTCGATTACTTGATTTTATTTTAAATTTTAAAAAATCGTATGGTGCACCCTATATTAAAGTACAAATTTATCTATCACAAAAATATAGTTTTTCAAATGAACAAAGTGTATCTTAGAAATTTTATGTGGACCGAAAAGCGTTTTAATTATACTAGCTGATCCGACCGGCGTTGCCCGGACTATAGTTCTTTTCAAACAAACTGCTAATATTTAAAATCTCCATTCATTCTAAAATAGAAAAAAAAATTTAGCTGAAGAATATTTTAAAATTTTCTCTGAGTGAACATGGGCATTTATTCCTGTTACGAAAACCGTTATTTGGACTAATAAAGAAATGTAGTCGTTGATTTTAGATATTTTGAACCACAAATATAATGCAATATAAAATGAATTTCTTCAATGAGACCTACTCCATTCAAAATCTTCTAAACACGCGCGCGAAGTGCCCTTCTCATCTGAACAAACCCTTAAAAAATATAAAAGAAGTAATTACCTAATTTACTACTTTTTTTTGGATGGTGTATGGATGATTTTGAAGATCGATTGTAAATCAATCAGGAAAAACAAAATCATCAAAACAGGAAAAATTAAAAAAGGTCAGGCTGGTAGGCAAACAGATATGTCTTATTTTATATATATAGATGTATATATATACATTATTTATTTATTTATTTATATTAATTTAATTTTTTATGTATTTATTGATTTATATTAATTAATTAATTAATTAATTTGTTATTTATTCATTTATTTATTTATGCTGAACACATACATCTTAAAAGTTTTCAACTATTACACATTGCTATTTCGTTTTCCCTATACAAGAAGCCAGAAATAAAACAGAATATTGGGAAAACCGTCAAGCTGACAGTGCTATCTCACTTCATGACACTCAGCAAAAATAAAGTATTTTAAAGATGTTTATTTATTTGTTTTGCTTTTCGTTTTGTTCACTTTCTAAAAAATGTACTGGATTAATTTTGATGAAATTGTAACGAGATTAAATCTTCAGGATCCTCTTGCAATTAAAAAGAAATCATTTCTATTTAATTTTTTATAAGTGTGGTTTATGCAATATCTTTAACAAAGAATCATATAAACGCATGATTCTAACGTACAAAAATACATATTTCTGCTTTGTTTTTAATTGTGTTCTATTATTAAAAAAAATTTTAAATAAAAAGTGAGAAAAATATTAGTTGACAACTCACCAGTGAAATTAGGATATTTTAGGATTCCGCACGCTAAAACTAAAAACGGAACCACTATAAGATCACTCTTGTGTTTGTCTGTCCGCCTGTCACGGAGACTTATCTACTAAACTTTCGAACATGAAAATTTCAAAGTAAATCGGGCTATTGACCCACATATTTGTACATTATTAACTATTTACTAATATATTTAGGAAAATGTATTTATTTTTTATTTTATTTATTCATTAATATATCATGTAAAATCCCGAAAAACTACGTGTTTAAATAGACGAATGTGGTTCTTCTATCTGGTACATGTTAATATTTCACAATTCATTATCACAGTACCAAAATGAAATGGCAATCTATGCCCATTTTGGGAATTTTAATGATATGAAATTCTTTGAATTAGCTTTTGAGATATGATTATCGCTAAAATAATGTAAAAAAGCAAAATACATTACAGCAGCATCACTTGTTGGATAACTTACACACAAACCTAATTTGCAAGAAATTATATGAACATATAACCAAATCTGAAGTTTGATGGATACCCATGAATTAGTTCTTGCGATAGGACTACGGCAGCAATCGTGAAAAATGCAGCATAGCAGTGCGTTCTGTTAAGCGGTTTAAACCGATAGGTAAACAACACTAGATCATATTAAGGAATAACAGAATGTGAAGTTTTATGAAAATTCCTGCATTATTTCTAGAAATAGAGTTATTGCGGAAATCGCAAAATATGCAGCGTACACTGTTAAAAATCTGCTGCATTTTGCTGCAACGCACTCCACCGCTTGTATATAATATCTATATTCCAACCAATGAGAAAGCTCCATTTCACGGCTAAGTAACCGTTTTCTATACAAGCAGGGGAGTGCGTTGCAGCAAAATGCAGCTGATTTTTAACAGTGTAGCAAAGCCATCTGTTGTCCGACTTGCACCGAAAGGCAGAAAAGATCAATTGATGTCAAGGACTGGCTGAATCTGAAGTTCGGTGAAAATACCTGCATTAGGTCTCGAGATTGAGCTATTGCAGAAATTGAGTAAAATGTTACTTAGCAGCACTACCTGTTGAGAAATTTACACCAAAATGTAGAAAATGTCAATTCAAGTGATGGACTGACTGAATCTGAAATTTAATGAAAACCTGTGCATTAGTTCTTGAGATAGAGCTATTGCGGAAATCATGATAATGCTTTATACAGTGCAACCTGTTTAGCGACCTGTTTAGCGCCACCTGTTTAGCGACATCTTTAGCGCCATCTGTTTTCACGGAAATATAAAATAATTCTTGATAATGATTTAAAAAAAATCGGTAATTAACAGACAAATTAACGCTTAAAGACACTGGATTTTTGGACATGCATAAGGACACGGGCGGCGCACCATATTCGCACTTGGCGGATTATTTTGTAATTAATGAATATTGAAACTAGTCGTTGGGGGCCACCGTAATACTTACACATCTTGTATATGCATACTATGAAATATGAAAATAAAACATGTGTAACTATTTATAAATTGCATTGCAATTTCAAAACAAAATGTAAACGTATATTTCAATATTTTTAATATACATAGTAATGCTCTGTTAAGGAATTGCTGATGAACCCATTTCGACAATTTATATAAAAAGGCAAACTACTCAAGTAGTGCCGAATTGCATTAAAAGAACATACTTATAACTCCAAAAATAATAATCCTATTAAGTAAAAGTTTATTGGGTCGGATTAAGCATCTTATATCCAATAAAAATATATCTTTAAACTTCACTATGAAGGAAATACAGGGTCATGAAAAATCGAAGAATGCGGAAAACAGGATTACAAATATATTGTCAACTCATAATACGATCCACTTCGTTCTTTACGCAAAATTTGTGTTATTTTATTGCCTTTTACATACACTCCTCAAAACAAAAAAATTCGAAAATTTTTATATGCATTTCATCAGAACACATTTTTCGAGAGTCCGAAAAAAATAATTTCTTATGATGGGTAAGCAAAATTCATACATTTATATGTAGAATATTCTGGATTCTATAAATAAATTGGTTATATTTGTAGAAGGCTGAAGTCTTTATATTGTTCTCCATTCTTTCTTATAATATGCGAAATTCGATATGTACCCAGCTGTTTGTTGTATTATTAGTTTTTTAAAGATGAATATATGGAAATATACTTCAAATATTACAGCAACAGACCAAAGCTAATCGCATATGAATCAATACTCCATAAAGAATTCGAAATACATGTATTCACATAAAATGTCTGAATTTCAATAAAGTCACATTTTAGCATTATTTACCCTCAAAATGAATTATGTATGTTCTCTCTATTTATACATGTATTCAAATATTGTAATCTTGTAGGAAAAATAGAGTGTAAAGAATTTTAACGAAAACATACTTTGAAAAAAAAAAGTAAACAACGTCATAATTTTCTTTAAACTAAAAAAAAATTTCATTTTTTTAATAAATCATTATTTGTAATACATTTTTCAAGGTAATAAAAACTAAAAGCACTAAAATAAATTGTATTGATGCTCATAAATCTGTGTAATATAGATAAAACAGGGACTGAAAAACAATATTCTCGGAGAGACAAAAACTACTCAACATTTAAAAGCTCATCGTAAAAAAAAAAAAAAAAAAAAAAATCACAAATTATGAAATGTTGACGCCTATCTACAAAAATTAAACTTTTAAAACAAAGTGTCGAGGACTCACTGTACAAATTGGAATAAGTACAATAGGAATTTTTATCTGTAAAACTATGGTCAATATCCATTTGTCTTAATCGAATTCAAACAGGATATTTTCTAAAGCCCCCTTAAAATAACAAAAAGAGCTTAAAGAAGACTTTAAGTAGATAAATGATATCATGGCTTTTCGGAAATTAACCTGACTATTGCAGCACTATTTGAATGCGTATGGTTGCCACTACTCAAGCTTTTTCTGATGCGGCCTTTTAAAGTAAATTTTGTTAATATGTAATCATTTGGAAGTTTTTGTGTTGAAATTATGAATAAAAATACAAGTTTCAATTGCAGTGAGATTTCATAGATATTTCTCTGAATAAAAGGATTGCGATTATAACATCAAATGCAAAAGCTGTTTACTGTAATGCATTCTACTTCCCATTGAATTCTGCATGTAGAGGCTGTGAAAAAATATAAACTTATTCTTCAAGACAAGAAAATAGAATAGTTATATTGAACAAATACGATGTAAAAAATATAAAAATATTTTTTAAGACCTTAAAATAACTATTGAAAATGTAAAATCTCAAATTTAAGTGTCTCTTTAAATATATAGGGGAAGATGGGGATACTTGAGCCATTTTTTAAATTTAAATTTTTTAAAATTTTTTAGAATTTCTTAGAACAAAATAAAATATTGAAAATGAAAATTTGATATTTTTTCTTCAATTGAAAAGCACTTTCAATTAATTTTGAACTATTTTTCTATGTCTAATAAATTTTTACTTTTTCTTTTACATTGTGGCTCAAGTATCCCCATGGAGGGGATACTTGAGCCAGATGTCACATTCGCACCAGTATTTTGCAAAGAAAAAAACCGATTTACAATATACGCGAAAAAATGCATTAAACCTTTTTCAAATAAATTTGGTCGAATTTTCTGGTGTCGTTGTGACATTTCAGAATTAAAATTTTGTGGTAGAAAATTCTACCAGCAGAGCTCAAAGGGTTAATCACCATACTTTAAAAATGGTACCAAGGTATATGATTTCTTTTTTACATGTTCAGAACTATAAATATGTTACCATGTTGCCAGTTTTAGAAAGAAAAATTGAACAACTGTAGAGATAAAGGGGGTGGCTCAAGTATCCCCTATGCTCAAGTATCCCCACTCTCCCCTATACATGATTATAATAAGTGTTTATTTTCATTCAAGTGGCAGTTTTTTCGCAAAAAAGCATTTTATAATACAATAATATATGTATAATTTTCGATTATAATTCTTGCGTAATTCATGAATAAAAATGATGACTGATGCAAATAATACTGTGAACCATTTCTGTTACCTTTATTCACAATTGTTAAAAATATTTATGCTGTCACTTGCAGCATCTCTTCAATAAATAAATTAATACTAAAATCTCTTTTTCATAGTAACAACCACTTTTTACTTTATTCTATTCGAATTTATTAGAAATTTATTTTAGTCTATTGCGTTAAAAGAGATATTTTCACATTAACAAATCTTAGCTAAGAAATCCTTTTCGCAGGCAATAATAATCGTGGATCTTTCAGAGATTGTACATAAGGCATCTGTGACTGACACAGGGCTATTGTATTATGTAATGGCTTTTCTTCTGATGAAATGAACATTATATTCTTAAGCACTTTAAAGCATCTTACTTGATTTCCTATTAAAGGCCAAAAAAGTGTTTTATATTACTTTTATCTGCAACAGAAGTAAATATTTTAACATGCATGCCGCTTTCTGCATGCCATTTATTATCATTTGAAGAATATTTGAATTTTTTTTTATAATAAAGAGTTCGTCTCCAGTTGCGTGAGTATCCTGAGAGCACAAAATACTTACATCAAGTTATTTGCAAGCTACATGTGTCAAGTCAACAAGTCTGCATAAAAATTGAGAGTTCAAGTCTACAAGTTTAAAGCAAGTTTGAATCAGGGATGAAAGTTAAGATTTTTACAGATTGTTTTTAACTTAACATAGCAAACTTCATTCATGCTTGCTTGCCTAGTTTGCCTTAAACATGACATAGGAATCTTGAGTCATGCCATGTTTGTATTTATTTTCGACCAAACACCGCGGGAAAGAATCTGCGTGCTCAGCTTTTAGCTCCATATACTTCAAATACACTTCCATACACTTCCATTTTTTAGGTCACACTCTAGAAACAGAATCAATTATACATGAAAGGTACCAATTACATATTTAAATAAAGTTTTCAACTTTATTAAATGCAATGCTTTCATGTTACTCGAATGCCACAAATTAATTGTCAAAAAACTCGCCAAGGATCGGCTATGTATAACTGCATAATTGTTTCTATTTATTTCAGTGTCTCAGTATATTTTCTATACTGTTATACTATTGTGTTAATACCAAACAAGTTAATTTTCCGTAATCGTGTTTCTTTAATAAAGGTACATTTAAAAAAAATCATTCTTCATCGATACTTTCAGCAAATTGAAATGCTATTTTCTAATAAAATGCGTTTGAAAGTATTTTCTTTTTTTGTCTTCAACCAAGAGTTATTTTTCTGTGATGATTAGAAGAAAAATTGTAGTAAAATAGAAATTTATTCGTAAGAGCATTTTCATAATCAATATGACGTCAAGTTACTCAAATATATGTTATTGTTTTATACAATAGGTACGAAATTAAAAAAACTACTTATGTATACTTCGACTCCGTTAAATTGAATTGTGAGTTCTGCAACATTAGATTCAATAATTATTTTTCTAATAGGTAAACCCGGCCACGCGTTGCTGTGGCTCAGTCTGATTAAATGTAAAGAAGAATAAAAGAAAGTACATGTTTTTAATATTTTAATTTTGCAGTTTTTGTGGGTATACACTAATTTTTGTTCTTCATTGCCTGTGCGGATTTAGAGATTGTTTGATTTGCCGGTTCTAGAAAAAGAAACATATAATTGTTCGTGTGCGAATTGAAATGTTACATCCATTTGAATAAAAGGAATGCGAAGAATTAGGACATCTTCACATTTGAACTTTCCTGCGAAGATTTGTGCTTTTACGACGTTGATAATTACTTTTTTATTGCAAGCCATATGCCGTTGCAAAGATTTGACTGGTGGATATTTCGCAATATGAAATTTGTCACGGCTATTTTCAATTGCAGTAATTGCGGTTGTATCTCTGGCAGATCTAGTGAATAAAAAGATTCTATTGATTAATTAAGCGCTTCATCTGCTTCCAAAACAGTGTCGATGAATTGCATGTGAACGCCTCACTTTGAATGTTAGACTGAATAATGTTTTTAAGCTCATAGACGCCTTTGTTCTTGGTCGCAATAATACCTTGTACCCTGTGCTAATCGTGATTCTTATAATTGGTTTGAATATTGGGAAATACTTTTTCATACAGTTATTTTTTTAAACTAATAATGTTGAAAAACACCGTAATCACTAGCGATAAATTGATAAATAAGCTAAATAACTTTGTAAAATCACCATAAAAAGAAAATTAATCAGGACGCGTTTCGAGCTTCAAAAATAAGAGCTCGCCATCAGCTAATCCAAACACGTATCACAAGGGACAGAGTTGAGATGGGACAGACTCTCGACTCTGTCCCTTGTGACACGTGTTTGGATTAGCTGATGACGAGCTCTTATTTTTGAAGCTCGAAACGCGCCCTGATTAATTTTCTTTTTATAATGATTTTACAAAGTTATTTAGCTTATTTATAAACTAATAATGTCACTAAATTACAGAAGTTAAGAGGTAATGAAATTCTTTTTGAGGTCAGATCAACCGAAAACCTACCGGTCCCAAATTCCAGCAATTGAGAAGAGACTGTCTCAGCTTATTGATCTTTTTGCAGCTGCACACGCATATTTGAAGTAATTTTAACGTCATTACGTGAAATCAGAAAGTTGAGTGTTTATGTAAGTATTTTTTGTCCGCATATGTCGATCGAAGAATTACAATTAATGTTTTTTTTTGTTTAATCTTCTGCAAGCATGTTAGCTGGTTCCCAAATGATCTGTTGTTTCTACGCAAACCTTGCAGCGATCGATCAAGAGCCTTCAAAAAAGTTTTGTGCACCATTATGCATTCATTTGAAACAGTAAGTTTGCATTTCTGCAATATTTTTCTCCTTCCGGGTAATATGGAAGTTTTGCGCGTCATACATTCAACGAATTGCATGCCTAATTGAAATTCCAATGCAGAAAGAGAAGTTATTCTACCTGTTAAGAATGTCGGAACTATTGTAGACGACGCCTGTTTGCTCTAACGTCAACTCAACAATATTAGACTGCACATAAAGAAAACACGCCTGTGTTATACTTTTGTTACGACATAATTTTGCATCGATCGAACCCGCTGCAGATCAATTTGTTGATGGCATTCCCAATTTGTTCGTGATTTCTAAGCACAAACATTCAAACATTATGAACGCTTCGTTGTAGATTTCCGTTGTAAAATTTATGTTCATATTTTAATTTTAACGGAAAATATCTTCAGCTGCATGCGATTTATATTTCTCCCATAATCTTGTTGGAGATGAATTAAAACAGGCGGTCACTATAATTGCAAACAATGTACGACTTTGATTTGGATTTGAATTTGATTTCATTAATGCTTATATCCAAATGTTCTTTGCTCTACAATAAATTCAAAGCTTGACATGTATTGAGAATGTAATGTTGTTGACAATTCTAAAATGCTGAATGAATTTTTGACGATGCTATTTACCAATAGCCTGCAAAAAATAATCATTCATTATAAGAGGAATGCACTGTTTACAGTCTGCGTATAATTTTTTAAAAATATGCTAGGTTTTTTTCTCTTCGTTTGTGTCGTTCAAATGATTTTTTTCTTTCTATTAATGTGTAATACGTACTCTCTTAAAACATCAACCAAAAAATAATTTGAGTTGAGTCGAAATCCACTCGTCTCATAATTTGAAAGTCAGTTTCTCGAAAATGGTTGAAACAATTGGAATAAACGAGTTGTTTTTAAGCAATTTAAAGCAGATGAGTAATTTGATAGAAACATTGCGCAATTCGTAAATAATTTCCTCCGTTGTGCAACAAATGACAATTATCATGGCATCATAAATAAAATTAAGTGCTCGTTAGAGTGACCTTGGAAACAGTGATTACGAGCGAACAATTACAGGTTTACAAAAACTGTCAAAACTTTCAAAATGACTCTTTTTTATTAATAATTGTTTCTATATTATGATTTATGTATGTATCGATTTAAATTCATTCTGTTCTCTGTTTTGTACCTTGATGTGAGCACTATCCTTTTTGCTGTGTTTGTTTTTCTCGCGTGTGAAAATTAAAGTAGAAAATGAAGAGGTGTGTATACAATAATTTGTGTGTGTGTTTTACACTTACCATATAATAATATTATACGTCTTTATCAAGATGAATTAGTGCAGTGTATAGATCAAAATGTGAATATGCCCGGTTCCCTTCTCCTATGGTGGATTTAATTGTTGGATACTTCAATGAAGAAGAATTCATCGGGTGAGTACCATTTACTCTCCTATTTAATTCTGATTAATGATAAGAAATAAAGAAAAACTATTGTATTGAGGTTATAGTGACAACTCACGCCATAATTAAGACAAACGTCTTTCAATGATTATGAGAACGATTTAAAAAGATATATCAACTTGATAACATAGTGATATACTAATTTCACACAAATAAAAAATATTGAATAAAAAAACAAATAAAAATATAAGATTAGAATGGCTACATTAAAAGATAATTATTCAATTGAAAAATTGACAGCAACGAATTACAGTACATGGAAATTTAAAATTGAAATGCTCTTAACTAAAGAAGAGCTGTTCCATGTAATAACCGATAATCCACCGACCCCTTTGACCGATCAATGGTCCAAAAATGATAGGAAGGCCCGGGCATTGATAAATCTAACTATCGATGATTCACAGATAACCCACGTTAAGAACCTACAAACTGCTAGACAAACATGGGATGCATTAAAAGAAATACATGAAAGATCAAATCTCACAAGCAAATTGTTTCTCCTTAGAAAGTTATATAGTATAAAATTAGCAGAAAATGGAAATATGATAAATCATATTACAAAAATAATGGAGCTCGTTGATCATTTGGCAGCTATAGGCGAAATAATTGATAATCACCACATTTCCGCGCTCCTCCTGTGCTCTCTGCCCCAGTCTTATGATAATTTAATTACTGCTCTCGAAAGTAAAGAAGAAGCACAATTAACTCCGTCATATATTAAAAATAAGCTGATTGACGAGTTTAATAGTCGAAATGAAAACTATGAAAGCATTGATAATACAGCGAAAGCTTTTAAAGCTCAGAAAAAGTTTCCAGCTAAAAAAGAATCAAAATATTGTTCGATTTGTAAAATGAGAAGCCATAACACACAAGAATGTTGGCACAATAAAAACAAAACACACACAACACAACAAAATCAACACAACAAAAATTACAAAAAACACTATTCTACATCACTAGTTTTTCAAAGGGGTGAAAACAATTTTAAGAATGAACAAGCATCGGAATCGTATAACAGGTTTAATCGCTATGAAGGAAAAAACAATACATGGAGAAACAGCGAAAACAAAGATTATGCATTTATAACACAAGGGATAGAAAATAAAACATTCATTGTGGATAGCGGTAGCTCAAGTCACATTGCATCCTCTGAATCAATGTTTACAGAGATAAAATCGAGGGAAAAAACAAATGTGACTATCGCAAACGGAAAAAAACTTATCGCTTACGGTTCAGGCGATGTAAATTTAAATACGCTGACATCGGATAATAAAATTCATAAAATAACACTTAAAGATGTACTTCTAGTACCTGAAATCGAAACGAATTTACTATCAGTCAGCAAAGCAACCCAAAACGGATGTGAGATTGTATTTAAAAATGACCGATGCTCTTTCAAACTTAACGGAGAAATCTGCTTAGAAGCACAAAAGGTAAATAACCTCTATGAAGTCCAGTTGGCTAACAAAAACCACGCGAACATTACACAAACGTGCAACAATAAAAATTGTCTAGAACTATGGCATAGAAGGTTAGGACACAGAAATCTAACATCGATTAAAGAAATTACACAAAAGGAATTAGTAAGAGGTATCCAGATAAACAATTGTAAACATAATATAGATTGCGAACCGTGTATTAAGGCGAAATTAACTGATGAACCCTATCCGAAAGTTGCTCAGTATAGAGCAAGTAAAAGGCTTCAACTTATTCACTCGGATGTTTGTGGATCTTTTCAGACACCCACGATTGGGGGGAAATCATATTTCTTGACTTTTATTGATGACTTCTCGCGATTCACAATAATCTATCTATTGAAAAGAAAAAGTGAAGTCTATGAAAAACTCAAAGAGTTCATTGCGCTGATAAGCAACAAATTTGGTGAAAAACCGAAAGAAATCAGAACGGATAATGGGGGAGAATTTACATCAGATGAAATTGAGAATTATCTCAAATCAAATGGGATAAAACATCAACATACAGTCCCATATTGTGCAAGTCAAAATGGGGTGGCTGAACGGAAAAATAGGTCGTTAGTTGAGATGGCTAGGACAATGTTAAATGAATCAAATCTACCTTTAAAGTTCTGGGGGGAAGCAATCTGTACGGCAAACCACCTACAAAATAGACTGCCTACAAAAGCTAATGCAAAAACGCCATATGAATTATGGACAGAAAGACAGCCAAACTTAAGTTACGTTAAAGTATTTGGCTGCAAAGCCTTCGCTTATATTGATAAAGCCAGAAGACAAAAATTAGATAATAAAGCTGTTGAAGGTATTTTTGTGGGATACGACAATGAATCTAAGGGATACCGCATATATGTAGGAGGAAATGAAATAAAAATCGCGAGAACGGTAAAATTTCTTGAAAATAAATTCAAATACGTAAATGATAAGCCTGAAATTGAACAAAAACAAAATGAAGACGAAAAACGCAATTGTAAAAATCTCGTGGAGATAGAAATTTCGAACGGAAAAACAACACCATCTGCGTCTCAACAACAAATTGTGGAACTAAGGCGCTCAGATAGAATAAATAAAGGCGTACCTCCTGATAGGCTTATATATATTGTCAAAGACGACAAAATTAATGAACCAAAGGATTATAAGGAAGTTAAATTAATGGAAAACTCTCCGGTAAAACAGAATTGGATAGAAGCCATGGAGAGCGAAATGAATTCATTAAAGAAAAATAAAACGTGGTCAATTGTAGATCCTCCACCGAATAAGAGAATAATAGGTTGTAAATGGACTTACAAATTAAAGCGTGACAATACCGGAAAAATCCAAAAATATAAGGCACGTTTAGTAGCTAAAGGATATACGCAAAAGTTCGGAGAGGATTACGACGAAACCTACGCACCGGTCGTATCGTATACTACGATAAGAGCATTATTAATAGCGGCATTGCACCAAAACTTAAACGTTAAGCATATAGATATTAACACCGCGTTCTTACATGGGGAACTTGATGAGGAGATATACATGTCGCAGCCGGAAGGATTCGTTGAACCAAACCAGGAAACCAAAGTTTGTAAATTAAATAAGGCAATCTACGGACTTAAGCAAGCCGCGAGAGCGTGGCATAATAAAATAACAGAAACACTAAAAAACATGAATTTCATTCAAAGTAAAATTGACACATGTCTTTTTACACAGAAAAGGAATAATGAAACAACCTATATAATAACATACGTCGATGACCTCTTAATTGCAGGGAAAGACGAAACCATTGAGGAAATAATCGCGAACTTAAATAAAGAGTATGAATTAAAGAATTTAGGGGACGTAAGCAATTATTTATCCATGAACATTCGAAAGTTAAACAAAAGCTACTTAATTAACCAAACTTCAAAAATTGAAGAGTTAATTAATAAATTCAATTTACAAGAAGCAAAACCATGTAGTACACCCATGGAAACAAATTACACTCACTTTAAAGATGATGACAACATTTTACCAAACAACACACAGTACAGACAAGCCATAGGTGCACTCTTATATCTTGCCACAGTGAGCAGACCTGACATTTGTGCAGCTGTCAACATCTTAAGCAGAAGGAACGAAAAGCCAAGAATGAAAGATTGGAACAGTGTAAAGCGGGTCATGAGGTATCTTAAGACAACAAAAACCTTTAATCTAGTTATAGATGGAAATTCAAAACCAACGCTAGAAGTCTACGCGGACGCTGATTGGGGTGGAGACACAGAATCAAGAAAATCGACAAGTGGTAATGTATATTTGCTAGGTAAAAATCCCATACTTTGGTCAACTAAAAAACAATCCTGCATAGCTTTATCTTCTGCCGAAGCTGAGTACATCTCAGCAGCTAATGCAGCTAATCAAGTCAAATGGCTGGTGAATTTACTTGAAGAACTCAATATCTCACAAACATATCCTATAGAACTCTTCGAGGATAATCAGTCGGCTATCAAAATGATAGAGCTTGAAAAACATTCAAGTAAAACAAAGCACATAGAACTTAGATATCATCTCATAAAACAACTGAAACAAGATGGCATAATAAAACTCGTATATTGCCCAACCAAAATAATGATAGCTGACTTATTCACAAAACCCCTGCCAAAACCTCTTTTTGAAATTCACAGGAAGAACTTGCATCTGAGTGACAACACAACTTCAGAAATTAAGGAGGAGTTGATAGAAACATTGCGCAATTCGTAAATAATTTCCTCCGTTGTGCAACAAATGACAATTATCATGGCATCATAAATAAAGTTAAGTGCTCGTTAGAGTGACCTTGGAAACAGTGATTACGAGCGAACAATTACAGGTTTACAAAAACTGTCAAAACTTTCAAAATGACTCTTTTTTATTAATAATTGTTTCTATATTATGATTTATGTATGTATCGATTTAAATTCATTCTGTTCTCTGTTTTGTAGCTTGATGTGAGCACTATCCTTTTTGCTGTGTTTGTTTTTCTCGCGTGTGAAAATTAAAGTAGAAAATGAAGAGGTGTGTATACAATAATTTGTGTGTGTGTTTTACACTTACCATATAATAATATTATACGTCTTTATCAAGATGAATTAGTGCAGTGTATAGATCAAAATGTGAATATGCCCGGTTCCCTTCTCCTATGGTGGATTTAATTGTTGGATACTTCAATGAAGAAGAATTCATCGGGTGAGTACCATTTACTCTCCTATTTAATTCTGATTAATGATAAGAAATAAAGAAAAACTATTGTATTGAGGTTATAGTGACAACTCACGCCATAATTAAGACAAACGTCTTTCATAATTTAAATAAGAAATTTAAATCAAGTTGAGTAAAACATTGAAAAGACATCTCATTCACAATCCAATTAATTACAGCTCTTTTCTGAGAAACCAAATCCATTCTTTCGTTTTAAGAATGTTGGCACTGCCGAATACAACAATGTTTTCTCCAACGCGTCATTTTGTTGTAGCATGAAGAAAGCAGTTAAAGTTTTAGTCGAGGAATTCAAAACTATTTGTTATTAATTTGCAGATGTGAAATAATCGCGTTATCGATTTTCTAGATGTACTGCTAATTCAACATACAGCTGGACTTCATTCATGTATGGAAAACAAAATAATTTGCAATACAGCTTCATTGCTGCTTAAGTGTCTTCCAGCTGGATACTGTATTATTTCATTTAGATGTATAGTCCTATTATCACTCTTTTCTGGTTGCTCACCAGAAACTGCCATGTCACTGCTTTTATTCACGTACTTTCAAATGTGATTGATCATTTTGATGTAGTTACAGTATTCCGCGATTATTGGGTATTTTACATTTTTATTGGAACTACATGGACAAACCACATAATTGTGATTTCAAAGAGCAGAGAAAACGGAAATAATTCTTCTCGCCTGATTTAGGAAAGTGGAACATCACGATAGATGGAGACACAATTGACAGCACGATCGAAGCTCATGGTTTTACAGTGATAATTAGAATTTTTAATTACTCTCTTGACAATTACTGGATAAAAATTTTTGAAAAATGATTTTGAGGTATGGAATTTTAGTCATAAAGGTATCATCCTGACAAATTTTGTAGCTCTGCTCGTAGCGGTATTTTTAGAAAACAGTAAACACAAAATCATATTTAGAGAGAACAATAAATATCTATATTAATTATTATAGACTTTTTTCATAGATTGCTTAAGTGAACAATGATAATGAATCAAATATCCCCTTTGTGTTTTAAAAACAATTAAATTTGTGTTATTTTATATTTTGTTGATAAGTTAATAAAATAAATATAACTTTACATTATCCCAATGAAACCAGAAAAGCAAAGCCAATGGCTTAGAAAAACTACAATAAATGGTCAAGGGAATAAATTTTTCCTTCAATATAAATCCTTAAAATTGTTTGTTCTGATAATGACATTCGTATAATAGATTTTACTGCACTATGAAAAGAGAAATTAGCTTTTGAAAAATGTGAAATAAAATTATATGTTTTAAATGTTGCTGAATATGAAATAAGGCGACAAGTTCTTTATTTTGTATTATTATGATATATTATACTTACATATTGATTAAATTATTTTTTTGTCTTTTAATTAAATATTTGTATTGGTTAAATTTTCTAATAATGGTATTTTAATAACATAAATTTAGACCGCAACAATAAAAAGAAGGATATTTTTGTGAAAATTACAAATAAATAAATGAAATAAATTTATAAAAAATATTTCATTTAAAATCAATCGATAAAACATCAAATAATAAACCATGACATTAAATTTTTTAAATATCGTGGTTTTTCTATAGTTTTTTGCTCGCGGAAATTGACTTCAAATAAATAAAAAAAAAGGTTTAAAATTTTACTTTTTCTTGTTTTATCTAAATATATACTTAAAATTGAGTTATATTTTGTGTTCATGAAATTTTAATAGTATGAATGTAACTCTATATTATTTTACGGGTTAAACAAATCTGTTGGGGCTATCAAAAAACTATCCTCTTAAATCAAAACTATTAAATAATTAAAATAATACAATGAATTGTAGCAATTTTCTATGCTTTATATAGGTTTAGCATCTTAATGTTCGAACAAAAATTTGAATTTCAGCATCTCTCATCGGGGCTCGATTAACCGCTGAAACTAGGTCGAAAGAATAAATCATTTCCGGGGGCCCCTTGCATCCGGGAAATACTTTTTAAATTCTACATTTTATTCACGTTTTTTAAATACTACATGAAATCATTTCAATGAAGCACGTAATATTATTTCAAGGGGCGTAGTTGAATTAGGTTTTTTCTTAAAACATCTCTTTTTATATGGTATAGAGTATATTTAGAATATATATAGTTCTTGTTTGTTTAATTGCCCGGGTTGTTTTTAAGGAGCACATAAGAATGTCATATGCCTGGTTATCATCTCATTGATGGTTGGAATTTTCCAGCTATGTAAGTTTCCTGAAGTAAGTGGAACTTTCTGTTCCATTAAGCTGACTTTCCACTAGACACAAAATCGAGAAGGAATGTAAGAAATATAAAAATTGAGTTAGAGAGTCGATTTTATAATTAATTTGGAGGCCATCTTCCATTTAAAAAGTGAAGCCCATGCTTAAGGTGCCTTTTGAATTATTATGGCAAGTCTCGGAATAGATGACAGCAATTAAATCTTAATGACAATGCATTCTCAAATTCAGGAGGCTAAGCGTAACCATTCCAGGAATTTTGTGCAATTAAGTTGGTCATATAAGTACTGAATTTTTAGAACAAATCATCGAATTTCGGAACCCCAACTTAGATGATCGCAAACAAACTTAAAAAAAAAATTCTACCATGAGCCCTTTAAATTTGACGTTTCGTAGAATTCTGTATACATAAACTGGAGAAAAATGAGGATGTTTTGAAATTTAAAGACACAATGTTGCATACTTATTCAAGAAACTATTAAATGATAAAAAAGTCTATGATAAATCGTTGTCTGGTATATGTGTTATTTTTAGACAGAGTTGCCGTTGTCCAGTCACTTGTTAAGTCTCGACGCAAGCTTTTGTTTGCCGCACTCATAGAAGTTTATCGCCTGCGTTCAAACCACATTTCAACTTCGATATTGATTTCATCATCATAGTGAAAATTTCCCCCAGCAAAATGTTTCCTGAAGGAATAGGTTGTAGTCTCAGGTTTCTGACAGTTCTAAATCAAGGATCACTTCCCTGGTTTGGATACTTTATGAACATTTGTCCTACCTCAATCAAAAGCACCACACAATTTCGATACATTTTACCGATTCATAATGTTGTTATAGACGGAAGCAATTTCTTTGTGAATATACACTAAACGCTCAAGTTTTGATAGAAGAAAACGTATGACGTGAAACGTATGACGTGACGTGAAACGTATTTCACATTTATATGGTACTCTGATCTGACGTATACACTATGAATCATTGCTAGACGGAGCAGAATAACGAGACTGTACAAATAACGAATGACTGCGAAGGAAACGTCAAATTTTTTATGCTATAAGATATGTTAGCAACGAATTCATTGAAACATTTTTCTTTTTTGTCTGACGTGTATCGTTAATTTTCGAAAACACATCGCATAACCATCACATACATTGAAAAACCTGTCAACGTTTCACAAATTTCACCTCTCAAGAGGTTTTGCCCCAAAAGTCAGCAAATTTTTCCAGATAATGGTAGGGATTCACATGAAATTTCATACTATTCTAAACAATAGTTTGGATTTAGAGCCGACCACCAAACTGACATTTCATACATTATGCAGACAGAAAGATACACATGCACACACACCAATAGAATTATTTCTAATAGACGTTTAAAAAGGGCTTGAAAATGAATTGAAAGTTCTTAGAAAGCATAAATCTGAAGATATTTCTCCATTAAAAAACAATAATTTCTTCTAGAAGAAAGCAAGAGTTTTTTTTTATCGATAATGACCGATTAATAGTTGCAATAAACAGCTAAATGATTAAATGTCCAATTCAATATCGATATCGATCCGCAAAACTAACGTACCAAGAAAGTTTATGATGCATTTTGAATTTTACTGTTTCTCAACTCCATATTGGATTCAGAGAGACGCAAAAATAAATCCTAAATTCCAAATCTCGCTGGAAATGAAATAAATAAAACGATTCATTTTTCATTATTTTCAGATATCGATTCCGATATGACATCTGTATGCTTAAATATAAAATTGGTGTTATACTACTTGAAAACATTGGTGTAACTTCAAGAACTCGCTAAAAATGAAATACGTTTCAATTTTCTTAGCGTTTTGATTAAGTAAGTCATGAAAATGCTTCGAATATAATTGCTCGTTTTGAAATAAAGGCTTCATTTTTAAATATGTTTTTCATGTAATAACAATTGAATAATGATCATGTCGTTTTAAATTATCAATTTTAAATTATTTAATTTTATAGTTTAACTTTTTACTACACCATGTGCTACAGCTGGTACATACCTAAAAACACTATTATTATCATTATGTGCCATGCATTTGGCCAATATATAGCTGTCACTGATCCAGATCAGTCCAAAGAATGAATAACACCTTTTTTGTCCATGTGAAAAGGCTGCATTTGACGAAAAATTAAAATTTGTTCCTCGAAAAAAAAAATCGACCAAGCTATTAAGGCAAAATTTACTTTCGTCATTTCTATTGAATAATTTAAAAAGTTTATGTAAAGAAAGTTGCAGTGTGTTAAGCAGATAAAATTTATTAAACTAAGCTCATTTAATTGCAAAATGCAGTAAAATACAATAATTGCAAATACAATATTTAAACACCCTAATTGTGTATATAGGCTACACGCCATAAAATACCAAATTTTAACTATTATTTATTATTATTTTTCTCGTTATTAGACGATATCTAGATTTCAAATAATTATTTTCTCAAAAATAGAAAAAAATCGTGCAGTGAAGGGTTAAATAATAAACATTTTTCTCGGAAAAAACCGAAATTTGGTCGCAATAATTAGCTGAAAGTTACATAACTTCTACATCGATATCGATTGATAACACTGGTTTATCATGAAATTTCCTCGTATTTCATAGATCTTAAGTGCGGTTTAACAATTTTTTTTTATACAGAAGAATAAAAAAAAAGCAATTTAAAACGATGATTTTTTATAATTTTATAGGAATAAAGGAAAACCAAAAGTGTTGTTTACTTTCTGTTTTCAATTTCGTTATTAATCAAATAAACAATGACAGTAAAATGTGTATTTAGAGTTTTTTTGGAGTTAGAATAAAGTATTTAAAAATGTTTTTTTTTTTTTCAAAAAATGTAATTTTTATAATTCTTGTTCATATATTTCTAATTTTGCATTTTTATATAAATTATATTATTCACAAATAAATGTCTTATAAAATGTACCAATTATTTATTTTTATCTTTTCGCTTTTCATGATGTTTAAAATGCATTTAATAGTAAAATAAAAACTGGGAATAACAACAAAATTTATTTGAATGATTTTGTACCGTCTAATGTAGAATGTATTTAAATATCTCCTTTATTCTAATATTAATTTCATTTATTAAATATTATGTAATTCAATTTTGTACAAAGTATAGACCTTTTCTAAAGTTAAAAAAAAAAAATAGTATTTTTTATTTATATTTGTTTGAATAAAATTAGTCACATTATATGAGTAATTATAATTAAAGACGCATTCAATTTAATGTGGAAAGCATAGTGTTTTTAATTAAGGAAATATTTAATGTCTAAATATCATAAAAAATATTATGTCTTTAAAAGTCATAGCAATTACAAACCAAGTAAGAATTCTACAAAAAAATCTGCATATATTGGTGATTTTTCCCTCCCTGTTCGTTGCTTTTTTCTTGTGTTTTCTGTTACTACTGCACCAGTAAACCGTTTTTTACCATGGGTTGCAATGTAATGTCCTCTACCTCTCCTTAAAGCCTGGTCCAATATTTCTGGCACATCCTGTATATCTTTACTATTATAGTTTTAGAATTAAAAAAATTTATTACGATTGAGAAATTGTATATACATATATATTTAATTTTTAAATAATGCTGTATATATGCCATATAATCGATTTCAAATGTTCTAAATGTGTAATTCAAAGTTATTAATATTGTGAGCAGAAGTACTTTATTAACGGGATACTTAATATCTTTCTCATGTGATCCAAACTTTGTCAAAAGAAACTTTCTTTCTTCTACATTTCATCAGAAATCGATAACGTTACATCCATTAGTGGTAGTATTTATGGGATACGAATTAATATTACTTAGAAAGAATACACTTGTGGACTATTTGCGTTACTCAGCTCTCAAACTAAGGAACTTTTAATGTCTTTGAAGAAAAACTAAACAGGTTACTAAAAATATACTTTGTTACTACTTAAGACATAAATTTCCTCCCAAGTAAATGACATTTTTTAACATTTACTTTCATTTTGCATTTGTCATAAGTCACAGAATTTATTAATACTGATATTTTTTTATTTTTGCTTTCCAAGTTATTCTTAAGTTTAAAAACTTATTATGGATCAATAATTTACTTATATTTCTTATTATCAATGATTAGAGACTAGTTTTGATTATGATTTATAGTTTGGATTAAAAGTGAATTTTAAAAGAAATAAGTAAACATTTTCCAAAATTATTTTAGCAGAAAATATTTGCATATTTTGAACAAAATAAGTAGATATTTCTGAATGATTTATTAACTGAAATTTTACAGTTAATATAATATTTTACAATAAAAATGAAAATATAAATATTTTAAATTGATGATTTTTAATATGAAATAAAGTAAACAGATAAACGTAAAATTTAGCCCTCCTTTCATTTAGCGCAATTTTTTTTTCTTTTAACACTTTTCGACATAGCTGTAAAAATATTTAAAAATTCGGCTTGTGTGCCTGTACGCTCGCTTAACTCTTGTAAAGTGGTGGCCAAAAGAGTGGATATTTATGGTAATTTTTAAGTTTTCTAAATTTGTATGCTTATAGAAAATGTTACGTTTCACAAAATGAAAAATTTTATTTATCATTTTAACGAAAATTCAATATCAATTCCAATACAAAAAACAAAATCCAAATAAAAATTTTCAATAAAAATAAATTAATTGGCAATTCATTATACATTAAATACGAATAATTGCAATCAGTTATCAGTACATAGTTGGATAGCACTGTTAATCTAGACACACGGCAGAGTATGTTTGCCAAGCTGACAAAGCAATAAAGCGAACACACTGGCCGTGGGTTATATTATACATGAATCATTTTGGGCTACTTTTGACCCCCCCCCCCCCCAATAACTTAAAATCTATTTGACCTACGCACTTGAAATTTTGTGTGTTTTAAGACCATCTTCTAATTACCGAAACCTATAAAATAAAAAAAACATCTCTTACTATTCTCGAGAATTTGACACCTGAAAATCACTATTTTTATCGCTGACTGATTGAGTGACTCACTCACTTATCAAAATATGTGACTACATACAGATGAATTAGAAAGTTGAAATATGGTGTGGAGGAAGGTTTTAGATTTATAAATTTAAAAAATAAAATAAAAATCATCACATTAGATGGTTAGATGTCTGCATGAGTTTGCCGAAATACCAGAAATAGAGCCAAGTTGGAGCCAGATTTAGCGAATAAATTTCGTCGACAAACTTGGGATTTTTTTTTTTTTTTTTTTTTTTTTGTTGATCGGCTGGATAATTAAGTGGTATCAAAATGCGCAAAACAAACATCCCTATAACTCCAAAATTTTAATCTTATTAACTAACAGTTTACTATGTCGAATTAAGAGTCTCATTTCCGATGAAAATATATCTTTAAATTGAATTAATTTGATGATAAAGTGTCTTAAACTACATATCAAACGAAACACGATCTGCGCGATCTGTAATCACTAACTTACTAACTTACTTAAAGGTAAATATTAATGATTTTAAAACGAATAAAACCATAAGAATAAAAAAATAAAATACGAGGAATTAAATGTGTCTCTTCTAAAATTTCGTCTCGTCAAGGAAACGGGATGCTTCAATTTAAAAATACAAAAAACTGAACTTTTTTTTGACTTGGAGTGATTTAAAAATTTCGACGTTTGACGACAACATGACATTATTTAATGATCATTACGGTTTTATTTACTATTTCGGTTAGTTATAAAAAATGACAAAATTAAGCCTGAAATGCTACTTGACTTGATTTGGATTATTCTTATTCAAATTACCAGACCTTTAGCGGCAATAGCTTTAACCAGCTGTCGCAAAGACACAAGGCCCAAGCGCGCTCACACGGACATAGAAACTAACATATTTCTTTTATTAGTATAGATTACAGAAATTTCCCATTCAAGCTTTATCGAGATGATTTAATTTTCACGTTTGTACTTTATTTATAAAATTCGATTAAAAGCAATCGAAAAGGATCATGCATTAGTGTTTAATGTAAACTGAATAAGAAAACAAACCTGCATTATTCAGAATTTTATCACAGGACATAGACATTTTACATGTATTTATAAACATTAATTAATTCACTGTGGAAATAATTGTTGTTTTTGTAGAGTGCTACTAGCAGTTGAGGTGCTAGTATGATGCTGTAAAATTAACAATAATAAAAAATAAATAAACAGTATTATACGATTTTTAAACGAAAATGCAGAAATATAACTTATAATTCTACTTCGTGCTTATTTAACAATTTATTATTGTTATTTTACAGTGTAGTTGTAGATTTTACAACATTACATTGACATCCCAGTTGCAAATATAATACCGTAAAATCGATTTTTTTTTTCGTAAGAATTATTTGGCAGATTGAATAAGTAATTATAATGAGAATTTCTATTTTTATGCTTATGATTAATTGTACCCCTTAAATATGTATGTATACATAAAATTATTTTAAATGCAGGTTTTAAAATAAGCTTCGATTTCAAAGATAAAATCCCTTATTAACCTTTCATTTTATGAATTTTTCAAATTACACAAGAATGCGTAAACTCTTTGCTAAATCATTCACAATAATGCAAAACTCATAACATAGGAAGACGTTGTAATGTGATACATCACAGAAAGCTTGTTATTTCGTTTTAATAAAATCCCAAGAGATTTTAGTGAGAAAATGCCTCGGGAAATCGCCAGAACAACTAGTAGGAATTCTCATTCGCATAAAATATTTGAAGTGAAATTTGAATAAATAGTGACTACAATACCTGTTTTCTCCCAAATTGAGAAATTCTATTTTGAACAGTAGATGTATTTATTAGCATTGTCTTGTTATACTTGCTCGTGGCATTCTTTGGGTAGAAAATTACTTTTTCAAACTGATTGCTGAACTTGTATGTGTATTTCCATTATTATATATGATATGTACAAACTGCTTTTACAAAATAAGAGGAGCGGTAATATTTATGGCAATGAATATTATACGGAAGCAAATAAAAACGATCAAATATTTATTAATCTATGAAGGAGGTTTATGAAAACATACAGGGTCCTCACAAAAGATTGTCCTGATTTAAAGGCATATCATAATAGTGTAATTTATATTAATTATAACAAGTTGAAATTAAACAAACCTAATTTTTTTTCAAATGTCCAATCTGTGCACTTTTTGTTATACGGCGCGCTTCCAACCTAGAGTTTAATTCTTCCCACACTTCCGTTAAAAAGTCAAAAGTAATGTAGGCAATAGATTCTTCTATTTTGTACTTGAATTCCGGAAAATTATTTGGTACTGGCCGGATGTAGACACGATCTTTTATAAAACTCTGACGAAAAACATTGTAAAGCTCGATCCAGTAAGAGGGTTTTACACTTATGAATCGGCATAACATGTTTTAATTACTTACAAATTTAACGAAACCCCACTGAAATATCCAACGATTTACATGTTTTTAGTATATAGTGTGTTCTATGTTTTCTTTATGACGAAAATAGAGTGGAAAATAGAATGATTTCATGCAGTGCGCGAAGATATTTTATTGCTACAAAAATACCGATTTCTCTGCTTAAATATTTAAATATAGGCAGCATATGGTCAAGCATGTGGTCAAGACTTACTTATATGATAAGTAAGTCTTGAATTATGTGATTCAAATGCGCTTTAAATATATATATATATATTACAAATTCAAATTTTTATCGCCAAAATTAACCTTTATACTATATTAATTTCCTCTTAACAATATTCCGTACTTAGTTCAACTTAATAAATTAAAATCTTGTTTCTAGATCTAATCTATTAATCTTTATGGAAACGATATAAATTCTTAATTCGCCTTAGAAAACATTTATTCCAATATGCGTAAATTTAAAAAGATAGCTCTAAATTAAAAATATTGTTAATTAAACTTATTAATTCGCCTTAGAAAACATTTATTCCAATATGCTTAAATTTAACAAGTTGGAAATTTCACGTGAAGCGTAGCAAATTAGGTGCGTTCGTAAGATAACGAAGTTTTAAAAATATTACTTTCATATACCAATCTCATAAAATTGTAAGTAGTGAATTACAATTAAAACGCTCATCAAACAATGTTCTCCTAATACCATTATGTAATGGAATTTTTTTGTGTGGCCTTGTAAATCAATAACAAATGTTCTTTGCACCACAAATTATGTAAGATGCATATTATAATATGTACTTTATAGTTGCATATAAATTTATTAAGTTCGCATGAGTGTAACACGATTAAAATGCATTTGAAACATTTTTTCCTATTGACCGTAGTGTAACGGAATACTTTTGATTGTCCCTGTAATTGATCTATGCATCCGATTTTCATTAAATTTGAAATAACTCGACAAAATTATGTAATAATGATGTATTATAAATTTTAAACGTATAGAATATATTTGAAACTTTTTCCCCATTGACCATAATGTAATTGAATACTTTTGATTGCCCCTGTAATTGATCTATGCACACGATTATCAAAAAATTTGAAATAACTCGACAGAATTATGTAATAATTGCGTATTTTAAATTTCAAACAATTAAAATGCATTTGAAACTTTTTTCCCCATTGACCGTAATGTAATGGAATACTTTTGATTGCCCCTGTAATTGATCTATGCATCCGAGTTTCATAAAATTTGAAAAGACTCGACAAAATTATGTAATAATTATGTATTTTAAATTTCAAACGATTCGGTTGGGTAGTTTTTGCGTTGTTATATGCGGACAGACGGACGGACAGACAGACGGACGGACAGACGGACGGACTGAACGACCACTATAGGTGCTACGTATTATATAATTACGAACGCACCTAAAAAGATGGCTCGAAATTAAAAATATTCTTAATTAAATTTTTATTTCTTAATATTCCAAATAAAAACTCATTTTCTCTATGTTTTTATCACCCCTTTTTCAGAAAGTCTTATTAAATTTATTCCAAAACCACACCTTTCAAAAAATATCAGTATTTTTATTTATTTATTTATTTTTTCTCCTTCAACGTTTGATAGTTGTGCGTATCAATAAATTCATTTCTTTTCACTTTTCTCTTAAAATATCGTCTGCCGGATATTCGAAATTCTGAATTCGATTATAAATTAGTTAAATATTTTTTTTAAATAAAAATTATCGTCTGAATGAAATAAAAATCTCAATGCTGGACATGAATTATGTTTACATGGGAAAATGCAGGTTAGAGAGTATAGATTTTTCTAGAAGTTTGTTTTTAGATTTAAGAAAAAAGCTTGGAGGTGATGATAGAGATTCTTTGTTTTTTCTTTGATGAGTGCGTTAGACGGCTTGCGTAAGCAATGATGGAATATTCTTTTCGATGATTCGGTTCAAGACGGCTTGCAAAGGGAGCATTTTCCTCTCTATATGACTATAGTTGAATAAACTAATTTGCAGCAGCCAATGTGTAATTTAATGAATCTTCTACATTTATTTATTTATTTTGTTTTTTCCCTCACTTGCCACGACTGTGTGTTTAAAAAAGTGAAACCAGTGAAGATATTTCGAGCTTCTCCTTAAAACGTCACATACAATATTAAAGTCGCACAGGATACATTAAGTGACGGGAGCTAATAATATGCCGATTTTCGGATTTTAAAAGGAATCTACTATGGAACGAAGTGATGATCAACCTGTGGATCACCGAAAAATTTTCCCGCCATTGTTGAGAGTGTTATTGAGCAAGAATTGCCGTTATCTCTTGATTCCTCGAGTGACTATAACAGAGGAGATTTAATGTTAAATAGCTTTCTGTGCGTGTGGTTTAAAGGATCTCTTCGAAATTTCTTGTGAATTCCTGAGGCCTGATGTTCCACCTTTTTGCTGTTTATGTGTAATTGATGACTCCAGATAATCCTGATCATAAAGAAAAATTTTTGAGAATATTTCGAAGTGGAGATTTCGAAGTGGTGAGTATGCAGAAGGTGTACGAAGATTGCATTTTAATGAAGAATTTTTCTTGAACTGTAAGTTATTTTATTAAATGTTTTGATTATTATTTCGATTCTTTTTATGATTGATGAAAAGTATTTGTTATTTATTTATTTATTTATTTATTTATTATTTTATTGATGAGAATAATTTGTATGAAGTTAAATTACTAATTTACTAATTAATTTATTTATTATTGTATGTTATGGGTCTAATATAGTAATTTAAAAATTATGTAATTGATAGAAATTATTAGCTTTGAAATTTATTACGAATGATTTTACGACCAAGATTTAATAAAGAAAATAGAAGTGCTTCATTTATTCTAGTGAGTAAGAATAAAAAAAAAAATATGGAAGATCCTAAATTCGTACCCTTTGACCCGAGCTCAGGAATGAACATTTTGTCTTGGTAGACTTATTTTGATAAAACATGAGAAAAGGAACAGAAAAATCTAGAATGGAAATTTAATTTATTGCGCAATATTTGAAAGGGGAAGCACAAAAAATTTATATCAATGACTGCTTAAATTGTACGGATTATGAACAAATTAAGAAAATTTTGATAGAAAGACTCACTGAATTAGACATCTCAAGTTTTTCTGATTTTTCAAATCTGAAATTAGATAATTTAGACAATTTAGAAACTTATTTTTGTAAAAAAGTGAAAATAGGTAGGAAATTACACCTTAGTGAAAGTATACTATTACAAGGTTTAACTGATGGTTTAAAACCAGAATTCAAAAACAATATTATTATAAAAGCTTGGAGGTGATTATTAAGAAAGCTTGGAGGTGATAATAGAGATTCTTTGCTTTTTCTTCGATGAGTCCGTTAGACGGCTTGCGGAAATAATGATGGAATATTCTTTTCGATGATTTGGTTCAAGACGGCTTGTAAAGGGAGCATTTCCCTCTCTATATCACTATAGTTGAATAAACTAAGTTGCAGCAGCCATTGTGTAATTTCATAAATCTTCACATTTATTTATTTATTTTGATTTTTCCCTCGCTTGCCACGACTGTGTGTTTAAAAAAGGGGAACCAGTGAAGATATTTCGAGTTTTTCCTTAAAACGTCACATATATATATTGATTATTAGATGAAAATATTATTATAGAAATCCAACGAGTAAGATTTATGAATACATCAAACTTTGTTTACAGTTAAAAGAGTATTCAACAAGCAGCATGACAAGATCCTTTTGAAAGGTCTTCATCCGTTGGTTTCGATGGTATGAAATTCAGAAATTGATGGAATAAAAATTTTGCTTATCTTGGCGAAATATGATATAAATTTAATCAAACATATTAAAGTGAACATTTAAATGAAATAACTGTAAATCCACGAATCTAAATTTCTTTTTACAAGAACGGGAAATCGTGTTTCTATAATATATTATGAAACAGTTTCTTACACATTCAGAAAACTCTACCTAAAATTCACTTTTACATAACTTACAGAAAGATGTGTAAGTAAACAGTTTCGAAAATGTGTAACCCATTTAAAAATCCTGTACTAAAAATTACCTCTACATTGAAAAATATAGTCGAATTGGTTTGAACAACTATACTTATGATGAAGAGATGCATATGTATATTAGACTACCAAATTCAAATTCGATGAGAAAATGCCCTTCTAGCAACTTGCGACAACACATGGAATTGCACTTAATTTTTCATACAGCGTTGTATATTATCTGAAATTTTTTTTAAAAAATCTTCGTAGAATAATTATGTTTTGTTAAAAGAAGATTATTTCCCCGTTTTTCTGCACAAGAGTGGTTGCTTAATTGAAGAATAAATACCTTGACAGCTTTAAATTATTTATTTTTTCACTCATGTCATCAGAGAAATGCTCTCAACTTTCCGAACAAATGTTCCATTCAAAAGAGCAGCCATCTGTCACATCATTTCGACGACTCGTCGGAAACGAATACTCTCTTCATCATAAAAATATGTACTAAAATAAATAAAGATAACTAAATGGCACACATATAAAAATAATGCATTTAAAATACACATAAAATTTATCAACGATTCTTTCGCTTCTGCGAAGTCGTCAGGATATAATAGAAAAGACGTTAAATGCGATTTAAAGTTTCAAAACATAAACACATACATTGTATCCTGAAGACGTTCGCAGAAGCGAATGAAATGTTAATAAATTTTATGTGTATTTTAAATATATTCTTTTTATAAGTGTACCATTAAGTAATTTCTATTTTAGAACATACTTTTAGTATAATTTATGGTGCAATTGTCCAATACATAATTATACTCCCTTCATCTCCGAACCTCCTCGCTAAAAGTAAAAAAGTTGTTTCTAGAACATTCGATAATCTCAAACACGATCGCTTCATGTAAACAGAAACCAGTATCCGGGGCCGAGTATAAAGCAGAAAAATCGAATCATCCCCGCAAACGATAATTTTATTAAAAATATTATTATTTAGTTTATTTAATAATCGAAAGTAGTTTAAATTCCACATTATTCCGCATTCCATAGACGATAATTTCATTAAAGAGATAAAAGAAATGAATATATAAATATTTAATAAATATAAAATGCTAAGAAAAAAAAAATCGGAATAAATATTTTTTAATGCGAATTAAGAATTTATATAGTTTTTATAAGGATATGGTTATAAGATTAGGTTTAATAATTGTATTTTAATTTAATTACGATTTGTAAATATTTCTTCTTTATGACACACTATAAAAAAAAAAGTCAAATGTTCCTAAATTTACGACAATGCACTATAAAGACGAACGACAATAATCTCTTCCAAGTCACCTAAGATTCCAAAAAGCGTTCTTTTTTGCTTTAAAGAATTCACAAAAGAAAATATCTTTGAAATTTAAAAGAGAATTTATGTAAAATTACTTTCGTAATTATTGGTGTTTTGGACTTGAAATGAAGACTCTTTTTGTATCAATAATAAAAATTTAATCTTGAGTATTGCAATATGAAACTATTTACAGTGAGAAATAAAGGGGGTAAAGGGGCCTTCGTTCGGAACTGACACGGCCTATCACCGAAGCTCGTCGTCTTTCGGGGAGCGAACCAAGATGTCCGTCCGCTATTCGCGTCAGAAGGCATCTGCTCTGAATCTGTTTCCAGGCTTGGAGTTTGAACTTACCCAGCCATCAACTTCTTTGTATTGAGTTTTTGCTAACGTCAGGTTAGCTCTCACGAGAAGATGCTGAATCTTATTTCCTTTCCAATTAGGTTGTTTTGGGAAAGTGTGGGCTGTAATGGCAGATTCACATTTATATTAAAAAAAATTATTATTTGCCCACAGTTTTCGAAAGCATTTTCTAGTAGCTTTTAGTGCATTAATCAGTCATTTTCACCCAGAAAACCGGTTTTTTAGATGCTATGAAGTCTCGAGTAAATATTTTCATGTTCATGTAAAATTTTTAACTGAAAAGTAGATATTTTTATTGAACAACATTCATCGAACTTGTGTGTTTGATATGAAAGCTTTCTTATAAGCCATCATCAATGCACAGGATCGAGGTAGCACAAGGAACATGAATAGCATAAGGGCGATCTACATAAAGATTGTGTGCAATGGAGCCAGAGGGTATCATCCCACCGGTCGATAGCGATATAGCGGCCTTAACCACTCGTACACGGAGGCTCAAAACCGTATAGAATAAACAACATTAGTATTAACAACAATTGCATGTACAATTTCAGTTGCAGCTGAAAATATTTAGTTGAGGAATGATAACATCCCAAAAACCGATTTTCCGGGTAGAGAGAGCTGATTAATGAAAAAGCGACTTGAAAACTTTTCAAAAAGTACGGACAGCTAATAAAAAAGTTTTTATGAATTCTTCTTTAAATTTCGAAAATAAATTTTCTTCGGAGTAAAGGACACTTTCCGAATATCGGGTGACTTTGAAATGGTGATTGAATATATAATCTTTTGTTATTATAGTTCATTTTCATAGATTGAGAAACGTGTATTTTTTTTATTTTTATTTTTTTTTTTTTTTTTGTTAATGCAAAATAAGAATTCTATCCCTCTAAGCGTCTTGCAAATGGTTAAAATTGTAATGCTGTTTTCGATGCATTTTATTTTAAATGCTCAGAAATAGGATTTTTTTCAACTTAAATTTTCAAAACTTAATTACAAATATGAATGTAATCCTTGAAAGTATTAATAATTCGAAAACGCATTGAAAATTCATTAAATCTATAGAATTATATTATTTTAAATAATGCTTATATATCAGTGAAACCTGGAGCTTAGTGAACGGAATATTACGTTCCAAACACTTTGTGGGCTATAAATATAATTTCCATACATTAAATAAAAATTCACCGACGGTTATAAGATTTCTATTTACGTAAAAATTGTTTGAATAATATGCTTTTTCACACATCAATTCTAAACTATAACCGAATGTTTTTCAGGTGTTTGGTACATAAATTTATCTAAATACATATTTGTACATAATTGAAAATGTATATTTATAGATCAAAAAAGTTATATTCAAATCAAACATTTCTACCATTTTCAAACCTCATAATGCATTACACCAGATTCATTACCATATCAAACCCATATAAAAGCTGCCAGAAATTCTTCTATTGGAGTATATTTTTGAATATTTCGATTTAAAGCCTTGGATAACATATATAGCTCCAGTTATTTTACCTAATGTGATTTGAATCTTTTATATTTCATTGAAACCAGAATCAATTTAAGATGTTTCACAAAATTATATGTTGGTTATGAAAATTTTAAATTAAGACTAATTAAATCTTATGTTAAATTTTAAATTAGATTTGAGAAATTTTTAAATTCGGATTTTTGGTTTCATTTAACATTTTTATAAGTGTTTTAAACTTAGTTGGATATAGCCGCTTGAAATACTTTTTTTGTGCAACAAAAACCACTTAACTGATAAATGTTTCTGAAAAACATTTTCAAATAATACCTATATTTTTAATGTCTTTTACAAAAAGTTTAATCAATTATCACCGGTTTTTTTTAACAGAAAACTTTGCCTAATTGAATCAGAAAAATGCTTGGATTCAATAATACATCATTTACAATAAAATTTTTATTGCTGAGAATAGTACATTATGATTGTAGTATGGATGCCCATACGTGATATGGACAAATCATGATTGGCAAAAACATGTTGTCCGTACAACTTAAGGGCAAAACAGAGAACTGGTTCAAAATAATATACGCACATTTTAAAATTTTACGTCGTCGAATAGGTAAAAAAGTGTACTTTCAAATGCAATTTGATCGAGAATTGTTTCATAATTTGTTTGAAAACTGTATCACAATTGCACAGATGTTGTATCAGCATCGGGGTATTTAAATGGTGTCAAAATATCATTATTTTGCCTGATATGGTAATCCGACGACTGATGTTTAGTTATTAAAAAATTGTTTATTTTCTTTTATTTTCTTTTTCAAAATTATATAAATTAATTTGTTATATAGTTATTAGGTAAACATTTTTTATTTATATTATTTCCTTTTTAAAGTAATAAAAAATATTTTTAAAATATACATGTAACTGGTATTCGAAACGAAGATTTTTGCCAAATTGGCGCAGGAAAAATATCGCGCCAAATCCGCAGCGCATATGGTATCTGTGCCTCACAATTTAGGTAATTTTTCTCGTTTTTATAGTAATTTTCATACATCTTTTCTTTTTCCTAATATATCCTTATCGTGTGCATGTCGCTTACAATAGTACATACGTTTGCACTTTCATTATTGCGAAATTTTTATGGTTTTTAAAATAATTATTAAACTGATTTTTTTTTCAAACTCATATCTATCGTGGACATATGATTACAATAGATAAATCCGTTTGCATGTAAATTAATATAAATAATTCCTCATTTGCTTCCAGCATATATTCTATAAAGAAATTAAAGCAACCATCTGCAAAAAATATATTATAAATAAAACATAAATTTAAAAGTGTTATAGCTTAAACCACTGAAATTAATGGAATGAGAAAAGCTAATTTTAAATAGCGATCTTTGGTGGTTTCTTTGGCTGTAAATTCCTCATTCCGAGACGATATTAAAATTTACCGTTTAATAAGTTTTAAAGGTTTATTTGAAAGTGTTTTTGCTTACTTTTACATAAAATGATTTTTGGTATTGTTATTGAGTATTCCAAAAATATATTAAATGAAAAAAATCGTTATGTACGCTAATGACACCTGGTACACTTAAAATCCGTCATGCATGCTTAGACTTTTAGTTTATTTGTTAATTATACCTCAAGAAGTTTCTAGTCAGGCGAAGGTAACGTCACCTGATGAAGGCTTTAAATTACAAAACCAACTCACGTATGGAAGTATGCATGCAGCCGAAATTTAAATGAGTAAAACTACTTTATGTCAACGGTCAACATATAACCGAAACAATATTAAACAGTGCTGGCATTAAGACGGCATAAGAGCGCCTGAATTAGGCCACCGCTAAACGCAGTCGATTTTGCCCTATTTCCAGGCACTCAGACAATAACTTAAAAGGAAAGGAAAGGAAAGGAAAAGAGCTTTTATTCTTTTCTATCACAGATGTCAAGATACTTATTAACAGAAACGTTGTATTAGATATTGTATACATTAAATACTAATTTTTTCCTAAAAGTCAGTTAATAAAAAATGTCAATTTGTGGAGAATCCCTTATCATTCAGCCGTTTTTAGAGAGCAATGTAAAAACAGCTTACTTATAATGATGATATCTTTTTGAATTTTCACGATATTTGATTGGATTTTTTTAAAAGTTACTTCATAGAATTGACTATTTAATGATGTAAAAGAATCGTTTTTACCGTTCGCACAAGCGCAGATAAAAATTATTTCATAAAACTACTCATCTTTCATAAAATATTTAATATATTTATATTCCAATTGCGCTATATTTTTTCTAATAGATTTTGCCAATATTTCTGAAATTTGCGTTAAATTTGATCAAAAACCCAGCATGATATAAACAAAAAACATACCAGAATTTTTGATTTAAAAAAAAATCACTCTTTTTCCATGAATATACATGCTATTCTTACAAAAATCAGTGTACATGTTGTGCAATATCCACATATTTGTATTCTGCAGCGATAAATCGTTTCGTGCATTTTCATGTACAGGGTGATCCCAAATATTTCTGTTATTCTTTAGTTTATTGTCGGTACCCTAATTGCCTTGCTTATCAAAAGGATGTTGATAAATATGAGATCATACATAATCTTCATAATCCTGAAGTTTCAGAAGAATCCGACAAGTATATTTTTAAATATTTGAGAAAATGTCAAAAATCGAAATTTTTCAAACACTTATTGGTAGATAGTGTAGAATATCTTTTTTTTGACCAATGGGAATCTCCATAATATAGTGAAGTAATTGTTTTCTATAAAAGCGGAGGTGTGACGATGCAGCAAAGTTTAAAATTTTTAACAGTGTAGTTTTATAATACGATGTATAAAATATTCTTTAAATCATGCCATAAAAATCGATTTAATCCGGGAAAATAAAACTTCATACATGCAAAAATCTCCTTCAAGCTCGAATACTGCTTGTGCAATTTATATCCTCTTCTGAACGCTGTACTTCACTATCGAAGAATAGGATATTTTCATGGCAACAACGCATTCCATTGAAATCATATCGAATGAATTCAGAATGGGAGTCAGAGCAAGATTGTACTGGCGAATGAGACACATTCCATATCCTTAATCTTCCGTTGCATCAATGGAGAGGGAGCACCGATCGCCGTCAGCGCCATCTATTGTTTGCAATTCTAACTAAAATAAAAAATCATGGTAAAAAAACTCCTGACATCATACATAAACTTCCTGCAAAATTTTTTAAATAGCTGTCACCGTTTGCAAGTTATTGAATTTTAAAATCCATCAGTCATTTTTGGGACACCCGGTATATATATATATATATATATATATATGTGTGTGTGTGTGTATATATATGTATACGTATATATATATGGGCGATTCTCAAAACAGGGGACAATTTCAAAAGTGAAATCTTAAAAAAATTACTGTTAGCAAAGTTTCTGAAAAAATAGGTGTTGTTAATATAGTATTTGGTATACTTTACATGTAGTCAGCAGAGCTAAATATTTAAAAATTAACTTAAAAAAAATAATTAGTATTTTTTGAGCCATGCTAATGACAAAACAAATTGCATGGAATAAATATATTAAGAAATTTTTATTTTCTTCCTGTTTAAATATTTTTTTCTATATTTATTAGCCTTCCTTTTCAGCAAATGGTTCCCATTTTTACATATATACATATAAGGAGAATAAAAACATTACCAAAGAGCAAACTTTGTTTACATGAGTAACATTCTGACACTAAGAATGTAACAAGCTGTCTTAGTGATTTTCTGGCAGATTTAACGCATATTTTAGGGATAATAAATGTAATACCTAAATTTATATGTAAATTTAAACTTTATAAAAGATACAATATAAGCAATGGTTACATTTATGCACATAGGAGTCTTTAGCATGGAGAGAAAAACCATGCTAATGACACTGATATTTGTCCATGCTAATGACAAATTTTAATTCAAATAAGATTATAAGCCATAATATAATCACAATGCAATAGTCCTTTCTGGGGCTTTTTGAAACACAAAAGTCCTATGCAAATAAGTAAAATAAAAATTTTAATTATGAGATAAACATGAAAATTATTATCCATTCTAATGACATACAATT
Organism: Maratus speculifer; assembly: GCA_964019185.1. NCBI lineage: Eukaryota > Metazoa > Arthropoda > Arachnida > Araneae > Salticidae > Maratus > Maratus speculifer. The sequence continues at coordinate 294,693,596 of OZ025297.1, read as the reverse complement.
GATGTAAGCCCCTAATATTCAACTTCTATTCTTAAAATACAATACATGCTCCTATTTTCAGTCTGGGATAAAATGGCTACTTGTTGCCATGGAGAAACTTTATATTTTCCAACTATTGTCATATGTGAAAATGAAATTTTGATTAATAACCAGCTGTTATAGTATGACCTTGTTTTGAAAATGGAATATGGAGGACAAACTTTAATTCTTTTTTTATATACTATAATTTTATTTTTAAAAAGAAATTTATTGGATAAATCCTCTCTTTGATTAATTTAAAGAAAGAATAACATTTGTTTTATTTTATAAACATGATATTAACTCTTGAAAAAGCTAGTATATACAAGGCACAGCTGCTGTGGACATCCATGCTAATGACATTTTGAACATTTATTCTGTTATTTTAAGGCGTTTTTAACTAAAAAGTGAGTAATTCTTGAGTGCAAATAATAAATAATATTAAGACAAATATATCTAAATATAAAAGCATGACAAAAAACCTCTCAATTTTTTTTGTATGCCGAAAGACATAAATTGTCCCCTATTTTGAGAATCACCCATATATATATATATATATAATGGAAATATTATTCCTAATTTTGGATCAGAAGATATTATATTTTTTTAATTTTAATAATGTATATATTATTATTATTATTATTATTATTACTCAATTCTAAAATCGAACAAAGCAAATAAATACCACTCCTATTAAACCTTGATTATTTTAAAAGAAGGTTTTACTTTTTAACTTGCATAAGGAAATACCTTTCTTCTTTTGGGTAAATGAATTAATATGTTTCTGCTATATATGTTTTCTCAAGATGAAAAAAATATAAAGATGAACGATCTGAGGAAATTATAGGAAACTGTGTTAGTAAGGGTATTATTTAGGGGTGGATAGTAGAGTAATATTATTTAGATTCATGAAAGTTTTTTCTTGCTTTAATGATAATTTAGTAGAAAAAAATAAATTGTTATAAATTCTCAATTTATTATTTCTTTTAAAATTTTATTTTATAAGATTTTGACAATTTTAATAAATAAAGTTTAAAAGAATTTATTATATAAGGATTAGAAAGTTCATTTTATAAATTTTAGAAGACTTTATTATATAACATTTGGAAAATTTTATTATATAAAGTTTAGAAGGTTTTACTGTATAAAGTTTAAAAGTTTTACAACATAAAGTTTAGGAGATTTTATTATGTAAAGTTTAGAATGTTTCAATAGATAAAGTTAAATAGACTTTATTATATAAGGTTTATAAAGTTCTATTATATGACGTTTAGAAGATTTTTTTTATAAGGCTCTGAACAATTTTTTTAAAAAGTTTAGAAGATTTTAGTATACAAGGATTACAAATTTTATAACAGAAAGTTTAGATGATTTTATTAGAAAAGTTAAGGTCAAATGAAAAAATGAATACACTTACCAAAAATTTCAAAGATAATTAAAGTGAAAAGGTTATTTTTTTTTCGACGAATAGTCATCAAACACAGAATAATTGATAGAACTATGCATATTTTTTTGCATTTTGTTTTTAATGTTCAGTTAAAAAAAGAAAAACAGTATTAGCATATAGGCATAATATTTTTTTCTAAAAATAATAAATTAAAAATTTACTGTAATAGCATTACTTTTACCAATATCAGTATTAAAGCAGGAAGTAACTTTTGAGAATCTAAACTTATAATAATTATTTTAAATTCATCTTTCCTCCTTAACACAGTCTGCAAATCTTTTAGATCAAATTGATTTTCTTTTTCATTTTGAGAAATAAAATCTTGTTAAGCAGAAAACCAATTAAGTTGTTTATGTAAAAAGAGAAAGGCATTTACTAATGCAAGTTAATAAGTAAAATTTTCATTAATAATAATGAAGATTTACTAGAAATTATATTTTCATCTTTTGTTCAACTTTAGCAGCAAAGCAGAAAAATAATTTAATAAAAATTAATTAAATATTTTATTTACATATTCAAAATTAGGAAAGTGATTATCAGTTTTGGGGTTTTATAATCAGATTTGTTGATGAGAAGGTAATTTGTATGATATTATGAATCTAAAATAAACAAAATAATATATAAACATATAAAAATCAAAATCAATTTTCAATCAATGAAACAAATAAAGCATTTCCTAAATTTGTTCCTAGTTCATATTAGTTTAAATAATATGTTATGTTCATATTAGAATTAAAATTTTATTCGAGTCATACAATTTAGCAGCTTAAGAGAACACTTCACCTATATAAAAGTATTTTTTAAGCATTTATATAGGTTGTTTTAATGAAAGCAAAATATAGAAAATCAATATATAATTAGTAGTTCAGTTTGACTACACAATGTAATAAAAAAAATGACAAATGTTTATTTTATCTGTGAAAATATACTGTCGTCTAAAAGTTAATGAATTGTGATCTGAGGCCTTCGAATGTATACGTTTTGTCTAATAGAGTGACTCCGATTCCAATTTCTTATTCACTCGCCCCAAAGAGTAGCCTCAAATCTTGATCCCTTCCCTCAAACCAGACGTACATATACGTGCTATAACATACAGTGCGAGTAAAAAAATAATCTTGACAGTCAGTGAATATTTTTTTTTTATAAAGCCCTTTGTTAAACTATTTCCAGAACTATACAAAAACAAGTTGGAAAGTGTATGTGAAGTGTAGAAAATGAGGTGCGTTCGTACTAACAAAGTTTTAAAAATACTCCGATCTTGCTGTTATAGTAGACAGTACTTCAGATATAATATAGTGGTCGAAATCTTGTGTGTGTTCCTGTGAATATACAGGAAGAAACTTTTATTACACCACAGTAACGTATATCATATTCATAAAATGTGAAGTAGTTTAATATAATTAACACACGCCCCAAACAATGTTTTCCTTTATAGCATTATGTATTGGAATACTTTTGTGTGACCCTGAAATTTAATAATAAATATTTTTTCACCGCAGATTATACAAAAGGTATATTTTAATGTATGTATATATATATATATACTTCATAGGTTCATGTATTTATTATATTTAAATGAGTGTAACAGCTTTAAAATACATTTGAAACATTTTCCCCCCATTGACCTTAATGAAACGGAATACTTTTGATTGTCCCTGTAATTGATCTATGCATCCGATTTTCATAAAATTTTAAATGACTCTAAAAAATTATGTAATAATTATATTTTTTAAATTTCAAACGATTAAAATGCATTTGAAACATTTTTCCCCATTGACCGTAATGTCACGAAGTACTTTTGATTGTCCCTGTAATTGATCTATGCATCCGATTTTCATAAAATTTTAAATGACTCGACAAAATTACGTAATTAGTATATATTTTAAATTTCAAGCGACTCGGTTGGGTAGTTTTTGCGTTGTTATATGCGAACAGACAGACAGACGGACAGACGGACGGACTGAACGACAATTATAGGTGCTACGTATTTACATAATTACGAACGTACCTAAAACGGCGAACACTGATTCATATCAGTCCTACTTAACCTGACGAACCTGTAAGAGGAACTGTTACCCACCTCTTCTTTTTAAATCAGGAAAGTAGTAAAATAAAACGTATGAACATTGATATTCTTGCATGAGTGTCACGATTTTTTTTCTGCCACAATATAAGTATCATTGTTTAAAATGTGAAATTTGTTCATATAGACAAAATTTAACAGATCTTAACAAGAATTATTCATTTCACACTTATTATCTCATCAAAGAAGTGATTTTCTGTTACAACGTTTTAAAAAAACATCATGCAATAAATGGAATGAGATTATACAGTAGCCTCCCTCTAAATTGGCCTCCTCTTAACTATAACTTTTATAACTCCGCTTTAACCGGTCGATTTTTTCCCCAACATCAAGGATAACGGCCTCGGATTTTTTTTTTCTCTTTCTTTACAAGAAGAAAGTACTGGATTCGTGATTTTTTTCAAATTCTGGTTTATCTATACTAATAAAAAAAGAACAGTTATTGTCCATGGTTGTCTGCCTACGATTGCTAGCAAAATCTACGGAACTTACGAAGCTCGATTTTTTTGTGAAGTTAGTTCAAGGTCTCACATGATGTACCTGGTGTTCAGAATTTAATTTTTGTTTATTAGTTGCCAATTTATTAATAATAAAGCGCATCATTCTCTTATCAAAAAGTCATTTTTTATGCTCAGGGAACGAAAGCACTTGCACATGCACACAAACACATTTACGTACCGAAACGAGGGAAGGAAAAATTTTCCGAGTTATTTCTATTTCTGGATCAGTTTGTTTAAATCCAAATCAACCAACCTGTTCGATACAATTAAACTTCAAATAATATTTAGAAAGGTCGTTGTTTTAAGTCTAAAATGTTACAATCAACTTTAAAAAATGTTGCAGCTGACCCTTTGAAAGAAAAAAAAGAGAGAGAGAAAGAATTAAAAAGGTCGTATTTCCGAAATTTTTTTTTCTCGTTTATGTTAACTCCTTTCCAGCGCGCAATTTTAAAGCTATAAAAAAAATCAAAAATGTGCTCTTAAAGTTGCAGTTTTGATTTAACAGGGGACATAATTGGTTTGAAATATATTAATTTTACCCTATCACATATACTATCAGAACGATAAGACTTTGCTACTGATGGAGAGAATATTTTTTCTACGCTAAATGTATGTAAACAAACACATTTGAACACATACATTTTAGAGCATCGCAATATACCGGATTTACATCACCTATGAAAATTTCGAAACATTCGGACGGTAGAAATATATTTTTAAGAAAATAGAAAATAAAACATGCAAAAAATTTGACCAAATCAAAAAAAAAAAAAAAAAAAAAAAAATACTGTTTCATTAAAGTATCCCCCGTCCACAGCGCAATTTCAGAGTTACCGATAAACCAAAAATATTTTCCCAAATCTAAAACTTTTTTATAACCTATGGTATAGTCGGTTTAAAAAAATATAAGATGTAACCTTTTAAAATACATTGACAGATGTAGATCCTTTTGCATCTGAAAAAGACTATTTTTTCAATACTTAAAGTAACTAAATCTCCATAGTTTCACGCAATTTTTTAGATCATTTTAATAAATCAGATTTGCATCACTTACAAAAATTTTTCAACGTTTTAATGGGTAAAAATATATTTTGCGAAATAATTTTTGTGAAAAATTCTAATAAATCATTAAAGACCTGAGTGTTCCGTCACGGTTTCGTTCCTTTCTGGTAAGCGTAGATTCCAAAAAGGAAATTACACAGAAAATATCATTCATCACACAGCCGGACAATGCTGGGCGGATCAGCTAATTTATTAATAAGAACTATTTTAATAAAGTTTCTTTATTGACGCTGTAAAAAATATAATTTTATATAAATGTCTAAAAAGTCATACAATGCTAACTTTAAAAAAAAATAATTAACTAAATTTTCCTTATTTTGTATAAGATATTTTTTTAATCAACAAAAGAGAACAATGGTTCTAATTTTATTTGACATTTTTAAAGGCTTTATGTCATAATGTTTCTAGTCAAATAATTTATTCTTTAAATATCCTTTGACTTTTTTCTTCTTTTTCTTATACACTTAAAAAAAATCAATTCTATTAAAAAAAAGTTATTTCTAAATTTCTTTTTCTTTCATCTGTCGCGATTAAATAAATATGGATAAAAAATATAAAATAAGAAAGTAAAAACTAATTGTTATTTTATATATATATATATATATATATATATATAAACTGTGGAGACATTAATTATGATTAGCATTTTCTTTTAGTCGACACTTATTTGCAAATTGTTGAATATTCTAAATTATTTGCCTAATTGAAATAGTATATTATTCAAATGATCATATTTCACCAACTATTACGGCATAATTTTGCTTGACAATGATCTGACTACTTCACCTCTTTCTCGTAAAATCTGTTTCAGTTACTATTCAGTTTTCGAAGTGCAAAGAAAGTATCGATTTATTCCTTATAGTGATCTGTTTTCCATTTTTTTTTTTATCTAGATGTATTTTTTAAAGGGGGCAGTTTACAAAAAATTGGTCAAAAAGGAATTTTTTTTTTTTTAAATTGATAAATGGATGCTTTTTTATCTGTGAATATTTCGATGCATCATTTTTATCCTTACGACAATTACATTTTGAAGTTATTCGAATTTTGTTAATACACTCAACGCATCTAATCATACAAATTAAAAATTGAAATGTTTATTTTGAACCATATTCCTAATTTCGTCATTTTCTTGATTTAAAAATAGCTAAAGATTTTTCTCAATTGGAGATAGAGATTTAAGCATTTTTGTGCGTCGAATTAGCTTTCAAGTTTTCTTTTCTTTTTTTAAATAAAAGTATATGAGGATTAGTTAATTTTCATAATTTTTCACTATACATATGGACAAGAAATGTATATTAAATGTAATATTACACGTATCTAAAAATCCACGAGCAGTCTTGTGTAATACATAATTGAAAATCTATAAAAAAGAAGCAAAAATATGAATATCTAGTAGGGATTTTTAAAAATGCAATTTTCTTTTACACTTCTTTTAATTTTAATTATATAAGCAGCTATTTTTTTATTCATCGTTAGTTGAATATTGAAATGCAGTGCGTACACCTTATGAACCAAATTTTTCTTCACAAAAATGCATTTTAAATAATATTTGTGAATCCAATTTTCTTAGCATTTACTTAGTTCGTTTTAAAAACCGAATGAATGCAATTTTATTAATTGATGTATTAACGTTTACCGAATTTTGAAAAAAAAATAGAAATGAATGTTTTCTGGAACACATGGAAAAGAAAAAAAAACAGCAAAATACTTCTTTTAAAAACAAAAGAATGAGGGCTTATGAATCATTAGATAATCAAATTGTCTTGTCGAGTTTAATGAATGATGATATCTGTGTTTGGCAGATTTCTTTATAAATCAGCGATAATGACGTAATATGCATACTTTAGTGTAGATATTATTTAATATTGAATCCTTAATGTGGAATGTTTCAATGGATTGTAATAACGCATTTTATGTATAAAAAATCGTGTGTTTAAATCTTAAAATTGAAATATGATTCGGGCTATAGATATTTACATACATTTATTTGTCTTTGTGGGCGACACTAACTTACGAAAAAGTAGAATTCCTGTTTTCTAATAATTTGTTGTACTATCTTTCATTAACATTTTTCTACATAAAAGTTAAAATATTACTAAGTATTACATGTTATTTTATTTTTTGCCATTAAAAGTTAAAATTTATGCATTAAAAACACTGGTGTACAGCATACGCTATCCGTGAAATATTTATTTCATTACCTTTCTTAGATATATATTCTTTTATTTATAAATAGGATGTCTTTTACATTTTAACTATTATCTAGCAACATATTTTATTCATCTTTTTCATCAGACGTTTATATTTAGACTTTAAAAAATTTTTAAGCATGGAATACGCTGCATGCGCCTTTTTGTTACATTAAACCATCTCTGTTGTACATTTTTATATATTTATACATGTATATGTAATTTTATTTTCTTCTATGTTCAGTAGAATATAGTACTGTATTCGAAATATTTTTCACCTTCCTGTTTTTGACGTATTTACTCTTTTTATGGTACAAAGATTTCGAAAAACATGTTTATACAAAATGCCTGTTGTTCATGTGTGCGTGTATCGCAAGTATAAAACTAGTCGTTGGAGGCCACCGTAATACTTACCCATCATTTATATTCACATGAAAATAAAATATGTGAAAACGATTTATACAATGTATTTCAATTCCAAAACTAAATTTAAATGTTGTTAATACACATAGTAATACTCTATTAATGAATTGCTGATGCACCAATTTCACCAAATTATATAAAACGCCAAACTACTCAAGAAGTACCAAACTACGTAAAAGAAACATCCTTATAACTCCACAAATAATAATCATATTAACTAATAGTTTACTGCGTCGGATTAAGCGTCTCATTTTCAATTAAAATATACCTCTGAATTGAAATTTGAATGAAATACAGGATCATGAAAAATCGAAGAATGTGGAAAACAGGATTACAAATATCTCGACAACTAATAATCCAATCGACTTCGTTCTTTATGCAAAATTTGTATTTTTTTATTGCCTTTTACATGCCTTCCTTAAAATAAAAAAATTCGAAAATTTTTATATACCTTTCATTAGAACGAATTATTCGAGAATCCGGAAAAAATAGTTCCAGATAATCGAGGTTGCTGATATTCAATAGGCTTCGTCCCATTCTTACATACTAAGTACATACAAAATTTCAAGTCTCTATCTCAATTTGTTCGTGAGATAGAGCGTTTACAGACAGAGAGACAGACGGCAAATTTTTTTTTCTAAAAATATGTTTTTCGAAATCTCCAGTGCCTAAAACGTGTAAATCCGTCAATTTTTTTTTTTTCGATTTTCAAAACGATTGCAAGACTTACCCTATACTACGTATGATGGATAAGTAAAAGTATATGAAGTTATGCAAATAATTGAATCATTTTATTTTTGTATATTTAGGTCAGCGATGTACAACAAAATAATAAAAACTATAGATTTTAGTTAATATCATGATCGAGATTAACTCATTTTTACTTACCCATCATACGTAGTATAGGGTAAGTCTTGCAATCGTTTTGAAAATCGAAAAAAAAATTTTTGAAGGATTTACATGTTTTAGATAGTGGAGATTCCGAAAAACATATTTTTAGAAAAAAAATTTTGCCGTCCGTCTGTCTGTCTGTCTGTCTGTCTGTCTGTCTGTCAGTCTGTCTGTCTGTAAACGCTCTATCTCCCGAACAAATTGAGATAGAGACTTGAAATTTTGTATGTTGTTAGTATGTAAGAATGGGACGAACCCTATTTAATATCAGCAACCTCGATTATCCGGAACTATTTTTTTCGGACTCTCGAAAATTTCGTTCTGATGAAAGGTATATAAAAATTTTCGAATTTTTTTGTTCTAAGGAATGGACGTAAAAGGCAATAAAATAACACACATTTTTCATATAAATCGAAGTCGATCGGATTATTAGTTGCCGAGATATTTGTAATCTTGTTTTCCACATTCTTCGATTTTTCATGACCCTGTATTTCATTCAAATTTCAATTCAGAAGTATATTCTAATTGGAAATGAGACGCTTAATCCGACGCAGTTAATTGTTAGTTAATAGAATTATTATTTTTGGAGTTATAAGGATGTTTCTTTTTCGCAGTTCGGTACTACTTGAGTAGTTTGGCGTTTTATATAATTTGTCGAAATTGGTACATCAGCAGTTCTTTAATATAGCATTATTATGTATATTAACAATATTTAAATTTTGTTTATGAATTGCAATGCATTGTATAAATAGTTCCACATGTTTTATTTTCATATACATATCCATGATGGGTAAGTATTACGGTGGCCCCCAACGACTAGTTATTCCAATTAATTGACTGAAATAGTGATTTGGGTTAAATTCAAAGTCAACATACTATTGAACTAATAATAATAAAGTACCGGGTGTCCCAAAAATGACTAATGGATTTTAAAATTCAATAACATACAAACGGTAACAGCTATTTAAAAAATTTCTGAAGGAGGGTTATGTATAATGTTAGGAGTTTTTTACCGTAATTTTTTATTTTAGTTCGAATTTCAAACAATAGGTGGCGCTGACGGCGATTGAAGGCCAGGTCGATGCTTCACTCAGCACTGATCACCTGGCCTTCAATCGCCGTCAGCGCCACCTATTGTTTGAGATGCGAACTAAAATAAAAAGTTACGGTAAAAAAAAACTCCTGACATTATACATAACTCTCCTGCAAAAATTTTTAAAATAGTTGTCACCTTTACAAGTTATTGAATTTTAAAATCCATCAGTCATTTTTGGGACGCCCGTATTAACATTTGTAACTACTTTTTCAAAACGTTAGATACATGAGATAGAAGAAAGTTTTGGGATTCGCTTTTCTAAATAGTTTTATTCTAGGTTTATTAGTTTTATACTACTTCTAGAACATTACATTGAAAAACGATACCATTAAAAGTTGTTATTTAGGCCGCAAAATATACTGGTGCTTACAGTATATCTGTTTTTATGATATTGCTCTCCATTCATATTTTTATTGGTTGAAATGCAAGCAGTTTTTACAGATTTGATCAGGATCTAAATTTTATATTCTTTTGTTTATATGCTTTTTTATAATTTTTTCTTATGTAATAGGTGCATTTCTATAAAAATAATAAAAAAGATAAAATGTTGTTTTAAACTATTAAAATTAATATTTAGTTAAATTTGAAAATTTGAAAATAGTTTAATTTTTAATATAACATGTGGAACTCAATTAACTCATAACTCATAGACCATGTAACAATATTATTTGTCATTATATTACCGTAAAGATTTTCTATTAATTTATCTTTAGGATTTATAAAAATATTCTTCAAAAAAACTTTGACAAATTTAAAAGTAAAAAACACGAAACGTTTTTAGTGATTTTTTCATCGTAGAATACTATTTCATAATTTTATCATGAAATAAAAAATTCTGAATACAATTCATTAAAATATAACATAAAAGGGTATTTCCATGAGCAATCGTCGTGTAAGTCACATTATTATTGACTCCTAAATTGTTGGCCACTGTTATTTTCGAAAGGTTTGCATGGCTTTATTAATGAAATATCTCTGATAAAATAAGTCACATTTTCCGATCTAAAATACTGGTATCCAAAATCTTTGTATGTGATTTACATGACATGTGCTCATGGAATTAACCAAAAACTTTGTGCAAGATATTATCTATACACCTTGCAATGAAGTTTAATTTATCCTTTTAAATATGACAAACTTTCAAAAAATGCATTCTATCATGAATAGATATTAAGCTTCAGTCATGGACAGGGTAGAAATGATAGTACAATACAAAAAATCTTATACTACCGAAGTGACCCTCGGAGAAATGAGCGTATTGTTTTTATTTATTTATTTAGCTTTGTCGTACTTTTTCAGCAAGGGTAAATAAAAAAGTATTTTTTGAGAATTTTGAATCTCTCTTTCCTTTAAAAATATACTGAATGTTAGTAAAAGCTATGACGTTATTTTAAAAAGGGAACTTTCCATCTCTGTAGGCGAACTTCTTTGTGATTTGTATTTGCAAAATTTGACTCAAGACGTCAAATGAAATGCAATTTTTAAATTTGATAAAGATTATTTTTCAGCGCTGATTTGTAACTGGTATGAAATATTATGCCCTTTATTTGTGTGCGTAATGTTAGTATAGGAGAACTTTGAATTAACAGTAAAAAAAGTGGGGGGAGGGGAGGATTATATATTCGATAGTTCTTTAATTTAAACTCGAACCTTTTATGTAAGATTTTTACTATTATCATATTTTTGCATTTTGTGAAGAACATAAATTTGACAACATGGCAGTCTTAAAGATTATAGGAAACAAGAATATGATTTTTTTTCACTGTCTGGTTTTTATTAAATAATTTTTCCTGATACCATTGTACCGAAATTTGGCATATTTATAATTATTGATCTAATATTAATGTATGTATCAAAATCCAAATACGATTTAGAAAGATTCAATTTGAGTATTCATTGCAAAAAAGAGAAATTTAATGCAGCAAGAAGATGTATGAAACTATAATGTAAGATTTTTTTTATTATTATACAGCGGTTCCATAAAACGTTTTTTTTTACTTTTTACTATCTAAAAAAATATTGGATTCGTAAAAATTTTCTAAACCTGCTTTTGACAGATTTAAATGCTTAGGGGTCAGAGATTAAAAAAATAAACAGGTTTTTACAAAGTGCCTGTCTGTGACTCTGTCTGTCTTTATTTGGCATAGATTTTGTGGTCACTGCATATGAAGAGCCAATGCACGGAATTTAATGTATTTACATTTAGATAGTGCCTGATATAAATGCAGCTGATTAATTTTAGGTGTAAATCGCTTAACAGGTGGTTCTGATTTGCTGCTCATTTACATTTTTTCAATAGCTCTATGTCAAGAATTAAAGCACGGATTTACATCAAGCTTCTAGTTTAAAAAACCTTTCAAATGTATGTTTTAGTGTCAGTCACCCAACAATTGGCGCTGATATAGTGGATTTTTCCCGATTCCCACGTTAGCTCTGTCTTAAGAACTTATGCACGAATTTTTATCAAACTACGAATTAAGGTATACTGTAATAAATATCATTGAAGATTATGTTTTGGTGTAAATTGCAGAACAGGTGGTTCTTTTATGCTACATTTTTCCTGATATTCGCTGTTACGGCTTCACCACAGTCTTGTATATCGCGTCTCCATGGCGCATTCTTTTGTAACGGCTTCACCATAACTTCGGATGCCGTGCGTCTCCTTGGCGCATTCTACTGTACTTTAGGTTTGCCGTTTTGGCAACACTGGAATATCGTTTTGTTATTGTTTTGTTTTCGGCGATCTTAGCGGACCTCTCGTGTGTTTCGCTAGATCTATATTATTTATTCGAAATGTAAATGATGTGTAAATAGTTTGTATATAAAGAATTTTTAAGTAATTAGTAGTATTAATTGAACCAGCGACCTAATGAGTGCATTAAATGTACTCGCAACATTCGACAGTTCGTTACAACATTGGTCCGCTCGCCGGTAGGACTTTCGTTTTTAATTCGAACTTCTTCTCCTTGTTCTATTTGAATTAAAATGGCTTCGTTAATTAGCTTGAATAGAAGTAGAGGCTCTTTAAAAGCCCAGTTAACAAGATTAGAAAATTCTGTAAAGGAAAAAACTGATGAACTGTCTAGAATTCAAATTGAAACAAAAATCAAGAATCTTCAAAAACTGTCTACAAATATCGATGTACTTCGTCGTGATTACTATATAACAGCACCAGAAGATCATGATTTAACAGAAATTGAAGCTTCATTCGTCGAAATGGAAGAACGAGTAGAACAGCTAGAGGTAAGTTTCAATCAATTATTATATTCTAATAAATTAGAAACTAAAAACTCGGAATTAAGGATAAGTAACTGTAAAATTAAACTTCCTGACATACCTCTTCCGCTATTTAGTGGCAAATATGAAGATTGGAATATGTTTAAAATAGAGTTTAATAATATTGTTACGAATAATGAAGAATTGACTGATGTTCAAAAATTACATTATTTGCATTCCGCACTAAGAAATGATGCTAAATTATTAGAAACTCCAGATGATACATTTGATTCGTTATTCAAAGCGTTAGAAAATAGATTTGAAAATAAACGAATAGTTGTCAATATACATTTAAAGGCTGTGCTAGATTTTGAAAAAATTACACATGAATCATCTAAAGAATTAAGGCGTTTATTAGATGTTATAAACAAAAATATCAGGGCTCTAAATAATTTAGGATTTGACAGAAATAACCTCTCTGACATTTTGTTTACAACTATAATTTTAGAAAAGCTAGATAAGGAAACAAGAAAACAATTTGAATTGTCAATAAACACATCTGAAGTTCCTAGTTTTGACAATTTAATGGACTTTTTAGAAAAAAGAAGCCAATCGCTCGAAAGCATAAATAGAAGTAATTTAGCTAGACCAAAAATTTCTAGTGAAATAAAATCAAAATCCCTTTTAGTAAATACAAGTTCTGAAAAACAGTGTATTATTTGTGATTCATTTCATCCCCTATATAAATGTAATAAATTCTTAAATATGAATTTTGGTGAAAGATTTGCTATTGTTAAAAAAAATAAACTTTGTCTCATATGCTTTAACAAATCACATTTAGCAGCTAACTGTGTTTCGAAACATTTATGTAAACATTGCAAATCCCCTCACAACACTTTGTTACATAGAGATAAAGAAATAGGTCCCAGTAATGAAACTCATTTTCAAAAACCAGGTGTTGATCAGACAGTACGTCGCTCAGAATCAAATCCGACGCCTTCAGTCTCACAAAATCTTTCTAATTGCTTATTCGCTTCAAATAAAACTGTTATCTTGTCAACTGCAGTTATTGACATAAAAACATATAAAGGAAATTATATCCAGGCAAGAACTCTCTTAGATTCTTGTAGCCAAATAAATTGTGTGTCGCTTGAATTTGCAAAGAAATTGGGCTTAAAGAAATCAAAGGTTTTTGCTCCAATATCGGGTTTGAATAACACAACCACAACATTAAATTATAAAATTAAAACTGTGATTTCAAATAAAAATAGAGATTTCACAAGGGAACTGGAATTTCTTGTAGTGCCAAAAATTACAGAAATAACCCCACTTACACCTATTCGTATAGAAATTGCTGATATTCCTACAAATATCCAATTAGCAGATGCTGAATTTTATATCCCTGGGAGGATAGACCTGTTGCTCGGCGCGCAATGTTTCTTCGATTTATTAAAATCTGGTAAAATTCGCAGCTCATCTCAAAATTTGTTATTTCAAGAAACAGTGTTCGGATATGTTGCTAGCGGTGTGGTGAATAATTCCTCAGATGATTCCCAATATTGTGGTTTATTAACCAATGAAAAAATAGACGAATCCTTAAGAAAATTTTGGGAAATTGAAAATATTAATGATTCTAGTTCTCCACTTAGTAATGAAGAGAAATTTTGCGAAAATCATTTTGAAATGACTCATTATCGAACTTCTAATGGTCAGTATGTTGTTAGCATGCCTATGGAGGATGTTACACTCTTAGGAGAATCCAAAAAACTAGCCGAAAAAAGGCTCGATCAAGTTTGGCACCGATTAGATAAGGATTCGAATTTGCAACCTCTCTATTCGGAATTTATGGAAGAATACAAAAACTTAAATCATATGGAATTAGTCGAAGAATCAAAACCCGTAAAGAACCTTTATTATATACCACATCATGGGGTCTACAGGCCAGAAAAAAGTACAACACGCTTGCGAGTCGTTTTTAACGCTTCAACGCCAACGACATCTGGTTTGTCATTGAATGACATTCTTTTAAAAGGAAAAATTCCTCAACAAGAATTATTCTTAATTATGATACGTTTCCGAAAACATCGGTATGCATTCACAGCGGATGTAGAAAAAATGTATAGAATGGTATTAATTGACCCATCCCAACGAGACTTCCTTAGAATCTTGTGGAAGGACAATATTAACGCGCCTGTAAAAACTTACAAACTTAATACAGTTACTTATGGGACATCTAATGCTCCTTATTTAGCAACTCGTGCTCTTAAACAATTAGCTCTTGATGAGCAACCAAACTTACCTCTAGCATCGTCAGTCGTTTTAAAAGATTTTTATGTAGACGACCTTCTTTCGGGGGAATCGACTCTCGAAAAGGCGAAAATTTTAAAGTCCCAATTGATTGAACTTTTGAAGCGTGGAAATATGAAATTGCACAAATGGTGTGCAAACCACCGAGAATTACTTGAACCTAATACTATGGCTGCCACCGAATATAATTTCGATGATCAAACATATTGTAGTTCAGTAAAAACTTTGGGTGTTCTCTGGGAACCTTTAAGTGACTGTTTTCTGTATAAATTAAAGATTCATAACAAGGAATTGTATAGCAAACGAGATGTTCTCTCTTTGATTTCAAAAATCTTCGATCCACTCGGATTAATTGGCCCTGTAGTAACAAGGGCTAAGATCTTCATGCAGAAAACGTGGCTAGCTAAGATAGATTGGAATGGGCCATTACCAGATTCCATAGCGAAAGAATGGAGTGAATTTGTTTCCACTCTTTCAGAATTAGAAAATTTAAAAATTCCTAGATTTGTTATTCATGAAGAGCGCATAGTCGTACATGGCTTCGCAGATGCCTCTTCTTTGGCATATGGAGCCGCCATATACATCCAGTATATACCAACTGAAGGTTCTCCTGATGCACATTTACTCTGTAGCAAGTCTAGAGTATCCCCCATAAAAACAGTGACAATCCCTCGTCTTGAACTGTGCTCATGTCTTCTCTTATCAAAATTAATGCATAAAGTTGTACCGTCACTTGACATTCCAATAGAAACTGTTCTTCTCTGGAGTGACTCCACAATATCACTGGCATGGATTAGAAAATCTCCCCACCAATTGAAAACATTTGTGAGTAATAGAGTGGCTGCTATACAAGACCTCACCGACTCTTATCAGTGGCAACACGTATCATCGGAAAATAATCCTGCTGACGTCCTATCTCGAGGTCTAGATGCTAAAGAACTGAATAACTGCAAATTTTGGTTTAGTGGACCAAATTTTCTTCGGGACAAAATTCAATATGCAGAAGATTATCCAGTAAAACTGGAAAATAACACTGACTATGAGTCCGAATTTAGAACTGAAAAAAACACTAACTTTTCACTTAGAACTGAACATTGTTTTTATAATTGTTTATTCTCTTTAACTAATAATTTTTTGAAATTAATTCGTATTACTAGTTATATTTTTAGATTTCTAAATAATTGTCGAAAGGGTAAGGAGAAAAAAAGTGGTGCCTTATCTGCAAGTGAATTGAGATTTGGAGAAATTTTTCTGATTAAACAGGTACAGTATTCAGCCTTCTCTGAAGAGCTTAAGCATATGAAAAACCAGAGGAGCCTTTCAGGTAACAGTAAACTCAAATTTCTAAATCCTTATATAGATTCCAATAATTTAATTAGAGTTGGAGGTCGTTTAGACAATTCCAGTCTGACCTATGAGAGGAAACACCCTATAGTGTTACCACATGATCATAAAATAAGTGAAATGATTTTTGAATATTTTCATTCCAAATTTTTCCATTTAGGGCCACAATCATTGTTACATCATGTCCGGCAAAAATATTGGGTAATAAATGGGCGATCCTTGGCTCGTAAAATAGTTCACAAATGTGTAACGTGCTTTAAAAACAAACCAATAGGGGCAAATCAAATTATGGGAAATTTGCCAGCTGAACGAGTAAATCCTAGCCCGCCATTTCAAAAATGTTCTGTTGACTTTTGTGGACCCTTTATGATTAAGTATAAAAATCAGAGAAAGGGGATATATAATAAAATTTACGTCGCAATTTTTGTTTGTCTTGCCACAAAGGCAATCTATTTACAGGGGTCGTACATGTCCTGAAATTTTAAGACCAAGAAAATCTTCAGCACCAGTATTTTCTCATAGAAAATATCTTCTTAAAATAAAGTGTCATTTCGTACGTTAAATCTAGATGTATGTTTCTATAAATAAATACTGATATTTGTCCTGAAAAATTCCCAGAAATGTACGACCCCTGTATTTAGATATAGTGTCAGATTTAAAATCTGAATCATTTATTGCCACACTGAAACGATTTTTCGCTAGAAGAGGTAAAAGCTCAACCATAATGTCGGATAATGGGACTACTTTTGTAGGTACAAATAAAGAGTTAAAGAAATTACATGCTCTTGTATGCAAACCCGATGAAGCTTTGTCAAATTTTTTGGCTTCCGAGGCTGTCGATTGGAAATTCATCCCTCCTCGTGCACCCAATTTTGGTGGATTATGGGAGGCTGGGGTGAAATCCTTTAAACATCATCTCAAAAGAACTTTGGGCAATTCTCGAGTCACGCTCGAAGAATTTGGACATTAATCACCGAAATCGAAGGGGTTCTAAATTCTCGTCCCTTAGTACCTTTGTCATCAGATCCAAATGAAATTGAAGTCTTGACCCCTGCCCATTTTTTGGTAGGTCGACCCATAACTTCAATTCCTGAACCGAATTTGACAAAAATTAATGATAATAAATTATCACATTGGCAAAAATTAACAAAAATGACCCAAATTTTGTGGAAAAAATGGAACACTGAATATTTAGTTAATTTACAGCAACGGAATAGGTGGTATATTGAGAAGGACAACCTAAAGGAAGGGTGTATGGTTATCCTAAAGGAGGACAATTTACCTCCTGGCAAATGGGCATTAGGTCGTGTCATTAAAGTAATACATTAAGTAATAATATTGAAGAAGTACATTGTATTTTATCGAAAATACTGTATTATTGATTGTAGAATTGAAATTTCTATTATTTGCAATTGTTTGTTGTTACATTTAGTATTATTGTTGAATGTTGGCACATATCAACGGGGGCCGGTATGTTACGGCTTCACCACAGTCTTGTATATCGCGTCTCCATGGCGCATTCTTTTGTAACGGCTTCACCATAACTTCGGATGCCGTGCGTCTCCTTGGCGCATTCTACTGTACTTTAGGTTTGCCGTTTTGGCAACACTGGAATATCGTTTTGTTATTGTTTTGTTTTCGGCGATCTTAGCGGACCTCTCGTGTGTTTCGCTAGATCTATATTATTTATTCGAAATGTAAATGATGTGTAAATAGTTTGTATATAAAGAATTTTTAAGTAATTAGTAGTATTAATTGAACCAGCGACCTAATGAGTGCATTAAATGTACTCGCAACATTCGACAGTTCGTTACATTCGCAATAATCCTACTTCAAAAACTAATACACAGGATTACATTCATTTAGAATCTTTACGTTGAGCAAAAATTGTCATTTAATTTTTGCACTGTGTTAACGAATTATGAAGCATTGATATATATGAGATAGAAGAAAGCTTTTGGGATCTCTACATCTATCAAATTGATATCTCCGATTTAAGGAAACATTTCTGTCATAATAGTTTATATTTCTGCCAGTAATTTTTACAAACGTTTCTGAGTAAGTTTTACAGTGTATTAGCCGTTTTTCTCTAACCCGAATATCGATATTTTGGATGCTGTAAATTAAAAAATTCTCGTTAACATACATGTTCCACAGATAAACGTACTATGTAAATATTAACATTAACATAAAAATAAACAATGAAAAATGTTAATTATGAATAAAATTCAATTATTGAATAATAAAATTGAAAAATTAAAATTTGATGCTCTTTCATGAATAAATACGTGACTGAAACTTTTTAATTGAGCATTGATAACACCTGAAAAATTGATATTATAGGTTGAGAAATATTTTTTTAATAATACACTGTAAAAACTATTTGGAAGGGTTTCCAAAAATTACGGAGAATAATGAAACTTCCGTTAAAAAGTTCTTAAAACCTCGGTGTTAATTTTTAGTGATTAAAAATCAGTTTTCAAATACTTGGAAAGAGGTTATAAAATTCTTTAGTAAATCTTCTTGAATACTTAAGAAAATTTGTCTTTTTTAACAGTGGAACTTTTTGTACATATAAATTTTTTATTATAATGCATTTAATGATAAAAATTTCCTGAGATTTGCTACAAAGCTTTTATCGTTAAGGAAACTTATTTAAAAAAAAAACACATGTGATCCAGTTAATCTTATTAGTCGGGAAGATAATTGTTTTTCGACGTTGGAGAAAAACTACGTTCTAAACTTATCAAGGGTCAGACAAAGTCGATTTTAGTCAAACTTTCTTCCTAATTTATTTTTTTTTAAATATATTTTAGAGATACCAGTCATTCAAACCCTTGGATAAATGAAAATGGTAAGTTCTGACTTCTTTATTGTTTGATTATAATGAGTATTTTTTCTGAAATATCATTTAAATATGGAAGCTATTTTAAAAGAAAAAGAAAAAGAAACCCAATGTAACTAAGGCAACAAATGAACTCAGAAATAAAAATAGTTTGGATAAATTTTAGTTAGAACTTTAAGAAGAAAAAAATCCTACGCTTTTGGAAAAAGAAGCTTCAGAGATATTTAGAACAATATTTAATTTTTGTGACAATAAAGCTGATGATAAGTATATTGCTGACAACAATCTATTCAAGAAAATATAGACTAAATGTATTTAATTGTAATAAGAAAATTGCGCGAATTAATAGCTGTTTTATCTAAAAAGCAGAGGAAATGTCAGCAAAAATTTCCGCTTACTTAAATTAAATCTTCCAACCTTTATGGGGTAATTACATGAGTGATTATCATTAAGAGGCATTCTTATTTCTATCTTTCATAATAATTCAATTTTATCAGCTTCGCAAAAACTTTCCTATTTAAATCACTACACGTTGATCCTTTAAGGATCATTCTGTCGATACAAATTACTGGTGCTAATTATTAGATTTCACAGACTTCTTTTAGAAGATAGCTTTCCATTTAAACGAGATAAAATATTGAGCTTGAAGAATTTATGTATTTTCTCTACATTCAAATTTGGTGGAGAATCCCAAAAAGATAAATTGCTGAAAATATCAGGGTTGATTTTCTATTTAAAGAATCATACTCGAATTATATAAGCTTCTAAAACAATCATTAACACATTTAATTAAAAAAAGAAAGAAAGAAAGAAAAAATGACACTATTTTGCACTAGTGCGAAGAATTTTAAGTGCATTGGCAAAAAAAATTCACATTCATTACTTACGTATAATGCTTATCAATGACTGCATTCAAAACGTAAAAAGAAACAAAATATGTTTTAATTTTATATAAAGTTTACTCTTTTCTACGCGACATTGCATCTAATTGTTCATGTAAGTGTTCCGATAAACTTTATTTATCCCTCCTCTACATACAAAAAGAAAAAAATAATAAATTCTACATCAGTGGAGTTCATTCAGCAGTCAGATGGTCAGGGATGATTGTGAATTCTTTTGTTCCCTTTCAGAATGAAAATACAGCTTAAATTCCGAAACTAAGTGTTTTGAAAATAGGAACAGTGATTTCGTAGACACTTTTGTAAATAATGTCTGTCAAAAAAGAAAAGAAAAGGAAATATTTATCTACTATATTTTAAAAATATATCTGTTAAATTTATCTTAGAATTGTATTAATAGATGCCGACTCAAGATATTTTGCAAGAAAAACGATGCATTATTGTGTAACTTGTTTTAAGGTAAAACAAACTCCATGCTTGCTCGCTAATGGGTCAGTAACTTCATAAAAGAATTAATGAATAAATGAAAATGAATCATTAGTATTTGATCCTACCGGTTTAGATCTATATGGTCCATTTTAAGTAACCTATAAAAATCAGCGCAAGGTTTCATTAAACAAAGTATTTACTTGTGTTTGTAGCTATTTTGTAATTTGAGCTATTCATCTTCAGCTTCTGTCAGATTTCTAATTGCCACTCTCAAGATTTTCATAGCTAGACGTTTAAAATGTTTTAATATTTTTACGGATAGTGCTAGTAATTTCATAAGCAAATTCTAAGCTTAAAAAAGTTTTACAAAATGATAAATTTTCCAAATGAAATTTGGAAAATTTATCATTTTGTAAAACAAAAAATGTGTATGCAAAAAATTTTTATGAAATTTCAGAAATTTATTTAAATTCTGAAGAGACAGACTAGAAATTGATACCTCTTAAATATCCTCATTTCGGTGGACTTTGGCAGGCCGATTTTAAATCAGTTAAATATCACTTTAAAGGAGGAATAGGTAATTTATTGTTTAATTATGAAGAGTTTGAAACTATGATTGTTCAGGTGGAGGGTATTTTAAATATTCGAACTCCTATTGAAGTATTTAACGGTTTTGACAATTTCGAGGTCTTGACACCAGATCCTTTTTTGATAGGGAGATCCATAAATGCATTTCTTGAAACAATGTTAATTGATACTAATATTTATCGATTAAACCGTTGGCAGAAGACAATGAGGGTTTTTCAGACAGCTAGGCAAAATGGAAGCTTGACTATTTATATTTGTTACAGCAAAGAGCTAAATGAGTAATGGAGAAAATAATTTAAGAGTAGAATTTATGGCATTAGTAAACGAAGATATTTTGCCTGTATGTAAAAGGGCGTTAGCCCACATTAGTGAAATTTATACAGGAACGTATGACAAGGTCAGAGTATATGTTCATAATAAATCAAGCGAATTAAAGCATTCAATTACAAAAATAGCTATTCTACGTGTTGATAACTAAAACCAAATAGCTATTAAATTATTGTAAACTTTACATTATTTTGTTGTGTTGTATATGCTTGTTTGTAGTGTAATTTTTCTGTACTTGTAATATGCAAATTTATATAATTATAAAAATTCTGGGCTATTTTGAGGGAATGTTTTTTAGGGTGGGCCGAAAAAAACTTTTTTTCTATTTTCGATGATGGCGGGTGCGGAAAAGTGGCCACTGGTGGCACTCAGTTCACACAAAAAATTTGAGATTTTTTGGACTTTTCCTTAACCTGCCGCAAATGGCTTGAAAATTTGCAAAAATGCTGATTTTTGAACTTTTTTAGCTAAAAAGTTAAAAATGTTAAATTAAATTTATTTTGGTTGTATTTACTTGAAAAGGCATCTTTAACGTACCAAATACTAAAATAAGTTTTTATGATGCATTATTTAATTGCTAAGTGTATTTTAAATAACTCGATTTGCATGGCTTTTTCACGTATAACAGACAAAAATTGTATTGGTTTGAATCGTTCGTTAATTTCTCTCTTATTTATGTTCCTTGGTCATTAAATTTTTTCTGTGCGTCAGAGGTCATATATTTGGGCAGCGGACAGCAGTATAACTCAAAAACAAAGCTGGAAAGTGAGAAGGGGGTGAAACAGGACTCTAAGCGTGCGCAATGCCTCATCGTAATGTTGAGGGAGTGAAGGAAGATATAAAAGAGAAGAGAAAATTGCGATAAGGGATTGTTATTATTTTACCATGCTCAAAATCTGCGACATTTGTTCAGTGTGTATGTGAAACCTTTTCCTAGAGAGATTCAGTACTTTTTGGATCGTTTGACGTACCATTACAGTGTTTTGTGAGTTTTATTACGACGATCTTAGAAATGGCTATTATGAAGGTCCATGGCAATGAAAATTACACGCGACAGCATGAAACGCATCCTTTTTGGGCACCATGCTTGTTGAAAGACTTTCAATTGCCAACTTATACTGATATCATACGCCACTACTACTGGTTGCGAAGCAATATGGCAGAAAATCGAAAAATTTAATATTAGTCAACAGATGATGTTATTAAAATGGTAGATGAAAAAGTTACCGAAATCTGAATAAAAACCAGTGTTTTCCCAACGATCAATTTACAAAAAGATTAAAACTATTAAAAGAAGTGTAGATCATTGGAGAAATCCTGAAATCGTATGAGCTTGAAAGTAAAGACAACCCGCGAAGAATTCGTACGAAATGGTGAAACCTTTTAGTAGTTTTTAATCTTTTTGTAAATTGATCGTTGGGAAAACACTGGTATGGAAGTTTTTTTCAGATTTCGGTAAAATTTTCACCTACCATTAAAATATTATTCTAAACTATCACTATTAAAAGAAGTGTAGATCAATTTGGAAATCCTGTAATCGTATGAGCTTGAAAGTAAAGACAGCCCGCGAGGAACTCGTACGATATGGTGAAACCTTTTAGTAATTTTTAATCTTTTTTTAAATTGATCGTTGCGAAAACACTGGTGTGGAAGCTTTTTTTTCAGATTTCGGTAACTTTTTCAACTACCATTTTAATAACATAATCTATTACCTAATATTGGATTTCTCGATATTCTGCCATTTCCTTCGCATCCAGTAGTAATGGCGCTTGATATCAGTATAAGTTGGCAATTGCAAGTCTTTCAATAAGAATGGTGCCCCAAAAAGGATACTTTTTACGCTGTCGCGTGTCTTTTACATTGCCATGGACCTTCATACTAGCCACTTCTAAGCTCGTCGTAATAAAACGCACAAAACACTGTAATGGTACGTCAAATGATCCAAAAAGTACCGAATTTTTCTAGGAAAAGGTTTCACTTCCATACTGAACATATGTCGTAGGTTTTGAGCATAGTAAAATAATAACAATCCCTTATCGTAATTTTCTCTTCTCTTTTATTTCCTCCTTAACTCCCTCAATATTACGATGAGCATAAATAAGAGAAAAATTAACGAACGATTCAAACCAATACAATTTTTGCCTGTTATACGTGAAAAAAGCTATGAAAATCAGCCTATTTAAAATACACTTAGCAATTAAATAATGCATTATCAGAACTTATTTAAGTATTTGGTACGTTAAAGCTGCTTTTTCAAGTAAATACAGTCAAAATAAATTTAATTTAACATTTTTATTTTTTTAGCTGAAAAAGTTCAAAAATCAACATTTTTGCAAATTTTCAAGCCATTTGCGGCAGGGTAAGGAAAAGTCCAAAAAATCTCAAATTTTTTGTGTGAACTGAGTGCCACCAGTGGCCACTTTTCCGCACCCGCCATAATCGAAAATCGAAAAAAAGTTTTTTTCGGCCCATCCTAATGTTTATTATTGAAAATTGAGAATTTATATGTCCCGTTAGAGGGCGTCGTGAATTCCCCTATAGTGGAATGTGTAATGAACTAAGTAGAGAAAAAAAGGATTTTGCAATGCAAAATGGTGATCACAGAGTTCGCTTCTTTGTGTTACGATTTTATAAAGATAGAGTCTTAAAAATATTATTTGTGTTTTAATGGTAAAGTTCATACAAATATAGTTCTGAGTTCGATGTTTAGAGATATTTCAAGCGTTATTATTTTTTTGAAACTATCGTCATTAATACGCATTTTTCCACATAAAAATACTTGTGAATGGCATATAATCTCTTAATATATGAGACAATAACCTTTATAACTGTGGAAAGTTTAAACATTTCACATTCTATATATTTCAAGAGAAACGCCTCTGGCAGACACATAGATACGCACCTGAGTGATTTTTAATTGTTCATTTTTTTCTAGTCAAAAACGGAGCTGTAAAAGTATTTTAAAATGGAATATATTGTTATTCCGTTGCCATCATGATTATGCTGTCAGCGTTATGAACATGTTTAAGTTTTCTAATATAGATTAATGATTTATATAATGAAAGAAGTCGGTAACTATTATAAAAATTTACAAAAACGCATTTCTGACATATTGACAGAAAGTTTTGAATGAATTGAATTAAATTTTGTAACAATCAATGGATAACTAAAAGAAAAGTCACGCATAATTGATAATTAACTGTAACAAAAAATTCTGAAAAAGATAAACAAAAACTTAAATGTTTACACATTTTTCCTCAAACTTTTTCATAACAGAAAAAATAATTTGCAGATCTAAATACGTATAATAACCTTTTCATTATATATAAATTTTAGACGGATATGATCAGAAAAATGCAATTTTAAGTTAATTATCAAACGGAATGTTTTTTATCAATTTATTTCTTTCCTAAATCACGTAACTGCAGAAAACTTTTCTCAACCTTGTAAATTAGAATAACTACTACATTATTTTATTTAATTTTTTATTAATACTTTTAATAACACAACTTTTTATTATTCGTCTACATTTTTAATAAAAATTCTTCGACTTGAGAAATAAAACTTGTGAAGCAGAAATCCAATTAAACTGTTTATTCAGCAAGAGAAAGGCTTTTCCTAATATAAGCTGATAAGGAAAGCCATTGTTAAAAAAAATCTAAGATAAGTGAAAAGAGACTATTGATTTCATCTTCTATTCTCCTAATACTTCTCGCATTTAGTCAGTCTAAGGTTGAACAATAGTTGCCAAGAAAGGCATTCTTCCCATAGAAGCATTTTATGTTTAATGTATGTGTGAGTGGGGCTGTTTAACGCCATATATGATTTAAGGGCACATGGAGCATCTTGACAAGTAAAATGAAGTGGATTTTGCAAAATATTTAACACCATGTATTTTATTTACATACAAAGATAGAAATGAAACACCTTCTTTTTTACAGTAAATATTTATGTTAAAGTTAATTTGATAAGTTCTGTAATCCTTAATAATAACCGGTTATTATTAATAATAACCACGTCTTTTGGTAAATTTGGCT
Organism: Maratus speculifer; assembly: GCA_964019185.1. Classification (NCBI taxonomy): domain Eukaryota; kingdom Metazoa; phylum Arthropoda; class Arachnida; order Araneae; family Salticidae; genus Maratus; species Maratus speculifer. The sequence goes on along the minus strand of OZ025297.1, from coordinate 294,667,895 downwards.
AGTTGCATATTAATCAAATTTACTGATTATTATTAATAATTACCGATGGAATTCGGCCAGTATGATTAATTAAGCTTAGTAACGAATATATAAATTACAAAAATATGTACTATAATAACTGTTTGAATCTAAAACAAAAACAATTGTTAAGAGATAATAATAATCAATCAAAAGAAGTGTTCCATTAATAAGATGCAAAAGACTAAACAGATTAAAATAATTATTTTTATAATTACTGAATGAATTTGATAAAAATTTCAAACACTGAAATATTAAAGAATAAATTATACAGCTTTGCAATGCAAATTTAGCAATGGCTATTTAGAAAAAAAAGTATAACGAAGTTTTAAAAATATTTAAATCTTCGCGTAATAATATAGAGTATAGTAGTATAGTAGGATACTTATTGTACTTATAGTACAATATAGTACAGTAAACCGAAAACTTTTGTATGTCCCTTTAAATACTATCTTATTTGTAATATACAGAAAGTAATTATAGTAAACCTCAACAACGCATATCAGTTTTATAAAGCGTGAAATAGTTTAACGTAATTAAATCGCGTCTGACACAATGTTTCCCCCCATATCATTATATAATGGAATAATTTTGTGTTGCCCTATAAGTTAATAACAAATATTATATGCACAACAGATTGTACAGAATGTATATATTAGTATATATTTCACAGATGCATATGAATTTTATATTTTGTTCGAAAGAGTATGACATCAGTAAAATGCACACGAAACAATTTTTTTCCATTGATCGTAATGTGAAGGAATGCGTTTGAGTGTTTCTGTAATTAAACTATACATCTGTTGTTCATAAAATTTGAAATCACTCGACAAAATTATGCAACAATTATGTATTTCAAATTTCAAACCATTAAATTGTGTAGTTTTTGATCTGTTAGATGCGGACAGACAGCTGCGCTGAAAGAAGACTATATGTGCTGTGTATTTACATAATTGCGAAAACACCTAAAAAGAAGAAAGAAAAATCATGCATTCAGCATCGATTAGAAAGAAATTTCCAACACATTCAGAATATTGTATATCAATGGTTGGAAAACATGAGCATTTTTTGTTCATTCCTGCATGTGATTTATAGATTTGTAAGAAGTCGTCTTACAAATATACAAGAAGAAAGGTGTATAACTTATCTTAATATAGATATCTCGGGGACGCATTCTTTTTTTACAAACTTTTTATTACTTCAAAAGAACGGCACTCACATACAGTACACTAACACAAAACATACAAATAAAACTTTTTACATAATTCTGGCGGACGCCACCATGAACCAACTTTTTTAACATCACTAAGAATAGAACATTTTTAATAGAACTAGTGTTGCCAGATTTTTTTTAAGACGAAAAACATTACAACTACATTTTTTTAATTTATCAAAACTCAGGTCACGTGTCGCGTGACAGTCTATTTTTTTCTTTCTTTTTTCCTTTGGAATGCTCGTGTTACAGATTGATGCACACAATATGCTAATAGTTCAATTAAATACACAACACAATTTTAAGTTCCCAACCAGCAATTTTCGATAAATAAAGCGAAATGTTCTCCGTATCCTCTTTTTTGTCCTTGTATATGACCTATAAAAATTTTAGAAAATAAATGATGAGCAAAAAAAAAAAAAAAATGTTAGAATTTAAATGGACGCATCTCACCTGAAATGTACTGTCTATTAATCTTCATAGGCAGTACTGTAGAAAAATATTTAATGTGTCTCTTAGGTGGAAGGCGGCAGTATTGACAGTTACCTCATCGACTTTACGGAAACCATTCTAGGATTAATTGAATCTCGATTCGCATATTAAAACTCAATCAGTCTGCTGTGTCATATCTTGGAGGAAACCATCAGAAAACCCTATTTTAGCCTTTGACTCGAAAATTTATCATTATGTTTTCCTTCTCCCAATCTTCCATAGTTTCTTACTTTTTGGTGCGGGAAAAGCCTACGAGTCGACCTTTAAAATCGGGTTTTCAGGTAGTTTCTACTAAGGTATGACACTGCAGACCGATTGAGTTTTAATTTGCGAATCGATATAAAACTAATCCTAGAATTCTATACTTGAACTCGACGAGTCTGTGCAGCCACCTCCCAATTTATCTGTAATTGAACGATAAATTATATGTACACCAGATTGTACTGTAAGCACTTGTAATAAATCTCGGTCATATATATAGTTTTCAATTTTTTAAAATAGTATTAATGTATTTAAAATTACACCACAGAAACGAATTATCCCCAAGTGCCGTAATGTGTTGGAATTTCTTTGAATATCTCTATAAATAAACCATAAATGTTAGACACTTTATTTTCAATACCGAAGTTACATAGTAACTACCAATAGCATATCCGTTTCATGATTATCACACTATATTTATGTGAATTAGAGCACAGACAATTGTACGGACAGACAAACCGTAAACTTAAACACTTTTAAACTTTATTGTAAAGCTTTAAAAATAGTTTGTCTTGGCACATACTATCACCTCTTTTGATTTCATGTTCAATTAACTTATAAAAGTTCTGGCATATAGAGTTTAAAAAAGGCTAATATTCATTTATACTATGCATCAAAAGTAAGAGTATTTTGTAAATTACATGCATTTTCGCTTAAAATGATAAGAAACTAATTTCGATAAATATATGTTTCCACTAGTAAACAGAAAAGGGGAGAAGTTTTGGAGAATGTCAGATAAATGGCTGCAATAAATAGCTGAGAGAATCAATTTTGCACTCGATATCGATCCGTAAACTTGTCTTGTGATGAAAATTACTTTGGTATTATGTAGTTTGCTGTTCTGTTAAACACAAAATTAGTTTTATAGAAGTATTAAGAAAAAAGATTTAAGAAAGAAAAAGAAAGATTTAAAAAGAAAAGTTTAAAACTAATGAAATAAGACGAAAAATAATCTTTAATTTGAGATTATTTTTTCTTAAAACAAAAGCTTAATAACCGCTGTAGGTCTAATTAATCCCAGTGAGAAAAGAAAAGAAATAATAATTATGATAAAAGAAACAGTAATTAGAAATAATAGAAAAGAAATAATAAAACAAATTTTGCAATAATTGTGGAAAATATTGAGTACAAAATTTACAATTAAAAAATTGTCAACAGAATGTATAATCTGCATTAGCAAGTTTCACTCCTTACGATATCCGAAGACGTATAAAGGGTTGTACATATACACTATATGGCCATAGGTGACCGGCAACTTCCGATTTTAGACATTTTGTTAAATATCTAGAAAAAAAAATGAATTTTCCTGAAACTCCAAGTGCATAAGCATAGTAGTACAGGTTTATATTCCGGTGAAGATTTTTTCCAAAAACTCCATAGGGAACGGTCAACAAATTGGAACAACGAACAAATTTGAAAAACAACGAATATCTTTTGGAACAACCTGTCAAAACCAATATAGAAAATGTTTTTAAATTGCAGATTATTATTAAGTGGAATATTGTAAGACATTGCGTTCATTTTAATGTTGATAGCAGTTATACTCCATTAATAAAAATAGGTTTTTATAAAATCAGTCCCAGATTTTGGCAATTGTTCGTCTGTAATTTGAAGCGTTCTTAATATATTAAAAAATGTTCTTTTAAAAAAGTATATGTGAAAAGATATTGCACATGATGTATAGAGCAACTTTTGTCAATGTCTCAAAAACAAAGCTTGAAAATTCTAAAAATTGTTGTCGATAGAATAAGCTAAAAATTCCTTTTGCCAAAATGAGGGTGCTGCTGATTCATTGATTAGTATCAATATGAAATACACAACATTGCACGTATATTTGGATACAACGACTTTTTTATGCTTTTTATTGGAACAACGGATTTTGAGTTTATTATATTGGCGATAGTTTTCAGAATTTTCAAACTACGTTTTAGAGACTTTCACAAAAATTGCTCTTTATATTTAGTTAACACATTATGTACATTATATTTTGATTGTAATCACGCATACGGATTCAAAAATGGATTCAGAAATGTATCGGAAAGTAGATTCTTTGGAATTGAGAATGAATTTGGATTTGGAATCTTTTATAAAACGATATAGAACTATTTTCATATATCAACTTTTATTATACAAATTCAAAATTTACGATATTTTAACTTCTTTTTTTTTCTTTTATTCTAAACCATATTAATTTTTTAGTGAATGTTTATTTGAATAATCGAAGTCTATAAATCTAAATAATCGTAATTGTTGCTAGTGTGTATATCCGATAAAAAAAAGTGTAAAATCACCCCATAGATATGAATGCAGTATTCTTTAAAGGAATTTTAATTATATGATAAAAAATTGAATTTTATAGAAGTAGAAGAAATTGTTTCGGGCCAGAACAGGATGAGCCCGGACCTTGAAGTTCCAGCCAGTGCAGACTTCTAATGACGACACAATACTTTTAATTCTGAAACAACAGAAATATTCAGTTTCAAACAAAATTACTTTTCATTCGTTAAATGCAGTAAATTTTAGCAGGGTAGTTACATTTAATCATATTATTTTATTTGTTATAATATAGAACGAAACCTTACTTTCGGTAATAATTTAAAGCATGAAATGCATCGAACTAAATTTTTATCGTGTTCTCGAAAGAACTCTTAAAAGCCGTCATAATATAATCGAAAAACCGTAAATTTCATTCTTGGATTTTAGAAATCTAAAAATGGAGGGAAGAAAGAAAGACTACTAAAAGAAAGACTTTTCAGTTGGAATTTCACAACTATCCTCAATACATAAATACAAACATAATGTATAATTGTGAATAAACATCATAAATAAAGCTCTATATGTTAATATTTGATTATGCTCATGCATTCAGAAATGAGTATGTACATCTTTCAAACTTGAGCAATTCTGTTTCGGGGCCATTTTGCTATCCTACATACTCAAATCTGAAACATTTTAAATCAGTTTTGAAGATGTTTTTTCTAGTGTGTGAGTATTCATCGTTTGATGCTTATTTTCTACATTCGGGGTTATTAAAATGGGTTGTATATTCAGAGCCAATCAAACCTTATCAAACCATTACTTTGAACTGTTACCGAAAAGATTCATGAAGTTGAACCGCGAAATGAAAACAAAAAAACTTCGGAATAATCCAGATAACATGACAATGTGGTGTTCCAGCATTTCAACAAAATGCGCATACATCAAGAACACTTATTATGACAGTAGGAATCCGTAGATGGGATGTACAGTCACATCCACTATATCATCCGGGCCTTGCTCTTTTTTTATCATCACTTGTTTCTATCCTCTTTTGCACTAGCACCTATCCTCCTTTGAAAATTCTAAAAAATGAACTCAAAAGACCAGTCATTCTTTCGCCACCGAATGAATTTTTTACCAAAAAGAGTGGAAAAAGATGCACACTACTTTGAATACTGTGAACACTTCACTTCAATGTACTTCGTGCAAGTCTGCCTATAGAACATTAATACGCCAATGTGAGGTTCAGTACGCTTTGCGATCATAAATCGTTATTTCGGGGGTCAATATAATGTACAATGGTTCATTCTGTCTGTATTTGGAATATAAATATCAGACATGTTAATTTTGTTTAGTAATTGGAATTTTTGAGTTTTTTGAATGACAATATTCGGAGCCAGTAATGTTTCATCTTATGGTTTCAATTTAGGATTAAATACTGATCGCACATATTAACGATTCGTGGTTCCAAAGTGCTTATATAGCCATTTCAGTGATCCCCCGCCCTTTATAGTAATTTTCGCATTAACGGTTTGTGAGTGATAAGTTCACAAAGTCCTTTTATAACGGTAGCCGCATTAACAGACAAAACATTCAAAGCATATTTATGTTTCAGATCCTTGTTATCGTGATACCCATATCAATAATTCAAGTGTGAGAAGCGAAAAAAACAAGTATGGAACACATATAAAAAATAATGCGCCATAATGTTTATATATTGCGTAAGCATAAATGTAAATAAGAGCATAAACAAATTAATCATTAAAAACGTACCTATAGATTAAGCAGTTTCTTTTTAGAGTAAATGATTTTTTTTTTAAATCATGAAAATCCAACCAACGGTTGTTAAGTTTGCTCTTGTGTCAATAATAACGAAAAAACATATGCAAACAAAACAATAGATTATAACTATATAATACTATTAAAATTTGAAGAGTATATATATATATATATAATATGTATAAATAAGTATGTGTATGTTTTTGTATAATTGTATATATAACGTACATAGCCATAAATCATATACATATCCTTTCCAAATCCATCTCTATTTATAAGAAATAGTTTAAAATTTTAACTCGATATTATATTATTCATAGTCTATATTTGTTAAAGAGAATTGTTAATTGTTAGATAAGATATGTTAAAGTTTTTAAATGTTATAAACCTATAATGAAAATATATTCATTTTGTGACTTAACACACAAAGTGATATTTAATGTCTTTATAATAAAATCCGAACTATGCCGAAAGAAAACATTTTTCTATGAGCATTTAGTAAGAAATCGATAATCTTTCAGTCATCAGTGATAGCATTTAATGCAATTAATATTACTTAGAAAGAATACACTAGTGAACTGTTTGCTTTACTCAGTTCTCAAACTTGCGAACTTTTAATGACTTAAAAAATAATTAACTGAGAATAGTTTTGTCGCTATTTAAAATAAAAATTTTCCTGTTCCCTATTTATTGATATTTTTAAAAGTTTTTTTTTTTTTTTTGCATTTTGTAAAAGGGATGGAATTTATTGCCACTTACGATTTATTACTTTTTACTTTTGGTTTTTCATCTCTCAAAAACTATGTATATAATTAAAAATAACTAAGTATTTTATGTTCTGATCTCGTTTATAACATGTATACTAAATTGCAAAGCATTATTTTACCAATCTTCTATTTTATGAAAGAAAATACTTTCGTTTCCTTCTCTCTTTTAACACTTTCCAACATTCAGGAGGGGTATTTCAGATTGTCATGAAATTAATGTAATTTTTGAGAATTATCATGGATGTGAGTATTGAAAATTAAGCGTGAAGTGTTTTCTTTTAATTTACAGGAACATTCGGTAAAATTCCGTTGCATTATGATTTATGGGGAAATATCGTCTAAGGCACAATTATCGTTTATTGCAGTTTATAATATTACAATTTTTTAAAACATATTTAAATTTATATACCGGTGGTTATAATACAAACATCTCTATTTGGAGTTGTCTCTAATTTGAAGGAATCTCCCAAATGAAACTAAAGCCGCTGCACTTACTATTCAAGAATTGCAGAAAACAATGGAACAATAAACAAAATAGTATCCATAACTGCCAACAGATTGCACTACGGGTCCTGCAGGTGCAAACGCCATTATAATAATAAGCAAAGTCAAGAAAATGTCATTTCTATCATTGAAGTTGTATAAGACGCGTCTCAGTTTGCAAGTTTGAGCTTTAATTATAAAATTGCTTGACATAATAAGAAAAATTACCAGTAGAAATGACAATATCTTGATTTTGTTGATAATTACAACAGTGTTTGCAGAGACAGGACCCGTAGCGCAACCTGTACGCGATTAGTGCAACTGTTCTATTATTGTTCCATTCATGTTCCCTCTTCTTGAATAGAAAGCGCATCGATTTCGGTTTTATTCGAGTTGTTCCTTCAAGCTACACATAGCTCGAAACATAGATACTTATTTCATAACCACTCTATAGATCAATCAATGAGGTATTGTACAACCTCTTATTGCAGAATCTGGTGTGCATGTAGTTTATCTACCATTTACAGGGACGCATAAAAGTAAATTACACAGTATTGATTTTGTTTCTCCAGAATTGAGGAGAGCTACATAAAATCTATTAAACCTGACGCTGAGGGTTTAACAACGTTTGTTAAAATAATCAAAATCTGCTATTGCTTATGTTGGCTCTCTCCTTTTTAAACTGAAAGCTGTAAAAGGATATTGTGTACAAAAAATCGATATTTTTATATTTAATATTAAATTTTTTGACATATTTGCATTTTTTTTGTACAGATTATTAAAAAAAAAAAAGAAAAAGAAAAAGAAACCAATAGGCCATAGGTTTAGTATTTTTATATATAAAAATTTTGCCAGAACAGACATTTATTTTTCACTTCGTAAAGCTTAAAATAAAGTTTTTAAAACGCAATATTTTGAATTCAATTATAAAAAGGTCCACCTTGACAAAGGAACCCTTTATTTAGTTTCCAACATACGAAAATTTCAAGCACAAAGCCGGTTTTTTTTATATAGAATCAATCAAACTATCGCAAAACTCATATCAGAGGAAAACATTGTAATGTGATATATCACAAACAGCTTGTTTAATTTTTTCATTTCAATGAATTCCCGGGAGAAGTTATTTGGAAAATGTTACGGGAAACCGAACGAAATACAAAAATAAAGTTTCATTCGAATAAAATATTTTAAATGAAATGAGAATAAATATCGTCTTCAGTGCAAATTTCCTGTTTATTATAGAGAAGAAAAACTTTTTTTAATAGCTTGAAGAATTGTTATTTTGGAAATTTGGATTAATTTACTTGAATTATTCAGATAAACTTGCATCAAAATTTTTAGGGTAAACAATTAGTCTTTTTTCTAATACATTCTTGAACAGGCAAGCAAATTATTATTATACAGGGTTATTCATAAAGATTAGAACAAGATACTATTTCCTTAAATATTGCCCCTAGATACATACTTCCAATTTCTATATTTTGTAAAAAAAAAAAAAAAAAAAAAAAAAAAAAAAAACTTATAACAGTAGAAAATTGAAAAAGAAATGCAAACAATAACCACTAAAGAAAATATACCATACCCCGAAATAAGAAAAATAGTTGAATCCGTTGCCCAAAAGTTGATGTTTCATATGCTGCTGCCTTGTCTAAAACTGTCTTTAAAACATACGAAACTATTGCAACTCCAACCGATTTCCACACTGAAAATAATTTTCAAACAAAGCAAAAAGGAAACATCCTGTCTAATATAACTGATAAAACAATTAAATTAACGCAATCTACTTCTAACTAACTAAATTATGTTCCTTCTAACATGCTCCAAAATGCTTCAAAGTCGTCACATACTCTTATTCTTCAACCCCCACTCCATAAAAGGAGCTCTCAAAATTAATCTAAAACATTACTTCTAAAATCAAGTCTTATATTTGATACAAGAAAACATACTCTATGTATTAAATCTACTGTATCATCTAAAAATCCAACCAAAAAATAAATAAATAAATAAAATAAAAGACATCCAGAAATGAAATTTATCAAAAACAGAATAAAAAAATAGATTAAACGAATATAAATGATGATGCTCTAGAACTTCATCCTAAACGGGATGCAGAATTAGACTATGGACATTAGGGTGAGCCGAAAAAAACTTTTTTTCGATTTTCGATTATGGCGGGTGCGGAAAAGTGGCCACTGGTGGCACTCAGTTCATGCAAAAAATTTGAGATTTTTTGGACATTCCCTTACCCTGCCGCAAATGGCTTGAAATTTTGAAAATATGTTCATTTTTGAACTTTTTTCGAAAAAAATTTAAAAATGTTAAATTAAATTTATTTTGGTTGTATTTACTTGAAAACGCATATTTAATGTACCAAATGTTTAAATAAGATCTGATCATGCATTATTTAATATCTATGTGTATGATAACTTAGGCTATTTTTATAGCTTTTTCGCGTATAATAGGGAAAAGTTGTATTTGTTTGAATCGATCGTTAGTTTCTGTATTATTTATGTCCCTTGGTCTTCTTTATATATTTTATATGTGTCAAACGTCATATATTTGGGGAAAAGACAGCAGTATACTTCAAAAACATATCTGGAAGGTGATAAAGTGGTGAAGCAGGACTCTAAGCGCGCGCAATGATTCGTCGTAATACTCAGAGAGTGAAGGACGAAATAGTTGAGAGCCAAAATGCGATAAAGGATTCTTATTATTTATCCTTGCTCAGTTACCTGCGGCATTTGTTCAGTGTTAACGTGAAACCCTTTTGTATTTATATGCAGTGCTTTTTGGGTCGTTTAATGTGCCATTATAATGTTTTGTGCATTTTATTACAACGAGCTTAGAAATGGCTAGTATAAAGGACCATGACAATGCAAAGACACGCGGTAGCGTGAAAAGTAACTCTTTGGGGGCATCATGCATATTGAAAGAATTGCAGTTGCCAACTTATGCTGATAATCATGCGCCACTAATACTGGTTGCTTCACTATGTAGAAGTCGTGACAGCAGAGAATACGAATCTCGTCATCGATAAAAACAAAGTCAGAATAGAGAAATAGAAACTTGTAAAGAAGATACAGGCAGAAGAAGTTATTGAAAGAAGGAAAAATAAAAGCATATTTTTTGATGGTAGAAAGGATAAAAGTATATTCAGAGAAAGAAAAATAACAAGCAGCACCATCAAAAGAAAGGCGAGGAACACATCACCGTGTTTAAACCTGGTTAGAAATACTTGTGTCACTTGATACCTCGTTCCATTACCTTGATACCGCGCCAGTTCAGAAAAGTCTAACTTGTGGTGACTTGGAAGATTGTATAATGATTTTGCTATTTCTATTCGGTGACCGGAACAAGGTATCAAGTGACCCGAGTATTCCTAACCAGGTTCAAACAATAGGGTGATGTGTTCCTCGCCTTTCCTTCGACAGTGCCGCTTGTTCTTTTTTTCCTCTGAATATGCTTTAATCCTTTCTACCATCAAAAAATATGCTTTTAATTTTCCTTCTTTCAATAACTTCTTCTGCCTGTATCTTCTTTCCAAGTTTCTATTTCTCTCTTCTGACTTTGTTTTTATCGATGACGAGATTCGTATTCTCTACTGTCACGACTTCTACATGGTGAAGCAACCAGCATTAATGGCGCATGATTATCAGCATAAGTTGGCAATTGCAATTCTTTCCATATGCATGATGCCTCCAAAGAGTTACTTTTCACGCTATCGCGTGTTTTTGCATTGTCATGGCCCTTTATACTAGCCATTTATAAGCTCGTTGTAATAAAACGCACAAAACAATATAATGACACATTAAACGACCCAAAAAGCACTGCATATCAATACAAAAGGGTTTCACGTTAACACTGAACAAATGTCGCAGGTAACTGAGCATGGATAAATAATAAGAATCCTTTATCACATTTTGGCTCTCAACTATTTCGTCCTTCATTCCCTGAGTATTACGACGAATCATTGCGCGCGCTTAGAGTCCTGCTTCACCACTTTCTCACCTTCCAGATTTGTTTTTGAAGTATACTGCTGTCTTTTCCCCAAATATATGACGTTTGACACATAGGAAATATATAAAGAAGACCAAGGGACATAAATAATACAGAAACTAACGATCGATTCAAACAAATACAACTTTTGCCTATTATACGCGAAAAAACTATAAAAATAGCCTAAGTTATAATACACATAGATATTAAATAATGCATGATCAGATCTTATTTAAACATTTGGTACATTAAATATGCCTTTTCATGTAAATACAACCAAAATAAATTTAATTTAACATTTTTTAATTTTTTTCGAAAAAAGTTCAAAAATGAACTTTTTTCCAAAACTTCAAGCCATTTGCGGCAGGGTAAGAAAATGTCCAAAAAATCTCAAATTTTTTGCATGAACTGAGTGCCACCAGTGGCTACTTTTCCGCCCCCGCCATAATCGAAAATCGAAAAAAAGTTTTTTCAGCCCACCTTTATGGACATAGTAATATGTCTACTACCTGCGAACAACATGATATCGATATACATACCTAACACTCCATTCATGGCTAATATTACTCCGTGGAACAGCCAGGGTTATCACAATAAACTTGATGAAATTTGTAATATTCTCTTTGACCATCAACCACTAGAGCTGAGTGTCAGAGAGCTCTCTAGAGAACCTTTTTAAAATCTAGTGACAAAGCAAAATTACGCAACTACAGTACCTATAGAAAATACTTTACAGAAAGTGATAGAGCCACTGGTGTGATGATCTCTTTGTATCTAGAAATTCACCGCATATAGATTTTAATTTAAATACTAACTTACAAGCAGTTGCAGTTCGTGTACATATAAACCGACTTATTACTATCGGTACCACTTACTCACCACCAATCCCGTACATTCAGGCAGCAAATCATGAAAATCTCCTACTTCAACTCCCCACTACTTATATCATTGTGGGAGACTTTAATGCCCACAGCCAACTGTGGGGTAATTATGACTCGAATCAACGCGGTGATATGATATAGAAAATTCTATCTGACAATGACTTATGCCTGATCAATAATGGCGATTGCACTTATTTTCATGATCCATCAATCACATTTCACGTAAGAGACCTTACCATCCACTCCCCATATGTCTAAACATTCTGGAATTTCTGGTCTCAAATGGTCTATGAAAATGTTACGGCAGTGACCATTTTCCCACATTTATCTCAGAGACTACTACTGACAGGGGTTCTAATGTGTGTTCTAAAAGTTATATCTATTCCAGAACTAATTGGTCAACTTTAACAGACATTGTTATAATTACAAGTGATATGGTTAAAAGTGACATTTAAGATGCACTCTGTGTATTATCAATGCTGCAGATATTAGTATGTTAAAACATCTTCCAATTCACGACATAGGAAGCATTGGTGGAATGTCAAAAGGCTTAAAAACAACAGAAGGCTTAGGGTATATTTCGAAGATATCCTAATAAACTAATTATATTGCGTACACAAAAAACAAAAACAGAAACTAGAAATGTACTGCGTAAAAGCCAGCGTGTGTTCTGGATCAACTATATCTCAAGCATTAACTCTAACACATCGAGTAAACAACTGTGGAATAAAGTGAAAAAATGTATGGCCCTGTACTCTGAGAATCAAATCTCTATTTTAATTCAAAATCGTCCCACCATCTCTGAGACAATAGGGAATACCCGAGCATCCATTTCAAGCTCTTACTCATACCCAGAATCTTTTTTAACATATAAAAGACAAACTGGAAGTACCAGGCTTAAATTTTATTCTTATCTCTCATATGGATACAACCATTTATTAAATCAGAGTTGATAAAATGTTTGAATGACTGCCATTTATCTGTCTCAGGTAATGATGGGATTACAAACTTTATGTTCAAACACCTTTCATCACTCTCTCTGAAAAATCTCCTATCCCCTTTTCAACAGGATATATATTTAGCAGAGTTTTCCCAATGCTTGATGCAAAGCTATAATTATACATTTTCCTAAACCAGGAACGGATGCAACTAATCCCAATAATTACAGTCCGATTGCACTTTCTAGCTGCCTTTTCAAACTTCTTAAAAAATAATAAATTGCCCCCTCATTTACATCTTCAAGACTAACAATTGCCTTGCTGCAATTCAAAATGGATTTCGATGTGATAGGTGTACTATCGATAATTTGATCCATTTAGAAAATCACATGCGAACAGTCTTTTTAAAACGCAGCTATTTGGTCTGAAGTGGTCTCTACATAGCGAAAGTTGGCAACACAACAGAAAACAGGGAATTATGATATTCTTTTTGATCTTTTTAACGGTATATATAAATAAATATATATATATGGAATGTGATACCCGATCAAGATATTTGACTTTGTCTCCACTTCACTTTTGTATTTGTATTTGTATTTGTATTATTATTAATATTATTATTATTATTATTATTATTATTATTATTATTGGCGCAGCATATTCCCTAATGGATTTTGCGGCATTAAACCTTATACAACCAACCAACCAACCTGGAACGAAAGTTCTTCTCGTGATCAATTTTTTGTCTAAAACAATTTAAAAGTTCAGTTTGAAAATTTTTTCATAAATCACGCTATAATTTCAAATATATATATATATATATATATAACACGCATTTTATGTTGCTACAAAACTTTTAATTTACATAATGTACCACTGTATTTCAACGTGTATGTCCTTTTAAGGATTAAACTTCTGCTTATCTTGCATGTTATTTGTATGGTTTCACCTATTTTTCAGTTTTTAAGGTATCGTGCCTTCAATGGAAAATGTTTTGAAATAAATTTGTAATTTGAACAAAATTTGCGATTACGAGAAGATCTTCTGATAATACTTAATACTTTTATTTTAGCGACTTCATTTATTTTACTGATTTAAAACATTATTTTGGTCCTACCCTGTAATTTAAAATCTTTGTTTACGCCAGATATTTAATGGCGTAATTTTATTACTAGTTACTGTTTTACCATTACGTATTATGTATAAGCATCTTTATAATTTTATCATAGTCGTTTTTTTTAATTATTCGGAAATTGTTTTCTTATAAATATATAATTAATTAAGTTAGTATTATATTAGTAACAATGCGAATAAGTATAGTAAGTTTTTGTTCATCTTTTAAAGGAAAACGTGGAAAACATTTTTTATAATTTGTATTATTAAAATATTTAAAAATATATACATAATTATTACTTAATTATTTAATTGGGGTTTTTTTAATTTGTTGTTGTTTACATTTTTAAGAAAAAAAATTATGATATGTGTTAAAAAATTTCTTTTTCGCAAATCATTGCCTATTCATTCATCCAAAGAGCAATTTTAAAATATCAGTAATGAATCCTTTCAAACCTAAGTAAACAACAAATTACCGGCTAAGTTTATAATTGTGTAATAGATCTATTGTTTAATTTTTTAAAGCTTCTTAATGGTATTCATGCTAATTAGATTGTATACATTTCTCTCTATACGACAAAGAACGTATATCAAATAACAAGATAGTATTTATTCTAGTGAGATTACTATTCCCATAAATATTGTGTGTGCAATATGCTTTTCTGGGTAATAAGCACATCATAAAAGCATTAAATTCCACAGTGAAATGTTTCATAAATAATAAAATAGAGAGCCCAAATGTATAAAACGAATATTGTCTGGCAGGATAATTCATGAGAATTTTTTTTTTAAGTTTTTCAGTTCTAAAACTCATCTGTACGTTCGGTATGGTAATTTGGTTTTATGCTTTTTGTGAATTTCTGTAAATTAAAGAAACTTATATATCTTTATCTTTGCATAAATAAACGATATATTTAAGATCGTAAATAGATATACACACAGACATACGTATATATATGTCTAATTTTAATACAATGGGTGTGTAAAATTTCAACTCAATCGGACAGGTGCTAGATGACTCATTAATGTTTTAAAGTCCTAGCATATTATACGCAATGATCAAATCGGAAGTGGCATATTATTTATTTTTATTATTTTTTTGTTATTTTCTTTTTTCTCTTAGATAAATTTATATGAACACATACAGGCAATTTCAACAATTGTTTAGAAACGTTCTGATCAAATTTACTGAACGTAACTTTGAAAAAAAAAATTAAAGAAAAAACAACATTTAGGAAATATTAAGGTTTTGTAATAATAAAGCACACAATTTTCATGAGAATCAAACATTTTAATTTATCACAATAAATTTTTCATGGAATAGGAAACATAATGTAAACAGTATTTACATTGTTCACGGTGAACACTGAATGTAACTTTCTTCGATTTAGTGTCTATTTGGAATTTTTTTATTTCGTTAACGATCTATGAATCAAATTATTTCTCTCTTTCATCTTTTGTGAGAATGTTATTGTAATCCTGAATGAACTTTACACTTTTTTTTTGTAACTTCATTCACAAAAACTGGCTTCAACTATCTCAAGTTTCACATTAATACTCAGGCTCCTTCTTCTAGGTTGAAGGATTTTGGAGAAAATTTGAAATCGAAGTGAAAACATTTCTTTAAAAACACCATAAAATAAATTAAATTATGCCGTGTCGCTACATTCATAGTAGAGCACGTCTTTGCGTCTGACGAAGAAAGATTAAATTCTTTCGAAAGTCCTTGCGCAATTTAATTTATTTTATGTTGTTTTTAAAGACGTTTTTAACTTCGATTGTTTAACACAGTTTCGAATTATTATATTAAAATTTGAAATGACAGAAAATCCCAAAAATACATTTTCATCATACACAGAAATTCGAAATCTTAAAAGAAAGAAAAATAATTTCGTACATAATGTGCCTTTTCAGAACATATATATTATAAACTTTAAAATGTTCAGTTTTCTTTAAAAGGGCGATTATTATAATCAAATAGAGATGTTAATAGTTAATTTTATTTCAAAACATCTTAGTACTTTCACTTCTTAATCAGGATATTCCTCAGAGAATATAACTAATTTATGTTTATTTATACAAATACATGATTTCGTTTTGAAAATGAACGAGCCAATAATTATTACTGTTAAAATTAGAAGTGGTTTCTTGGATTAAACTTAAGGAGAAATAGATATATATATTACTAGTATTTGTAGGCAATTTATTATTCCGCTCTTTGTTCATTCGTCACTTCTCATTTTTAATTGTGTGGCTTTAAGATCGAATTAGTTGTGTTTGAGATGAAAAAAGAAAAGAAAATATTTAACTGTTGCAATCATTTTCAAAACGAAATGATGCATTTGTATAAATAAACAAAAATTAGTTATAAAAATATTATCTGATTAAGGCTTGGAAGTACTAAGATATTTTAAATAAAATTAGCTATTAACATCTCTATTTGATTATTTTAATCGTCTTTTAAATAAAACTGAGCGTTTTAAAGTTCATATTTTGAGTTTAAAACAACATGAAAGTTGCGTTCCGTCATGTATTTTTATGTGTATCTTTTCATTTGTCTTTTTTCTTTTTTATCCTTAATTTTAACTTGAGCCATATCGACATATCCTCTGTTAGAATATAGTCATCAAATACGGATAGATCCACAGTCTTGGGAGCTAAATGCCACAAATGAAAAATAGTAGCCTCATTCTTGATGGTTTCTGTATCTAAATCCTGATACTTTATCAATTGTGCATTAATTGGAAATCATAAAAAGAGTTTTTTAATTAATTTTTCATGCCTGAAATAAGCTACAATATGCAATAAATCAATAAAATTACATACTCTTTTCAAAGTTAGTCAAAGAAAGATGTTGTTCTCGATAATAGTCAACTTAAATTCAGAATTGAAATACAGATACATGAAATGTTATTATAACTTGCCTAACATGTCTTACAGCTACACCTTGCCTCATATTAATATCATGTTTCGAGAAATTCAGACAAGAAATGATCATCGTTTACTTAAACTATTCTATATAATTATTTCATAGTTGTATCTATATTAATAGGTAGTACTCAAGAAAAACAACAATAGTAGATTCTCGCACATCATTGTTGCCAGTCATATTAATATTCTGCTTGAGTTTCGTCGAGGTTTCTCTAAATAGCTCGAAAAGTGCTGTGTGAATCAAAAGGTGAGCTCAATAATAAGTGGTAAAATTCACTTAAAAAAACGAAATTCGAAAATCTGATGACAGCAACTGAAATACAAAAGACCGCAAAAGAACAATTTTTCTAGATTTATACGGCCACAATTTACTTGACATGTGTTTCTTGCCGCAGTATTTCAGAAAAGTACGTGATCTTCACATATATTCTTCTCAATTTCATTAAGCATCCATGGCTTACTGCTCTTCTGAAAATACTGGGATTTCAAGAACTCACAACTTTCTCTTTGCCATGGAAAGATTCTTTTATTCCCAGTCTGTCAAACTTTGCAATGCATGTGAGTGTGCTGGTATGAAGCGGCTATCCTTCATAGTGGAGACATAATTTATGACAGTCGGTTAGATTAAATATTTTCAGCATTTCTATGTTTTCCCTTTTCACTATTTTTTTAATATGTTCAAACGAAATGCGATTTATTGCCATCTTTTCAGTGCCACGTTCGAAAAAATTCTTTAGCACACATTAACATAAAAAACCCATTTATGACAGTAGTTTTTCCTTTATCCAAAACATAAAAAAGAATTGGAATAAATAAATGGAGTATATCTAGAGTTGCTGCGTTGTTGCTCTTGCCTGTACTTCCTGAAATTTGATAAAATAAATTTCATTACTGTCACCAAAGCTTCTGGAACCTTGATTTTTATAGGAAACTTATTGTCGCCAATTACTGACGTAGGAAACTGGTGATTCTTAAAATTTGGTTCATTTCTTGATATATTGCATATTTCTTGGAAGTTTTGGGTATACTGTGTTTCAGTGCAGTTTCCCTCTTGTATTCCAGTTCTTGATCTACACTAACTATTTGTAGCAACTCTACTAACCAACCTAACCTTTGTAGTGCTAAAACGTGAGAAACCTTTTTCCTACCTCATATTTCACCTGTCCCACAGCATCAGAATGAGCTATGCCAAAGAGATCGCTTTTTTTGTCAGAAAAGTTCTTTTTTTTTTTGCTGGTATTTCCAGTATTTTTTTCTGTAAAGATTTCTATTCATTGAGTTTGAGTAATTTAACAACAACAAAAAAAATGAAAGCCTTTTGAATCACCCGTGGCTACATTCGAACGTTGATTTACAATTCTTAGATTCTAGAAAAAAATGCTAAAATAATACAGATTTGAAGGTAGTTTGATTCCGATGATTTCATTGGAAATGTTGCCAGCGAGCGTGAGATAAAAATCTTACTTTAACATTACGTGATGAACTATATGGAGTAGCTGATATCATCAGTTCTAGATAAATTACATTATAAAAGACACTTTAAAGCTGGATAAACTGTTTTGAAAAAAGAATGAATGAAAATTTGTCATAAAAGCATCGTATTTTGTTACAAAAAAAGCACTCAAAGCACATTATGAAAAAAAAAACTTATAAATAAGATTTTCAGCTTTGTCAGCGTTACCAAAACAGCTGAGGAACGTCTATATTAAAATGCCATAACAAAAAAAATGAATACTTATAATTTATTAGAAAAACTATCATTTACTAATAGATGTTAGTAAATGATTAAAAAAAGGACAAATTTTATGGAAATTGACTGTTAATTAACGGACGAATTTCCGTAAATTCATGATTAAACCCCCCCCCCAAAAGTAAGAAAAAACATCTGGAATTTACGGAATATTCTCCGTTAAAAAACAGTAAATTGTAGTGGCTTCTAGATTACCAGTACAATTTCCGTAAAATCGTCTGTTTTTCTTTCTTTATTTTATTTTATTTTTTATTTATTTATTTATTTATTTTTACAGTACAGCAAAAAATACGTCTTTGTCATATAAATGAGCTGTATTAACGAGTTTATAAGTGGTTTTCCCATCATATTTATTGTCATTTTTTCTCTCTAATAATAAGAATACATGTAATGATTACACTAGAAAGTTATATTAGAAAGTTATGAAAGATAACTTATTAGCAAGTTATATTAGCGATAAAAACATTTCACGTTAAAAAAATCACATGTCTGACAAACATATAAAAATTTCAAGACTGATTTAAAATTTGTATCAATTGAATTTTTGTTGAAACAAGATAGGGTGGGCGGATAGCTAAAGTTTAGCTCAGTTAAAAAATATAAGTCACTCGAAAGTCATTGTGTGAAAAATATCTATTTATGCAAATTCAGAAGCCATGTAGAATTATCAAGTATTATTACAATAAATTTCATCTAGAATGTATGATTTCATTCTTACACGAGCTATATCTTATAAGAGATGATAGGGATAACGTAATTTTCGACATGGACTAGCACTTTTGGTCCATGCGCTGTTTGCTCCAGGTTTCTATTAAACGTTGTACATCACTAATGTGATCGATAAAAACCTTGTGCGGAAAACTAAATCAATAAAATACAGCGTTTAAAACACACTTTAAAAATTTTTAAACATATATATACGTTTCGCAAGATCAAGGACTCGCTTCCTCAGTCTTAAAATGGAAAAAGGAAAAATGTAAAAAATCACCCTCCCCCCCCCCTTAACTGCAAGCAAGGCGGAAATTCAAATGATAGTAAACACAGCACCAAAAGGACCATCAACTTTGATGATTCCATCAAGAATTGATTTTACTTCATGATTTCAATTTTACTTCAGCCTCAATTATCCAAAAATGCTCTACTCCGCTTCATTTAGACTTTTTTGAAGCACTCCATATCAATATATTTTAAAACTTCTTGGTTAATGATTTACCTAGCGTGCCTTACATCTCAAATTTCTGGTTAGATTTTTTATGTCATGATGTTTCATTTTGATTATGTTGGTTGGTGAAACTTAATGGTCTTTTTGGAGCTGTGTTTGCTATCATTTGGGTTTCCCGCCTTGGTTGCAGTTGGGAGGGGGGTGTTTTTATGCATTTTCCATTTTTCCATTTTAACACTGATGAAGCGAGTCCTTGAACTTGCGAAACGCATACGTATGTTTAGAAATTTTTAATGATTGTGTGTGTTGAGATTTAATGTCAATTAAAATATAGAACTGATTTCTTATAGTCAAAGAGAGATTTATTACCTGAGCAATTCTTGTCGGCGACTTTCATAAGCAATTGTATGTTTCATAACTTGAATTCCAGTCTTCGAATTTACGATTTCTTCATATCTTGAAAATAGTTATTTATGAATTTTGCCTACTGGCAATATTATACCTTTTACGTATGGTTCTTCAGACACAAAAAAAAATTATGATTTTAATGGGATTTTTAAAGCGATTTAATAGACTTTAGCAAAACGTAAACATTCTTTTGAATCAGAACATTCTAAAACAGTCCCGCAGTCAACTGCAGAATAAAGAATACAATCTAAAAAGATGGATTAGAGATGAATAAATACAAATTCTATCTATGAAAAAACATATTATGAATTTTAAAGTACAAATGGACAAGAAATAATGAGAAATAATTGATTAAAAGTCATTACAGCTTCGTTCTGTCAACATCAAAGTTTTTGGTGCTGCCATCTGTCATCACTTTTCAGAGATAATTAGTGTCTTTTTACTAAAGATTTCTTTTAATTCTTTTTAGGATTCAACATCCTCCGCCCCCGGCAGTAGAGGGGATACCTTTGTAATAGGACGTTTGATGTCACCGTCCGCTGTTTTAATCAGGACGACACGAACTCGATTGTCCTGTCCTGGGAAAGTTTGTAGAATGAGGCCCATTTTCCATCTCATGGGCATGGATCGTTCATGAATTATTACCAAGTCTCCTTCTCGTAGATTAACACTTGGAGTAGTCCATTTAGGACGCTGTTGGAGATGTTGGAGATATTCTCTTGACCATCTATACCAAAATTGGTTCTTGGCCCTTTCAATAAGGCGCCAACGAGCATTTAATGATAGAGCTCGTGAATTAGAAGCTTCTGGAATATCAATGAGCGGTGCTCCGATTAGAAAATGACCTGGAGTTAATGCGCGCGGATCTGATGGATCTGAAGACATCGGCGTTAGAGGTCTGGAATTTATGCAACTTTCTGTTTGACACAGTAAAGTGGATAATTCTTCAAAATTTAAAATACTGGATTTACATGCCTTTAACAGATGATTTTTTGTAAGCTTTACAGCTGCCTCCCATAGCCCACCAAAGTGCGGCGCATATGGAGGAATGAAATGCCAACTGATTTTTTGGCTCGAAAGAAAATCTTGAATTTCTCTGTCCCTCAAATATTGGAATAACTGCTTTAGTTGATTTGCTAGACCTACGAAATTTTTCCCATTGTCTGAATAAATATCAGACGGCAGGCCTCGACGTGCAATAAATCTCTTTAGGGCTGCTAGCAAGGCTTGCACAGACAAGTCTGATACCACTTCCAGATGCACTGCCTTAGTGCACATGCAGACGAATACAGCGATGTATGTTTTTAATTTTATCTTACTTCTAGGCAAATTTGGCTTCTGCAGGGGCCGGCAAAATCTATGCCAACCTTGGAAAAAGGAAGAATTGGGGTGATTCTGTCAACGGGAAGATCTCCCATCATTTGTTGACAAGCTTGTGTTTTTAGGCGTTAGCAAAGTATACTTTTGTTGAGTTCTTGTCGCACAGTAGAACGACCATTAAAAACCCAAAACTGTTGACGTATAATAGAAAGTACTAGGTGTGTACCTGCGTGCATATGTTTCTCGTGTACATGCTTTATTAATAGTTTAGTGACAAAGTTATTTTTTGGGAGTAGCATAGGATATTTTTTATCAAAGCTTAAAGACTGATGTTGTGACAAACGACCACCTACTCGAATGATATCACTTGAATCTAAAAATACATTTAGTGGTAATAGTTTACTATTGTTTGGTAAGGGTTTTCTTTCTTTTAACAACTTAAGCTCTGTGTTGAATTCAGAACTTTGAATTAATTTTACAATGCATTGAATTGAATTAGAGATTTCTTCTGAACTTAGATTTCCAAATTTTTTCGATGTACTATGTCTAGCATTATGAAGAAATCTAAGACAATAGGCTGTGACTTTTGACAGCTTAGAGAATTTCGAAAACTTAAGAAGAAAGTCAGGAGGTGCACTTACTTGTGTTGCATTACTGACAGAGTCAATTACTTGATTTAACTCATCTATTGGAACAGTGAGTTTAGGTATTGGGATTTGCTCATTTGACAGTAGCCATGGAGGCCCATGCCACCACAGAGAATGATTAAAAAGCTTTTGTGGAGGAATTCCCCTAGAAGCTACTTCTGCAGGATTTAAAGCACCTGGAATATGATTCCATTCATGGGAAGGCATTAATGCCTGTATTTGGCATACTCTGTTAAGTACGAATTGATTTCCCTTTAAAGGTGGTGCTTTTAGCCAACTGAGAACAATTTGGGAATCCGACCACAAATAAATATTGTCAAATTTTACTTCTAATGTGTCGATAATTACAGAACATAACTTAGCTAGCAAAAGAGCTGAACAAAGCTCGATTCTAGGCAATGTTTGAGGTTTAATTGGATTTACCTTAGTTTTTGCAGCAATCAAATTAACAAATACCTTTTCAGGTGTAACCACACGTAAATATGTAACAGCAGCATACGCTTTATTCGAACCGTCGCAAAAACCATGCAGTTGAATTTGAACAACTGCTTCATTAAATAAATTTATGTATCTAGGAATTTCTAACGATTTCAATAAATGCATTTCAGATGAAAATTCATTCCAAACATGTTGTATGGCAGGTGGGATTTTCTCATCCCAAGAAATCTTATCCTTCCAAAGATCTTGCATCATGATTTTTAACTTTATTGTTGTAGGAGCTAGGAAACCCAGAGGGTCAAAGATTGTAGCCACTACAGATAACAAGTCTCGTTTTGTTTGTACATCCTTTAAATCAGCGAACCTAATTTGTAAAATATCTTTCGAAGAGTCCCAAAATAAACCAAGCACTTTAACAGTATCATCTTCCTGAATGACCTTTTTTGAGGAAGCCTTCATTTCATCAGGTAAGTGAGCAATTACATCAGGATCGTTACAGGTCCACTTTCGTAGATTAAAACCTCCACTTTTCATAATACTTATTAGTTGTGTAACTAAATTCTGAGCATTTTCTCGTGAATCGGCTCCAGAAAGGAGGTCATCAACATAAATTTCCTCTTGAATAATTTGGCAGGCCTTTTGATTAGATTGTTCATTATCAATGGCCAATTGGCGTAATGTCCTAATGGCCAAAAAGGGTGCACAGGTAAAACCGTATGTAACGGTCAACAGCCTGTATGATTTAATAGTGTCTGCTAAATTAAATCTCCAAAGAATGCATTGATAATCATTGTGCTTTTGATTAACGAGGATTTGCCTAAACCATTTTTCGATATAAGCACTAAAAGCAATTGGATTCATTCTGAACTTTAATAATAAAGGAAATATTTCCGGCTGCAATTTTGGACCTATCTCTAGATAATCGTTTAAAGAGCGGCCTGATGAACCAACTGCAGATGCGTCAAATACTACTCTAAGTCGTTGAACTATCTTCTTTTAGTACCCCGTGATGCGGAAGATAAAAATGATCCGGATTTGAGATTTCTGAATTTGGTACAAGTTCCATGTGCCCCAAATCGATATATTCTTGCATGAATG
Organism: Maratus speculifer; assembly: GCA_964019185.1. Classification (NCBI taxonomy): domain Eukaryota; kingdom Metazoa; phylum Arthropoda; class Arachnida; order Araneae; family Salticidae; genus Maratus; species Maratus speculifer. The sequence continues at coordinate 294,643,941 of OZ025297.1, read as the reverse complement.
CTAAATATTGCTCTCTAAGCAAAGGGTTTTGGTGGAGTTTCTTCTCCAATAAATAAAACCGCTTTAGAGCTTGAGATTTTGAATCACCGAAGATTGGTTTAGATTTAAACGGCAAGTTTACAACATATTGTCCTGATTCTGTGCGTGAAACGGTTTTAGAATAATTATCTTCAACAAGAGAAATTGGATCAGAACTGGGAACCGACTCAAGTTCCCAGAACTTTTGCAGCTGAGAAGTAATCTGCGTAGTAACATGACAACTAACAGATGAATTCTGGTTTGATTCATTCGAAAAAATAATTCCCGATAATATCCAACCCAGCTTAGAATTAATAGCACTCGGTGATCCTTTAGGTCCTAAAATAGACTCTCCTATTATGATATTAGCAAACAAATCTGCACCTCTAAGAAGATCAATGGGACTGGACACATGGAAATTTGGATCCGCAAGATTCAAGCCTTCAATATGTGGCCAAAACGTAGTCGTAATCAGAAAATTTGGTAAGTTTGTTGTTATCTGGTTAACAACTAACGCGTCTAACTGAAAGATTTCATCATTAAAATGGGGAGAGAATGTCAAAGAAACTTCCTGAAGAGATGTTTCTGCAACTAAATTATTTATACCTGAGATTTTATGATTTGTAGGCCTTGGTGGAAGACCTAATTTTTCACAACAAGTTTTAGAAAGTAGGGTCTTTTGAGAACCACTATCGATCATCGCCCTGCAAGGAATGAATTTGCCTGATTTGGATTTTACACGTATAATGGCAGTAGCCAACAATGTTTGAGAATTTCTGCTAAACGATTGATTAGTAAAACAATTTGATTCATTTAAATTACCTACAGCATTTGGGGTTGTTACCTGATCTTGTTGTCCAATAATTTGTTGTTGTGCAGGGGCAGATTGATCACGATGAAGGAGTGTATGATGTTTCGAATTACAATGTTTACATGTGGTATTTATCAAACAATTAGCAACAAAATGGTTAGAACGCAAACAGTTCGTACATAACCTTTTAGATTTTACTAAATGCCAGCTTTGCTCAACAGATAAATTCTGCATTAATGGGCATCTATGAAGTTGGTGGGGTTTATTACATTTTGGACAAATAATTTTTTGTGATTTATTTACATTATCCGTTGCGACAGTATTCGATACCGATCTTTTTGGAAAATGTTGAGATTTAGGATCAAATTTATTATTAAACTTAGATTCAGTTTTAATAAATTCAACATTACAATTCTGCAGACTACGTGCTTGTTTTTCAAGAAAACTAATTACCATTTGATAAGTTGGAAAACAATCATTATTTAATGATAACTCCCACTGTTTTCGTAAATTATCATCAAATTTCGTTTGAATTAAATAAACTAAAATCAAATCAACAAATTCATTAAATTCAAATTTTAAAGATTTCAAATTCCGAATAACTTCATTACAAGTGTCCAATAGCTCTAGAATTGATTTTTGCGTAGGTGATTTTGATGATTTAGCATTAATGAATTTTGACAGTAATGAATATGCCAAATTCTTACGATTATCATAGCGATTAACAAGAGTTTTCCACGCTTGTTTATAATTATCACCTGAAATTGAAAATCCCGAAATTAATTTAGCAGGATAATTTTTTACACTCGCTATTAGATAAGAAAATTGTAACTGATCTGATAAATTTTCATTATTATGAATTGCAGTCAGAAATGTTTCCTTAAAGGTAATCCAATTATTGATATCGCCATAAAATATCGGCAACTCAAATTTAGTTAACATTAAAGCGTTATCTTTAACAGAAATTGAAGTATTACTGGTTTCATTCCTAATTTCTTGTATTTTTACAACCGAAAATTCCTCGATTTTCACTAAATCGTCAACAACTATGTCCTTCGCTTTTGTAAATGAATCATATAAATCATTAAGACTTTCTTCGGCGATTCCAAAATAAGATTTCTTTAAATCAGCTTCTAAGCTAATTAATTCTTCTTTAAGCTTCTCAGTTAATTTAACATTTTTATTTTCTATTGTTTCAGCTACTTGAATGTTATGTCTGTTAATTTCTTTTATAGTGAAATTAAATTTCTGTTCATTTTGTATTTCTACTTTCGTTTTCATTCTGAAGTAATTAACTTTTATAATTAAACTTTGAAAATACGCTAGACGCTGCGGCTAAGGACGGACCAGAAATTTTATTTATGTTGAGATTTTAGACTGCATAAACATAAAAATTGATTTTTTAATCAAAGAAGATTTTACCTGTGACATATTCTTCTTGACGGCATCTTGAATAACGAAATGTATCGTTTTCTTAATACGAATGTTGATTCTGCAATCACAGACTACTTGACAACTGGTTTAAGAGCTGATTGATGGTTAGATAGCTTGAATGATGAGGTTTTTTACACAAATAAATAAGATTTGTTGGGATTTAAAGAGATTTTAATAGAATCCTTCGATTCCGTATCTTGTAAACATACTTAGAATAGTAAACATTTTTTTGTTCTGAGCTGTCACGCAGTACAACCTGCATTATAACAAATATAATCTATCTAAAAAGATGGATTAGAGATGAATAAATACAAATTATATCTATGAAAAAACATATTATGAATTTTAAAGTACAAATGGACAAGAAATAATGAGAAATAATTGATTAAAAGTCATTACAGCTTCGTTCTGTCAACATCAAAGTTTTTGGTGCTGCCATCTGTCATCACTTTTCAGAGATAATTAGTGTCTTTTTACTAAAGATTTCTTTTTAGTTCTTTTTAGGATTCAACAGTGTGTTTTAAAGGCTGTATTTTATTGATTTAATCAATGATGTGGTTTATATCCGTAGATAATATACAAAGTTGCACAAACAAATCGTACATTTTAACTCTTGTTCACAATAACAGCAGAAATGGTATTTTCAAATGCATTATGCATTTTCAAAATTCTTCATTTAGACATCCTCTTTTTCCTTAGTAAACAATGAAGTTTTGTTATAAATTTGAAGGTGTTGGAAAGTGTTCGATAATCTAATCGGTAAGCATTATTTTTCGTTCTCCATTAATTTTATAAACAATCTCCATTATTGTTTCGTTTATGTAAAGAATTTTCAAGAAAAATAACAAATGTTACATAACATATTTTATTGAAACAAAACTAGACTATATAACCCATCATTTAAATAAAGTATTTTTAGCAAAAATATTAAATTTTACCTGACATAATTTATGGAAACAAAACTAGACTGTATAATCCATCGTTGTTTCCTTTAAGTAAAGAAGTTTTAACTAAAGTATTAAATGTTACATAACATATTTTATCGAAACAAAGCTAGACTGTATAATCCATTATTGTTTTGTATAGGCAAAAACTTTTATTTTAACACATTTTATAAAAAGGAAACTTGACTATATAATCTATTATTGTTTTGTTTAAGTAAAGAATTTTTAACAATTATATTAAATGCTACATAACATATTTTATCGAAACAAAACTAGACTGCATGATTAATCTTTGTTTCTTTTAGGTAAAAACTTACAAAAAAGATAACAAATGTTACAGAACATATTTTATGAAAAGAAAACTAGACTATATAATCCATTGTTATTTCGTTTAAGTAAAGAATTTTCAACAAAAAGTATTAAATGTTTTATAACATATTTTATCGCAACAAAACTAGACTATATAATTCATTATTATTTTGTTTAAACAACTAATTTTTGACAAAAATAACAAATAGAAACGTAACATAGTTTATGGAAAAAAAGTGGACTATATAATCCATTATTGTTTCGTTTAAGTAAAGAAGTTTATAAAGAAACGAGAAACGTATGAAATGGTACATAGCATATTTTATAGAAAGAAAACTAGACAATATATTACTAGAATTTGTCCATCATTGTTTCATCTAAGTTAAAAAAAAGTTCAACCAAAAATAATAAACATTGCGTAACATATTTTATCAAAACAATAGTTGACTGCATATATTTTCTTTTAATGTTTCTTTAAAAACAAACTTTTGAATTTCTTTGTTTTTATCAAAACCTGTTTCAAACATTTTAACTTATTATTAATTGAAAATTCTTTAAGAATTATGTAAAATCGTTACTGATTACACACTCAATGCATTTTACGTTAAAAACATTTACAAGGAATTGATTCAGAAAATTAAAAAAAAAGGGACATCGGAAAATTTTCTTTCATCTCGTGGAAGGTTATTGCGAGGGAAAAAAGAATTATTGATTCATAAGGGAATTACATTATGTTTTTATTAAAATACAATAATTAAAAATGACTTTATTTTATTTTCTTAAGACAGTTACAAGATAGGTTTTTCTATTTTTTATGTTTTTTTAAACAAAGGATATTAAAAATGACAAACTAATCAGTTTAAAGTGTGTTCCTTTTACACAAGATTAAAGATAATAATAATAATATAGATGTTACAAATTTAAAATGTACATTTTATTTAAATTTCCTTGTATTTGAGGATTGCAATTTCACAGCTGTTGCCAGGCACTCGTAAGTGATTCATCGTCAGCATTGTTCTGTCTTATGATTTTATTTAATTGCAAATTACTTTAAATGTATTCGGTTTTACATAAGAATGTTTTCTAAAATGTTACTGTTAAAAATAGTGATTTCAAAAGTTCAAGCTACATAACAGAAAAAATTTGTGACCACTTATTCGTCATTTTTTTTTAACGTCAAAGCTCACAATATCTATAGGGGAGAAAGGGGACACGTTTGAACATTTTTTTTAAAAAAAAATCAATGCATTTCTTATTTGAATTATATTTTTTGCGTTTTAAGTAATTATATATATAAAACCCCTCCGTGTACGACGATTCCGGGGACAACCCATCCACGAGAAAAAAGAAACTTATTGCAACTGCGTCCACGTTAGGCTTAACTATTCCGAGCTGTTCACAAATATTCTAATTGTTCAACTTATGAAAATATGCATGTGAAAGATTTATTCATTACTAATTTTTTTAAAACCTACAAAAACTATTTAATTATAATGTTTAAGTTCTAAATAAAGCAACCAGAATTACGGAAAAAACAAACCAAACAAAACAAACAATGTAAGCAAATCAATACTGTTGCCATTCAAGAATGACAAATTCCGTGATTGAATCTTTAGAATGACTCCTTTGTAAATCACGACTCAGGAATGATCGGACGCGTTCGGGATCTATGCGCGCTGAGCGCGCGCTCTCTGGAGATAGGTACATGGAGTGTATCTTACAGCGGAATAGTACTCGGTAAAAACTCCTGAGCGTGTGCGCGCAGAGAGTGTGTTTCCCGAACACATTCATTGTTTACTCTTTATTGTTGACATTTGTTTTCGATATTATAGAGTGTTTTCTTTTAAGTATTAGCTAAAAAATGGGTCAAAATAGGAAATTTTTTTATACATTTTAGATATTTTTATTATTTTCTCTCAGTATTTTTAGATATTTTTTGGAAAAGATTATATTCAATATATAATCTTTTATAATTGATTTTCTTGCCTTACTTTATTCTTTTAAAATTTATGTATTTACGATTTGTTCATTACAATCCCCCCATCCACCAGACAGTTTTGTTATAGTTTTAAATGCAAATTTCTGTTAAAAATTTCTCTTTTTTTTTATAGATTTTCTCCCCATGTTTAATCGCTGTATTTTTAAAAATTGTTTAAACCTAAAGTAGCTGATTGACCACAGTTGTAATTTTTTATCATCCTTTTAAAAATGCAAACACGTCATTTTGACGGGCTGTCTTCTAGTTCATAATAAAAACAGTGCACTTTTTCATCATATGAACGAGAAATGCAAAGTGTTCCATGTAAGTTAAAAAAAAGTTGTGAGGATTTAAAAAGCTAAAAGATTTCTGCTCAAATAGGGGCACTTTTGTACAAATGAATAAATTATGAAAATGTTGAGAGTTTTCATAAAAAGCTGCATGTGTTTCAGAAATATAAAGTAATATCAGTAAAATTATATAACTATACTTTATTGAAACTAATACTTTTTTTATTATTTAAACAAATTTAAATCCATCAAAGTTGATGTCAAAAATCATTGTTGAAACAATACAGAGTGTCCCTCCAGTTGTGTTTTGTTGTGAAAGCATTTTTAGAATATCTTTGAAATACATCGATATCATATCTGATGCTTATGGAAAATTAAATTTTTCGCATATTCACTCTTTTTATGAAAAAATCTGACTTAAATTCCGTTTTATCTAGTATGAAAACTAAAAATATTTTTGGGAAAGAGTATAGGCTTTGTTAGACAAACCTGCTAAATCATGAATCATTATTGTATATCCGGGATTTGCAATTATCTAACAAATGAAAGCCATCATTAATTTAGATGTGAAACTTTCCTTCGCTGATACATCCAGAGATTATAATGCATGTGTGCAGTAAGGAGGGATTGTTGACAAATCTATGTTCTTTGATAGTCTTAATTAACCTCTTTTCGCATAGAAAAAATTCCAAAAATAACAATATTTAGGTACATCAAAAACTCTTTACTTCATAGTTTTAGATGTTCAACGGTGCCTCAGCTTTTTTGTTCAATGGTGCCCCATCACATGGAGTGCGACATTACAATTGGTACTTATTTCGGCTGAAGAATTTTAATTAAAACAAAGCTTATGAAATAAACCTAATATCTTTATTTAAGTATTGGACAATAAATTAAAATTTTAGGAATGCAAAATTTTCAACAAAAGTCTTACAACTTTATTTTCTTAAGTTTAGATTCAAGAGAGAGAAAAGTACATACCTTGTTTAGATAGCATTACGCATACAAAATGATGCAGCTTTGTATATTTATTGCACTGAAGCAGTAGTAATGTATTGCCATAGACATTTTTAAAAAATAATTTATTTGAAGAAGAATATTTTGAATGTTCAAAGGTGACCCTAGTTCAAACGTGCTCCCTTTGCCCTATACATACACTGGTGTCCAAAAGTTAAGCATAATTGGTAATTAAGTAAGTAATGAAAGAAATATAAATCGAAATGTGGTGAAACTCCAGGTATGTAAACAAAATAGTGCGCGTCATATATTTTCGCGAAGAGTTTTCCCTGAAATCGAATAGGGGACCGTCAACAAATTGAAAAAGAACGAAGATCTTTTGGATAACCCTGTCAAAACTAATGTAGCAAAAGCGTTCAAACTGCACATTATGATTAAGTGGCTTATTGTAGTGTACTGTGTTTATTTTTATAAGGATAGCATGCATACTCGTAGAGAAATTAAGGTTTTTATAAAAACAGTCCTTAGTTCTTTGCTTATAATTTGCAGTTCTTAATATAAAATAATGTTCTTTTCTGAAAATATGACAAGCATCATGGTACACAATACCTTGTCATCAGAATTTAAAACTAATAAAAATTGTATGACAAATGAGCAGATTTACTAAATAATTTTTTACTGCGCATGCGTGAACGCTATTAAAATTTCATTTGCATATTATGTTAGTTAAATGTGTAGAGCAACTTTTCTGAAAGTCTCAAAAACATAAATTAAAAATTCTGAAAATTATCGTTGATAGAATGAGATCAAAATCCGCTATTCCCTAATGAAGCAAAAAGATGAGGGTCTGTATCCATATTCCATTGTTTCGTGCCTAGACCAGGGCTACACTAGATACTGGGCTTGCTCTTTCCTTATCACGACGTCACAAAAGGTGGCTGGCCGCTATCTGCGATTGGTACAAACAGGGCTCATAGTGACGCACCCATCGTTTTGTACCAATCACTGGATGTCATTCAGCCACCTTTTGTGACGTCATGAAAGGAATGAGCAAGCCCGTTATCTAGTGTTGCCTTGGCCTAGACAATATTGCACATACAACTGTATTTGGATAAAACTCCTGATATTTTGCTTCCATTTAGAAATAACGGATTTTGAGTTGATTCTACAGACGATAATTTTCAGAATTTTCATACTATGTTTTTGAAAATTTTACAGAAGTTGCTCTATATATTTAGCTAACACAATATGCAAATGAAATTTTGATATCGTTGACGCATGCGCAATGAAAAATTATTTACTAAACCTACTCATTTTTCATGTAATTTGTATTATTTTTAAATTCTGATGACAGGGTATTGTGTACAATGATGTTTGTCATATTTTCAGAAAAGGACATTATTTTATATTAAGAACTCTGCAAATTATAAGCAAAAAACTTAGGACTGTTTTTATAAAAACCTTAATTTCTCTACGAGTATGAATGCTATCCTTATAAAAATAAACACAGTACTTACAATAAGCCACTTAATCATAATGTGCAGTTTGAATGCTTTTGCTACATTAGTTTTGACAGGGTTGTCCAAAAGATCTTCGTCCTTTTTCAATTTGTTGACGGTCTTCTGTTCGAATTCGGGGAAAACTCTTCGCGAAAATATATGACGCGTACTATTTTGTTTACACACCTGGAGTTTCACCACATTTCGATTTATATTTCTTTCATTACTTACTTAATTACCAATTATGCTTAACTTTTGGACACCAGTGTACAGTGAGCAAAAAAAGTATTTGCACGAAGACGATTTTTTGCATAAGTAACTGTAGAAAGAGAATCTGATACTATTCTCTTAATTATTCATTTACTTAAATAAGAAGAAAATAAAAATAACTACCCATTTTCCTTAAAAAGTAATATTACACATTTTAAAAAATAAATTAATATTTTCTCATACCTAAAAAGTATTTGCACACGAAGCATTGACTGTTAAAAAAGGCATTAAATATGAACATTATGCAAATGTTGAGCATATCACTCCCGCAGTACATTAGCTCCGCACTTTAAAGTCACGTAATATATTAACTGGAGCAGGGATTCTGGGGAGTTTTTGTTCTAATGTCACCGAAAACGTGTGAACTGTCTGTTGCTGCCCGTGAAAAGATTATATATCTTAACAATTCTGGACTACGTTACTGAGGAATAGGTAAAAAATTAAATGTAATCTTTTCTAGTGTTCTGTATGTAATTAACAAGATAAAAGAAACTGGTTCGACAATAAATAAGCCGCGAAATGGGCGTCCAAGAAAGCTAAATACCAGGCAAAGAAGAACCATATAAAAGAAGCTTCAAAAAACCCTTTTCTAAGTGCTCGAGAATTGGCTGTTGATGTCCTTTTTAACGTCGGTAAAAATAGTTACACCACAATTAATTAGAAATATTCTTCATGATGCAAACATTCTAGGAAGAGCCCCTCGAAAAAAAAACATTTATTAGCGCAACAAATAGGGTGAAAAGACTTGAATTTGTAAAAGCTTATATCAGCAAACCACTAGAGTTTTGGAAAACTTATTTTTTCCGATGAAAGCAAGTTCAATATTTTTGGCTCAGATGGTAAGAAAACTGTATGGCGAAAACCAAATACTTCTCTTCATATTAAAAACTTGAAACCAACTGTAGAACAAGGCGGTGGTCATGTTATGATTTGGGGATGCATGTCTTTTAACGGAGTTGACGAAATGACCTTTATTGAAGGCAATATGAATGCTAAACAATATATTGATATATTGCGAGATCTTTTTACCTAATAGTGTTCTGAAATTAGGAATTCCTAATTCATATTATTTCCAATAGGATAACGATCCGAAACACATTGCATATATCATGAGGTTATAGTTGCTTTATAATGTGAAAAATCAATTGAAAATTCCACAACAATCGCCAGACCTCAATTAGAGGGAAAATTTAAGGCCTATTTTGGACGTGAAAATAAGGAAAAAAATTCTAACTAATCAGAACTTAAGCAAGCTCTTAGAGAAGAATGGCTACAAATCAGCCGTGAAACATCTCATAAATTAATAGAATCAATGCCCAGACGATTACAAGCTGTAATTGAAGCAGTGGGAATGCATACTAAATATTAGCACTATTTTTAACTTATAAATAATTCCTTTAGTCCTATTTTCATTGCTAGTGGGCAAATATTTTTTGGCAGTACAAATGCTACTTTTTTATGATTTCATATTTTAAATATAATTATTAAGTCAGATATTAAATATGTTTATTTGTTTTGTAAAAGTGTTGGTATTTTTAATTCTTAGTTGCTTTTTATTTATTTATAACATATGCTACAACAAGTTTACCTGTTGTGCAAATACTTTTTTGCTCACTGTATATATAAAGTATAATACTGACGATAATAAAAAATAAAATAAAATATATAAACGAATTTGAGTTGATTGCAAAACATGTAGATTGCTGGGATAGTTTTAAATCGGTCTTAAAATTTTCCATTTTAAATAAGTAATAATTTTAGTCTAGATAATTTTTAAATGCAACTACAGAAATTTTCATTGTTCTACTTTAAGGATATTTTACAGATTTTATTTTATCCTCCCATTCTCCGCTAAAATGCAGAGCAAAAACGAAATTTAATTTCTAGATGATTATTATTTTCCGTTATCGGCATAATGCGACAGTGATTGATCGTTATTAATATATTATATATACTTCTATAAATCTCGAAATTTCTCATTTTAACTCTTAATATTTATTAGACAATAGTTTGACTCTTGAAGAATAAAATCTTTATAGAGCAGCCGTAAACATATACGTTGAAAAATCTTAAATAAACTCATCATAAATAGTACAAGGAAAAAAGCAAAACAAAAATCGGTAAATCTACTATATAATTTTATATTTCAAACGTTTCTTTTTTTACACATAAATTGGCAGATATAATCAATTCCATTGTTTAAGGATGAACAAGTGGGCCAGAGAAGTTTGGCTAAAATGTCTCCTTTTAATTATATTTGTATAAATTTATGTTGAAACACGAAAAATTTTAACTTTTTTTTTTGTTGTTATTGCATTCGACCACTTAGAATCCACAATTTTGCTCAAAAAACAGTTTTAAAAAGTGTGGAAATGCCTAACGATAAATCATATGTCAACACTCGATAAATAATAAAATGAATGTTACGAGACTTACGGAATTAAATTGAGGTTTTTCGATTGTCTGAAAATTAGCATGTCTCGATCTTCCAAAGCATGAAAAATTCAGATACCATCCACCATGGGATTTAAGATCAAAAGTTTCCAGGGAAGTTTTAAAGATTTGTGATCACTTAAAGGATATATTTCATTACAGAAAATATTATGATTGTTGTATTATTCCCACAATTCTCATTGTAGCTATAGCAATTTCTATCAGCAAAAGTAGCTATTCATTCGATTTTATAGGCAATATCTTGAGCTGTCAAAAATCTGAAACATTTCGCGAGGATCCATAATTGTTCATTCCTTAAGCAATAAATGGAAATTAGATTATGATTATTAAAGTCAGAAAAATTTACAACAGAATTAATTTTCTTCTTCCTTGAAAACAAAGTCTTGTATATCTCTACCGTCTAAATAACACCTTGTCTATTTAATGTTTCTATTTACTATTCAGGAGCATGAAGCCATACTTTATTATTTTTTAAATTCGCACGAAATGAGCTTCTCTTGATTATTTCTATGCATCTTGGTTTTATATTTCCGATCATTAAATATGCTGGTTAATCAAGACGTTAAAAAACAACTAAATAAATAAATAGGTCGCCCTTGAAATGTCCATATAGCTAAGTAACATTATAAATAACCTTTCTACAAAGTCATGTAAACGCAAGTTTAGAATCAGACACTTCAGTCACATTGAAATTTAAACGGTGCAAAATTATTATCAACATTTTTTTACAAAAGTGTATCAGAATGTAATTCTAGTCACGGTGCCGACTGTGCCATAATTAATACGGGATTAGTTTTACATGTGAAAAGATTTAAGATGATATTCTCATCATTAGAAACCGGATGCTTACACAAGTATATATTATTGGTTGTTGTGTATGACGACCGATTATCTGCACTAAGAATGTAGGCGCGAGAGGAGATGCTCTCTGTGCGGGTATTTCTAAGGGATCCTAAGTCGTATATACACAAGGTTTGAAAAAAACACAGAAAACTCTGACCGATTAGGTCGACGGACGCGATTGAGTTCACTTCCGTGGCGCCCTCCGCGCAATCAGACGCCAGCACCTCCCGTCTACCACCTTTTCTTTCATCTTTGCAACTCATGATAAGATGCTTTTTTAGTATATATGAAAACTGGTAGTGAAACCAAATAAGATATGGTTTAACATTTTCTAGAGCAAAAAATTCTTCCACTGTAATATTGAATTTTTCGATTGAAATTTCGAATAATTTTAAATGGATTCCTAAAATTTTTATAACACTTTCATTATTTAACAAAAACGAATCTGTAATTTCAAAACATTTTTCAGAAATAATATCCAATTAGAAATTTATTTGAGCAAATTTTAGGTGACTCGTTTCTTTAATTCTACGATATTTATTTTTTCAGATTGCCAGATATACTCTCATAATATTATGTTAATACGGTTACAAATGTCAAAAGAAAATTATAAATTATTCTTCTTATCCACGAAGAAATGATGAACAGTTCTAGTAGAGAAAAAATGGACAAATTTTTACTAATACACACTTCTACCATCAATTTCTGAAAATGTCCATGATCAAAAACAGCTGAAGTTTTAAATCTAAAAACAATAAATAAAAAAATATAAAAAATATTGCATGCGTGGTTCGATTAAAAGACTGTAATTCAAAAACGCGAGAACTTTATTTAGAGAAACGCCAAACACTCTCAATTTTGACATCGCACTTGATTTTCGAATCCTTACATGATACGGTAAATAGTAAACAATTGAAGAAGATTTTTTTTCGGATTTGGATGTAAGTTCCATGTGACACAATCATCAAAATTCCTTTATGAACCCTTGATAATTTTTATAAGCAGGCTGCTATTTTAAAAGCGTGAGTTCTAGAGAACGAAGTAGCTATATGGCGAAATCCACAGAATCAAAAAATACCTTATTTACAGATTGTAATCAGACACATTTTTACTGTTAAATGACGACTTGGATTCTGGACTGATAATATTTTTAGATTCTGTTGCATACATGGTCATGAAAGTTCAGTAGCCAATTAAAATAAATGGCTTTTTTTAATTAAAGCTTTTAAAAAAGAAGGATTATTAGGGATTTATTTATCGTTTGTCTATCTTTAAGTATCGCGGCACATAAAGAATGGATTAAAATATATCCGATAAAACACAATTCACATCGACATTTATTTCTTATGATTCACTATATTACTGGGTCCATGAGAGCACCTCAGTATCCAAAATGTAATTAAGTTTTGAGACTGGTGAAAGAACTGAATTAAAGTGTATATAAAAAACTAAAGTGACATTAAAAAAGAGATTTCATTACAATAATCTTCTTTTTAATCTATAATAATAAGGAGAGAAGGATGTTTGTCTGTCAGCGCTGTTCTGAAGAGACTGCTGCACGTAGAGTTACAAAATTTGGAGGGAAGGTACTTTTTTACATGTAGTTTTGCACCTCGAAGCCCGATTTTCGATTTTTTGTTTAGATTTTTTAAAATAATTTTTAGGCGATTTTTAGCGTTATTTTTGCGGTTTTATCCCATTAGTGAAAGGAATACGGTTTCATTCTTTTATCCCTTAAAGCAATTTTTTTTCCTCTCTTCAACAAAGTTTATTTGGAATTTGTACAGCGATTTTTGAATTTTTAACGAATTTTTAATGCGATTTTTAATGTTTTTTCTTATTTCGCGGCTATTTTTTGAGACTGATAAAAAGAAAATCGTTTTAAACTTTTAGCCTAATGCCCTAAATTTTGTGTTTGTTACGATTTTAAGATTTTAACGATTTTTAATGCGATTTTCAATGCGATTTTTAACGTTTTTTAAAGATTTTTGCGTTTAGCATCTATTTTTTTCATAGTTGTTCTATCAAAAACTTGAGCTGTTGAGAATGCAATAAGTAGTATTTTTTTGTGAAATCTGCCTAAAATGTCAAAAATTTAGGTACCACTATTTTCGAATAGCAATTTCATAAACTATCTTAAATTCTTGCTTAAGACCGCTACCCCCTCGAGTTATATATCACCTGATAGGTTATTTAACAGAGTATGGTTTTGATAAAGTTTTTAAAGAATAGAGTGCTCTACCTGGTGGTGAAAAATGGAACTAATAGAACGCTATTTTTTTAAATCTATAATAATAAAGAGACAAGTTTGTGTATGTGTCAGCGTTATTCTGAAGAGTCTGCTGTACGTAGAGTTACAAAATGTGGAGGGAAGGCACTTTTATACATGTAGTTTTGCACTTCGAAGCCCGATTTTCAATTTTTTGATTAGACATTTTTTTGATAATTTTTTAGGCGATTTTTAGCGTTCTTTTTGCAGTTTTATCCCATTAGTGAAAGAAATACGGTTTCATTCTTTTAACCCAATATAGCAATTTTTTTTCTCTATTCAGCAAATGTTATAAAGAATTTGTACAACGATTTTTGAATTTTTAACGAATTTTTAATGCGATTTTAAATGTTTTTTCTCATTTTGCGGTTTTTTTTTTTTTTTTTTTTTTTTTTTTTGAGATTGATAAAAAGAAAACCGTTTCAAACTTTTAGCCCTAAAGTGTTTGTTACGAATTTTAGATTTTAACGATTTTTAATGCGATTTTCAATGTGATTTTTAACGCTTTTTCAAGATTTTTTGCGTTTAGCATCTATTTTTTTCATAGTTGTTCTATCAAAATCTTGAGCTGTTGAGAATGCAATAAGTAGTATTTTTTTGCGAAATTTGCCTAAAATGTCAAAAATTTAGTTACCACTATTTTCGAATAGCAATTTCATAAAATATCTTAAATTCTTGCTTAGACTGCTACCCCTCGACTAATATATCACCTGATAGGTTGTTTAACAAAGTATCGTTTTGATAAAGTTTTTGAAGAATAGAGTGCGCTAGCTGGTGGTGAAAAATGGAACTAACAGAACGCGATTTTGTTAAAATTTGGAAATATAACAATGTGTATATTATATGTATGTATGTATGTATATATTATGTGTATGTTATAATAATTTATTTTAAATTTTAAAATGGTTTATAATACATGATAAAAAATATAAACAAAGAATGGTGTGACACATTTCAGGGTGCGTGAAAGGAGGTGCGCGAACAAAATTAGGAAATGTAATTAGGAGATCTGTTTTACACTTTTTTTTAGGTAGTTTACAACGCATGTTAAAATTTTTAAAGTACTGGCGATGCTCTGGAGAGACCGCTGCACGAAGTTATGTATGAAATTTTATACCTTGAAGGCCGATTTTCAGTTTTTTAAATTCATATGCGAATTTTAGTGGGTTTCGAGGCGATTTTTCCACATTAGCGAAAAGGAAAGCGGTTTCATTCTTTCGACCTAAATTAGTGAATTTTGTTCTCTTTTCAATATAATTTATTTGGATTTTGTGCAACGATGTTTGCATTTTTATTGAATTATTTAATGTAAATTTTGCCGCTATTATTCGACATTAGTAAAAGGAATTTTGCTTAAAACTTTCAGGCAGATGTATTAAATTTTAGCTGTTAAGATTTAAGAATTTCAGCTAATTTTAATGCGATTTTTCGAGATTTTTTGCGTTTGATCTCGGATTTTTGTCATTCATGAGATATTTCCAATTACAACGTTTTACCCTATTAGAGTAAATTTTGACCCCTGTGATTTTTTAATATTAGTGATTTTTAATGCACTTTCCAATGCAATTTTTAGAAATTTTTCGTGTTTTATGGTGATTTTTTTTATATTCGGAAGTAAAAATTGATTTCAAACTTTTAATCTAATATAATTTTAGAGACTTTTAATGCGATTTTTCAAGAATTGTTGTGTTCCGTGTCGAATTTTTATTATCTATAAAGGATTTCCTTTTACTACGTGATTATCCTGTCGACCAATTTCGCCAAATTATATCAATCGTGAAACAAGCCAAATTATGCAAATAGATGTAATTTTTATGTTAAATAATGAAAGAAGAGATAATTTAGAAAAACATTAATACAAATACATATAAAAATAAGAAGTAAAAATCACTTGATGACGTAACAAACATATGTAACATGTTTAATGTCAAGTGAATATGGAATTTACGATCCGCCATTATTTTAGTTTAATCTTATGGTTTGACCCAGATAGTTTCTTGGTCAACCGGATAATCAAATAGTTCAGATTTCCGATTAGAATGTTTTATCCGTTTGATGAAATTCTGATTACTGCGATTTAAAAAATAACTAGCGATATTTAGTGCATTTTTCAATGCGTTTTTAATGAACTTTTTAATGCGATTTAGTACTATTCTTTTCGATCCCCACCATAGTGGTGTTTTAACAATTAAAAAATTATTTTGGTTTCAAACTTTTAGCCTAATATAGTAAATTTCACCATTTACCTTTTTTTAATTTTGTCGATTTTCAATGTGATTTTTGATATATTTTGTGTTCTGCGTCGATTTTTTTGTAATTCATGTAAAAAAGAATGGTTGCTACGTTTTACACGTCTAGAATATTTTTTTATTCACGGGATGTATTTACATTTAGCGATTTTTAATGAATTTTTAAATGGTTTTTGTATTGGTTTTTTGAATCTCACGGCTATTTTTTGAAATTTCGAAAAGGAAATTAATTTCAAACATTTACACTTCATTTACGAATTTTGAAATTTAGTGATTTTTTAATGCAATTTTTAGCAATGTTTTCATTATTTCTCACGCTTTGCGCCGGTTTTTTCATTCGTATTTAAGAAATAATTCAGATTAAACTATTTTACTTTATTAATGTAAATGTTGTCCCCCGCTATTTTTAAATTTGAAACGATTTGTAATGAATTTTTAAATAATTTGTAGCTTAATGTAGTAAATTTTGACATCAATGATTCAGATGTTTTGTGTATTTTCATAAAATGTTTAGCAAGCTTTGTGTCGATATTTTTTAACTAATGAAAGAGTTCAGATTTCATGTTTTGTCCCATTATGGTAAATTATGTCCGCAGGAATTTAATATAAATGTTTATCTTACTATGGCAAATTTTGTCCGGATTTTTGAATTTTACTGATTTTTAATCTGTTTTATAGTGATTTTTCAAGTTCTGTGACAGTTGTTGACATCGGTAAAAGAATTTCGGTTTCTAACTTTTAGCATAAATAGTACAATTTGTTCTCCACGCTTTTATGAATTTTGCCAATTTCTAATGCGATATTCAATGTAATTTTTAGTTAGTTTGGAGAATTTTAGGTGTTCCGTGTTGACTTTTCCTTATTCATGAACGATTTCAGATTACAATTTTTCGACTGAATATTAAATTTTTACAGCCATAACTTTTAAATATTCAGCGATTTTTAATATAGTTTTCGATACGATATTTAGCCATTTTTTTAAGTTCCTTGGCGATTTTCTGCCATTCAGAAACCAATTTTGATATCAAACATTTTGTTTAATGTAGTTATGTTTCGAAGGCAATGTTTTATCTGTTAATATGATTCTGGCATTCCATGCCTACATTTTGTAACTTATGAACGATTTCGATCATAACCCCCCCCCCCCCCCCGCCCTGCCTTAATGTTATTTTTTTAAGCATTGACTTCCAAATATTTAGCTATTTTTAATGCAATTTTCAATGTAATTTTTAGCCATTCTTCAAGTTCCGTGGCGATTTCTTTACATCCGGAAATCGATTTCGATTTCAAACTCTTTGGTTAATATGGTTAATTTCTTGATTACAATATTTTATATTATAACAGTGAATTTTTACCCTAGGGATTTTTTAATGTTTTACGACTTTCATTACAATTTTCAATGCAATTTTTTTTTTTTTTTTTTTTTTTTTTTTTTTTTTTTTTTTTTTACATTTTTCAAAGGAATTCGATTTTAAATTTCTAGACTAATAAGAGTTTGGTTTCAAACTTTTATCCTTTACGGTAATTGTTTTTCTCTCTTATTTTGATCTACAGCAATTTTTAATGCAGTATGCTTTTTTTTTTTTTTTTTTTTTTTTTTTTTTTTTTTTTTTTTTGAGTTTACGGCGATTTTTTTCAGATACGGAAAAGGAATTCGGTTTTTAATTTCTTCGCTAATATGATAAATTTTCTCCTGTGCGATTAAAGATTTTTATTGCGATTTTTTAGCAGTTTTTTTCGTATTTCAATGCTTTTTACATTATCAAATTAATTAGATTCAAAACATTTATCCAAGTAGAGTAAATTTTGAGTTCCGTGATTTTTGAAAATTTTGCCATTTTTAAAGCGATGTTTACGTTTCTTCGCGACCCGCTTCGATTTTTTAGAGGTTCAATTTTTGGCCGAATTTATTAAATTCTGATCTCTTTTCTTCAAAGTTTATTCGAATTTTGAAACACAATTTTTGAATTTTGTTTTATATTTTTATGAGATTTTAAATATTTTTTTGCGATTTGTAAGATTTTTCCACATTAGTAAAAATAATCCAACTTCAACTTTCTAGCCCATCTCTTAGACGAAATTCGTGCAGCATTTTTTAAATTTTTCGAGGTTTTTATTATGATTTTTAAAGTTTTTTCGCAATTCTTGCTATTTTTTGATGAACCCGGGCAACGCCGGGCAGAACAGCTAGTATGCAATAAAGAAATGTAATATTGAATTTAAATTACTCATTGCGTTTTGAATTTCATGGTAAAGAAACTTGATATGAAACCACTTTAAAAAGGCTAGGCTTACAAATTCATTTCATATTTTATTTTATTTTTAATGTTTTGTAGTTCGTTTCATGCATGTTTGTTCTTAAAAGGGCGAAATACTTTAAACTTAAGGATCAAAGATTACTGAATTTTTCAAGATTAATATTATTAACTTAACCTCTTCGCTACTGGCGATTATTACAGTATTTTTAATTATTACTGAATTATTTCTTCTCTCGTTTGACTTCAGAGCGAGATTTTTGTTTTATTTTCATTAGTTCGAATCTTAGAATTCGAAACATATTATTCTTATATCGAAATATCATTTATATTTGAGTATCATTAATAAAATGGGACAAAACTGATGTACCCATTTGGGTACTCGGGGACTGAAGAGGTTAAAGATATTAAAATTGTTTTGATACACAATATATAATGCTGTTTAGAATGGTATTTGTATTTTCCCAAAATATGCTTTTAGGGATAGTTTTCTTTATTTTGCTAAGACCCATTTAATGTTACATGAGAAGATTTTTTTTTATTTGGATGGAAGTCTAGGTTGCTTTTAATGCATAATTAGATGAGAAAATATCTATTTCAGAATATTGTGTGATAAAATCGTTTTATTTATCCCTGTTTTTACTCATGAAAAAATATTTTCACAAAATATGTCTTTAAAAGTCTAGGTATGAATTTCTGATCTAAGACTCCAATTGTAATCAATATTTTATAAGGAGAGTTAACATGCAACGACAAATAATAAGAGGTGTAGACACTAAACGAGAGATTATTACGTATTATTACATTTATATATTTATTTATTTATGTATGCTGAAGATCTGAAAACATTAGATTACAAAATGCAAAGATAATTAAACTGTCATATTGAAGTTTAAAAAAACAATTAACACTTATATAACTCTCAAAATATGCTTTCAGTTAAAGCATTTTCATATTTTTTGTTACTATTTCGATTTATAATATTAATGCCTTCGAAATCAGATAAATGTGTTTCATTTAGAGCTGCTCAAAGATTAAATGAAACATAAGTGAAATAAAATTCATAATACTGAACATTTACATTCTGACACAAAATACTTGGTTTTTAATTTAATAATATAATTTAATGTTTTTTCGGAAATACAGTCGCTTTTATATTTAAGCATAGAATTGATAACAGCAAATTTCTTTAATTTCGACTTGCTCGCATAATATATTAAAAACAACAAAGCAATATGCTGAATTTGAATAACATATACAGGGTGAGTCATAAATATCGAAATAATAGGCTATGTCCTTAAATATTGCCTCTAGACCCATACTTCCAATTGCAAAAATTCATGAAAGAAGTTGAAATTTCTAATAAGATAAGTTGCAACTCCATGGGGGGTCAATTTGAAAAAATACGAAAATTAAGTTTTTATACGGCCCCCGTAGAGCAAAATTCCCAATTAGAAAATTATTCCTTATCCATTCCTAAATTGAACAAAAAAAAATTTTATATCCGTATCTGAAAATCTGACAGAGATATTAAAATCCAAAATTCTCCAAAAGTCGTGACTTACACCACTTTACCATGCCTGTAAACGATGAATTGTTGACTGATTTTCAAAGAAAATCAGGGATCGTCCACAAATTGCCTTTATTAAATGTCGATTTAAGACCGTGCCTCTTATTTGGACATAATAAAGCAGCGTATTGATTTAAATCAAAATTTGTTTTCAAAATATATTGATCGTTAGCTCTGGAAGTCTGCATGGATCGCTTCCCGGCATGGAAAAATGTTAAAATCATAATCCGGACCAGCCTGGAAAAAAGTTTAAATCATAGATCGGCTCAGCCTTAAATTTCTACACAGTTTTTAGGTGCGTTCGTAATTATGTAAATACGTAGCACCTATTGTTGTCGCTCAGTCCGACCGTCCGTCTGTCTGTCTGTCCGTCTGTCTGTCCGTCTGTCCGCATATAACAACGCAAAAACTACCCAACCGAATCAATTGAAATTTAAAATACATAATTATAACATAATTTTGTCGGGTCATTTCAAATTTTATGAAAATCGGATGGATAGATCAATTACAGGGACATTCAAAGAATTCCGTTACATTACGGTCAATACAGAAAAAAGTTTTAAATGCATTTTAATCGTTTGAAATTTAAAACATATAATCATTGCGTAATTTTGTCGAGTCATTTCAAATGTTATGAAAATCGGATGCATAGATCAATTACAGGGACAATCAAAAGGATTCCGTTACATTACGGTCAATGGGGAAAAAGTTTCAAATGCATTTTAATGATGTTACACTCATTCGAACATAATAGAATTGGCATGAATCTATGAAATATATAATAAAATATGCTTTCTGTATAATCTGTGACGCAAAGAATTTTTATTATTAAATTACAGGGCTACACAAAAGTATTCCACTATATAATGCTATACGGGGAAACATGGTTTGGTACGTGTTTTAATTATATTCAACTATTTCACATTTTATGAATAAGATATACGTTGCTGAGGTGTAATAAAAATAACTTCCTGCATATTTACAGAAACGTAAAGATTTCGACTACTATACTGTATCCGGAGTACGCTCTACTATATCAGCAAGATCTGAATATTTTTAAAACTTCGCTATCGTACGAACGCACCTCATTTGCTGCGTTCACGTGCAATTTCCAACTTGTTTACTTCAATATAGTTAATAATTGTTTCGCGAGGAAGAGTTCTGACCAAAAATACTTAGTATAGCTTTTCGTTTTTTATATTTATACTTTTTAGGTGCGTTCGTAATTATGTAAATACGTAGCACCTATTGTTGTCGCTCAGTCCGTCCGTCTGTCCGTCTGTCTGTCTGTCCTTCTGTCTGTCCGTCTGTCCGTCTGTCCGCATATAACAACGCAAAAACTACCCAACCGAATCGTTTGAAATTTAAAATACATAATTATAACATAATTTTGTCGTGTCATTTCAAATTTTATAAAAATCGGATGGATAGATCAATTACAGGGACAATCAAAAGGATTCCGTTACATTACGGTCAATAGGGAAAAAAGTTTCAAATGCATTTTAATCGTTTGAAATTTAAAAATATAATTATTACGTAATTTTGTCGAGTCATTTCAAATGTTATGAAATTCGGATGGATAAATCATTTACAGGGACAATCAAAAGTATTCCATTACATTACGGTCATTTGGGAAAAAGTTTCAAATGCATTTTAATGATGTTACATTCATTCGAACATAATAGAATTGGCATGAATCTATGAAATATATACTAAAATATGCATTCTGTACAATCTGTGATGCAAAGAATTTTTATTATTAAATTACAGGGCCACACAAAAGTATTCCACTACATAATGCTATACTGGGAAGCATTGTTTGGGACGTGTTTTAATTATATTCAACTATTTCTCATTTTATGAATAAGATATACGTTGCTGAGATGTAATAAAAATTACTTCCTGCATATTTACAGAAACGTAAAGATCTCGACTACTATACTGTATCCGGAGTACGCTCTACTATATCAGCAAGATCTGAATATTTTTAAAACTTCGTTATCGTACGAACGCACCTCATTTGCAATTTCCAACTTGTTATTATTAAAAATGCGCCAAAGGCTGTGATATATTTATTTTATCAATGAGTCTCTGTTTATATCTAAATGTTCCACATATATTTTAATATCGCTAATCTATATTCCGTGCATTGGAGACTTTGAAAAATGTTATACAGTAAAATCTTTTAAGATGGTATCACATACGAAAGAAAAAATACGTAATAGAAAGTGCCCTTCCAAGGAGGGTTAAATGGAGTTTATTTTTCCCAGGTATTATTGTATTCCTTTTGCACGGATCAACACATTTTCTGTTTAAGAAAGAATTCCGTCATAGGCAGATTTTTTTTCTGGTTTTATTGTGTTTAATTTTTTAGCATTTAATAAACTATTTTTAAAAAATATATAAATTTTAAAGTTTTTATTTTTTTATTTTATTTTATTTTATTTATTTATTTTATTTTATTTTATTTTATTTTTGTAAAAAATAAGTGAATTTAAAATCTATGCGGTTTTTGTAAAAATTTTGATTGAACCAAATTTTACTTATTTCATGCACGTATTAGGTCAGTCAGAGACAGTGGTTTTAATACGGATTGTTCGAGACCGGGATGCATTTTCAGAAAGAATCACGTTTTGAGCACCAGCCTTGGCGAGTTGACGAAAGCGAGAACGTTCTGCTAGCTGCATCGCCAAACACAAAATAAACTAAGTTGAAATGTGTCATAAAACATATGACTAATAGAATTATATTTATTACAAGAGAGTCTTTACTACTATTTTTAATTAACTTCTCGATTTCTTCGAACATAAAGAGTTGAGGAAATAATATTTTTGAATTGAAAAAAGAAATAAAAACTATGTTTAGATGTTCTGTGAAATTTAAAGCATTTTAATCTGAAAAAGCTCTTTGTTTCAAACTATGTTTTAATCGTAAACAACGGTGAATAACATTTCCTCATATTATAGTCTTTGCTTCATAACATTTACGGAAAAACAAATTAACAATAAGCGCGATCTCTTTGCAGAAGGAAGGGCTGCTATTCGCTGAGCGTTTGACGTCACAAACAAGAAAAGGAGCGTAGCACTGACTTCATCTCCGTGCCAATCATTGTTCTGGCGATAAGGTGCTCAAAACGTGATTCTTTCTAAAAATGCGACCGGGATTGAAAATTTCGTCCATTGCAGATCTTATTAAAAGTTGAGAATTGTTAAAAGAAAAAAGTACGAACTTGAAACGTGTCATTTTTAATTATTTTACATTAGCTTTGTTTCGGGAAAAATGGAAAAATATTTACTTTTGAAAATAAGAATTTTTTTTAAGTTATATAATTTTTTCAATAAGTATTTTTAATAGTTCTAAAATTAATATTGAAAAACAAAAACCCCGAAAAAACTAAAGTCAGATTTTCATCTTTAATTAAATGGAAAGAAATAGAAATATGATAAATAATGTTTTGAGTTATAACGATTTTAATTATCCCATTTAAACCAGTATTAATCATATGAAAATTTTAGAAATTTTATGATAAATTTTAAGATGTGATTTTCTTAGCAAATTATATGGCTAACCAACACAAAAAAAGGGAAAAAAATCAAAATTCAACTCAAAAGATAGATTTTTTACACGTTTCCCAGAACTCTTAAAGTAACATTGTCTTTTGAATTGCGCACTTTTCAATTTTTGTCTAATCCCTTAAAACTTGATGAATTTTTGAAACGGCTATAACTCTCCGAGTTTTGAAAATATGAAGATGCAATTTTTTGTGTATTATTCAGGACTGGATAAGGAAAGTTTTCCTAATTGGAATTTTTGTCCTACGGGGACCATATAAAAATTTAATTTTCGTACTTTTTCAAATAGACCCCCAATGGAGTTACAACTTATCTTATCAAAAAGTTTACCTTTTTTAATGAATTTTTGCAATTGAAGTATGGGTCTAAGGGCAATATTTAAGGAGATAGCCTATTGTTTCGATATTTATGACTCACCCTGTATATGAATATATCAAATAAGAAATTTAAAATTCAAGTGTTTCGAAATAAATTATATTCCAGGACTGAAAAATCACAAAATAGATGAATTATTTAAAAATAATACTGTTTTGTATTCCGAGCAATTTTTTGTGATAATTTATTCAAGTAATTTTTTTTTTAAGTATGCAATAACTGAAATAGAAATGGCATGTAAAAACACTTATGAACCAGTAATACTTAAATAAACTTCCAAGCTTATTTCAGGGTCGCAGAAACAGATCGTCTAAGTAAAAAATAATAATATTGGAAAATAATTCATTTAATAATAAACTCGTCGCAGTAAAAGGAAATATCTTTAATATTTTATCATGTAAGTATTTTACGAAAAGCGTTTTCTTCACATTTAAATCTGTAGTAAATTTTTAAGTAGCTTTATATATTTCTCTTTTTTATTATGTAGAAAAATTATTCTTTGATTCAAATAAATTTAATTACACTTCTAAAATCAAATTAATAAATAATATTTGAATACCATTTAAGGAGGAAATGCTTTTTAATAGTTTTTACTGAAGCTGTAAGAAAAAAAGCATGAGATATATTTATACCGTAAAGAACTATTTCAAAATGATTATATTCATATTTATAATTGAATAAACTACCACACTGTAAATAGTAATTTAAAAAAATCTGTAATTTTACTTATGTAAAATTATGGAAATCTGTATGCTTGCAAAAATTTATTTGTACACTATACAAAACAAAAATGCACATCTATTAAATTAAGTTTTGCAAAGCTTTAGAAATGTAGCTTATCAAAATAATCTACTAGAATTACAGTATAGTGATTAAAATTCTATCTGTAATCCAGTTTGCAGTTACAGAAAATATTCTAAGCATCCCAGTTTCCTAAACAATTCTACGGATTTTTTGTTGTTGTCGTTACATAAAGAAATTACAGTTTCCTAGAAAAATGTTAGCTACTTTACAGATATTTTTTTTACAGTGCAAGAAAGAGAGATACATAAATTAATGTATTGCATGGAGGAAAGTATTTCATTGCTTATAAATATCCAATTCTCGACATTTGTTTCTGTACGTAAAAACATTTTAAGAAGAAAAATTGGAGCAACCTATTTTTTAAAAAATATTTTAATGTTTTAAAAGCTAGTTATAATAGAATCTACTTATAATAATTTGCGTCTTTAGGAAGTGTAAGAACGGTTCTAGGTCGTACCACTCGGGAATCCACTGAAGATCAACGCCACGTTAGGCTTAGCTGAAAATTGGTGCTAAAATGATGCTTTTAAAATTTCTTCCACTTGAAATAATGTTTGTTCAGAATATTTTCATATAAAACATGTTTATGATACCCCATTATAATACATAAAGATATCAGCGGAAGTTTGAACTGATAAGATTTTTATCGTTAGTACGATTTCATTTTATGGAGTGAAGGCTACCGACGTCTTCCTCTCATCTAACACTTTTCAGTGCTGCCATCTATGAGCTAACAAAGGACTCGCAAACCTGTTTTTGAAGAGACCTTCTACTTTTCCACGGAAACGCGAAACTCCGCTTTTTCAGCGACGAATTTTACTACCCCTGAGATCGATGCAAAGATACATTAAACTATATTGATATTTTATAGGGGGGGGACATGACGGATGAAATAGAACAAAAAAGCCAGTACGAACTGCACCAAATTAAGAAAATTTCTGCAAATGATCACACACAAAAAAAAAAAAAAAAAAAAAAAATTGAAAAAAATAGTATTTTCTTCAGAGAATCGCGGGAGATAATGCGATTTCCATTAAAGGATTGCAGAAAAAAAAGAACAAAAATTCCGTTAAAGGATTGAAGGAAAAGACAGGATTATTGTTAAAGAATCACGAACAAGGCGTGATTTTCATCAAAAGATTGCAGGGAAAACGCGATTTCCGTGAACATGCTGCGGAAAAATACTCGAATTTCATCAAAGAATCGTGAAAAATACTCGAATTTTATCGAAAAATCGTGTAAAATACTCAAATTTTGCAGAAAAATCGTCCGAAAATACGCGAATTTTGAAGAAAGATCCAAGAAAATATCAAAATTTTGTAGAAAAATCAGGGAAAATACGCACATTTTGTCAAAAAATAGCGGAAAATAGGCGAATCTTAATGAAAGATCGTGAGAAATACGAGAATTTTGACGAAAGATCAAGGAAAATATGCGAATTCTGTCAAAAAATCACGGAAAATACGAGAATTTTGTCGAAAAATCGGGGGAAATACGCGAAATTTGTCGAAAAATCGCGGAAAATACGCATATTTTGTCAAAAAATCGCGGAAAATATGCGAATTTTCTCGAAAAATCAAGGGAAATAAACAAAATTTCTTGAAAAATCAAGGGAAATAAACGAATTTTCTCGATAGATAGTCGAAAATACTTGCATTTTCTTGAAAAACTTGCTATTTTCAAAATAAAACTGCTATTTTTTAAAAAAGTTGTTTTGTTTATATTAACTACGTATAGATAGCGCCAAATTCAAATTTAAAAAGCAAAACACAAAGCTTCTTAATTTATGTCTAAAAGCATTGAACTAAAAGTCTATCATATGCCCATGATTAAAGCCACTGCCGAATCACACTTTTAATAAAAATAATGTATTTTAAAATTTAAAAAACTTCAATATTTAATTTTAATGCTTTGTGAAATCTTCAGAAATTGAGTTTCATTTTGCTAACTATTATTATCGTTATTGTAATAAATACTACTCTTTGTTTTGAAATTAAAATTTTTTCAAAAACTAAATATCAAGTAAAAAGAAAAAAAAAACTTTATTATTTGTATTTGTAGAAATCTATTGTTATTTTTAAAATGTGCTTTTCTACAATACAAACTCTTCAATACTAAAATCTTCATTCTGTTTGTATTAATATGAAAATAAAGTGCAAATGAAAATTCCGTCATTTTTGACGGGGTTATTATACTAGTAAAGTAATAAAGTACGTAATTTCTGTTTAACGATGCAATAGTATTGTTATTTAATAAACCTTTATTTTATTAATTTCCCTTTGAAATTTGTCCGGTATCATATATATATTTTTTAATCTAGCTTCGGCTAGAATTTTGAGACGTATGTAAGAACCTTTCAACCTGATTTCCGCTAGAGAGGTGGCTGTTTGGGTCGTGAGGTGTGACCTTTCAACATGGTTTCCGCTAGAGTGCTGACTATTTTGGACATGAGTCTTGAGCTTTAAACCTGGCTTCCGCTAAATTGTCAGCTATTTGGGACGTATTTCGGAACCTTTAAACCCAACTTCCGCTAGAGTATCGGCTTTTTGAGACTTTGGTCAGGACCTGTCGACCTAGCTTCTGCTAGAGTGTTGTCTATTTGGGACGTGGGTCGGAATCTTTCAACCTAGCATCCGCTAGAATATCGGCTATTTGAGACGTTGGTTTGGACCTTTCACCCTAGCTTCCGCTAGAGTCTTGACTATTTGAGACCTGAGTCGGGACCTTTCAACCTAACTTCCGCTAGAGTCTCGGCTATTTGGGGCGTGAATCTGGATCTTCCAACCTAGCTTCCACCGGAGAATTAGAATAAGAGAAAAAAAAAAGCTAAAGTATCATGGACGGATACTAACTTTAATAACTTTTGCAGTTTTCTATTTATGTAAGAAAATAATAAAGGAATAATTACATTTGAAAGTGGTAAGTAAAAATATTTATTCTAGTATATGTATTGAAATAAAATTCGAAGAAAAATTGTAAGTTATTTAAAATAATTTTCTTTAAAGAGGGAAATCTATCTCTCGGCTATAAATCGAAACTGAGATAAAGAAAAGAAAAATCTTGAACTCAAACTAAAATCCATTTTATCTTTCTCGATGGAGCTATTTTGCTTAAATTTATTTTTCTTGACTTTTCTTGTATATCTAGTAAATCTTTCTTGTATATCTCTACTTTTCTTGTATATCTAGTAAACTTTCAAAGAAAGGAAAATTTGCGTATTCCTTTTTGCGTTTCAGTTATGAAATTATACCTGTAATTATTAAATATGTTATTTTTTAAAAGGTAAGATAACAATGAGGGCATAATAAAAAAAGATACAAAATAATAATAATAATAATAAATACATAATTTGTTTTAAAATATGAACTGTCATTCATTTCTTTATTACAACAATATAAGCTTACATTTGTCGTTTTCTACATATTTATATTTTGGACAACATCATACACAAAATAAGGATCGGAGTTTCGAAACTCGCCTTATCAACACATGGAACTACTGGCATATATGAACTGACGTACCCATAATACAGTGAAGGTTTAACTATAACCGGCTTTGCTGGGGTGATTACCACCGGGGCAAACCTCCACCTAAATAGAATTTTTCTCCTTGTTTAAACGCCATATTCATGAAAAAACCTTATAGCAAGTAATCACAAAATCAAATATTCATTTTTTTTATTGGCGGAAGCTTATTTCGGTGGTAGTCAATTCCTGTTTTCCTGTTTTGTAAAAACCTAGACAACCACTTATTAATGTCAGTGAAAAAAGTTATAAAATTTGGGCGAACTGCATTCACTAAAAATACATAGAATATTCAACCATATTTATAAGAGAAAATTTCCTTGAAAAAACCTCGTAAAAAAGCAATTTTTTTTACTACAACTTTACTGGCGGAAGTTTCTCTCGACGATAGTCATTAGCTATGCATCCGCTGTAAAAAATGATCTTGTGATAATTTGCTGCCTTATTTCCTGTACAAATCGTACACAATGCACTATATGTATACTCATCTACATTCTTAACACCATTTATCCATGAAATCAAATTTTGGGAAATCGTGACAAACCTCTGACCGCATCCATTGGTTTTCATTGTGAACCAAGACTTTACAAATTCAGAAATGCCCGGAAAAACTATTTTTTAACTATTTGGAAAATAGCTTTTTTAAATTAATATATAGGGTCTACCAAATCTTTAAAAACTGGATTTGTGTGTTCTGCAGTTTTTTCCGCGTTACTTAAAATTTTCTAATTTATTGTTTCAAATGTATTGTTTCAAATGTATTTTTCTCATCTAAAATAAGAAAATACATCCTTTTTCGTGTTTTTTGTAAATCTGCTTAGAGTGTTTTATTAGAGTAATAAATTAAGACTAATAAAGAGTAATATTATTAATTTAATGTTTATTAATGTTTATTTAATGTTTATTAATTTAAATTTAATTGTTTCAAATGTATTAATTTTAATTGTTTCAAATGTACTTAATTACCGTTATCATCTAAAAAAAAGAAAATACATGCTGTTTTGTGTTTTATGCAAGTATGCTTAGAGTGAAATATTAGAGTAATAAATTAAGAGTGATAAAGGGTAATGTTAGTTAATTTACTGTTTATTAATATTTATTTAATGTTTTTAATTTAATTTTTAAAATGCATTTAATTAACTTTCTCATCTAAAAAAAAAGTGCATTATGTTTATTGTTTCCTGTAAGTCTGTTTAGTGCGTAATATTAGAGTAATAAATTAAGAGTAATATTAGTTGTAGTCATGCTCTTTAACTATTGAGTTAAGATAATTTTACTTTTTCCATTATTTATTTGATAGTATATTAGTTATTTGAAGTAGTTATTTGAAGTTTTGAAGAAATGCTCTCCTGAGAAGAAAGAATAACAATATTTTCCCGTAAACAGGTTTATAAAACATAGAGGTGGATATGTACCATCGAAAATATGGAAAACAGCCATCAACAAAGACAATATCAGACTATTTGTGAAAGTGGGTTCTTTAAACTGCCTCACGGTTGTTCTTGACATTATTACCAAACGTTGATGGTCGTCCAGGATTTCTTAATCAGCCACGCTACCGATTTATCTGAGTTTGTTCACACGTAACCTGATATTCGCCCTTGTTGGAGGCTGAAGCTCTTCGTATTTGTTATATGAATTTCCAAAAAATGTCAGCTATTCTTTCTTTTAAGGAGAACATTTCTTCGAACACCTGTGAAAGATTGGTTGCTTGTATTTGTGACGGGCAATTTTCAGCACGAAGAATATAGGCCATAAGGGAGGAGGATCCTTCGTGGGGGTCATTCTAAGGAAACCTAATCCGTATTTATGCAAGGAAATCCAAGTTTAGAAGAAAACAACAACCTGCGAAAGAAATCAATAGATTAATGTTTTCATAGAAATGGATTGGTATTTTCGGAACTCCCTGTATAAAATATTTTTGGAGTACTGAATTCACCTTGCCAATGGGTACAAATCGATAATGAGCTAAAAAAAGAAAACGGCTACGAGCTACAAACCAAATCCCAAATAATCTTTCACAATGCGTTATTCTAGTCAGATTCCATTGCCTGATATTAAAATATTTATTAGGGGAAGATAGAGATACTTCAGCCACTTTTTAAATTCAATTTTTTTTAATTTTATAATTTCTTAGAAGAAAATAAAATATTGAAAATGAAAATGTGATATTTTTTTTCAACTGAAAGCCACTTTCAATTAATTTAGGACTATTTTTCTATGCTTAATAAATTTTTACTTTTGTTTTACATCGTGGTTCAAGTACCCACATGAGAGGGATACTTGAGACATTGATGAAGGGATACTTGAGCCAGTACGGAAAAATACCTACAAAAGTAATGTTTTTCGCTTTATTTTTGCACAAATATTTTACATAATGATAAATTAAGATACATAAAGTCCTTCAAAACAAATTGCGAAAACAATACTAGTAACACGATCATTTTTGTAGCCATAATTGGTGGTCGGAGGATCATTTTAGCTGGGGTTTCATTGATAATAGCAACATTCTCAGTTTTTCGTCATTTAATTTTTAAATCTGCAATTTTTCGAGCAAATTTCATGTTCAATCAGTACCAGAGGTTTCAATTTCAATATACAATATTTAATCTTAATATAATATATTAAAAAGTAAATACGTTGGACCTAACTAATTAAAATATTAGACATTATGACCTTTAAAACAGTTTAAAAAAGTTATTTTAATGTAATAAATTAAAGGTTAAATTGGAAAGTATCCCTACATTTATCTAGACAGGCTATTTTGTTAGACAAAATGAAAAATAAAATTTATATTTTCATTAAAAATATATACATTTTTAAACATTTTTTTTCCAAGTTATTATTTAAAAAAAATCTTCTTTTATTCAGAAAAAAAAAATATCTATGAATATGATACGGACATATTTTTTTTGTTTTTTGTTTCCACCATATGTATAATTTCCTAGTGGCGATGGTTGAGCCTAAGCTCAAGTACCCCTATTACCCCCATTTTTGTCTATCTTTGTTTTACTGAGTAAAACAGGCAGCTATTTGAACTATTTTAGATTCAAAATACAATTGAAATTGTACTTATTAAATCTATTTATATTGTTGCAGCTTTACACAAAACTTTAATTACAAAAAAAAAAAAAAAAAAAAAAAAAAACACGAATTTAAATATTTACTTCAGATAGGGAAAAAACAACTATTGATCACCATACATTCAAAATGGTACCAAGGTATGTGATTTCATTTTTACATGTTCAGAACTATAAATATGTTACCATGTTGCCTGTTTTGGAACGAAAAAATAACCAACTGTAGAGAAAATAGGGTGGTTCAAGTCTTCCCTATGATCAGATATTCCCACTCTCCCCTAAACCTTTCCAGAAAATAAATTTGTGAGTTCCATTATATGCTGTCCCTTTTAACTTCAAAAACACATCTCTCTATTTCAAATATGTTTTTGTCATAATATTGTCTGAAACTTCTAAATTAATAAAATAAATTAGGTTGGTCGCCATTTAAATTTTAAATCTGCGATTCTTCCAGCAAATTTCATGTTCAATCAGTAACAGAGGTTTCAATTTCAATATACAATATTAAATCTTAATATAATATACTAAATGTAAATACGTTGGACCTAACTAATTAAAATATTAGAGATTATAACCAGTAAAACAGTTTAAAAAAGTTATTTTAATGAAAGAAATTAAAAGTTAAATTGGAAGGTATCCCTACATTTATCTAGACAGGCTATTTTGTTAGACAAAATGAAAAATAAAATTTATATTTTCATTAAAAATATATTCATTTTTAAACCTTTTTTTCCAAGTAATTATTTTTTTAAGAAAAAAAATTAATTTTTCTTCTTTTATTCAGAAAAAAAAATCATGGCAATTATGGTAGCTGTAATCTCATTGTTTATCCTCAAAGACACAATAACCTTATTTTTGAAATTTCTGCACATGTAGAATTTGTAAAATAAAAACGAATACATGTTCTTCGAAGTTGCTTATAAACTGACGTTTTAGTTTTTCTACTAGAATAAATTTTCAAAGAAATTTGAGATCTATGCAAAGAATTTTCGGATAATGTATTAAAGATGCCAATGGGTACAAACCGATATTGAACTAAACAAAAAAAGAGCTATGAACTACAAACCAAATCCCAACTTGTCTTCTACAATTGGGGTATTTTACAAGATCACATTTCCTGATATTGAAATATTTAGTGATATGAAAAGAAATTTGTAAGTAAAAAGAAAAGAAATTTGCACGTTCCACTATATTATTTCCCTTTTATTTTCAAAATCCCATTTTACGATTTCAAATATATAATATCTGTCACTTCTAAAATAAAAAAAATTATGTTTAGAGTGCAAATATGGTAGATGTAATCTCATAACTGTAAACATACTGTAACATTTATGTGACAGTACTCCATAACAGTACTCCAATGTTATGGTGTAATTTTTTTCACTTATATAATGGTGTAAGTTTAACATATGTTACTGGTGTAACATTACATATTAGTGTAATGTTACACTGGTTATCCTGGTTTATCGTTATTCCACCATAAATTTGGTGGAAGCTTGGCTGCCACCAACTTTATGGAGTAACGTTACACAAATGTTTTACAGTGATTGCTTATCCAAATAACCAATAACTTACTTTTGCCATTTGCGAACATGTAGAATTTGGAAAATAAAAATGAATAAATGTACTTTGGAGTTGCTTATGAAGTATTTTTTTTAGCATTTCTACTAAAATAAAATATCGAAGAAATTGAGATCTATGTAAAGAATTTTTGGATAATGAATGAATATTTAAAAAGATTAAAGTATGAAATAAATTACGTTTAGAGTGCACTTATCGCAGCTATAATCTCATTCTTTAACTACTACGACACAATAACCTTACTTTTGACATTTCTGCATACGTAGAATGTAGGAAACAAAAGGAAATAAATGTACTTTGAAATTGTTTATAAAATACATTTTCAGCATTTCTACTAGAACAAATTTTCAAAGAATTTTAAGATATACATAAAGATTTTTTGTTTAATGAATTAACCTTGCCAATGGCTACAAATTGATATTGAGCTAAAATAGAAAAGAGCTATGAACTACAAACCAAATCCCAATTAATCTTTCACAATCAGTTATTCTAGTCACATTCCATTTTCTGACATTGAAATATTTTGTAAAACTTTCAAGAAAATAAATTTGTGTATTCCACTATATGCTGCCTCTCTTAATTTCAAAATCACATTTCTCGATTTCAAATATGTTTGTCTGTCATTTCTAAAAAAAAATTAAATAAATTATGCTGAGAGTGCAATTATGATAGCTGTAATCATTCGTTATCCACTACCACACAATAACCTTACTATTGCCATTTCTGCACAAGTAGAATTTGGAAAATAAAAGCGGATAAATGTACTTCGGAGATGCTTGTAAAGTTATTTTTTATCATTTCTACTAGAATAAATATTCAAAGAACTTTGAGACCCATAAAGCATTTTTGGATAATGAATGAATATCCATATAAGGAACAAAATATTAAATGATGAAATAATTTACGTTTAGAGTGCACATATCGTAGCTGCAATCACATCCTTTTACTATTAAGACACAATAACCTTAATTTTAACATTTCTACATTTGCAGAATTTTTAAAAAAGGAAATGCGCGTACTTTGAAGTTTCTTATAAAATAATTTTTCAGTATTTTTAATAGAATAAATTTTCAAAGAACTTTGAGATTATAAATAATTTCTGGATAATGATTGAACCTTGCCGATCGCTACAAATAAATATTGAGCTAAATAAGAAATTAGTTAAAAACAAGGCTAACCAAATCCCACTTAATCATTCACAAAGGCAACATTTTATTAAGGTCACATTTCCTGACATTGAAATATTTTTGTCAACCCTCCAAGAAAAGAAAATGTGTTATATTTGCATGCTTTATATTTTATTTTCAAAATCACATTTTTCGATTTCAAATACACTTGATTTTTTCCTTTAAAATGAAATATATTATGCTTAGAGTGTAATGAAAGTCTGTTTAGAGACTAATTAGTTCGGATGTAACTTTATTCGTTACCTACTATGACAGAATGACCTTATTTGTTTCCCATTTCTACAGATATAGATTATAGAAAATAAAAGTGAATAAGTGTATTTTAAAGTGACATATAAAGTAATTTTTCTATTAGTTGTTTTAGAATAAATATACAAAAATCGTTAACATACAAAAAAAATAAATAAAAAATAAAAAAAATCGATAAAGCATAAAAATTGACGTTGACTGTAAACTGATACTAAGTTAAATAAGGAAGGAGCGATGAATTGCATGTTAAATGCCACTTAATCTTTCACGATTTTTAGAGAAATGCCTTTTCCGATGCGCAAATGTTTCATAAATTTCCCGAGAAAAGAAATGTATGTGTCAGTTATATGTTTTCCCTTTTATTTTCAGAATCAAATTTTACAATTTCACATATATATTTTCTAACTCCTTTAATATATATATATATATATATATATATATATATATATATATATCATAATTAGTGCGTAATGACAGTCTGGTTAGAGTCTACTTTTGTTAATTGTAACTTCATTCTTAACCTACTATGGAACAATTACCTTACTTTTGCCATTTGTGCACACGTAGAATATATAAAATAAAAGTGAATAAATGTACATTGAAGAGGCATAAAAATGATTTTTCAAGTAGTAGTTTTAGATTAAATATAAAAACAAATTTTAGATACACAAAAAATATCGATAAAGAATAAAATTTGTCTTTGACTATAAATCGATAATAAACTAAATAAGGAAGGAGCAATGAATTGCATATTAAATCCCACTTAATCTTTCACAATGAAGGCATTTTAGAGAAATGCTTTTTCTGATGCGCAAATATTTCGTAAATTTCCCGAGAAAAGAAATGTATGTGTCCGCTATATGTTTTCCCTTTTATTTTCAGAATCGCATTTTACAATTTCACATATACATTTTTCTGACTTCTAAAATAATATATATATATATATATATATATATATATATATTATGATTAGTGTGTAATGACAGTCTGGTTAGAATCTAATTACTTTAGTTGTGACTTAATTCTTAACCTACTATGGAATAATAATCTTATTTTTGCCATTTGTGCGCATGTATAATATAGAAAATAAAAGTGAATAAATGTACATTGAAGCGGCATATATGTTTTTCTCTTTTATTTTCGAAATCACATTTTACGATTTCAAATATACTTGTCTTTCTCTTCTAAATTAATAAAATAAATAACACTTAGAGAGCAATGACAGACTGTTTAGAGTCTATTTATACTCTTATTATGTTAGTTATAACCTTATTATTTATGACACAATAACCTTCTTTTGCCATTTCTTCAAATAAAAAATATAGAAAAGAAAAGCAAATAAATGTACTTTGAAGCGGCATATAAAATGATTTTTCAAGTATTTGTATTTGAATAAATATACAAGGATATTTGAGAAACAAAAAGAAAAATTGATAAAGAATAAATTTAGTTTTTGACTATAAATCGATATTAAGTTAAATAGGGAGGTAAAAATAAACTAAATACCTCATCCCACTTAATCATTCACGATGGCAGTATTTTAGAGAAATCCCTTTTCTGAAGTGCAAATCTATCGTAAATTTCCCAAGAAAAAAATTTGCCTGTCCCGCTTTATGCTTTTCCTCTTTTTTTCAAACTCACATTTTACGATTTCAAATACATTCGTCTTTCTCCTCTGAAATAATTAAATATATTATCCTTAAGAATGTAATGATAATATGTTTAGATTCTAATTATATTAGTTGTAACCTCATTATTTTCTTGCTATGACACAAATAACTTTTTTCCATTTCTACATTTGGAGAATATAAAATATAAAAGCCAATAAATGTATTTTGAAATTGGCATATAAAATTATTTTTCAAGTATTTGTATTAGAATAAATATACAAGAAAGTTTGAGATAAAAAAATCAATAAATAATAAAACATTTTTTGACTATAAATTGATATTAAGCTAAATAAGGAAGGAGCGATGAATTGCAAATTAAATCCCAATTAATCTTTCTCGATAATGGTATTTTATTTAAATCAATATCCAATGGCCAACTGTTTTGTAAATTTTCCGAGAAAAGAAATTTGTGTGTTTCGTTGTATGCTTTCCGTTTTATTTACAAAGTTACATTTAACAATTTCAAATATATTTGTTTTTCTTCTCTAAAATAAGAAAATATATTATGCTTACAATTAAATGACAGTCTAGGGTCTAATTATATTAGATGTAACCTCATTCTTTAGAAACTATGACACAGTGACCTTACTTTTGCCATTTCTGCATTTGGAGAACATTGCGAATAAAAACGGATAATTATATTTTGAAGTGGCATATAAAATGATTTTTCAAGTAACTGTTTTAGAATAAATATACAAGGAGCTTTTAGGCAGAAAAAAATGATAAAAATAAAACTTGTCTTTAACTATAAATCGGTATTAAGATAAATAAAGAAGGAATACTAAACTGCCTATACTGTTAAAAATCTTGTCCTAGTTTGAACCACATTTTGGTGCATAGTAGCTGCCACCATCAGATGTTGAAACATCGTACCAACATTTGGAGCTCTAGTTAAAACAGAGTACCAATATTTGGAACAACATTGCAATAGGAAGCTCTAAATCTTGGTACAAGATTTCACAATCTGTTGGAGGGAGCTACAGAACACCAAAATTTGGTTCAAAATGGGACAAAATTTTTATCAGTGTAAAAAATCCCACTTAATTTTTCAAGATGGAAGTATTTTAGTAAAATCCTTTTTTCTGATGTTTAAATGTTTTGTAAATTTTCCGAGAAAAGTAATTTGTGTGTTCCGTTTTATACTTTCTCTTTCATTTTCAATTCACATTTTATGATTTCAAATATAGTTGTCTTTCTGCTTTAAAATAAGCAAATATATTATGCTTAAAGTGTAATGTTAGTCTGAATAGAGTCTAATTATGTTTGTTGTAACCACATTCTTTACCTTCTATGACACAATAACCTTAATTTTATCATTTGTGAACATGTAGAACATAGAAAAGAAAAGCAAATAAATGTACTTTGAAGTGTAAAATAATATGATTCTTCATGTCCTTGTATTAGAATAAACATACAAAAAATCGATAAAGAATAAAACTTGCTTTGATTATAAATTAATATTAAGCTAAATAAGGAAGAAATATAAACAGCGTATCAAATTCCACTTAATGTTTCACTATAGGGATATTTTAATGAAACCCCATTTACTAATGCTCCATATTTTGTAAATTTTCTGAGAAATTTGTGTGTTCCGCTACATGGTTTCTCTTTTAATTTCGAAAACCTTATTTACTATTTCAAATTCATTTAATTGTCTTTTTCCTCTAAGATGATACAATAAATAATATTTATTATATTCTCATTCTTTACCCTCTACGACACAATAACCTTACATTCTACATTTCTGCGCATATAAAATTTAGAAATGAAAAGGAAATAAATGTACTTTGGAGTTGAATATAAAAGATTTTCGGTATTTGTACTAGAATAAATTTTCAAAGAACTTTGAAATCTATATAAAGAATTTTGGATAAAGAATAAACCTTGCTATAGACTGTAAATCGATATTGAACTATAAAAGGAAGGAGCTATAAACCGCTAACCAAATCCTACTTAATCTCTCTCTTGGGCAGTATTTTAGTAAGATCCCATTTCCTGATTTTGAAATATTGTAAAACTTCCAAGAAAAGGAATTTGTGTGTTCCACTATATGCTTTCCCTTTTATTTTCAAAATCACATTTCACGTTTTCAAACATACTTGTCTTTTCCTCTAAAATAAGAAAATACATTAAACTTAGAGTGTAATTACAGAATGTTTAGAGTCTAATTATGTTAGTTGTAACCTCATTCTTTGCCTACTATGAAATAATAATCTTACTTCAGCCATTTCTTCACATGTAAAATACAGAAAAAACAGAATAAATATACTTTGAAGTGGCATATAAAATAATTTTTTCAAGTATCTGTATTATGTAAAATATGTAAAATATTTTCAGATTAAAAAAAATAAAGAAAGAAAGAAAGAAAGAATTCGTCTTAATAAAACTTGGTTTTGATTATACGGTGCTCAGCAAAAGTTTAGACAATAACCGGTTACACTTCTATATTCAGAAACATGCAACGAATTTTTGTAATTCATCTGTCATGTATTACTTGTGACTTATTCTTTATTAACAAACAATAAATTTTGAATTTTACCTTTTAAATAACATATAATGACGAAAAAACGAAATTAACATTGTGGCAAAAGTATATACAATTTGTATATTTACAGAAAAATATCTAAAAATTAAAGACGAGTTGCACCTACATTGTTTGCAGTTAGTGCAAGAATGTGACTTTTCATCGAAGAAACTAAATACTGCGTAACTTGGAGGTCTATTTGGTACCAAACATGTTCAACAGCAGCTCGAAGCTCATTAACAGAAAAGTATAGCAAAAACTTGCATAAATCTTACGCCATATGATGCTACAAATGTTTTCGATCTGGCCCAGATCAGAGCTACACGCCGGCAAGTTGAGATCAGTAGTATTTTCAGAGTTAAACGAAGTTCTTCTTTTGTACGCATTATGAATAGACTCATTATCTTTCTAAAATTCATATTTTGTATCAATTAAAAGTTCCCCAAATGACTAAAAATTAATCTCCAACGTATGTACGTAGTCTTGTGTTGTTTGGCAATCATTGAATAACTCCAGAGATACTCGAGCATTAAACCAAAATGAAGACCAAATCATTAAAAAGTCACCTCCTTGTTGTTGACTTAAGAAAGCCCTAAGCTTCTTTACGCAAGTCGCGCCATTAGTATGCCCACCCATTTGGCCCATTCAAATTTTACTGTTTTTTCGTTGCTGACTATCACTGTACCATTTGGGTCCATTATACGTATGTTTCAAAGTTCATTGCATTCTCGTCAAATTGTAGCGAGATTTTAAAGCTGATTGTTTTATCATTTTCATGTAAATTGATTTACCTGTTTCTTTTATTTATCTACGAATCATGTCCGTCGACACAGAAAGTCCTGACTTACTTTTAATGTGATTAGCAATCATCATTTGTGTAAATGTCAGTTTATGGATCCTTTTGTCATCTCATTTTCTGGTCTAACAAGATCTTCCGTATTTATGTTTTGTTTTGAAGTTGTCATCCTTAGACTATACTTCATAGACAGACCACTTTGGACGACTCAATACTACTGAAATTTCTACAACAGTCTTCTCTTTCCATTTCAACTTTCCTACTTCAACTGCCTCAACTGCCTCAACAATACCTAACTGAGTATTTCTAGCTCGCAGCATCTTCACTAACTGATGCTCTATTGAGGTATGCTTAAATATTTCAGACATATGACATCATAACTTGGAAGTTTGCATTTTTCCATGAACATTAGGCAAAAAATAAAAAAAAATGTATAAAGTTTTGCAATATGCAAATTTTACTTTTTTCAGTGAAATTAAATATTATCTTAAATTACAATCATAATTTTTATCCTACATTGTTTAAAATACATTAAAAAAAGTTTAGCCATTTGTAATACTCAGGTGTTAGTCTTCTCTTTCCATTTCAACTTTCCTACTTCAACTGCCTCATCTAACTGAGTATTTCTAGCTCGCAGCATCTTCACTAACTGATGCTCTATTGAGGTATGCTTAAATATTTCAGACATATGACATCATAACTTAGAAGTTTGCATTTTTCCATGAACATTAGGCAAAAAAAAAAAAAAAAAAAAAAAAAGTATAAAGTTTTGCAATATGCAAATTTTACTTTTTTCAGTGAAATTAAATATTATCTTAAAATACAATCATAATTTTTATCCTACATTGTTTAAAATACATTAAAAAAAGTATAGCCATTTGTAATACTCAGGTGTTAGTCTTCTCTTTCCATTTCAACTTTCCTACTTCAACTGCCTCATCTGAGTATTTCTAGCTCGCAGCATCTTCACTAACTGATGCTCTATTGAGGTATGCTTAAATATTTCAGACATATGACATCATAACTTAGAAGTTTGCATTTTTCCATGAACATTAGGCAAAAAATAAAAAAAAATGTATAAAGTTTTGCAATATGCAAATTTTACTTTTTTCAGTGAAATTAAATATTATCTTAAATTGCAATCATAATTTTTATCCTACATTGTTTAAAATACATTAAAAAAGTATAGCCATTTGTAATACTCAGGTGTTAGTCTTCTCTTTCCATTTCAACTTTCCTACTTCAACTGCCTCATCTAACTGAGTATTTCTAGCTCGCAGCATCTTCACTAACTGATGCTCTATTGAGGTATGATTAAATATTTCAGACATATGACATCATAACTTAGAAGTTTGCATTTTTCCATGAACATTAGGCAAAAAATAAAAAAAAAATTTATAAAGTTTTGCAATATGCAAATTTTACTTTTTTCAGTGAAATTAAATATTATCTTAAATTACAATCATAATTTTTATCCTACATTGTTTAAAATACATTAAAAAAAGTATAGCCATTTGTAATACTCAGGTGTTAGTCTTCTCTTTCCATTTCAACTTTCCTACTTCAACTGCCTCATCTAACTGAGTATTTCTAACTCGCAGCATCTTCAGTAACTGATGCTCTATTGAGGTATGATTAAATATTTCAGACATATTCTATCATAACTTAGAAATTTGCATTTTCCCATGAACATTAGGCAAAAAATCAAAAAAATGTATAAACTTTTGCAATATGCAAATTTTACTTTTTTCAGTTAAATTAAATATTATCTTAAATTATAATCATAATTTGTATCCTACATTGTTTAAAATACATTAAAAAAAGTATAGCCATTTGTAAAACTCAAGTGTTAGTATTTTTTATTTAAAGGTTAAAAAACACCAGTGTCTAAACTTTTGCTGAGCACTGTAAATTGATATTAAGCTAAATAAGGAAGTGGCTATAAGCTGCATACCAAATCCCACTTAATCTTTCATGATGGTGGTATTTTTGTGAAATCCTTTTTCTGATGTTCAAATATATAGTAATTGTTTTCAGAAAAGAATTTTTTTTATTCCGTTATGTGTTTTCTGTTTTATTTTCGAAGTGCTAATTTAGGATTTCAAATGTATTTAATTGTTTTTTTCTCTAAAATAATATTTTCAATTATATTTAGAATGTAATTATATTAGCTCTAATTGCATTCATTATCAACTACGGCACAATAACCTTATTTTTTACCTTTCTGCACGTGTAGAATTTAGAAAATGAAAGGAAATAAATGTAGTTTAAGTTGCATATAAAATGATTTTTCTGTATTTATACTAGAATAAATTTTCAAAGTACTTTGAGATTTATATAAAGAATCTTGGATAAAGAATAAACCGTGCAATAGATTGTAAACCGATATTGCGCTGAATAAGGATGGAACTATAAAGTGCTAACCAAATCCGATTTAATCTTTCACTATGGCGCTGTCTTAGTAAGATCCCATTTACTGACTTTGAAATATTGTAAACCTTGCAAGAAAAGGAATATCTGTTTTACACTATATGCTTTTCCCTTTATTTTCAAAATCGCATTTTACGGGTTCAAGCATATCTATTTTGTCTTTGTCCTCTAAAATAAGATAGGAAAATGTGCTTAGAGTGTAATGACAGTCTGTTTAGAGTTTACGGAAGCAGTAACAAAACTCTTATCACTCTAGCTACAATCTTAATGTTGAGATGAATTATTTTACTTTTCTCTGCTTTAAATGAAAAAGGTGAGCGTGAGTTTTCATCACGTATTGGTCACGTAGTTTGGTGACCCTTACAGCTTGACATGAACCTTTCCCTTTATTTATTTATTAATCATTTGGAAAATATTTGTTTCCGTCGACCGAAAATAGAGAAATCTGAAGAATATCAGAAGTGATGTCCAGATTCTTTCAATTTCTGATTGGTCCATGTTTAATATATAGAAAGAGAATACCTTTATTGCTACAAAGAGTATAAAAAAATACAAAAAAAATAATAACAAAAAACAAATTGAGGTACAGCTTTCAAACAAAATGCAATTAAAAGTACTTTTTTTCCTATACGACGATGTAAAAATTAAAAATGTGCAATGTTCAGAAATTTAAAAATTTGCAGTAACGAAAATTGTAAAACTGAAATTCCATTAAAAAATTGTTTATGATTGGTCCATGAATACAGATGTTTATTCCATGCGTGCACAATATATTACTCTGTTATTCCGTTAGCCACGCTTTGATCATCATTAAAATGATGTTAATTTATTCATAAGTCTTAAATTCTAGTCTTTGAAAAAGTCATTTTCCAAATGGTTGTTGTAATTTGTTAAATTACCCTTTTTTTAATTTATTTACATGTATTTATATTTTATTCTGCTAAGTGTTTGAAATAAGGGCTTTTACAAAAAATTTCAATGACTGTCAAGGTTTATTTTGCTGAACTGTAAGTTTGTTAATATTAATATCATTCTCCATATACTACGACACAATAATCTTACTTTTGCCATTTCTGCACAGATATAAATAAAAAAACAAAAAACAAATAAAGGTAACTTGAAGTAACATATAAAATTATTTTTCAGGTATTTGTACTAGAATAAATTTATAAAGAGCTTTGAGATTTACATAAAGATTTTTTCGATAAAGAATAAGCATTGATATTGAGTATGAATCGAGTTAGGTCTAAATAAGGAAGGAGCTATAAACTTCAAAACAAATCCCACTTAATTCTCATGAGGGCGACATTTTAGTTATACCCCTTTTCTAGATAATGAACTGTTTAGTAAACTTTTCAAGAAAAGAAATTTGTGTGCTTGAATATATGTTTTTCTTTTTTCAAAATTATAATTTACGGTTTTAAATATATTTGTTTTCTTTCTCTTTGAAATAAGAAAATAAATTATGTTTAGAGTACTATGACAGTCTATTAGAATCTAATTATTTTGCTTGTAATCCCATTTTTTACCTACTATGACCTTAACTTAGCTATTTTTACTCATTAGAAATTAAAAAAAATAAAAGCATATAAATGTAACTTGAAGTAGCATATATAATTATATTTTAAGTGTTCCGTTATATGGTTTTCCTTTATTTTTAAAATGACATGTTGCTATTTCATATGCATTTTAAAATAAGGAATGGTATATTTTAATTCAACTCGATGATTATAAAGCTATTATTAATTGGCTAAAATAACTTTTTAAAAGGAGAAATAACATTCTGACTTAGTTTCATTTTTCGAATTTAATTCATTTTAAATTACATACATTTTTTAACAAATGGATGTTATGTGTTTATGATTGAAATAAAATATTTTACTTTCATATTCCTATATAAGTGTAGTATCTCGTAGCATTTTTAATTAAATTTGCATCTCATCCAGATACAAACATCTCTCTTAAATCCAAATGTGCTGGATTTTTAATAAATAGAATAGATTTTCATGTTTTATTAATCAATGTTAAATAAAGTTTCGACGAGTCTTACATATGCTTCCCGTTTCGCATACAGAGTACGTATGAACTCTTTAAGCTAAGAATATCGGGCACAAATTTTAAATTTTTGAGTCAAATATAATTGGTAACATAATGAATCATTTTTTATTTTCAGGCACATTATTTGTTTCACAGTGGAGCTTGTAATATCTTGTACACTTAATACTTTTTGTTCATTATAAAATCATCGTGATATTTATGAGACGTCTTTGAAACCTTACTTAATGGATATGTCAAAAACTTATAACGATTGAAATAATAACTCACTACTTCAACTATATCCATAAGGATTCCAACGAAATTTC
The DNA here is from genome assembly GCA_964019185.1 of Maratus speculifer. Classification (NCBI taxonomy): domain Eukaryota; kingdom Metazoa; phylum Arthropoda; class Arachnida; order Araneae; family Salticidae; genus Maratus; species Maratus speculifer. The sequence continues at coordinate 294,599,636 of OZ025297.1, read as the reverse complement.
ATTCAAGACTGTGTAGTGAAATGGAATCCTGAAATCTCGCCTTATCGTTCAATGTTATTTTACCTAGAAATGTTCGAATCCGTGGAGACGTGACTGATAAAAGTAGGAAATCAATATTCAGCAATTCAAATCTTCAGAGGGAAGTCGTGTATATCGATTAAAAGGGATTATATATTTTACTCCATTTTTTATGTATTTGCAATTCTTTTTTAAAACTTTCCAACAAACTTGAAAAGTGCTTATGTATTCGGTTTGCCTGTCCGTCTGGCCGTTTGTCTGTCTGTCCGTCTGTCCACGAATTAACTCCCGTAAATGTACTCGCATTTTCATGCAATTGATAAAGCTTATTTAGGGTCAACAAAGGATGATTGGTATTGTTTATGAAGTATGTACGATTAATGGTTCATTTTCAGGAACACTCAAAAGAATTCGATTACAATACGATATAGGGAGAAAATCGTTTAGAGAGTATTTTAATGATATTACGCTATTTCATATAAATTGAAACTTGTATAAATCACTGAATTTCACTGCAATCAGGTTAATACGGAGCGTTCATAGCACTTTTTATTAATACACAGGGACACAAAAATCAGTTACAGTATTGTCTGTGTGTAATAATTGCAGAAGAATACGTTTTAAAATTCTGTATGAGCTTTTCAATTTAGTAAATTTTTTTTTTTCATTTTACTCTTTATATAGAAATTCTGTACCTCATATACAGGGTTGCACAAAAGTATCCCCTTATTATTCTCCTAATTAGAGGAACTTGCTGAAGGGTTTCAACTTAATTTACAACTGAAATATATGTGTCTCTTAAATGAAATAAATTTTGGAATGCATGTTGTTAATAGATACAAATCTCTATATCATATATGGGGCTGCTAAAAAAATCGGATAATTTTACGATGGTGGATAGGAACAGATGAAATTCTATTTTAAAATGCGTTATACATTTCCATATGGGGAAATAGGACGTAATATTTTAATTTTTTTAAACGGTGAAGATTTGTAAATTGTTCTGATTTTGTTGGAAAGTGCTCCATAATTTATGCTTGACGGAATTTTTATTCTTTCTTGTTTTTTATTACTTTGTTCTGTCAGAAAGGTTTTTAAAAAATTTTCCCCATACAATTTTGATTACTCACTGCGTGACTAGATCCTATAAAATATTAAGAATAATTAAGTTATTATTTTCCAGCTAATAGTTACTTTTTGTAAATTAATACAATTATTTAAAATGTTTCCCACGGAACAGCAGAATTAATTATGCTAAACAGTAATGCAAAAGGCTTAAAAGGCTTATAACTGTTATTAGGAGGTTATTTATTTGCTGTATATATTTACTATATTAGTTATATATTTGCAATTCTAATTTTTTTTCTTCCCTCTCAGACATTGTCGATAAATTTTCATCATGCTCTATTTATTACTGCGGATGTATACATATGAAAAATAATTAAATAGCTTTTTTTTCAAAATAATATTTATAGTTTTTAAATTTATACAGATAATTATAAGCTGTTTATGAAGTTATCCAGGATACACACAAGATGATTATGCTACACAGAAATGCCAGTATATAAAATGGCTTATATAACTACTAGGACGTCCCTCAAAGGATTAAGTCTGAACAATGTTTCTGAGAACATAGATTTAATAGTTTGTGATATGTAAAAAGAAAAAAAAATGAGATGGTATCTTCAAATGATCATATACTGCTACAAATTCAAGTAATAAAAATGTGCAACAATTTAAATTTATTAAATTCTATCAGGTAATCAAGATAATTCATGCGTTTTTATGGGACATAAAAAACGACCCATAAGACTCTTAAATACTTATTTTATCATTCGATATATTTACCATTAACTTCAGTTGTATGTTTCAAATGAGACAGAAGCTTATAAATGTTACTTTTGTAAAAATTATCTTTTCTTAGTGGAAAAAATCTTGTAGCAGTCTTTATGACTGCGGATAGGTTTCGGAATTCCTGTTCACACAGTTAGTTATCTACGGCAAAAACAATTCTTCGATGCAGCGGCGCGGCGTCCTGGCAGGTGGATGGCTAAGCCAAAACTTATCAGCCCAGTGTTTTAACAACGTCCTTAGTCGCGTTTGCTGTATGACGACTGGAAATATACGCCACTAACTCCTTTTAGAGCATAGAAGTTAAAAACCATGTGTGACTAGCATACATCAATCTTGGGGGTTTTCCCCACTATCCTAAAATTTATAGTGATCTAATCTAGCAATAGTGCTTCAAGCACACAAGATTAGCTTTTTTGCCGATTGTGCGATTTTACGGCCAATGAAACGAAACCAAAAGTGGACCAATGTTGTCTTCTCTTCCGGCTATCATATATAATCCAAATTTCGTCACATGTCAATATTTGGTCTGGGAAAGAGGCTTTGTTGCGACGTGACAGCAGTGACAAACAGATTTTCAATCTTAGGAGCTTGTTTCCGTCGGAATGAACATGATAACCCACTTGATAAGTTTCCATGTCATCACAAGATTATGTAGATCTGATTGGATGATTTCATCATCTACTCCAAGCCTGTATAATAGCTCCTCGCAGGTTTGATGAAGATTCTGTGCGATTTCCTCCAACAGCTGGACTTTGTAAAAGGGCGTGGGCTCAGGGCTTGTCTTCGAGAATCTCATCTGCAAACGAAAATCGGGGCTTTTTAGCGGTCCGTTTACTAATAAAAGTCCTTCTAAACGCGGAGCATATTCTTAAAAAGTCCTCTACAACTTTGTTTACGAATTTGAACTCATAGAGCCAAATAGACAAAATCTCTTCTGCCTTTGACACTTTCTTTAAAAGATTGCTCTTCCTACACAACTTATAGAAGAGCGTATGATGCGTTTAACAACTCTTGACTGAAAGTGGTTTTAAAGGAATATACAGATTTGATGTCATCTGAATCCATTTGACCACAGCTACACGATAAAAGTAAATGATTTTAAAAACATTACGGACATTCTTGGTCATCCAATATATATAAATTCATTTACTTAAAAAAAAGTGAAAGCAAGCCATTTAAGGCAAACATGCATAGGCATCGATTGGGAATATCCAATATATTTAAAGTAAATACTGAAAATAAAACATTTAAATATCTTATACCGGAATTTTAACTTTTTGAAATCATGTCAAGATTATCAACAGATGCTCTGGTCCGATCTACAGATTCTAAACGATAAAAAATATGAATTTTGTATAGAATTTAGTATTTTTTACATGATGTGTGGTCCCCTCGAACAATAGTGATGAATATCTTTTTTGCACGGATGCAATGAAGTTGTCGCTATAAGTTTAAGAAATTTTCTCTACAAAAAGCGATAAATAAAAGTTCCAAATCGTCAACAGTGGCATGCATTGTATTGTTTGAGCTCGCAAAGTGTCATTGCAAGTATTTTACAAATCCGTACATATTTTTTTAGCAGATCATATAAGCTAAAATAGGCCGATATAAACCCGATAATGTAATTTAGCTCGAATAATTTGCTAATAAAAAATAACGTGTAAATAGTCTTAAAAGTAACCACCAAACCAAATTAAAAATTTTCTAGTCCACAAAATATCATAGAAATAGCAATTTTAGAACTTTTTAGTTCATGCAGCGATTGAGAATATTGTATCGACATAAAACATAGTCTTATTTGAAGCAAAGATGATCACCATTCTCTTTCCTTGCCACCATAATATTTTTAATCGACTAGGTAATTTCAGGGATGAAGCTCCACAAACCCCTGCTTTATAATATTGGCATAAGTATAGATTCAAAAGCCGTTAGGAGCTATTATATACAAACTGACATATTTTATCTAATACGACTTAACTGATGCATTTATATATATATATATATATATATATAATACAGGGTGTTTCTAAATGAATATCGGGGTTTTAACTCTTGGTAGTATTTATTACATGAAACTTAAAATTATTAATACATAAAGTAAATAGAAACTCAAACAGTTATACCTACAAACTTACAAGTTTTCAATGAGAGCACCTTTCGTCACACGGCACATATCAAAGCGATAGTTTAGTTCTTTCTAAACGTTGATTAGTAAAGAAGTTCAGTTCAGACATTCATCCGATCTGACGCCATGTGATTTCTATTTTGTGGGAATTTATTAAGAATCATGTGCATGTGGCTCCAATAGCAGCTGACCCTTGCAGCCGTTGCAACAATGACCCTACAAACGCTAATAGACGTTTGGGAAGATTGAGCTATCGACATGATGTGTGCCGAGTGACTCACAACGAATACTTGTGATTTTGTAGGCATAACTATCTGAGTTACTCTCTCATTTTATGCATTAATTATAAATTTAAGTTTTATGTAATAAATACTATAAAGCATTAAAACCCCGATATTCAATTAGAAACACCCCGTATTTTGACAGTTTTATTTTTATAGTCGTTTATACAATTTGGCAAATGATCTCATTTTCTTAAACTTCAATTACGTCACGATTTTCAGGCTTTTTTAAAAAAGTGCCAGGGGCTATATAACAGTGAAATACTATAAAAGTTATTGAATACATGGTAATAAAGCACTTAGCCAGACGCGGCTGAAGTCGCAAAATATTGTTCGTATCCCCATCTTTCGTAATGCATTCTTTTTATTTAAAATACTTGATTTTTGAATACATATGTTACATGCATTTAAAAAACCCAATTTCGATTCATATCATTTAAAATACAAATAAGTAAATATGTAAAAACAATAAGAAAAGATAACAGTATAAGAAGAGATAAATTCTTATTTTAATATCAAAGAATTTTTTCTAAGTTATACATGCTTAAAAAAATGCTACTTCTGGCGAAAAAAAATACATTTTGCTAAATTTAAACCCCTTAAAAAAAGTACTGTGATTAATTAAAGTATTATAGGAATGTTCCGTGTTTTGATTTTCAACAAATGTCATGTTTTGAACAGCGCCTCTGAAAGCCAATACAATTTCATTGTTTTAAGTTTTCGAAAAGGAGAGAGGGTTGAGGCTGGCTATATTTATTTGTGAATTTAAACTTTTGTTTTACTTGTATGAATAAGTGTTGCTTGTTTGAATAATGAGTACTTTGATGATCGAGCTTCACTCGAAACATATTTGAAATACTACTTGTGCGGTTGTTTGCTGAAAGCCAATTTTATTTCGCTATTATAATTCATATACAGTTATAAGAATGTTTTTGTTAGCATCACTATTTTTTGGTGCAAACTTTGCATGTGTATCTGAATGCGGATTATCAGCTAATTTTCTTGTACGAAGATTGGCTATAACATACTTGTTTCATTTCGCATCCCCTGTAACAATTGCAATGTTAATAATTTTATGTTAGCCGACCGCAAATGATAAACTGCCAAGATTTTTTCCCATACCATATTCATATTACTTTTATTTCTTTGAATATAAATATTTCATTAATTTAATTTAAATACATGATTTTAACCCCTTGAATAGTTGTTATGCAAAAATACTTTTCCTTTGATTTTTTCTATATCTTTGTGTAGTTTTGACTTCAGAAAGTGCGATTTATTGAAACAAAATATATAAACAGCTATTTTAACAAACCCAATTAACTTTCATGCTGATTTTAATAAAAAATAAAAACACTTTATTTATACATAATAATATTATTGTTTTTTATCTATACAATTTACATTTGTTTATATACACAAGTAGATTAAAACCAGTTTAGACTAAATAAATTGTGTAAGTATAGTATATAAATCTTTAAAGTAGGTGTATAAATCTTTAAAAAATTATTTGGATATATAAAATAATAAATAGGTTGCCAGAAAATATGCATGGGAAATTTAATTTTCTTGCCAAAACCGTTTTCTTTATCTCTCCAAGCACAATATACGGGAAGAGGACAAATTTCATTTAAAATACTAAAAAGAAAAAATGAATAAAGCAAAAAAGAATGGTAAGATAAATCAAACTATTTTATTTAGACATCAAAAAATTGTTTCTAATTTTCACACGAAAAATATAAAAGATCCGTTTTGCAATTAAAATAAAAACAAACTACATGAGAGGTTATCGTAAAATCTCACATACTCAGTTATTATGGCCTTTTTACTTTAAATAGATAAGAAAATTTCAGATTTCCTTTCCTGTTGGATTAAATTTAAAAATGTTTTATTGATCTTTAATGTTACTTCGTGCATATTTTCATTGTTCCATTTGCTCTAATTTGGCTATTTACTAAAACCAAATTCTAGACAGTAAAAAATATGTACACTAAACTTCTACGACGTACGTAGATATTGTGAGGTTTTATCATTTCGCTTAATTAAATTTTTAAATGGTTTGAAACTTGAGCATAAAGTAGGTTAACCTCATAGGTACCTTCTGTGATAAATTACAGTTAAATCCGAGATTTTTTTTTTTTTTTTGAGTTTTATATGACGAATGGTTTAAATATCCATCATAAATATATGTGACCAGAAAGTAATATTACACTGTGTATTAGACTTTGCTTTACTCAGACAATTACACCTGCCATAAGAATCTCATTTAAACCTGGGTATTGATTTTGAATCGCTAATACGCTGATTCTTATTCAGTGTCACTTTATACAACGAACATTAGAATCTATTGGAGATATGATGGATAAAGGTATGAAATCAACATTCCATATTAATGTATTCAAAGGGAATTCGAGTATACCGATTAACAGGATTATAACTTTTATTCCGATTTTTATGTATTCACAATTCTATTTTTTTTGTCTAAAATGTTATTAGTAAATTTTTATCATACTATTTTGGTTACTGTTTGGCTAGAAACCATAACTATATTAAGAATTTTTTTCAAGCTAATATTTATAGTTTGTAAATAATTATACATATTCATAATCTTTTCATAATGTTATTCACGATACAAACATAAATAATTATGCTATACAGTGATGTCAGTATAGGAAAAGTCTCATATGGGAGCGTCTAGTATTATTCTTATGACCATGAAAGCAAGTTTTTGTAAAGTCTTTTAATTGTCTTATTGCAAAATATATTTCAGATCACAAATTATAAAAGTATTTAAATATCGTTGTGTTCCACTCACGTGACGTCTATCTAATTTGTTATAAAAATAATTTTGCTTGTCTATATAAAAACAATAAAAATTTTCTTACTGTTTTGATTAGTGCCATAAGAATAACAAAACTTTGATTTAATATACAGACTAGCAAATTTCTTTTTATTAGAAATGAGATACATGTCACGTGAGCGAAACACAATTGTATTTAACTGGTAATGACAAATTTTATCTAATTATATTTTGTAACAAAATAATTGTAATTACTTTTTAACCCTCTAATGCACATGACCGCATTAAGGCAGGCTTAGAGCTGAAATAAATAAATTTCATCCCTTGCAGAATGCAACTCCCTTTAGGAGATATCTACTCCAACCTACTACAGAGGTGTCGATGCTCCAAAATTTTATCTTCCAAGCAACGGTCAGTTAAAGGAAGAATTTCTGTTGAAAAGGACGAAAAAAACGTTGCATTACAGGGTTAATATAATAACTATTATAATAATAGTAACTCTTTGGTAACAAAAGGAAAGACGTTTCCATGTACTATTATGCCTGCCATTTTGAATCTCTAATGTTTTCCTTCACATTCACTAGCATTTAATACAAGAAATGTTAGAATCTGGTAACACGTGACTGATAAAAGTATGAAATCAAAATTCAACATTTAATATCTTCAAAGGAAGGGGCGCATCGATTAAAAGTAAAATGATTATAACTTTTGTTCTCATTTTTATGGATTTGCAATTTTTTTGTTGTTCTGTCCCAATTATTATCAATAAATTTTATTCATACTATTTTGATTACTGCGTGGCAAAATACCACAACCATATATCAGAATAATTATTTTTCTTTCAAGTTAATAGTTATTGTTCGTAAATTATTACAGATACTTCTAATGCTATCCATGACACACTCAGAAATAAATATGCTACACAGTAATGGCAATATAGAAAATGTCTTAGATACTGTTATACTTGGTACAAGAATTTCTCTCAAACTTAGGTAGTGATTTGTAATCCTTAGTGCTTTTTTTCTCATTTGGTATCATTTTATACAGGAAATGTTAGAATCTGTGGAGACGTGACTGGATAAAAGTATGAAATCAATATTCAGCATTGATTATCTTCAAAGGGAAGTTATGTATATCGATTAAAAGGATTATACTTTTTATTCCGATTTTTGTGCACAGTAAATTCCCCCCTATTCCGAACTAAGTACAGAAAAAATACCAAATTTTTTATACAAAAACAGGAAAAATTAGAATGGTGTTTATGAAAAATATACATTTATTGTTATATAAAGATGTTAAATAGAGACTTACACAGAACTTAAGTTTGATGAAAACGCCTGAAATCAAATTGGAATAACAGCTGGTTACTTACAGTACATGCCTGCTCCGTTTATACAGTTCTGTAGAATAATTTTTAATTACTGTTAAATTAAAAAAATACATAAAATTAATTAATTTACACACACTTAAGAAGTAAAATCAGTGATTTATTCTGGCGAAGAGACTAACTTGTTTTTTGTCATCGTTGACTCAGATTTAGGTATGGAGAAAAGGCGTATTTATTGCTATGATAATACAGCTGTATTTTGCATTTGAAATGTATACTATACATTAACAGTGAATTTTAAATTAACCGTGAATTTTAAATTAAGTTATTAAAAGTAAAGGGAACTGCTCAATACGAGCCGATCAACATAATATAGAGCTGACACTAACAGATATCAGCGCATTTAATTTACACTTTAACGAGTCAATACGTTGATTAATAATGAGATTTGCCTATTACGAATTTCCTCAAAAGCAATTAATTCTTAATAACGGAATACTACTGTATTTGCAATTCTAATTATTTTTTGTTCTTATTTATTTATTATTTATTTGTTTTATTCCGTTTAAATATGATCAATAAATTTTCATCGTACTATTTCGATTACAGCGTAAGTGGACACCATAACTGTATTAAATGATTTGTTAGGTTAGTATTAATAGTTTGTTTTAATATAGGTATTTATAATGTTATTCACGACACACAGAGAAATAATTATGCTACATAATAATGACAATATAGAAAATGTCTTATATATTATTATACTTGGCATTTGGCACAGGAATTTCATTCAGACCTGGGGAGTAATTTGAAATCCTTAACGAGCTCCTTCTGAAACAGTATCCCTTTATACAGAGAATGTTAGATCCTATGGTCACATGATTGATTAAAGTATGAAATCATTATTCAACATTCATTTTTTTCAATGTTAAGTCATGTATATCGATTAAAAGGATTATAACTTTTACTCCGATTTTTATGTATTTGTATTTTTTTTTTTTTTTTTTTTTTTTTTTTGTTCCGTCATGAATGTTTTCAATAAATTTTCGTCATAGTATTTTGATTATTACATGACTATAATGATTATTACATAGATTATATTGATTATTTTGATTATTACATGATACTATAAATATATTAAGAATAATTAATTTTTTTTAATTTAATATTTACAATTTGTAAATTAATACAGATATTTGCAATGTTATCCACAAAACACATAGAAATAATGTTTCTACACCGTCATGGCAATATAGAAAATGTCTTATATTCTATTATTCTTAGCATAAGAATTTCATTGAAACCTGGATAGTGATTTGGAATCCTTAATGCTCTATGCAGGTTGCGTTAGCAGTCGTAGAGACGTGACTGATAAATGTATGAAATCAATATTCAACATTTCATATCTTCAAAGGTAATTCGTGTGTATCGATCTATAGACTTACTACTGTTATTACGTTTTTCATGTATTTGCAATTGTTCTTCTTCTTATTTTTCTTTTTCTTATTTTTTTCTGTTATTGTTATTCCATAAGAAATATTTGTAATAAATTTTCGAGCCATAGAAAGCCGGATGAAAAAGCTTCTGCTTTGTATGATGTTTTGAATTTATGTTACAATTTTATTTACAAAACATCGATGATCAGACGAAGCTGATTGGATCTAATATATATATGCTTAAATCTAAAGGTCAAGCTGGTCAGATAATTTAATTTGTTTTCTATAGTAGAGCATAGATTGAAACGCAACATTGTACTAAGCTCTTCAAATTAAACTATGAATTAGCATATTTAGATGATTAATTCACTCATATTTATAGAATTATGGAGCATATTGTCTGTTAATTATTTTACAAAGCAGATTATAATGATCTAAAAACATTTTATTGGACTTTTAAGAAATTGAAAAATTAAAGAAGTTATCTGACATTAAATACATATAATAAATTTAAATGTATAATTTCAGTATGTCAGATTTTTGTGTAAATTGTAACATAATTTTTTAAAATATTTTTAACACTGCTTTACGATTGCATCGAGAGCAATTTATTTAAATTATGTACAAAAAGAAATCGATAAAAATTCCATTTAAAAAATTCATTTTATCAATGAAATCGAAGAAACTTTAATTGTTTTTTTACATAATTATTTTGCAACAAATAAATCCCTGGTTATATAAGATTATTTTTAAATTCATCATTTGAAAATTCTTTAAAATAATGTAAAATGTATATTAATGAATTTTAAACACAGTATTTTTTCTGAAAAAATGGTAAGATTTTAAATCTTAAAAATTTAATAAAATCCTGTGTCTCTTGAGTGTATATTGATTTTCATTCCATAATTTTAATATTCTTTTGATATTTCAAATATGCAATTTTCACGTTTGTTTAGAATAAAATATTTCGCATTTCAATTAGGTCTATCGACATGTATATTTTCAAAAAATTAAAGTAAAATTTCACGAGAATGAAAATTTGTTAAATACAACGGAAAAAGCTCCATAAATATGTAAATAAACATAAAGTTTCGTTAACCAAAGTTAAGAATCTTATAAAATTTTGAGGTAATCAATTATCATCTAGAGTTAATCTAATGTTTTTACGCGATTATTTTATATACTAAAATAGCTAATTATGGGTTTTATCTTATGTAATGTATTTTATGCTCTTTATTGAAAATTAAAGAAAAGAAACCCTGTTTGTAATTATCTGAGTTCTTAAAAAAGAAAATTTTTAAACTGATTTTTTTTTTTTTTTTTTTTTTTTTTTTTTTTTTTTTTTTTTTTTTGTACATCTTTAATTTTTTTTTTTACTCTAGTCCTCTACTTCACGCATGTTTGATTTTTGCAAAAGAAATACAAAGTTTCGAAATTATGTTTCAATTTTCGTTACAAAGCAGACTGCCTAAATTGGGTATTGAATTGTGTTTTTCCTTTTTCAGACACAAAATTTCCCCTTATAAAACAGTGAAGTTTAGTAAAAAATATTCTAAATGTGTAGGAAAATTTATCATAATCTGTGCTAAAGACATGAATTTTGTTTCGTGTTTAAAGTATTGTTGCTCAAAATTCATTATTGATTTAAAGCAAAATTGTATTTACTAACATAACTTTCAAATTAATCCTACTTACAACATTTGATAGAAGGAAGACTTTTAATGACAATATATACAGGGTGATCATACCATTCACAGAAACTGGGAAATGAAATTTTGGGAAAAGTATTTTGATGTATGCGCTCAAGAATGATATAAAAAACAACAGTGTCACTTAAACAGTTACGGTTACAGTGAGAGAATTTCGAAAAAACCAAATGGCAACACCCAGTTTTTTGTAGTGGAATGTGATCTCCATTGTGAAAAACCCGTTATAGCGTTGGAAAGGCAACTGCAGCATGAAAATCAGCGGTGGTAGGTAGGCTAAAAGTGAGGACAACCGATAGGGAAAGAGAAGCAGCATAAAATAAAGCATTTTAATGTGTTTCACAAAATTTCCACATAACCTCCTTCACACGCGATGAGACTTTGCATGCGGCAGATGATGGATAGCACTACAGTACGTACCATGGCAATAGGAAACTCTTGAATCACAGTTCTGATGGCATCTTTCAAATCAGATGCAGTTTGAGGACGAAACTGATACACTTTGGATTTCAGATAACCGCACAGCCAGAAATCCATTGGTGTCAAATCAGAAGACCTTGGTGGCCACAGAAACGGGAAATGAAGGGAGATAAATCTGTGACCAAACTGTTGGTTTAAGAAACGTTTGACAGAAGACTCGACACGTGAAGGAGCACCATCTTGCATCTAAACAATTTCAGATATAGCATTTTGCAGTTGCAATGCGGGAATCACGTAACGAAATAACATGTCCAGATAGCGATCACTCGTTACTGTACACGTTTGCAGATTACCGGCAATAACTTCTTGAAAAAAGTAAGAGCCGAGGATGAACGTACTCGTTATACCACTGTTGAGTCTTGAGAATCTTCAGAAATGGCACTATTATTTCTGAAAGAAGACACTAGATGACAGCACCAAAACATTGATCTTGATAGAACGAGACTGTTAATGACTTTAATTAGATTCTATTAAATCTCTTTCATATCCCATTAAATCATAATTTTTGTGTGTGTGAAGAACCATAAGTAAAAAGGTATAATATCATCGATCAAAAATACAAAATAATTATTTTCAAGATATCAATATTTTGTCAAATCGAAGACTGCCAATGAAGTTACGAAAACGATACTTGTGATTATGCAAGACGCCGTCAAGAAGAATGTTCTTCAGGTAATACATCTCTTCTGATTATAATTAACAATTTCTCTGTAAATTCAGTTTAAATCCCAACATAATAAAGTAGGTTTTGGTCCCTCCAATACGCCGGAGCGTCTAGTGTAATACATTTAAAGTTTAAACATAAAAGTTAATTGAGTCATTATGAAGACAAAGGCGGAAATCGCCAGTGAACAGAAATTTAATTTCACTATTAAAGAAATAAATAGATACAACATTCAAGTTGTTGAAGCAATAGAAAATAAAAATGTGAAATTAATTGAAAAGCTTAAATCAGAATTGATCAGCTTAGAAGCTGATTTTAAAAAATCTTATTTTGGCATTGCCGAAGAAAGCATCAATGATTTATATGATTCGTTTACAAAATCAAAAGATATAGTCGTTGACGTTTTAGTTAAAATTGAAGAATTTTTGGTTGTAAAAATACAAGAAAATGTGAATGAAACTAACAATAATTCAGGAATTTCTGTTAAGGATAACACTTTAAGATTGCCTAAATTTGAGTTACCGATATTTTATGGTGATATAAGTAATTGGATTACTTTTAAGGAAACATTTCTGACTGCAATTCATAGTAATGAAAATTTACCAGATCAGTTAAAATTTTGTTAACTTATAGCGAGTGTAAAGAATTATCCTGCTAAATTAATTTCGAGTTTTTTAATTTCCGGAGATAATTATAAGGAAGCATGAGAAACTCTTGTTAATCGCTATGATAATCGTAAGAGTTTGGCATATTCATTACTGTCAAAATTCATTAATGCTAAATCATTAAAATCACATACGCAAAAGTCAATTCTAGAGCTATTGGACACTTGTAATGAAGTTATTCGGAATTTGAAATCTTTAAAATTCAAATTTAATGAATTTGTTGATTTGATTTTAGTTTATTTAGTTCAAACGAAATTTGATGATAATTTACGAAAGCAGTGGGAGTTATCATTAAATAATGATTGTTTTCCAACTCATGAAATAATTAGTTTTCCTGAGAAACAAGCACGTAGCCTGCAGAATTGTAATGTGGAATTTATTAAAACTTAATCTAAGTTTAATCATAAATTTGGTACTAAATCTCAACATTCTCCAAAAAAATCAGTATCAAATACTGTTGTAACGGATAATGTAAAAAAATCACAAAAAATTATTTGTACACAATGTAATGAACCCCACCAACTTCATAGAAGTCCAGCAATGCAGAATTTATCTATTGATCAACGCTGGTATTTAGTAAAATAAAAAAAATGTACGAACTGTTTGCGTTCTAACCATTTTGTTGCTAATTGTTTGATAAATACCACATGTAAACATTGCAATTCAAAACATCATACACGCCTTCATCGTGATCAATCTGCCCCTGCACAACAGCAAATTGTTAGACAACAAGATCATGTAACAACCCCAAATGTTGTAGGTAATTTAAATGAATCTAATTGTTTTACTAATCAATCGTTTAGTGAAAATTCTCAAACATTGTTGGCTACTGCCATTATACGTGTAAAATCTAAATCAGGCAAATTCATTCCTTGCAGGGCGATGATCGACAGTTGTTCTCAAAACAGTCTGACTTTCTAAATCTTGTTGTAAAAAACTAGGTCTTCCATCAAGGCCTACAAATCATAAAATCCCAGGTATGCAAAATTTAGTTGCAGTTTAGTTGAACAGCTCTTCAGGAAGTTTCTTTGACATTTTCTCCCCATTTTAATGATGAAATCTTTCAATTAGACGCTTTAGTTGTTAACCAGAAAACAACAAACTTACCAAATTTTCTGATTACGACTAAGTTTTGGCCACATATTGAAGGCTTGAATCTTGCGGATCCAAATTTTCATGTGTCCAGTCCTATTAATCTCCTTATAGGTGCAGATTTGTTTGCCAATATCATAATAGGAGAATCTATTTTAGGACCTAAAGAATCACCGAGTGCTATTAATTCGAAACTGGGTTGGATACTATCGGGAATTATTTATTCGAATGAATCAAACCAAAATTCATCTGTTAGTTGTCATGTTACTATGCAGATTACTTCTCAGCAGCAAAAGTTCTGGGAACTTGAGTCGGTTCCCAGTTCTGATCCAATTTCTCTTGTTGAAGATAATTATTCTAAAACCGTTACACGCTCAGAATCAGGAATCTATGTTGTAAACTTGCCTTTTAAATCTAAACCAATCCTCGGTGATTCAAAATCTCAAGCTCTAAAGAGGTTTTATTTTTTGGAGAAGAGACTCCACCAAAACCCTTTGCTTAGAGAGTAATATTTAGCATTCATGCAAGAATATATCGACTTTGGGCACATGGAACTTGTACCAAATTCAGAAATTTCAAATCCGGATCATTTTTATCTTCTACATCTCGGGGTATTAAAAGAAGATAGTTCAACTACACGACTTAGAATAGTATTTGACGCATCTGCAGTTGGTTCATCAGGCCGCTCTTTAAAGGATTATCTAGAGATAGGTCCAAAATTGCAGCCGGAAATATTTCCTTTATTATTAAAGTTCAGAATGAATCCAATTTCCTTTAGTGCTGATATCGAAAAAATGTTTAGGCAAATCCTCGTTAATCAAAAGCACATTGATTATCAATGCATTCTTTGGAGATTTAATTTAGCAGACACTATTAAATCATATAGGCTGTTGACCGTTACATAAGGTTTTTCCTGTGCACCTTTTTTGGCCATTAGAACATTACGCCAGTTGGCCATTGATAACGAACAATATTATCAAAAGGCCTGCCAAATTATTCAAGATGAAATTGATGTTGCTGATCTTCTTTCTGGATCCGAGTTACGAGAAAACGCTCACAGTTTAGTTACAGAACTAATAAGAATTATGAAAGGCGGAGGTTTTAATCTGCGAACGAGATTTCAAAACGAGATTGTCAAAACGAGATTTGTTATCTGTAGTGCTTATAATATTTGACCCTCTGGGTTTCCTAGCTCCTACAACAATAAAGATAAAAATTATGATGCAAGATCTTTGGAGGGATAAGGTTTCTTGGGATGAAGAAATCCCACATTCCATATAACAGGTTTGGAATGAATTTTCATCTGAAATGCATTTATTGAAATCCGTAGAAATTCCGAGATACATGAATTTATTTAATCCAGCAGTTGTTCCAATTCAACTGCACGGCTTTTGTGATAGCTCGAATAAAGCTTATGCTGCTGTTACTTATTTACATGTTGTTACACCTGAAAAAATATTTGACTATTGGATTGCTGCAAAAACTAAGGCCAATCCTATAAAACCTCAAACATTGCCAAGAATTGAACTGTGTTCAGCTCTTTTACTAGAAAGTTATGTTCTGTCATTATCGACACATTACAAGTAAACTTTGACAATATTTATTCGTGGTCAGATTCGCAGATTGTGCTCAGTTAACTAAAAGCACCACCTTTAAAGGGAAATCAGTTCGTACTCAATCGAGTATGTCAAATACAGGCATTAATGCCTTTCCATGAGTGGAATTATATTCCAGGTATTTGAAATCCGGCAGATGTTACTTCTAGGGGAATCCCACCACGAAAGCTTCTTAATTATTCTCTATGGTGGCATGGGCCTCCATGGCTGCTGTCAAATGAGCAAATCCCAATAAGTTCACTGCTCCAATATCTGAGTCAAATCAAGTAATTGACTCTGTCAGTAATGTAACACAAGTAAGTGCACCTCCAGACTTTCTTCTTACGTTTTCAAAATTCTCTGAGCTGTCAAGAGTCACAGCCTATTGTCTTAGATTTATAAATAATGCTAGACATAGTACATCTAAAAAATTTCGCGATATAAGTTCAGAAGAAATCTCTAATTAATTTCATTGTATTGTAAAATTATTGCAAAGTTCTGAATTCAACACAGAGCTTAAGTTGTTAAAAGGAAGAAAGCCCTTACCGAGCAATAGTAAATTATTATCACTAAATGTATTTTTAGATTCAAGTGATATCATTCAAGTAGGTGGTCGTTTGTCACAACCTCAGTCTTTAACCTTTGATAGAAAATATTCAATGCTACTCCCAAAGAATCACTTTGTTACAAAACTATTAATAAAGCATGTACATTAGAAACATATGCACGCAGGTACACAGCTAGTACTTTCTATAACACATCAACAATATTGATCCGTTAATGGTCGGTATACTGTACGACAAGAACTCAACAAGTGTGAACTTTGCAAACGCCTAAAAACACAAGCTTGTCAACAAATAATGGGAGACCTACCCGTTGACAGAATCACCCCAATTTGTCCATTTTCCAAGGTTGGTATAGATTTTGCCGGTCCCTGCTTAACTAAGCCAAATTTGCCTAGAAGTAATAATAGTTCAAAATAAAATCTTACATAGCTGTATTCGTCTGCATGTGCACTAAGGCTGTGCATCTGGAAGTGGTATCAGACTTGTCTGTGCAAGCCTTGCTAGCAGCCTTAAAGAGGTTTATTGCACGTAGAGGCCTACCGTCTGATATTTATTCCGATAACAGAAAAACTTTTGTAGGTCTAGCTAATCAAATGAAGCAGCTATTCCAATATTTGAGGGAAAGGGAAATCCAAGACTTCCTTTCGAGCCAAAATATCAATTGGCATTTCATTCCTCCATATGCGCCTCACTTTGGTGGGCTATGGAAGGCAGCTGTAAAGCTTACAAAAAATCATCTGTTAAAGGCATGTAAATCCAGTATTTTAAACTTTGAAGAATGATCCACTTTGCTATGTCATATCGAAAGTTGCATAAATTCAAGACCTCTAACGCCGATGTCATCAGATCCATCAGATCCGTGCGCATTAACGCCGTGTCATTTTCTAATCGGAGCACCGCTCCTTGATATTCCCGAAGCTTCTAATTCAAGCTCTATCATTAAATGCTCGTTGGCGCCTCTTATTGAAAGGGCTAAGAACCAATTTTGGTATAGATGGTCAAGCGAACTTCTCCAACATCTACAACAGCGTCCTAAATGCACTACTCCAAGTGTTAATCTCCGAGAAGGAGACATTGGGATAATTCATGATCTGTCCCTGCCCATGAGATGGAAAATGGGCCGTATTTTGCAAACTTTCCTGGTGCACGGCAAAGTCCTTTTTACTTTTCCCTTGCCTAGTTCCGACGATTTTCATGATACAGTTGCCATACCAATGCTATTTAGGGTTTTTCACAATGGAGATCATATTTCAATACAAAAAACATGGTGTTTCCATTTGATTTTTTTGGAAATTTTTTCACTGTAACAGTATCTGTTTGAGTGACACGGATGTTTTCCATATCATTCTTGAGCATATACCTAAAAATACCTTTTACCAAAATTTCAGTCAGTTTCTGTGAATGGTATAATAGGTAGGGTCCCAAATGTCGGGATATTTTTTTTTATAATCACCCTGTATGTATATACACTATATTGCCATTGATTATTGGACACTTGCGATTTTAGACATTTTGTTAAATATCTATAAAAATACAAGAGGAATCATCTCGAAACTCTTAGTGTATAAATATAATAGTATAAGTCATACATCTCCGTGAAGATTTTTTCGCGAAACTCCATAGGGGACCGTCAACAAATTAAAAAAGAATGAATATCTTTTGAATAACCCTGTCAAAACTAATGTAGCAAAAGCGCTCAAACTCTAGATTATGATTGAATGCCTTATTGTAATATACTGTGTTCATTTTTATGCAAATAGCATGCATACTCGCAGAGTAATTAAGGTTTTTGTAAAAATGGTCCCAAATTTTTCCAAGTTTTTTCCTTATAATTTTCAGAGTTGTTAATATAAAATAATATTTTTTTCAGAAAATATGACAAACAACATTGCACACAAAACTCTGTAATCAGAATTAAAAAATAATGAAAATTGTATACAAAATGAGTTGGTATACTAAATAATTTTTTACTGCGCATGCGTCAATGATATCAAAATTTCATTTGCATATTATGTTAGCTAAATGTATAGAGCAACTTTTGTGAAAGTCACAAAATCATAACTTCAAAATTCTGAAAATAATCGTCAATTTAATAAGTTGAAAATCCGTTATTCTCAAACTGAAGCAAAAACAAGAGGGGCTGTATCCATATATTCATTGATTAGTGTCAATATAGAATATACAATACGGGATGTACTACTACATTTAGATAAAATCCCTCATTTTTTGTTTCATTTTGGAAACAACGGATTTTGTCCTTTTTCTATAGACGATTACTTTCAGAATTTTCAAGCTATGATTTTGAGACTTTTACAAAAGTTGCCCTATAGATTTAGCTAACATAATATGCAAATGAAATTTTGATATCTTTGACGCATGCGCAGTAAAAAATTATTTAGTAAACCTACTCATTTTTCATAGAATTTTTATTATTTTTAAATTCTGATTAAAGGGTACTGTGTGCAATGTTGTTTGTCATATTTTCTGAAAAAAATATCATTTTATATTAAGAACTCTGAAAATTATAAGGGAAAAACTTGGAAAAATTTTGGACCATTTTTATAAAAACCTTAATTACTCTGCGGGTATGCATGCTATTTGCATAACAATGAACACAGTGTATTACAATAAGGCATTCAATCATAATCTAGAGTTTGAGCGCTTTTGCTACATTACTTTTGACAGGGTTATTCAAAATATATTCATTCTTTTTTAATTTATTGACGGTCCCCAATGAAGTTTTTGTAAAAAATCTTCACGGAAATGTATGGCGTATACTATTATATTTATGCACTAAGAGTTTCGAGATGATTCCTCGTCTATTTTTCTAGATATTTAGTAAAATGTCTAAAATCGCAAGTGTCCAATAATCAATGGCAATATAGTGTATATACAGGGTGTCCGAAAAGTCTGAAAACGGTCGAATAATTCGAGAAATACATATGAGATTGAAAAACGTAAATATACGTGTTAAATATTTTTAAATAAGCTACTCAGTGATACCAAATTTGATCTTCGTAACCGACCCCCTGGGGTTCAGAGGGGGTCCAACTTTGAAATCTTAAATTATAACCCCCATTTTTTATTGCAGATTCGGATTCTACGGACAAAAATACGTAACTTTTGTATTTGATGTTTATTTCGAATCCTCGTTTATCACGGTGTAATCGAGCGTATTAAATCGATACATATTTCGGCTTTTACAACGGGATTTTCCCTAATCGAAACTAATTGGGGAGAATTTATGACATCAAATTCCTCGTCTTTTGCAGGAATAGCGTTTCCTGAAAATCACCCGTGCCGATTATTTCGATAGTGCTACACAGTTGAAAATTTGACCCATTTGCTGTAGCGTCACTCCACAGCTTTTATAGAATATCTCTTTCATGACCAATGAGAATGTTCCATAACACAGTAAATTATACTGTAAAAAAAAGTGACCCTTTTGCTGCATCGTCACTCCACCGCTTATATAGAAAACTATTACTTTACTGTGTTATGGAGCATTCTCTTTGGTCACAAAAAAATTCTATAATAGCTGTGGAGTGACGGTGCAGCATATGGGTCAAATTTTTAACAGTGTAGCACTATTGAAATAATCGCCACAGGTGATTTTCAGAAAACGCTATTCCTACAAAAGACGAGGAATTTGACGTCAAAAATTCTGCCCAATCAGTTTCGATTAGGGAAAATCCCGTTGGAAAAGCCGAAATATGTATCGATTTAATATGCTCGATTACACCGTGATAAACGAGAATTTGAAATAAACATCAAATACAAAAGTTACGTATTTTTGTCCGTAGAATCCGAATCTGCAATAAAAAATGGGGGTTATAATTTAAGATTTCAAAGTTGGACCCCCTCTGACCCCCAGGGGGGGGGGGGTCGGTTTCGAAGGTCAAATTTGGTATCCCTGAGTATCTTATTTAAAAATATTTAACACGTATATTTACGTTTTTCTATCTCATATGTATTTCTCGAGTTATTCGGCCGTTTCCAGACTTTTCGGACACCCTGTATATGTGTGTGTGTGATTTTAAGTGAATAAGCAAAACTGATATTCTTCAAAATACAAAGAAGGTTTGATATACCTAAAATATATACGCAACATTCAAATATAACAATAGAACAGAATAATAGCTAGCATAATCAAGCTTCCCTAAGCATTGCATTAAAAACTGACCGAACGCCCATGGCTGAAATCTATATAATACCTCGCTCTTGCAACGCATCATCACACGAGTCTCTCTCGGAATATTACGCTTATTGAATCCTTGAGTTTATTATCTTTTATTGTTGAATACTTCGTCCTTTAATCCCACATATATGTTTCCTTTTTTTCATTTTATTAAAAAGCTATAAATAAAAAAATCATAAAAGATATATATTCAAAGTATTTAAGTGAAAACAATTTTAATTATTTAAATTTTTGTATTGAAGATCAAGTCACAAATATTTTCATATAATGTGTAGATTGTTGTTTAAGTGAAAAATAACTACTAATGCCCAAGGGCGAATCTACAAAGTATAAAAGAAGAGGTGTGGAAATGTTCCGCTATTAGAAGTATGGAAAAATATGGATTCGAATCTGATAGATCGGAAGACATCAGTACAAGCAATCATCTGATCGAGTTCATGGATAAAAATCTAAAATTACTTAAAACTGGATTTGCATATTAAAGTGCAATCGGACTGCTAAAGCACATCTTGGTTGAAAGTACGTAAAAAAATGTATTTTAGTAGTTCACTTCAAGGTTGACCATTATATGAACTAATTTAAGGATTTCATCCGTGAACTCAATGAGATGATTGCCTGTGCAGCCGCCTCTCGGTCTATGTCCCATGCTTCGTGTAATGTCGATATCTGGTCTAGTTTTTAAATTGAATTAATTTCATTTCAAGTCTACCTTTTAACTATGAGGCGGATGTACTTATATTATTACGGGTTTGGGTTGATTGCAGGTTGGGATTTCCTTCTTTTGATTTGCATTCAAATTGTTCAGATTTATCAAAAGAAATGCTATTTTTTTTCTGATAAAAAAAAAATATATAAGGTCGTTGTATCTAAATGAGACGCAATTTCCCACTGTTCTGTCGCATTTTGGATATATTTGGCATTTTCTTAAATAAATGTATGAAATAGAAAATTACAGAATAGAGTGTCTTCAGTTGAAAATAAACTTGTTTCACAGAAATGTAGTAAATATATGTTTTATAGCCCCACGATATACGACTGCCTGATTTAGGGTATTTAACATTCCGTCGGGTTGTAAAAAGTACAACATTCACATTCTTTTTAAAAAACAAAATTCAAGCAGTAGTAGGTGTTAATAACCGTTTGCATTCGTTTATTGGATCTATTTACACAGTTTCTCAATGTTATTTGTATTTCAGATCGCGCAATTAGCTGCACCTGTGATTTTAATCTGTTAACAGTGCATGAAATGTGCAAGCTTTATCTGTAAACAGCTTTTAAAAAGCAAATCTTATGCTTGATATGGGAAGCAACTAATGTATATAAAATGTTGGACTAATTCTGTTAATCAGAAATTAATTAATTATTCTTTAGTAATTCATAATTAATTTTTATTCTTTGTGATTGTAGAGGCAAATAGCTTTTTATAAATCTAAACTTCTGCTTTAGTATGTTATAAAAAATAAGTGTATTGAGGAATACTTTTATAAATTGTGATCAGAGATAACTTATATAATATTTGTAAGTTAAATTATTCGTAAAATTAAAATAAAGCAGCAATAATTGATTGTTTTTCGCCTGTTGTACAATTTACAACGCGCGCCCGCTCATGTGATGAAAATTTGCGCGCCTGGCGAAATGTTAAGAAAGTTAATACCCAAAATGAAACGTTGAGATCCCTAAAAGTGACTATGCGTTCTTACCTGTCCGAAAATATTCATTGAACTCTAAACTGCTGTGACAGAAATTGTTGCATAGAACGGTCTCCGACATAATTAAAAAAAAAAAAAAAAAAAAAAAAAAAACCTTAAAAATAAATAAAATTATAGAATATTGCTTCTGTATTAACTTGTATGTACAAGACTATTGTAGTTTTAAATCTCTTTTTCCAAGAGTTGCTAGCATTAGTACTTGGGTTTTGAATGAAACAAAATTTTATGTCTCTGTATTATGTGTCTTATATTTTATATCTCTGAATATTTTATAACTCTGTAAAATTTTTAAATTCTTATATTCATAAGCTTTCAGTACAGGTAATGAAAACATAAGTCATAGTTCTTCACGTAAGCGAGGTTATTTGATGCGAAAAGTTAAATAATAAAAGCCACTTTCGGAATGTTTAGCCTCATTTAAGGAAGAGGGGGTTGCTTTATGATGAACAATATTATTTTTAATGGAATTGTTTTAAAGAAAATGTTTTAAATGCAGAGAAATATTTCGGGTTTTCTTCCTGAAGTTCGGATGTTTTATTATATAGAATTTATTTACGATTCTTATATTCAGATATATCGTAAAATGA
Source organism: Maratus speculifer (assembly GCA_964019185.1). Taxonomy (NCBI): domain Eukaryota; kingdom Metazoa; phylum Arthropoda; class Arachnida; order Araneae; family Salticidae; genus Maratus; species Maratus speculifer. The sequence continues at coordinate 294,576,533 of OZ025297.1, read as the reverse complement.
CAATATTGTAATTTAATGCCATCATATTTCGTCAGAATGACCTTACAATAAAAACTCCATAACTGACACTCTTTAATAGAGGGAACCGTTATTCGGGTAATTCTTTTAAAATTTTTGGTATAGTAAAACCTGTGAATAGCGGACGTAACGCAACCGGGGAATTTGTCTTTTATTCAGAGGTAACAAGAAGCACAAAAAACATCCATACAGACAGCCCTAACTATTGGATACCTCTATTCAGAGAACACATTTCAATCCACAGTACAAACATTTGCATATCTTTGCCCTTGAATAATGTCTTCCTTTGAATAAAAAACAAATTCTACGACTTTCAATATCGTTGTTCGTACAGGATCTGAAATTTCCAGACAATCTGGAGAATTCCAGGAATCTGGACGATCTGGAATTTCCAGACCAAGAAATTCTTCGGCACGAGTACTTTCTTGTATAAAATATTTCTTTATAGAAGGCGAAATTTTGCGGATTTAATCTAGGTTTATTTCTGCATAAAAAAAATACTGATACCAGGAACTGAGACCAGGAAAATAATGATACCGGTACGAATCATGGATATGTCTTTTGTTTAGAAGTTTTAGAAAATTTGAATAATAAATAATATGTTTTAATGACATTTTTCTGTACAAACACTAAATTTTCTATTAGAACTATAATTGTAGATTATATTTTATAATTTCATTAATATATGGATTTTTTTTCACTTCGGTTTTGGGTCAACACTAATATTTTCGTCGGTTTTGGCCGTGTTCTGATTTTACTTCAAATGAAATTTTCCAATCTCGGTCGAAACAACCCAACTCGAGTGTGTCTCTAGGGTGGAACCAAACCAAAATTACAAAAAAATCTAGTGGTATGTTAGAATGGAATTATTTTAAGATGTATTTTTAGTTAGATTCACTTTCCTCAAAAAAATTATAGGAACTTAAGAATACAATGGAACTTTGATATCATGTGTACGTTTATCACGATTGCTTCATCATCTCTAAATAAATAAACAAATATTTCCTACATTTTCAGATATAAACCAACATATTTTTCCATAATTATTCTGAAATCTTTTCTATTTCGAATTTCCCTTTCGAAAATATTTTTAAAGAAATTCCCTGGAGCGAAAAATTATTTCCATAGTATGCAAAACTTTTGTTTTAGTATACAGAAACAATAGCTCATTGATTGTGATAATGTAGATTTTTTTTTTACCGTTCTAAAGTATAAAGAAAAGAAGAACTGAAAAAGCTAGCAATAGATTCTGTATTTCCCACAATCCACAGAAAACGGTGGCTTTTAAATATATGTGAATTTTTTTTTTGTTTGCTTTTTTTTTATGTTATTCAAATATTATTACGTACAAAAAAGCTGAAAGGGTGCTTTCAAATCTAAAATGACTACTCTCTGACGGATTCCTAAATTCATTTTTTTAAGTGTAAAACCCGATGTTGTCAGAGGCACTTATTCAAGTAATATGTTGTCCAACACTTTCTCTGTTTCTGAATAAAGACATATTATTTTCCAGAGAATGATGTTAATCCTTTATCTACTGCATTATGAATGCATGAAAATTTTACATTCTAAAGCATTTTACGCAAACTATTTAAACTTAAATTAAAAGATTTACATAATCATTTAATAAATTTTTGAAGGCTTTTAAAAGGATTAAAGGATTTAGATTATTTTTATTTTTTTTTTCTTAGTACTTTGTAAATGCGTAACCATGCGTAAATACGGGTTAGGTTCCCTTAGAAAGACCCCCACGGGGGGTATTTCACCCATTAGGGCCTATATCCGAAGCGTAGATAATTGGCAGTCATAAAACAAACCAAACCAAATTTTTGGGTGCGCCCGTGTGTGCAGGAGGGGGGGGGGGCGGTGATTTTGAGGTTACGGTTTAAACTGAGCTCACACATACATTTGAGACAGAATATAAGCATTTACTTCATTCGACATTAGAATAAAAAAAATATTTTTCATACAACTCTGAAACGCATAAAAACAAATGAAAAAAAAAAAAGTAATAATGTGTTTGTAACATTTGTAACTGTATTTCTTATTTCCATGCATAATTTATGCTTAGGATGCCTAATAAATTAATAAATAATTATATAAATAGATATATATCAAGAAGCCACACATTTACGATTTCATTGCGCATCTTCAATGCATGAATTTTGCAGATAGTCATGCGTGAAATTTTTATATTCCAGTTCTTTAAAGTCGAACAGCATTTTTAGATTTTCAACATTTATATTACATTTTCAATTATAATTGGCCTCTCCTCAATGGCGGCTGATAGAGGAGATTCCTTTGTCGAATGGAAAGGGCTAATTTTTTAACTACAGTTTTTTTCTTTTTTTTAATTGCTTTATTTAGTATCGTTCAGTAAGAAAAAAAAATTCGATCTTCTAAATAACTTTTCATAAAATTTTCGCCTTGAATCTCTTTTGACATCTCTCGCCTTCCATGTAAAATTATTTTTAGAAAAAATTTCAACTTACTTTTTACGTTCCCAACTTCCATTTTTTTTTTTTTTTTTTTGTCTGCGTATTTGATGTATGAAGCATCCTACGCAACCCTTCACTGCACATGTGCCATATCTAGCACATACCTAAAAAATTATAATTTTTATTATGTGCCATAAATTTGGCTTAAAAAAATGTCGATCAAGCTATTATGGTAGGAGTTATTATTTTTACCGAATCTTAAAAATATCAATATAATATATCAAATAAATATTAAATATAATTACTATTTCCCCCATTATTCAACAGATATAGATAAAAATAGAAAAAAATTGTACATGAAGGGTTAATTTTATAAAAATGAACACTATAGTAAGTTATTTCTAGTAATTAGATATTTTTATGTTATTAAACTACGGCATAAACTATTTTAAATGTAATTTTTTCGATGTTATTACTGCATTAAAATCTATGATTTTTTTTAATTATCAAAATATAGCCCTTAAATCATTATAAATATTAAAACTTAATTTTATTTTTTAAAAAATCGACCAAACAAAATATAACATTTTATTAACTGATAATAAATTATTAAAAATAAATAAATAAAATAAAATATTAATACTTAGTTATTTGAAAGAATCGGGAAAAAAGAATGATTAATAATAAATCAATTAAAAAAACGGATTTTTTTTTTAATTAAGCTCATCTTGTAACAAAATAAAGCAATACAGTACTTTAAAACCCTAAATGTGTACATATAGCACACAGCATAAAATATCAAATTTTAAATTGAATTCGTTTTCCTATTTTTCCCATTATTAAACCGATCTATAGATTTAAAATAATAAAAAAATTTAAAAAAAATCATAAAAATAGAAAAAATCGAGCATTGAAGGTAATTTCATAAAAATGAATACTGTAATTAGTTATCTGTAGTAATTAGTTTTTTTATGTTATTAAATTACGACATAGATATATTTTAAATGTAATTTTATTCAATGTTATTGCATTAAAATTTACGTTTCTCTTTAATTATCAGAATATAGCCCTTGGATCAAATTTCATATTAAAACTTAGTTCCATTAAAAAAAAATAATAATAATAATAAAATCTAAAAGAATATAATATTTATAAACTGATAATAAATTATTAATAAATAAATAAATAAAATTAAATATTGAAACTTAGTTATTTTTTGAAAAAAAAAAATAATTAAACAAATACAGTAACGTAAGTAATCAATAAGGGAAAAAAAGAGTAAAATGTTTCTTTTTAATTATCAAAATATAGCCTTTGGATGATATTTAACATTAAAAGTTAGTTTCATAAAAAAAAAATCAATCTAAAAGAATATAGTTTATTAACTGATAATAAATCATTAAAAAATATATGGTAATCATAATAAATCAATAAAGAAAAAAAAACAAAACAAAGAAATCTAAAAGATCGAGGACCGAACCCGCAATGTTTGGGTTGCGAAATTTTAAAATGGAGGGCCAAAATCACAGTTAAGTGTGATCCAGCGACCTTATTGGTCGTGTGGTATAGGTGAAAATCACGAACGTGTTTCTGCATTTGAAAGAGAGTGAGGGGTAAAGTAATTTTGAATCAATTGTTACCGTCTGTTCTTATTTACGATAAACCATCGAACTTAACTTAATTAAGATATTTTGATGACATTATATAAAATGAGAGTGACAAATAGATTATAAATGAAAACAGATAAGATTTACATCAAAATTGACGTTACGATTTTTTTTTTCGAAAAAAGGAGTAAGACGATTATTCTCCTACCGCTAAGAGATTGATCTCTGAAAAGGACGCGACTCAATGACCAATCAAGTGTTTGGATTTCACCGGACTGTGATTTTGGCCCTCCATTTTAAAATTTCGTGTTTGGGTTACGAGATCTGTGTGCTAACCATTATGCCAGGCCATCTGCGAAATCTAGGCGAAACAACTTTTTTAACGACGACACAAGTTCATAAAGGCATTTGGCATTTGGCGTTCTTTTATTCTTCGTCAAACATATTTTGATTACTTATGACGGAAAAAAGGAAAAAAATATACTTGTGATGCGATTCCATCAAAACAACGCAAGGATATATACAGGGTGTTTCGCTACCACACCGACAAACTTTGAGGGATGATAGTAGGTATAAAGACAAACATTATTAAATAGGAAACCATGGGGCGCAAACATCTTCTCTAGGAGCTAGAGGCCATTAAAGTTTAAGGTCCAAAACTTCAAACGATGATAAAAAACGGAAAAAAAGGGTCGATTCGTTTGCGGTTTTCACTAAAATCATTCTTTATATCACGATTTTTTTAGAAAAAAATTTAAAGGTTACGTTCAAAAAATGTTGATAGGGGGCGCTTAAGTCTTTTGAGTAACGAACAACTACTTTTTACCGTTATTTTGTGCATGGGGTTGAAATTATTCTAAAGTTTAAAATTTAACTTAAATTTTAAGCCCAAAATCGGAAACATTGAGGTCGGGTAATTAGCGAAAATTGAACTGCGAACAGAGGAGGGTATTTTAAACGCTCATAAACATTGGACAAACTAATTGATTTTACTGCGGTTTCCGTGTAGGTCATTCCTTTGGTAATTTTTTATTCAAAATGATTTACAGCTTTGGTGTCCTTATTTTTTTATAGAGGGCGCTTCCAACACATCTCCGACATTTCAATAGCATTACTCCTTGGTGTTTTACTATAAGACCAACATACTTCCAAGAAGTGTTAGGGATGCAAAGACGACTCGTAATCATATCGGATTGTAACGTTGGAAATGCCTTTTTTGCGAGTTACGGTTAAAGAAAGCAGAGAAAAAAGCAACAGAAACAGCAGAAAAAGATCAACACGTTAATGTGACAGAAAGCAGTTTATTTAAATGTTTTTCTACAAAAGGTATTCGAAATTACGACAAGAAGTAGTCCGGCATGCTGGACAGCGGCGTCGCATGGAAGTCCTCACGCTTTGAAAGATTCCTGGCATCTCTGATAGCTTTCTGACAGCTACAGAAATACCAGCTGCGAGATCTTCAACTGATGGTGCGGGAGTCTCATACTCCCAACTTTTCATTCGATCCCAGCAGAAGAAGTCCAGACATGATAGGTCCGGCGATCTGGCAGGCCAATGAACCGGGTCACCACGACCAATCCACCGCTTTCCACATGTTACTTTGAAGTGTCGGAAAACGTCATTAGTAAAATGTGGAGGATCCCCATCGTGCTGTTCATCGTTCAATTACTTCATTCTGCTAACATTCGATCCGGTTCGCGAATGATCACTTCAAAGAGATCGTTGTTCACACGCATTACCGCTTAGCACCTTCTAACGCAAGAAATCTGCAGCGCCATCTACCGTCGCTGTCAAACTTGCCGAACTATTTCTGGTCGTAATTTGAAACACCTTTTCTAGTAAAACCTTTAAATAAACTATTAACTGTCACATTAACGTATTGCTCTTTCTCTGCTGTTTCTGTTGCTTTTTTCTCTGCTTCCTTCAACCGTAACTCGCAAAAAAGGCATTTCCAACGTTACATTCCTATGTGATTCCGAATCGTCTTTGCATCCCAAACATTTCCTGGAAATATGTTGCCTTGGTAGTAAAACACCCAGGAGTAATGCCATTGAAATGTTGGAGATGTGTCGGAAGCTCTCTCTGTCAAAAAATGAGGACACCAAAGCTGTACGTCATTTTGAATAAAATAATTACCAAGGCAAAGACTTACACTCAAACCGCAACAAAATCAGTTAGTTTGTCATATGTTTATGAGCGTTTAAAATCCCCCCCCCCCCTCTGTTCACAGTTCAATTTTCGCTAGTTACACGATTCCAATATTTCCGATTTTGGGCTTAAAATTTAAGTTAAAGTCTGAACTTTAGAATAATTTCAACTCCATGCACAAAATAACGATAAAAAGTAGTTGATCGTTACTCTAAAGTCTAAAGCGCCCTCTATCAACAATTTTTGAACGGAACCTTTAATTTTTTTTTCTAAAAAATCGTGATGAAAAGAATGATTTTAGTGAAAACCGCAAAGGAATCGACCCTTTTTTACGTTTTTTATCATCGTTTGAAGTTTTGGACCTTAAAGTTTAATGGCCCCTAGCTCCTACAGAAGACGTTTGTGCCCCATGGTTTCCTATTTAATAATGTTTGTCTTCATGTCTACTATCATCCCTCAAAGTTTGTCGGTCTGGTAGCGAAACACCCTGTATACAATTTAGTCATAAAAATAAAAAAATTCAAATTATATGTATATATATTAAAATATAACGAGGAAATGATGGGATATTGCTAGTGCTGGCAGAACAAAGACGAAACTTATGGAAGGGAAAAAAAAATATTTTTTCATGAAAATTGCGAAATTCGTAGACAAAAGTGCATTTATATCCATAATATAAACATTTCTGAACCTGAAAATTGATGTTAAAAATCAAAAAAAGCATGAAAAAATTATGAATGAGGAGGATTTTAAAACCCTCTAATTTCATCCCATGTAAAGTCTATGATAGCGCTGCAGTCGATCGCCTGCGGCTGTTGAAAACAGATTTCGACCAATCAGAATTTATTGCCATCATGTCGCAACTCTTACCGAAGGTTGAAGGAACACTATCCTCCTTGGAGTATAAAACTGATAAACAGAAACTGTCTGAGTGCACCTTTTCTTTTGCAAAGGAACCGCTGAGGTAGACATGACGTTACGCAGCCATCGAAGACAATATCAACAGCAGTTAGAGCTGGAGAGGGGAAGAATCATCGGAATGATGGAAGTTAAGTGGTCAGCTTGGCGAGTATCTCGTCAAGTAGGCCGTTATGATTTAACTTTGAGGAGGTGTTGGGACCAGTGAACTAAAGCGACGTCATTTACACAGCGACCAGACTCGGGACACCCTCAACAGACCAGTCGTCGAGAAGACCGTTACATTATACGAAACACACGCGTAGAACCAATTGCCTCATTGGCCGCTATCCAGACACAGGCAACACATTCACTATTGACTCCTGTGTCTTCCCGAACCATCGCAAGGTGCCTGGCTGAAGGACGTCTGGTATCACGGAGCCCATTACGTGTGCTGTCAATGACACCCACCCACAGACGCCTCCTTTTGGAGTGGGGTCGCGCATGACGGGATTGAAATGGAATGGAATGGAACCAGGTCGTCTTCAGCAACAACTGTAGATTCAATTTGAGAAGCAATGACAGTCATGTTCGTGTGTAGAGTCCCCGTGGTGAATGCCCCAATCCTGCCTTAGCTTTACAGTGACACAGCGCTCTAACAGCTTTTAAGATGGTATGGGGTGCCATTGCTTACGATACACGGTCACCCCTAATATTGATCCGTGGCACAATGACAGTCCAGCAGTATGTCCAGGACATCCTTTAGCGACATGTGTTCCCACTTGGGGCAGAGCGCCCAGGAGCCATTTTTCATCCGGACAATGCTCGGCCACACACAGCAAGGATGTCACAACCCTGCCTCCGCCACATTAAAACCCTTTCCTGGCTTGCTCGATTGCCAGATTTTCACCAATCGAGCGTATCTGGGATCATTTAGGACGGCAAGTTGGACTACGAGTTTGGTTTAATTCGAGGCGCGTTTACATCAATTGTGGAACGAGATGTTTCAGGGCACCATACGGAACTTGTATGCCTCAATGCCTACTCGTATGCATCGTGCATTTGAGCTAGAGGGGGTCCAACAAAATACTAAAATTTACGTTCATTTGTACTTTTTTCTGGAATAAATTATCCTTTTTCTTTGGTTTTCTAATCACTTACTTATATCACAGTAATACTTACGCGTGTAAAATTTCGTTTCATTTGGACGTATTTTTCTTGGTGCGCAAATTTTTATGGCAATGAGTGTATCTATAAAATATTTTTTTCTCTAATTATACTTTTCTGTATCCTACAATCCATAAATTTCTATATGATTTATAAATTATTTTCTTCCTGCCGGCAAAAATTCTGAGAGCATTCTCATTCAAGTTTCAAGATCCAAAGGAATGTAATTTCATGCATTTTTCATATTTTGTATAATTAGGATAAATTTCTAATAATAGTCAAATTTTAACTCATGACAATTTTTTCTTGACTATAAACCTAAGAAAATTCAGTTTAAAATTCAAGAAGTAATTATCAATTAGGTCCAAAAATTAAGAGTAAGTGACAGTATCGTTTCGATTTTTGAACTTTTTATCAAATATATGATGAAACTCTTATTGAATTGTAATGAATTGTTCTTGAACTTCAAGGATGTAAAGAACATTTTTGACTTCATATTTTTTAGTGAAGATTTAGCAGGGAGAACATTTAAAGGGCTAATAATGAATTTATAAATAAAATATTATTTGCGATTGCCTATGCAACAGAAAATGCTGAAAAAAGAATGTCACTGTGTCGATTGATTATATGGGTCCTGTTAAACTTTTTTGTCTATTTGTGTAACCAAAGCACTCATATTCGTGATGATATTAAAGTGGCTGTGATTTTTGTTGTTGTTGTCTGTTTATAGTATGCAGAAATTTCAACAAGTTTTTTAAAACAAACATCTAGAAAACCTGAAAATGAAAAGTAGAAAAGTACACCGCAATTAAAATATGTATAAATTGAAATTTGATGCAATATGGACATCTGTATGAAATAATTTTTAACTGCGCCTTAGGATGGGCCGAAAAAAGGCAAAAATTGATTTTCAATTCACAATTCCTCGAAAATTTACGATTTCGAGATAATAAAAATTGGGTAAAATAAGAAATAAAATTGGTTTATATCTTCTGGTCCGTTGTAAATTCTGCGAGTATAATAGCTGAAGTTCTTATGTATTATAATACCAAAACATTATGATGAAATATTATTTAAATCGATAAACATATTCCAGTCGCGCATTCGCTCTAAATGTTGGCAAGAATCACACTTTTACACTAATCTTTCATCTTACTTAACTTGTAAATAGTGACGTATAATATAGCTCTTTACAACTTTAGAGCACATGCCCGATCGAAGGATGGTGGTGGATTTAAATAATATTTCAGCCTTATGTTTTTTTAATAGAATGGATGAGAATTTCAACTATTAATTCGTGAAAAGGCTAATTAAAAAAAATGTAATAATGTGAGTTTTTCAACATTTTGGCAAACTTTACAGCGCATGCGTGACTGAAAGATATAAACCAGTTTTATTTCTTTTTATACTTAATTTTTCGTCTCTCAAATTAGCAACTTTTGTGTGGTATTGCGAATTGAAAATCAATATTTGCATTTTTTCGGTTCACCCTACTGCGCATGCATACACGTTTATAAAAGTTTTACTTCATAACTAGACAATTAGATATTTATGGCATAATATATAAAAAAGTCCAAAAGAAGTAATTTATTTTCTAAAAGTAGCTTAAGTAATTTTCTACAATTTTTCAATTAGCTCAATGTATTTTTGTAAGTTTTCACAATATTTGATAGGACCTTTTTGTAGACGTTCCCAAAGTATCTGACAGTCAAGTGGGACCTTTTGCATGCTGCACAGTTAAAAAGTATTTTACACAAATGCTGATATCTAATCAAGTATTCATTATGTTTGCATTTTAATTGCCGTATCCCTTTTCTATTGTTCTCCGGTAAGTTTTCCGAAAAATGTGTTAAAGTTAGCTAAAAACTTCGTATACTACGTGCAAAAAAAGTTTGAATTGTTTACAACTATGTTAATGTATTTTCAAATAGCAGTGCTATGTTTATACAAATGCCTATAACGTTAAACTAACCCAAATAGTAATTTAATATAGTGACATACAATTTTATTCATTTTTTGCTGCACGGATGATCGCGAATATTATTTTATTATTAAACATATTAATAGCTCTATATTAATAGCTCTATTATTGTCCTCGTGACTAAATATTTACTGAGAAATATGAAGTCAAGCATGTCAATTACATCTTGAAGTTCTTTCAGGGAGAGAGTTTGCAGAATTTCAGTAATATTATATATATTACATATATAAATATCGTATACATGTATTATATATGATCGACAAAACGTGTGAAAGTTTCTTGTTACTTACATTTAATTTTGGACATCAGCGTATATTTTGAAAATGTTTATTACTGGGAGCCCTAAATAAAAATATTTTTGAAGGAAATGTATTCAAAATATTTTATTCTATTAAAAAAAAAACATCGATATTAAAATTCTTATCAAATTAATCTGTCGAGTGTAAAATTAATATTTAGGGTACATATTTGTTTTATTAATTCAAATGATTTTTAATTCCAAGAAGCTGATTCAATTTATGAACGATTTATGAAAATTAATTTCCTTTTATGCTACAGCCATGTTCATGCAAAGTTTCACGAATATCTACATCAATACATTCACCTTATTTAATTAATCAAGTAAACGTCAGATTCTAAACTAAAAGCTAATATTTATGATTTATAATTCTAACACTTATCAAAATTCTAAGAATTTACTATTCTACAATACCGAAAATCATAGCTGTAGTATGTTGATAACGAAATTAATCAAATTTGGAATTCAAAATATATTTTCCTACATGCGATTTTGTGTGTTCTTTGTATAGATCTATGTAAATAAAATAAAGGTTTTATCATAAGAAACTACGGAAGGAAGAATCCTATATGAAAGGAAGTTTTAAGAAAGTATATCCCTTTTTATATTGTTGTTTGTTTGTCTGTATGTTTGGAGAAATGGGAAAGCAATTGGGCAAACTCGAGATCGATTTTACTCGAAAATCATCCCTTCGTCTCTTGGGACATACCATAGGCCAAAATAATAAATATGGAACAACCATAGCGCTAGAAAAAAAAACCCTTGACCGGGCGAGTGTGTATCCCCGTAGATATTTACCATAGGTGTGATTTGCAGTCGCAATTATCATTCATTCCTGGGAGATCATTATTAAGTTCTTTGCGTTGAATATCTATATTATATGAACATGACTCATTTAAGCCATTCAAGTTTATACTCAACAGTGTGTACGAACTCTTTTGTATAGCCATATACATGATCTGTTGCAGCTATATACACGGCCGTACTTAGCAAACGTTTATTTAAAAACAATTATCATAAACGAATTCGCCCTACCAGCAATTTTCGCAACAAGATAGATGCAATACTGTACATGAATTACTTGTGTGTCCCTGTAAATGAACGATTAATGCTATGCACATCCTGTTATATAACAAATATATTGCAGTAACTAACATAGATCGATTTCACTATATTTGAAATAGTATAAAAGAACTGAAATACGCTACAAACCGTTTTTTCCTGACACTATTATGTAAAGGAACACTTTTATGTTGCCCTGTAGATGAATAATAATTACTTTAGATTCTATATTGTAGAGACTGCAAAAATTATTCAACTTCATAAATGCCTATGAATTTTACTGTTTTAAAAATGTCCAACAGCATTAAAATTAATCTGAAGCATTTTTTTATTGTAATGTAACAAAATACTTTTGTGTGGCCCTTGTAAATAAACTATATATTCTTCACTTTGCATTTTAAATAACGATCGTGCTATTGTTAGCGTAAATAACATAAAAAATGTAGGGAGATTCGAGTGTAGGCAGAGTGTGCACTCGTTAATATTTATAAGTGTTTGGTCTCGGACTGACTGCAAAAAACCAAAATCATAAATATCATTCAACTACGTCGAAAAGTATTAAAAACTACTATAATGTTTTAAATAATTGTGAGACATTGTAAGAATAATAAAAATTAACAAATGTCCTTGTTAAAATGTTGTTATGTTTATAAAAATCTAGCTAAAGTACCCATCGTTGCACGGAATTTTAAAAATATTTATTTTCAAAAACCAATTTTGAAAAATCAACGATAAAATAGGAGTATAAAAACAATAAATCTAATTTAATTAGAATTAATTGCAGATATCCTGTATGATTTGCGATTTGTTTGCAATGCGTGGACCTCCTAATACGCTTTCCTTATTTTCGCTCAATTTAGTTTTACAAATGCCAAATGAAGTTTAAATATCCACTTCTTTAAACAGCTATTTCTAAAGCCACTAACTATTGTCAGTACCGAATTAAGTTCATAAAAAAAAACAGTTTAGGCGAAGATTTTAAAATGTAGACAGAATAGCTATTTTTGATATCATTTAGGCTTCATATCTCTTTGAACTTTTATGGTATACTGATTCATACTTTACTAGTATATACACAAATTAAAAGACTCTAGAGTTTTTTAGAAACAAATTTGATATATTTTTTAATTTTTTATGCTACGTTGTGCCGTTTTTTACAGTCTTATTATTCTTTTATCGATGTTTTTATTTTCTTCTATTTTTGCAAGAAGAAAGAAATATTCGTGAAAATATTTGAATTGGGTGAATTTCAAATGAACTGCCAGTTTGATGCCTTATTGCTTAAATCTAAATTTCATACTAATAAATTAATTTTTTGATACTCTAAAAGCAGATTGTAACACATCTTTTTATGCTTAATTAACGCATTCATTACATTTTTTTCAGAGTTGTGAAATGGTCTTTTTTTAGTATTTTAGGTATCAAGTAATGGGAATTTACTTGTCCTGAATAAAAAATTGTGTGTGAAATGTGTGAAAAGCGTGTATTTTAAATATATGTAATATAACTACTTTACATATATTACATAATATATTTTACATGTTCTAAGTGAAATGAGAGAAAGATTTATATTTCAAATGAACTGAATACAATAGGAAGGACAAATATGTAAACAACATTTGGTAATTAATTACATACACCTAGCTAGCAAAAAAATCTTACTTTTCGTTGCAATTTTTGTAGCGACCTATACGAAGAATAATGAAAATATATGCTGTTAACCAAAAATGACAGCTACGTGGGCTGTTTATTATGTCATAAATATTGTTAATATTAAATATACTACTATTCAAACAAAAATATCATGACAAAGACGCATATATTTACATCGGGAAACGTCTAGCTGTAATGACTGAATATAAAATCAACAAAATTTAAAAATACCGTTTAAGTTTATAGCATATGTACTAATTAAGGGGATAAAATTAAATAATCGATTCTACCGACGATTGTCGTAAGTTGATTGGCATGGTTTGGCGCATAATAAACTTTCAAATAGAGGGTTCAATTGATCCGACATCTTCCATATTTCATTTTACAGAAAATTTGGAACATATTTTTTGGATACATTTTGATACTTTTCTGCTGTTCAAGCATCGTGCCAAAATGTACATTAAGGGTGTGTTCGAAATAATATTTTTCCATCCTGAAGAGGTCAAAAATTTCTAAGATATTTTCAGATTCATTTCTAAAATTAAAAACATGAAACTTTTTGAGGTGATTTTGGAAGAGATGTATAAGAGACCGTGTGATATCATTTTTCGCTCAATTAATTAGAATTTTATTTATAAGCGATTACTTTCTTAGTATGACCCTTTTTTCGTTCCCAGATATCTCGCTTTGGAAAATTCGATTCAAAACACCAACTTTGACAACTTTTTTGCAATATTTTCTGCATTTATAAAAAATAGTCTACAAACATGACACATTATGCAGTTTCTAAGATAATTAGACGATTTGGTGCATTTGAGAGGAAAAAGGAATTTATAAATAATGTAGAAATTAATCAGTTTGGATTGAAATACACCCTTAATCGCAATTTATTTCAACTCAAACGCGCAAATAATTTTTATTTCAAACATTGTAACCTGCTATTTTTGAAAATTATTTTTCTCTTTAATTATATTTAACAGTAAGCATGCAAAACTGTTAAATTTAGCATTTCTGGAATCAAAAATACTTTTTTGTTGTATTATAACTTACATTTTCCCCTGATTAAAAAATGACGATGTTTACTGCATTCCTACGAAACAGTTACAATTTCATGCCTGTATTTTTGAAGATGATATTGAAAAAAAATTATTGTAAATATTTGTTTGTTCTTTTACTTTCTATATATTCTCTTTTTTAACAAAATAGTACTCGAAACTAAGTAATTTTGAGATGTTATATTTTAAAAATGATTACTTTCGCTCTAACGATGATAAATAGTTTGAATATTTCATTTGGCGACAACTTTTACACTTGGCGACAATAGAGTGATATAACTTAAACATACCGTACTTTTAAATTGCAGCATTTATAAAGCCATTTATAGCAGCGGTGCAGAAAATACCCAATAAAATTATTTGCAAGCTACTGGTATATAGCTTGAAGCGGCAGTGATGTCATATATGCTCTACATTGGCACGAAATTTCTTCTGACGTCAGTGTCACATATGCATCAGGGTATATAATTGGCGCCAAACTGTCGTTATTTTGCTTGATATGGTAACCCGGATGTTGTGGTTTAGTTATTAATAAATTGTTTATTCACCTTTTTTCTTTTTTAAAATTATGCAAATTGTTTTGCTCTACAGTTATTAATTGAACTTTTTTTTATTTATTGTTATTATTCTATTTTTAAAAATATGTAGGTAATCGGTATTAGAAAACAAGTTTTTTGCTAAATTGGCATCCAAATAAGATTGCTGCAATGCTGTGCGTATATGACATCCGTGCCCTTCAACATAGCGCTTTTATTAAAATAATTTAAAAATTAAGATGAAGAAAATTCTGTAATCGGAATACGTCTAATTAATTTAGTTATGCGAGATTGCTTTGGTATAAAATTAACTAAAGTTGTAACTATAATAGTAAATCACAACAATCGTGCGTTGAAACCTCTTTACATTTTTGTCATTCTGACACAATTACGGCATTTATTGAGCATAGATATTTCAAAGTAACATTATGTTTCATAAATTTTTAATGACCAATATTATTATGACGTTACATCCGTCTATTTTTACTTTAAACATAAAATGGAAATTGGTATTTCGTTCCGGTTGTTGATAACCCAAGTCCTTCTTAAAGTATTTTTACTGAATAACTTTTTTGTAAACATCTAGCATGTTTCATATTGTTTTATGTTACTTATTTATCGACTTATGGGAGAACGTTCAATAATCAGTAAAACCCATTTGTGGAATAGTATTAATTTTTAAACAATCTGCTACACGTATTTTGAAGAATCTTGCTTTATAAGTTATATAATTTTTAGGGGTGGTTTTAGTATATTGCATATTGCTTTACAATGCTGAATTATAGAGTTAGTCAGTTATTTTGAAATAAATTTCTATAATCACGTAAACCCAATTATGAAAGATTAGTCTTTATAGAAACTATTAATAGACTTATTTTGATGAGACTTACATTGTTAGTTAGACAAGTTTAAAATGAAAATTTTTTCAAATTGCTTAGGGCTGTGTCGTTCTATGACAAAACCTATAATAAAAAATCCAAGATTAATTAGGCAGACCAGACGGGGACCAGCGGGCAACGCCTGCTAGTCGTACATAAGTGTTACTTGAAAAAGTAACACTCATGAGAAAAGAAGTAACACTGATGACTTAAAGCAACCAATTAATAAGAAATCTACAGCTATAGATATTGTATAAGATTTAGGTTATTATTGTAGTTAATTCATGATTCAGGGATATATTATGTCTTATTATATATATTTATAAATATTTAAAAATAGTAACTGGATTTTCATCTTTGCATACGAGTTTTGAAATTGCTATTTAAAAATTTTAATTCTTAATAAATAATTTTCAAAAGACTATTTTAAACAAATTATAGTTTAAAATTTCAAAAATCTTTATTTATATTTTTTTATTAGCCTCCGATGCTATTTCTTTCAGACAAGCTAAAAATGTCGTGTCATCAGCCCTCAATTTTCTACTCAACCGATTTTGATAATTATTTTTTTAAATGAAAGTTATTTATTTGTAGTTGTGCCCATTTTAGCTATTTTTTAATTTATTTCCATTTTTATATTTTATTTTTAATTTTAAAAGCTTTTTCGTGACTTTTCTTCAAAATGGTGGCAACACCATTTGGCTTTTCTCTCGATAATAAAAATTTATTTTCCAAAATGATTGCGTATAATTATGCACGAATTGAGGTAAAAAAAAATATATATTTACTGAGAAATAATATTAATAATGTAAATAAAATAACAGAAAATAATTTATGATAAAAATTAATGTCTAAATCAAAATAAGAGAAATTTCAAATGAGGAAAATGATGTCATTCAGCAACCAGATAAATGGAAATTACAATATTATTACGGGTGCCTTTTTCATATTACTTATAACAGTAACTTTTAAAAAACATTTGAAGAGAAAATGACGTCATTATTTAAAACATCGCATTTTTACTCATAACGATATTAGGTACTACTCTGTTATCCCGTCGACCAATTTCGCCAAATTATACAAATCGCCAAATTAATAGCCAAATTATACATATTGACATAACTTTTATTTTAAATAACGAAAAAACAAATAATTAGTAGAATACTAATAAAAATATTAATAAAAAGTCGAAATAAAAATCACTTAATGACATTTTAAACACATAAATCGTATTTAATGTCATTGAATGTGACATTCACGATCATCCATTATTGGCATTTAATCTTATAGTTAGGCGATATTTTTTTTTGGTCGACGGGATAACCTAGTAGTACCCGATATTACATTTCAATATTTCTTTTCATTATGGACACTGAGATTGAGATTTTACTTTCAGATGACTTTAGTTAGTAAAAATAATGTCACAGTGAAAATAAAATTAGTTTTTTTTTTTTTTTTTTTAATAATAAAACTATTTTTTTTTATGAGTGCATATAAAATAAAATTTCTGGATTTCGCCGGCACTAAATGATAAACTGCATTTCCTTTTACTCAGAGTCTATAAAAAAGCGTTTAAACTACAGAAAAAATCCGTTTTTGACGAATCTAGTCAATGAAGAAGAAGCACGTCAAAATTGTATCTCTTTATTATTCCGCAATTCCAATGTCTCAGATAGAAATTGCTATTCAATTGGGTATTTCACGCCATTCTGTTTGGTATTATATTGATAAACACAAGAAAAATGAAGTTAGTTTATTGCAATATAAACGGGGTCGCTCTTCTAAAAAACCTCTATCGATTTTTTTTTCTTCCTAATCGGAGGCGAAACTGAATTCAGCAATGGCAGAATCTACATTCAACTTGTTTTTATTTATTTTTTATTTATTTATTTTTTTATTTATTGTCAATAACTGCAAAGTAAGTTTTTCTTTTTTTAACACTTTCCAAGGAAGTTTAAAAGTTTTTATGATTTCGGTTTGTTAGACCCACTGTCTGCGATTTAACTCTTCTAAATATGCTCCGATTGCTATAAATTATTAAGTTTACATGATGTTATGATGTGTACATGATTACGTTTACATGAGCTTATTGATGTTTACACTAGCATGAGCATTAATTCAAATGAAGTTTCTAGGATAATTAGTTTATTTACAGGGACAGTCAAAACTTTTCCGTTATTACGCTTTATTGAAAAAAAATCGTTTCACATGAATTTTAAAGCTATCACACTCTGTCAATCACATTAAAATGTATATGAATTTACGAAATGCATTGAAACATGCATTATGTAAAATATGTTTTGAAAAAATAGCTATATTATTCATTTACAGGGTTACACTTTTTTATTTTAATTTGGTTTAATATGAATGGCAAATTGGAAAAAAGGTCAAATATACAGTACTCCAGGAAGTGTAATAAGAGAAAACTCACTTGATTTAGTGGAAAAAAGCCTATTCTCAAAATGAAAGGAGATCACATTTTCCAGGAAGACCCTTGGCTGTTTGACCAGGAAGTAGATATTTTTGAAGAAATGTTACTAAAGTGTATGATGTTACTTATATTTTTTACTTGTTAATTAAATTTTTAAATATTTTCTAATGTAGAAAAATAAATGTTGTAATAAATTTTCATTTTTGACTTCTCTTTTACACAGTCTCTTTATTTTTTATATTGTTACAAAAAATTGTTTGCTTCCAGAGTTTTATCGCCTGTCACGAGTGTTACCACTTTTCATGAACGCTACTGTAACTAAGAATCAGAATTGTATTAATGCATTTGTTAGTTCACTTAAATTAATTGTTTTGCTAATTAGAACTTTATAATTCTTTATTGAAACTGCAATGAGAACAATTTTTAATTAAATGTGTTTTTATAGAAGTTATATCCTTTATATAAGAAGCAAAGTAATACGCATTACATAAACAGCTATTAAAATGCTTTAAATTTATGAAATAAATAAATATAAATACATTTTTGACCTTTTAATGCGCATGCAAGATAACCTTAAGCAATTGTTTTATAAATTATTGATACAAAAAAATTACAGAATGTTTTATAGAGGTTACAGGTTACACTTATAAGAAAAAGAGTGACTTGCGAAGACATTCCTTGAAATTTCTGAAATATGAATAAAAAAAACTCGCAAATAATCAATTGCTTAGAATGCTGTAAACTATAAGTAGCTCATATCTGAGTAAATGTTCATATTTAAACTTAATTCTTTTTTTTAATTATATTACACCTAATATGGCATTTGAAAACCACACAATTCTAGTTTTTGAAGAATTAACACGTTTTAGGGTATTAGAAATTCCAAAAAACATGTAAACCTGTTTTTACAAAATAACTGTCTGTGAGACACTGAGTCAGTGGTTCTGTGAGTTCACGAGTCGTAGACTTGCGAACTTAATGAAGTTAAATATTTAGGTAGTATATGATATAAGCTGATGCTGGTAAGTTTTTGGTGTAAATTGCTAACAGTTGCTATGTTGTATTTTGTGCGATTTCCGCAAAAGCTCTATTTCAAGAACTAATGCACGAATTTTCATCAAACTTACCATTCGGTTAGTCTTTGACGCAGTATACGTTTTGGTGCAAATCTTTCAGCAGGTGGCGCTTCTATGCTGCTTTTTTCACGATTTCCACAGCAGCTCTATCACAAAAATTAATACATTGATTTTCAATAGATTTCGGATTCCAAGAAACCTTGATATTTTTTACGTTACTGGATCGTTTCAGTTTACGTTTTGGAGTCAATCGCACAACAGGAGGTGTTGCTGATTTTTTTCGATTTCCGCTATAGCTCTATTTTAAAAGATAATATACTAATTTTCATAAAACTTTAGTTTTAGACATATCTTTATAAATATTGTTGCTAATAATGTTTTGGTGTGAATTCTTCAACAGGTGGCACTTTTATGATGCACATTCCTCGATATTCGCAATAGTTCAATTTTAAGAACAAATGCATGAAATTTTACGCCGTTAGAATCCTCACGATGGCCATAGACTGTCATTTAATTTTGTCACTGTGATAGCGAATTTTGGAGCAATAACATGTATGACATAGAAGAATGTTTTAGGATTTTTACATACGACTAGCTTAATAATACAGTTAATAATTTATATATTTATTGTAAGGAATCTTCTGATTGCGAGTAATACTCGTATTTTACAATTTATTATATATTAGACATACTTTAAATTATTTACAATAACAAAGCCCTTAAGTGACCGACAAAAGATCCAGTGATGGAAAACTTTAAAATTGAATGGCCGATTAATAGAGAATTCGCTCTTTTAAATTTAACTCTCTATAAATAAAAACTCTAATCAGTTTTAAAAAAGTAATTGCTGAAACAGTAAAAGAAAAGTATTCTTACATGAGCCACTGCTAAAACTGTTGTAATGCTTTTTAAATTTTCGCTTTGAGCTATATACAAAAAAAAAAAAAAAAAACCGCTTAACTGACCAATTATTGGTGTTTTTATCCTATGTGTATTCCTGGAGGCATTACCTGAATTGGACATTGATTTTTTAAAATTTCGATCGCCAAAGGGTACAACAGGGAGAAGGCAACGGTTCATTTCCCAGGGAGAAATTAGTATCAGATTTAACAGTGAGTAATTGTTAGAAAATACTAATTAAAGGGTCACAACAATAGCACCAAATCTGGCGAAAAATGTTTGTGATCATATACAGAGGTAACTTGGCGATAGCCAGCATATGTGGCGAAATTCAAAATTTTACTTTTTAATACATTTGAACTTTTTTTTTTTTACATTTTAGTGAATTTATTTGAAAGCATGTTTTAGAATGGTCTTTTTTACATTATATCTATTTTTTATTATAAAACCCCGCAGTTGTAATAAATGATAAAAAAGAAGTGGGTATTTAAATATTTATCAGTAAAAAAATAAAATCTAAGAATTTTTTTAAAAACCAATCTATTAATGTCCTTAAATTTATTCTTTCTTTCATTTGCAAAGCTTTTAAAATTGCTTTAACATACTTAATAAATTTATTTCCTGTATACTCCTTTATCTTTTGGATATCACCATAATAAGTTTAATTTCATGAAATCTATTATTTAATCTTCGTTTTCATTGATATTAAAGTACGCGAACACTTCAAGAATTACGAAAAATTTAGTTAAATAAGATAGTAATGCACATTTTTCGACAGATCTAGTGTGTCTTTTCAATTTAAATGGTGTTTCAATTTAATAACCAACGATAAATTTACCGCACATTTTCATAATTATTTTTAACTTCAATTTTTTGTAGCATCCATTTTTAATACATTCCGACAAAGTTGAAAAGTGTTTATGATTTTGGTTTGTCTGTCCATCTGCCCGTGCTCTAACTCCTATAAACAAACTCGAATTGCCCTGGAAGTTTCGGACTATATTGCTGTTTACAGCACGAAACCTATTTCAAATGAAATTTCTGAAATGATTTTTTATTTACCGAGACAGTAAAAAGCTTACCGTTACACTACGGCCTATGGGAAAAAATTGTTTCAAATGAATTTTAAAGATGTTGCATCCTGACAAACATATTAAAATTTATATGCATTTGCAAAGTGCATTAAATATGCATTCTGTAAAATACTCGGTGAAAAAAATAGCTATTATTCATTTATAGGGTCACACAGATGTATTCTAATACGTAATGGTAAAAGGGGAGAATTTTGTACAACATATTTTAATTATATTAAACTATTTTAAGAATATAAAATTGATATATTTCCCTTGGGCTTAAAATAAGTTATACGATACACTATGCATAATATAAAGTGCATAATATTTACAGGGACTTAAAAAAGATTTGAAATATTATATTATTTCTGAAGTACTGTATAGGTACCCGATAATGGCTGATGAATGGATGAAATGCACTTTAATCATGATATGTGGTTTTAACGTTTATATTAAATTTATGCATATTATAAGGTGTATAAATGGTATAGTTGATATACAAGGCTACACAAAAGAGCTCGCAAACGGTATTGTATTTGAGAATAAATAACGTAAAGGTAACTTTAACATACCTTATGCATTTTTGTGCTAAACTTCACTCAGATTACTAAGAAAAATGTCTAGAAAATATATAAAACGAAATACAGGGCCACGCAAAGCATTGGGTACATGGGCGCATATGAATGATAAGTTCCGAGAATGTGATTAAAGTAGTTTTAAAAATGTTTTAGTTAATAAATTTTAGCTAAATACTGGCGTGTAATATAGGTACTTGGTATACTACAGGGTTGAACAAAAGTATTCAAGTATGTTTCCATCTATTAGTATAAAATGCTGAAAAAGAAATTTCAACCTGCTGGACATTTTCTTGCTAAACTAAATATCCCCATTATATAGTACATATATATTAACTGGCAGATCAAATACAGGGTTAATGAAAAGCATTGGAATACATATTCGGCTATAGACAATAACATTATTTGCCCAAATAATGAAGTTTTGTTAAAGATTTCAGGAAGTGTCGGGAAGCATTTCATTATTTATGCTTAATGCATGATTTTTCTCACTTGTTATTTTAAAAGTATTTTATATTTTATCCTAAAAATGAAAATATATTTTACTTTTTATGAATTTCATTTTGTTCTTATCGTGCTGAGTGGCTATTATTAGCATATGTTATCAAAATGTCAATTAAAACAAACAAATAGCTTTATGTAGTAGTTTATATGATTGTAAATGCGATCATAAAAGGGGATTCTAATGAATGTGTTGTAATTCTAATGATGTAATTTTAACGTGTTCTATAAAATGATATATTTTCACTCAATTCAAAGAATTATTTCTTTTATTTTAAAGCAAAAATTTAACATTTGGTTGATGATGTAATTGCTAAGACAAATTTTATTGCAATTTGTGCAGTGAAATTTGTTAAAATTTAACGTTTTATGAGTGTTTATTTCTTTCAATTGTCTTTAAATTAAAAGAGTTACGATAGTACATATTTTTAAAGGACATATTCGGTATTCAGCTAAATTAATCATATTGAATGAACCTCATCGCTAATTATTAATGATGAGGTTATTATTTATAATAACCGGTTATTATAATAATTACCGAATTCATTAACTTAACTGTAACATGTATGCTACATTTAGTGTAATAAACATCTAAAATAATGTGGTTAAACTATTTTACTACATACACAACATTAACAATAAAATATGTACATATATAGTTTGTTTACTATTATCGCAACATATTTTAATTGCAGGTTTGTTTTTTCTTGTATCTAACAATAGAAATATAAATCACATCTAGATGCCAAAATTCGATAGTTTGAATGGCCTCAATGTAAGTTAAACAGATTAACAGAAATTCATATATGGATTGCTTTTTAAAAACACTGACAGAAGTTAACTTTTCTATTTGTTGATTTTATGTGTTTTATTATTTTGTTCTTAGAAATAAAATGAAGCTTCGATGCTTTTATAAAGCGAATAGAAGAAATAGGAGAAAAAATAGCATGATGATTCATATGGGTAGACGTTTTATCTAATGGTGGGGTCTCAATAGTTTAGCTTGATAGGAAATAATGTAGTTTTTTGTCTGTCTTTAGTTGTCTAAATAATTATGAATGTCATTCTCATTTTGTTTTATTACTAACATGTAATTAAAAAATTTTTATGCAAACAGATATACAGTTTTTATCTATTAAATTTAATTATACTTAGAAAGGTAGATGCTATATACATCACCTTTATAGAACATGTTGTAAGCGACTTTTCCGCACTTAAATTAAATACAATTTTTAAATTCAAATAGATCTGTGCGGCCCTGTAAAATAATTACAAATGCAATACACACGTACTTCTAGAATAAACATGTTACAGACGATTGTAGCAACAGTTCAAAACTAAATTATCTGGTGTTTTTTTACAAAAGTATTTAACATATACTTGTTAAGTATTGTAAATACTAAGTATTGTAAATATTTGTTAAGTATTTGTTGTTAAGTATCACAAAATCGTTTCAGAATTTGATTACATAAAATCGTTTCATTTGAATTTTTATGCATTTTGGATACATATATGTGTGTGTGTGTGTGTTAAAAATTCTATAATTCCCTTACATCAAAAGTATGCTTAATTTATTATTTTACTGTTAGGTCTTTTCATTTTTATTTTAACCTTAAACGTCGTCGGGTATGAACTTTACTGAAAATATTTGACTAGAAATTCCATTTTTTTGTATTTTAAAAGGTTTTTTGCGTTCTTTATCGGAAGTATCTCATAACAGTGTTTTTCCTATGTTATCAAAAAACATAGTCTGACATTTTGTGTTTTCTCATTCGCCAAGTACGAAGCCTTGCAAAAGAAATCGATTTCTTTACCATTAATAGCTACATATTACATTATTACCGAAAATGTTTTTAGTAGCATTACGTTATTTGAAGCTATTAAATTCGTATATGTTACTGAGGCTTACTGTGCCGTGTTTTCCACATGAAAGAAGGGATGTAACACATACATATTTTTGTACTATACGCACTGTTAGGGGAAAAATGTTTCTTAACACCTTGAGGGGCGGTGGTATATATTATATACCACCTACGATTGATGAAGATTTACACCAGAAAAATGTTATTAAATTTCACTTTTCTAACTTTGGTGGAAAACATTCGTGAAATCGCTTTTCCTCTTTTTGATATAACTTTTTTACAAATTTCCGGTGGGAGTTCAGAATTACTCGAACGCAATTGCTTGCCCCTCAAAGGGTTAAAAAAAGAAAATGCATGATAATCACAATTATACAATATAATACGAAAATATACAATAACTCTTCCGAGTTAGCGAAGATTCAAAAAAATATTCCTTTAATTATGGAAAACGTACAAAAAACATATATCTTTTCAATTTAAAGAAGAACTTATAAAAATAATTTTCGTTAGCTGCCCGCAGTTTTCGGAAACATTTCTGAGGTCTCAAATAAATATTTTCATGTTTAGCAAATATTTTTAATTACCCTAATTTCCTGCCTATAATCCGCGGATCAAACAATTCTTTTTCGACCCAGAAATTTTATTTCGTAAATGAAGGCAAATATTTACGGCGATCTGAAAAGTTATATTTTATTTAATAAAATTTCTGGGTCGAAAAATGATTGTTTGATCCGCGAATTATACGCAGGAAATTAGGGTACTTAACTGTTCGATATTTGTGAAAAGGCTTTGAAATAATGTCTATTTTTCCCATGTTTTTACAGAATATTATATCTTTTATCGTCGGTTTTCCGAAACAGAAATTTTTTCCTAACTGAAGCAAAAAATCCTCGCGTTAAATATTGAAAAATTTTCAATAAAATTTTACTAGTCAGAATAATACTTCATAATTTGTATATGAATGCCCATACGGGTACGGGCAAATCCTGATTGGCAAAAGAACGGTCCTGGTATGATGTAAGTATGCAACTGAGAATGTTTAGTTAAGATCTCATAGAATTTGATAAACATGAATTTCAGGGAAAGAGAAGTGATAAATGCACTGTAAACACTACTCGAAAATGTTTTCGTAAATTGCAAGCAGCTAATAAAAAATATATTTTAAAATCCTTCTTTAAATTAGATAAATTTTTTTCTGACATTTCAAAAGATAATTAAAAGTCTTTCAGAATTTTGGGTGACTTGGGAAAAGTTACAAATATTTTCATTTGAGATGATAGTAAATTTTCGTAGTTTAAGAAACATCTGTCTTTTAAAAGTGTACTTTATCAACAATTACTGTTGGAAGATGATTTTTCTATGAAGGTGATTCATGTATCTCTATGTGCATAACTGTTTTGAATGTAGTTCGAACGCTGTTACATATATTTATATATTGATATAAATTCTCTAATTAATCTTTATAAGTTAAGAGCATCTCTTGTAGTAAATTGTCTGTAAAAATCAGCCTGTAAAAATCAGCAGCGGACACCTTTGACAGGATACGTGAAGCTTTCAACAATAAAGCAATGTCGAGGGCAAATATTTTTCACTGGCCTAAAGCTTTTGAGGAAAGAAGGCAAAATGTGGAAGTTATTGAACGTGAGGGAAGACCTTCAATGTCCATCACAGAGACAATGATTAACACAGCTGTGGTTATTATTTATAAGGAAGACTGCAGCATTACAATACATCATCTGCATGCTCTCTTGAATATTTCTGTGGGAAGTGTTCACTCAATCGTGGCAGAACATTTGAAACTGAAATGTGATTGCGCGCGATGGATTTCGAATTTGTTGACACATTGCTCGTTGCGTACAGGACGTTTTGCATCACAAAAAAATAGAGATTTTACCATGCCCTCCATACAGTCCTGATCCATGCGATTTCTAGCTGTTTCCTCAACTTAAGAAAGCATTATGACGCAAAGAATTTGCAAGCAACAAAGCATGTGTTAAGACTACGGAGGCGGTTTTGAAAAAGGTCTCAGAAAACGGACTTATAAATGTTTTTAAAAAGTGTACAGAACGTTGGGATAAATGCATTAGGTCCCACGTTAGTTATTTTGAAAAAAAAAAAAACATGTAAATTATGACCATTAAAGGTGTTCTGTATTTCTTTTTAATTTTAGTCGTATTGCTTACTGAACAGCCCACTTAAATATGAATATTTTTACTTCGATTTCCCCCCCCCAAATTCATTAGAATACACTACACAAAATTGGCCATGGATTTTTAAATGTATCGAATTTTTCATTTAAAGGGATTTTTTTCTCTTGTATATATTGAAAATGTAGTAAATTCAACAAATTTTAAATTAATTATTTTTTTTAAAATAGCTATAAACTTGATCGTTAAATCCGTGCAAAAAATATTAAATACAAAATAGAGAACAAGTAAATGGAAATTCAAATCAGAATTCTAAATCAGCAGAAAACCCTTAGTATTTATCGAACAAGCGAGTTATAAAAATATGAACTTGGAGAAAAATCAGTCTAAATTTTCCATTTGTAAGGGTAATTGTGCTGGATCTATTAACAAAATTTTAAATATCTTAAGATATAATTGTCGTAATAGATAAAAACGAGGTATCAAAATACTTATAATTAAAAGATCTTTCAGTTAGTATCTGTTTAATTAAAAAATCGTCTGCTTTTTATCCCAGTGCTTTTCCCTCTGCGTAGGGATAATATGTGTTTTTCCCTCTGCGCAGGGATATTATTGTTCTTTTATGTTTACCCTAATTTCCTGCGTATAATCCGCGGATCAAACAATCATTTTTCGACCCAGAAATTTTATTAAATAAAATATAACTTTTCAGATCGCCGTAAATATTTGCCTTCATTTACGAAATAAAATTTCTGGGTCGAAAAAGAATTGTTTGATCCGCGGATTATAGGCAGGAAATTAGGGTACCTTATAGTTGAGTCTGTGAATACGATATGACGATATGTGCATTGTGTTCCCTCAGCGGATTTTATTTGTGAAATGTGTTATTAAATAAAGTGAAAAGTGATTATACAGTCTACTGCTTTCATTAAAATATATCGACACAACATTTTGGTCGGCATCGCAGCCGGAGTATTGCGAAATTTAAGTAAAAAAGTTAATAGAATAATGCGTGTGTAAAATTCATTCGAAAGTAAAATGAGCTAATTGGAATTGTGCCAAATAGAATAAAGCAAAAAAAAAAATGGATAAGAAAATATTGACTGATAAAAAGTTTTAAAATCATCAATTACAAGAGTGAAAAATAAATTCTTCAAAACTTATTTAAGTGTGTGCGACTTAGAACAAATTCAGTTATTTAAAAAAGAAATTGAAAAATTAGATGAAGAGTTAAAGAATTTATTTAAATTGATTTTTTATGCATGTGAAGAAAAAGACATTGATTTATTTATAGAAGAGAAGGATGAACAACAAGACATCTTAGATGAATTAACGGTAAAAATTAACGTGAAATTAATGCTAGAAAAATAAATACGGACAATCCAAAAAAGGAGGTGAGTGAAAAGAAATTACCTAAACTTTCTTTACCATCTTTCAGTGGAAATATTCATGAATGGTTAAGCTTCAAGGATTTGTTTACAGCAAGTATACACGAAAATGAAAATTTATCGCCTGCTCAGAAACTGCAACATTTAAAATTATCGTGTCATGGAGACGCGTTAAAAATTATAAAATCAATACCTATTGAAGATTCGAAGTACAATGTAGCATGGCAATTATTAACGGAACGGTTTTCAAATAAAAGGGAATTAATATATTCTCACATTAGAAGATTATTAAATTTTCCATTCGTGCAAGACGATTCACTGGCAGCAATACTTAATTTAGTGGATATGACGAATGAATGTGTTCGATCTTTCGAAATCTTGGATCAGAAGGTAAGTGGCTTTTCAGAAACTTTGTTGATTTATTTACTTTTGCAAAAACTTGACTCTAATGTTAAACTGTGGTGGGAACGTCAGTTAAAAATGACGAACTTCCAACGTTAGATCAATTAATAAATTTTCTGAAAGATTATGCCCGTTCATTACAATCTGCTAAAGGAAATAGTATTTATAAGAAAAACAGTTATCCTAAATTAACTGCGATGACTGCTTCTGTTAATAATAGTGAGTGTAAATATTGTTCTTCACCAAGTCATAAAATACCTAAATGTAGTAAGTTTCTAAAATTATCTGTTCGTGAAAGAGTGCAATTTGTAAAAAATAAAAATCTTTGTTTTGCATGTTTATCTGCTGATCATAAATTAACTAATTGTCAGTCAAAAAGAGTTTGTTCAAAATGTAATTTGAAGAGTCATAATAGCTTATTACACTATGAAAGACGAGAAATTAACTATCCAGATATAAAAAACCAAGTAACGCCTCAGTCCTCGTATCATACTAGTGAGACTGCTCCTGAATCATTTAATAATGCAAATATGTCCATAAATTCATGTCTTGGGGAAATAAACTCAAAATCATTTGGCATACTTGCAACTGCGCTAATTAATGTGAAAGATAATTATGGAGGGAATAAATTATTGAGATGTATAATAGATGTCGGAAGTACTAATAATTTTATAAGTGAGCGTGCAATACAATTATTAGGTATAAAAAGAAATTCTGCTAATTTACAGATTAAATGCTTGGGAATGGGATACTCCGAAGAGACACGTGGCGTTGTAAGATTGGAATTTTCTCCACATTTTGATAAACAAAACACACGATTAGGTACTTTTTATATTTTGAAAAAGATAACGAGTAATCAACCAGTTGTATCATATGATATTAATGCATTCAGTCATTTAAAGAACATAACACTAGCTGACCCAAAGTGGAATGAACCGGGACCAATAGACTTATTATTTGGCGTGTCATTATCATTATCTATAATTAGAGGAGAAAAAATATTTGGAAAACCAGGACTTCCTTTTGCAGTAAATTCAGATTATGGGTGGTTAATAACAGGAGACAGTGATACATTTTCAGAAAATAAACCAAATATTATAGTTAATTTTGCAAATGTTGAAACAGATTATGTAAAAAGTTTCTGGGAGTTAGAAAACATCCCCTCAAAAGAAATATACACAAATGAAGAAAAATATTGTGAGGAAATTTTGGTACAACTCATTCACGCGATACTAATGGAAGATACGTTGTGCGTTTGCCATTTAAAAAGCAATGTAAAGAATTAGGGGAATAAAAATCGTTAGATATGAAAAGATTTCTAAATTTAGAAAAACGATTTAATAGAGAGCCCGATTTGTATGAAAATTATTGTATATTTATGAATGAATATCTTGAAATGGGACACATGGAGAAAATACCAAAGAGTGAAATTCAAAAACCTGTTAATGAAATCTATTATCTGCCACATCATCCAGCAATCAAGGAATCTAGTACAAGAACTCGTCTTAGAGTTGTGTTTGACGGTAGCGCAAAAACTACAAATAATGTTTCTCTCAATGAAAATTTAATTGTAGGTCCTAGGGTTCAACAAGAGTTATTTTTTATTTTGTTAAGATTCCGCACACATGCTATAGCTATTAATGCTGACATTGCAAAAATGTTTCATCAAATTAAAATATTTCCTGAAGATCAAAATTTTCAAAGAATTCTCTGGAAGGATAAATTTTCCGACGATATAAGTGATTATCGTCTCACTACAGTTACATACGGACTAACGTCTAGCTCATATTTAGCTACTAAAGCTCTACAGAAATTAGCGTTGGATGAAAAATTAAATATTCCATTAGCGTCAAATATTGTATTACGTGATTTTTACGTAGACGACTTACTTACAGGTGCATCATCTCCCGAAGAAGCTATAATATTAATATCAGAGTTACAAGAATTAATGAAAAGTGGCGGATTTGAGTTACGCAAGTGGGCCTCGAATGACATTAGTGTACTAAAAAACATTCCTGAAAATTTAATTCAATCTAAATCAGATTTATCAATTGAAAACGATAACTCAATAAAGGTGTTAGGATTAAAATGGGACTCAAATCTCGATGTCTTTAAAATTAGTGTCACCATAGAACCAACATTAAAAGATGTCACAAAGAGATCCATATTGTCAGATATAGCAAAATTTTTTTATCCACTTGGTTGGATCTCCCCCTTTATAATTTCTCCAAAATTCTACTTCAGGAATTATGAAGAAGTAATCTGGCATGGGACGATCCTGTTCCACTTCTAATTAGAAATAAGTGGATAAAAATTCGTGAAGAACTCAGATGTTTCACATCAATTACTGTGCCTCGTTTAGCAATTATTCCTTCAGCTAACACATTTGAAATTCATTCATTTAGTGACGCTTCCTTAGTGGCATATGGTGCAGTTGTTTACTTAAGATCCTTATCAAATGATTCGGCTGTATCAGTTAGAATATTAGCAGCAAAAACAAGAGTTTCACCTTTAAAATCAATAACTTTACCTAAATTGGAATTGAGTTCCGCCCTGCTGTCAGACCGTTTGGTAAAATCTGTTCTAGATTCATTGTGCTTGGACATCTCTAAAATTAATTGTTGGACGGATTCAACAATAGTTCTTTCTTGGCTATCAACCGAATCAAGAAGATGGCAAACTTTTGTTGCGAATCGTGTTTCTGAAATACAGCAACTTGTTACGTCTGAGTGCTGGCATCATATAAAGGGAAAGGAGAATCCAGCAGATTGTGCATCAAGAGGTCTACCACCCTCAGAATTATCATTGCATGATCTGTGGTGGAATGGCCCCAGTTGGTGCAGTGATCCATCTTTCACTTCTCCAAAATCACAATTAGGGAGAGTTTTCTGTGACGAAGCTTTATTAGAACAAAGGAAAAAATATTTTTGTGCTACAGCCCAGTTAAGTGAGGAAATGCCTATTCTCTCAAATATATCATCATTTACTAAGCTAAAACGTGTTATTGCTTGGTGTTTGAGATTTCTTACGAATTCTCGTTTACCTGTTTCAAAAAGAAATTTCGGCTTTCTTACACATACAGAAATTCAGAGTGCCTTAAAAGTGATAATTAAACAAGTGCAAAAGTCATCATTTCCTGATGAAATTAAATGTATGACTTCTGGAAAGTGTTTACCTCGCAATAGTAAACTGATTAATCTTTCTCCATTCCTTGATAAAGAAGGAATACTCAGAGTTGGAGGACGTCTTCATCATTCAAATCTCACACAAGAACAAATTCATCCAATATTGTTGCCAAAAAGTCATCCAGTGACAGTGATGATTATCAGATATTTTCACTTATCTCATTTTCATGCTGCCCCTCAGCTATTATTGTGTGTTATCAGACAGAAATTTTGGATTTTAAGTGGACGAAGTGCTGTAAGAAAGTTCGCAAGAAATTGTGTAATCTGTGCGCGTGCTTCTGCTTCTACAGTTAAACAAATCATGGCTGATTTACCTACAACTAGAGTGCAACCCACCCGTCCGTTCCTTATTACAGGAATTGACTATGCTGGACCTATATTGTGTAAATTAAAAAAAGGTAGAGGTTCAAAATCTTTTAAGTGTTATATTTCATTATTTATATGTTTTTCTACTCATGCAATTCACATTGAATTAGTGACTGATTTATCTACTCAGGCTTTTTTAGCTTGTCTGAAGCGATTTATATCCAGACGAGGAAAACCAAAAGAAATTGTAAGTGATTGTACCAAAGATTTTGTCGGTGCGAGCAAAGAGTTGAAAGAATTGTATAAATTTGTGGCTTCTTCTCAGCATAATGAAGAAGTGACAAAATACTTAAGTTCGGAAAAAATAAATTGGCATTTCAATCCACCCTCAGCTCCTCACTTTGGAGGACTTTGGGAGGCTGGTATTAAGTCGATGAAATTTCATTTAAAAAGAACCGTTGGCAATTCAGTTTTAACATTTGAAGAACTTTCAACTCTTTTAGCTCAAATCGAAGCATGTTTAAATTCTAGACCCCTTTGTCCTTTAAGTTCTGATCCTAATGATTTACAGGCCTTAACCCCTGGTCATTTTTTAATTGGTGCTCCTCTTACTTCAGTACCAGAAGTAGATATTTCAGAGGTACCTGCATCAAGATTGACAAGGTGGCAATTAGTGCAGAAAATACAACAACACTTTTGGAAAAGATGGAGCAATGAGTACCTTTCGACCCTTCAACAGAGAGTAAAATGGTTTAAATGAGCCTAATATTAAAATAGGTGATTTAGTAATAATAAAAAATGAAGGTATCTCCCCTTTACAATGGAAATTAGCTAGAGTGATCAAAACTCACCCTGGATCTGATAAAAAGGTTCGTGTAGTTACCTGAAAACTGAAAATAGTGAATTAAAAAGTCCAATAACTAAGTTGTGTAAATTACCTTTAGAGTAAATTTTTTAAACCCTTTCGGCTTTCAAGGCCGGGAGTATGTTTAATTAAAAAATCGTCTGCTTTTTATCCCAGTGCTTTTCTCTCTGCGTAGGGATAATATGTGTTTTCCCTCTGCGCAGGGATATTATTGTTCTTTTATGTTTACCTTATAGTTGAGTCTGTGAATCTCGATGATATGTGCATTGTGTTCCCTCAGCGGATTTTATTTGTGAAATGTGTTATTAAATAATGTGAAAAGTGATTATACAGTCTACTGCTTCCATTAAAATGTATCAACACAACAGTATCAAAAGAAAAAAATTTATTATTTTGATCAATTTCAAGATACTGTGTCCCTTTAAGCCTATAACGATTATACGATATTAAGCAAATTTTCTGAAAATCTATTTTTAAAGCTAATATTTTGTAAATGAATACGTATTTTTATCTAGAGTTAATGACTGAAAGAACACAGAAAAAAAAATCAAATCCTACAGTTTCACGTTACTTTATTATACAATTCAATATTCATGATGCACAAAACAACACAGTCGTGCAGATACAAATAAATAATACATTTTTTATTCACTTACTTTACATTTACCAAAACTTTAAAATTATATATATATTTTTTTTGTCTTTTAAGCTATTTCACATACAATATATATTTCTTTTTTTATTCATAGATATAAAAATTCAAATTTGCATTATGTAGTGCATGTGATATCACGCAGATGTAAAAGATACATTTCACAAGAGTAAGGAATAATTAGGTCATATTTATGATATTTATTTATTATGTACATATACTCACATAGTAGAAGAAATCAGTTTGTTACAAAGGTTTTACGACACAGTAATTGCTCAACAAAAAAATATGTTGAATAATTTCAGTTCATGTGCCTGCTTTAACATCATTTTCACACATATAGACATTTAATGTACAATTAGGTGCTTTAAACATCATGTTAATGACGTTCATGTAAGAGTCACACATTATCACATAGTATTTATTAAATAAATAAAACACAGAGATGTTTAATAAGTAATATTTTATATCAGTTAATATACAAAAAAGCATTTTATGTCATTTTTTTACATAAAGTTTTTTAAAGAATTGCGTTTAAATTGTTCTTTTAAGCAAATGCAAAAATTGAAAAAAAAAAAAAAAAAGTATTTTAGGAATTTATTTTATATACATGGTAAAAGGTAGAGAGACCCGCTCCGAACAATGGATATGTTGCGGCCAATACCCGAAGCCTGGCCAATTCTAGAGCTGGCCGGTCAATACCCGAACTGGCCAAGCTTCCTGGCCAAAACCCGAAATACATTAAATGAATAGCGTATTTCGGGTTTTGGCCGGCCAAATCGCGAACTGGCCGGGAAGCCTTGGCCAACATCCGAACTACACTGGTGTCCAAAAGTTAAGCATAATTGGTAATTAAGTAATTATTTTTAAGTAATGAAAGAAATATGAATCTGAATGTGCTGAAACTCCAGATGTGTAAACAAAATAGTACGCGTCACATATTTTCGCGAAGAGTTTTCCCCGAAATCGAACAGGGGACCATCAACAAATTGAAAAAGAACGAAGATCTTTTGGATAACCCTGTCAAAACTAATGTAGCAAAAGCGTTCAAACTGCACATTATGATTAATTGGCTTATTGTAATGCACTGTGTTAATTTTTACAAGGATAGCATGTATACTCGTCGAGAAATTAAGGTTTTTATAAAAACAGTCCTAATTTTTTCCAAGTTTTTTGCTTATAATTTGCAGAGTTCTTATTATAAAATAATGTTCTTTTCTGAAAATATGACAAACATCATTGTACACAATACCCTGTCATCAGAATTTAAAAATAATAAAAATTGTATGAAAAATGAGTATGTTTAGTAAATAATTTTTCATTGCGCATGGGTCAACGATATCAAAATGTCATTTGCATATTGTGTTAGCTAAATGTATAGAGCAACTTCTGTAAAAGTTTCAAAAACATAGCTTGAAAATTCTGAAAATAGGAGCCTATAGAATCAACTCAAAATCCTTTATACCCTAAATGAAGCAAAAAGATGAGGGGCTGTATCCATATTCATTGTTTAGTGCCTACACAATATTGCTCGTACAACAATATTTAGGTAAAACCCCTGATTTTTTTGCTTCCTTTAGGAATAACGGATTTTGAGTTGATTCTATAGGCTCCCATTTTCAGAATTTTCAAGCTATGTTTTTGAAACTTTTACAGAAGTTGCTCTATACATTTAGCTAACACAATATGCAAATGGCATTTTGATATCGTTAACGCATGCGCAATGAAAAATTATTTACTAAACATACTCATTTTTCATACAATTTTTATTATTTTTAAATTCTGATGACAGGGTATTGTGTACAATGATGTTTGTCATATTTTCAGAAAAGAACATTATTTTATAATAAGAACTCTGCAAATTATAAGCAAAAAACTTGGAAAAATTTAGGACTGTTTTTATAAAAACCTTAATTTCTCTACGAGTATACATGTTATCCTTGTAAAAATTAACACAGTACATTACAATAAGCCAATTAATCATAATGTGCAGTTTAAGCGCTTTTGCTACATTAGTTTTGACAGGGTTATCCAAAAGATCTTCGTTCTTTTTCAATTTGTTGACGGTCCCCTGTTCGATTTCGGGGAAAACTCTTCGCGAAAATATGTGACGCGTACTATTTTGTTTACACACCTGGAGTTTCAGCACATTCCGATCCATATTTCTTTCATTACTTAAGCATAATTGGTAATTAAGTAATTATTTTTAACTTTTGGATACCAGTGTATGATGCATAGGTACTAATTTTTTTGTAATTAAGATAATGTAACATTAAAATTTACTGTGAAAAAGATTCCCAGTGATTATATTGAAACGAAATATTTTTGTGTACCTAACTAAATTAACCAAAAATAGTACACAATTCCCTTTCAATATCGAAATTAATTGATAAACCAAATACGATGACCGTTACAAGTTAACCGGAAACTTTACTCGAGTTAGATCACGGACAGGCTGACGGCTAGACTATTTGAATTCGTAGATACTTTCAACTATGTTAGAAAGGATTAAGCAGAGTGCTTATACCTATTTCGCGAATTGGCCAATTGCATCTGGCCAGTTCGGGAATTGGCCAAATGCATCTGGCCAGTTCGCGAATTGGCTGGCCAATTCTAGAATTGACCAGTCATTTTTTAACGTTGCTGGCCAATTCGGGAATTGGCCGGCCAGTTCTAGAATTGGCCAATTTCGGGTATTGGCTGCAACAGATACAAGAATGTCTGAATTTTCTTTATTGAATCATTAGGATCGTTCAGAAGTGCTACACAACGTGCTAATTTTTCTAGATCAATGATTTTCTAGATCGCCAGATTTAACTTATGTTAACTTTATCTGTGACGATAAAAGGCACAGAACACCAAATTTATAAAAATGAAATAAAATTTTCAAAGAGGGGGTACGAAGAACAGACGTATATCTTATCAGGTATACAAATATTTACAAGACAAGAGAAATTTAGAAGCTTTTAATAATAGCTATGAAATATGTTATTTTCAAGTTAAACTGTTTTTGGTACTTTCGTAATAACGCCACCGAAGCAGAAGCTGTACTAATGTGCCAATAAAAAGCAATCTTGCACGTGCACAAAAAAATGGTGTCAAAAATCAGCGAACAACAAGGCAACAAGGAATCCAAGAGATAATTGCGTGCGCGTGCGAACAACAAGATTGCTACTTATTGGCGCATTAGCACAACTTCTGCTGTGGTGGCGTTAATACGTAAATACCCTATTTTTATTAGTGTACGTTTATAATAATTTTAGTTATGATTAAATAACTCCAATTGAATATTTTTAATTAAGGTACCCTGGGGTAATAACGCCAGGCGGGGTAATAACGCCAAGTGCTAATATTTTGCATAATTATGAAATAATCTGGTAAATGACACCCATGTGCTCTGCGCAGAAGGGTTTTGAGTCATATAAATCGTAAAAAACAGCTTCAAGTTAATTTGTTTCATTTTTAGGTCTTTTTGTTTTTACAAGCAACTAAAATTAACGCTTGATCTAAAATTTGCGAGATACGTTTTGTGATGTGAAGACTATTTTTTTTATCCGGAAATACTTTGTTAATTACATAAATTTGTAGTACATTTCATGGACTTTCAAAATCTTGTTGAAGATTTTGGATATCTTCTCGAGATAATTTAAAATTTAAAATGTACAGTGCAATAACTATAACGGGGTAGTAACGCCAATCATTGGCATTAATACCCCGGTTGATTCCCTACAGTGGCCGAGCTACATCCTAAATGCTGATTCAAATTAACACAGTTAAAACTGTGCAATGTTTCTAATAGTTCTATTTAAGCGGTCCTTTTTAAGCAAAAAGAAGCTCACGGTCTGATATTCTTTTGCCTCCCCCCTCCCCCCCCCCGACACCACACCTTTATTTTTCTTACACTTTCACAAAAAATCGAACATTTTCAATAGCTTAGAATGCAATTTGTCAATTTCTAAGTTTGTAGAGTTTGTATTTTTAGAATTGGGCAATCTACATGCAATTATTCCATCTTATTTCATAGTTTTGTTTGCATGGCGTTATTACCCATATAAATGGGTAATAACGCCGAATAGCATTGGTCAAGAAATCGCGTCATTACATTTTATGAATACATATCTGTTAAATTATTTTTTTTTACATAGATAGTCAATGAGTTGCCGTATCAAATCGTATGTTTGTTAAAACTAAAACTGAGCCGTGAAAATTGGTAGAGCCTTAATGTGGCGTTATTACCCCAGGGTACCTTATTTTCATTTTTAAAACAAATTAAAGTCTAATTAAATTTGTACTTTTTTACTTGGTACTAAAATTTGTACTAAATTATATACTTTTTGCGAAATATATATTTTATAAAATATTTTTTTTAGAAAATTAATGTAAACGTAACTGTAGATTTCTTTAAATAACTATAAAAGGTATCTGGAGGTAATTTTTCTAGAGACTGCATGAGATTGAATTATACTAAATTCTAAATTTAGTGAGGGGAATCCACTACCTATTTTGTCTTTTTTGACTTTTACGAAGTATGTCTCAATCTCATGGAATCATTTTAGTAGTCATTTTATGTAATGATATGAAAATTAGATATACGGGGGAGAAAGTTAGGTTCGACGAATAAGGCGAATCTCGATAATCTGAGTAATGCAATAGAAATGTACATCTGAAGGAAATTTTTAATCAAAATCCCAGACAAAATTCGAAAGTGAACTTTTTATCACTTGGTCAGTAGCCGATGGAATTTTTATTTTGAATGTTTTCGAGGTAGTGCATGTGGCTGAAAATCTGCCAGCATTGTAAGGATTTAGAGGTTAGATCCATTGCACTGGGATTTTAAATCACTGCATAATGCACATTGCTTAATTTTACATCAGGCGTTTCTTTTAAAAAATTACTGTTAAGGCGTTTCAAATTGGACTTGTATGTGGGAATTCCATGAGAGCGAGTCTCAAATCTCTTCCCAGGCAATAGTTGTCAAAATATTTTATGGGGGGTGTTATTGCCCATTTTATGCGAGGCCCAGATGTGAAAAGTATTTTCACAAGTGCCCCTTGTTAAAAATAAAATAAAGAGATAGACAGGATGGGGATGTTTTTACGATCGTAGGAATTAGTTACACTCTGCGACAGTGGGTAATAAATACGGGAATCGGACATAAAGATAAGAAGGCGTAGATGTTTATATCAGAAAACACCTGCTAGTTGACGATGCGTGGGGTCATTGAGAATGGTGAGACAGGCATGGAAGCGATGCTCTTTGCAGCAGGGTCGTAGGTCACAGGGGTTCTTGGGCCTATCAGGAGGTTTTAAGTTTTTGTTTAATTTTTGAGTAGATTACGATTGGTAGGAGATATTTTGGAAAGATGGTTCTTTAAAAAAAAAATGATTGGAAAAAATAGAGGGAGAAAGTTCAGTTTGAGATCTTTTTCGCTGGAAGACAGGCCAACATCTGCCCCCGACGAAGTTACCTTTGGGGCCGATAAAAAAGTAACCTATCTAGCAGGAGTGGCAAGGATGGAGGCTTACGGCTGGTGTTGGAGAAGGAAGCCTGGGACCGCTGCGAAGTGCCGAGGGCGTGCGGGCGTGCAGGAGTTGCCGATGGAATTCATCGACTGTGCTTAGTGAACGGTGGACCTGCTTGGAGAAGGGGATTGCTTGACCATTATCGCGCCGAGAGTTCTTGTTTTGGAAAGCCGTATCGAGGCATGTCGTCACCCAGGACGTGTGAGCGTCAACATCCCGTGGAGGAGGGCTGAGAGACCTAGTCTCGGAGTGCCGAATCAAGGCTTGCCATCCATGTCGCGAGAGTATGAACACTCCTTAGACGTGTGCTGAAAAATCCAGTATCGGGGAGTCCCATCACGGTATGCCGTCAGCCAGGGCGCGAGACCGCTGTATGGATAATACACTTACCCCCTCCTAAAATCCAAAAATGTATATTGTTTTGCGAGAGGAGTAACACCATTGAAACGGATGCTGGTGAGTCATCATAACGATTGTTTCTTTTACTTTTCTTAAAACGTTGGTAACACTTGCTAGAAGTGAATAAATGATAAAATAAAAAATAATAATAATAATGTATATACGAACTGTAGATATGATTAATCAGATATAAATTTAGGATCTGTGAATTCATAATTATGATATCTTATTATATGACATGTGATCTGGTAATTAGTATATTTTCTTACACTATCTTATTATAAAGCTTGGGAATCTTACATATGGTTGTAGGTATAATGTGGACCAGAATAGTGAATTTTACTTTTAAATGTTTATGCTTGTTATGATGTTACATATTTAAAATAGTCAAGATAACTTATTTATTTTAATATTAAGTTCATGTTATGATATGTAAATGTTAAGTGATGAATTGTTTAATTTTTGTATTGTAAAATAAAAAAAAACCTTAATTAATTAAAACTCTTTGGATGCCAGTAGCATAATTTGATTGAGTCGTGCATTGAGTTTCCTCTAAGGTTAATAGGAATGTTAATATATGTATATTACACAACGCAAAATTCTTGTTACGAGTGAGGCTGACATTAATATTCACTAACGTCATGGTTGCTTCATAGGATTCTGACCATTAACATTCTAGTAATTGGCTCAGGATTCATTGAAGTATAGTGAGTTCTCTTGTTATGATGTTGGTGAGATTCATATTATGGAATTGGGCACATTAGAGGAACCTGTTTATTTGTTATGAACTTGTGGGGTCTTTTATTTCTAAATTGAACTTGTATTTATATTCTCGTCCCTCTAAATTATACTAATTGTTGCTTTGAAAGAATCTTTGCAAGAGAAACTCACAACATTACATAAACCATTAATTTTGAAATTGGCTTCATAAAAAATTAGGATAAATGTATATAACTTTATAACAAGTATTTTTTAATAACTACTCTTCATAAAAATAATACTTTAAAGATGAAATACTCAAAAAATATTTTTGGAATAAAAGGGAATAAATTTTATTTATGAGAGATCTTTTATTTCCTCCACTGTACCCAGCTCTTTTATGAGATACTCGTGAAAAGAAAATATACCTATAAGTTTCTGCTGTGCCTGCTACTATCTAAGATTTCAAAAAGGAACTTGTGGAGGCCATGAATTTTGTGAGGAGGTTTAGACCGGGAAGCGGCAGCACAGACAATCACCAGATCAAGGTCTCTTCGAAATTTCGGAATTAATTAAAACTGAATTCAAATATTAAAAAGCAATTGATTTGCCAAGTCATATCTTGGTGGAAAACACCCGAAAATTAATTTTAACGGATGATTCGTAGATTTAACATTGTATTATCCAGCACCAAAATGTATGGAAACGTGATAGACTAGGAGCAGGAAATCACAATGTTAAACTGAGGAGTCAACCGTTAAAATCGGGTTTTCGGGTGTTTTTCCACACTGTATGAGTTGGGAGACCGACTGTGCTGCCGCCTCCTTGTCTATTTCTGTTAATTTGTATAAAAAAAGAAACAACTTTTCGACGTTTGCTGTGCAACAATGAGTACACCTGTTAAATTAATACAACCTAATAGACTTCGGATTGAATCTTATTAATTTTTATTTTGTAGTGTACAGTGATCTACAGAAGAATCAAGGAGTGTAACTAAAAAAATATATATATAGAAATATCTTGCGAAACAATCAATAATTTTTTCTGTCTTTAACAGTTTTTACGAAATAAATTTTTGAAATCTTTATTTTCTGAAACACCCTGTAGTTACGAAATAAATTCAATATTCCATTTACAAAATTATTCAAATATTTAAATTCAAGTATTTAAATTTATTGTAAAAGAGAATTAAATATAAAATGAGTCATTCAGTAATACAGACGAATTGGGGCTCTACGTCATCCGCATTAATG
Source organism: Maratus speculifer (assembly GCA_964019185.1). Classification (NCBI taxonomy): domain Eukaryota; kingdom Metazoa; phylum Arthropoda; class Arachnida; order Araneae; family Salticidae; genus Maratus; species Maratus speculifer. The sequence continues at coordinate 294,535,559 of OZ025297.1, read as the reverse complement.
AAAGTTCATATTAAGTCAATTAGCCTTTTAAGTTATTATGTATATTTATAGAATCAATTCAATATTACATTCAAAGTAAATCAAAAACCAATTGTTAAAAGGTTTGCATAACATTTCTATCTTTACATAGTTATACATATGAGTAAAAAAATATATATGTAAGATTTATATTAGTTAATAGAATAAGTATAACATGAAAAGACAATACTTAATTATCATATATTTTATATCACAAAAAAATTATTAGTGAAACAGAACAAGGAGATAAAAATACAGTATTTCAATTGTAATTAATTAGTAACTATGCATATTCAAGTTTATTTTCATAATATTTTATTCGAAATCGATGGAGCAATATTTTACTTTGTATTATTAGTTAACTTGATACGTCTCTTTAAATCTAGTTCCTTATAAAAGAATACAAACCATAAAACTTCTACAGAGTAAAAAGAGAACAGTTGAAAAGTTCAAGCTAACAAAATTAGACAAAAGTATAAATATAATGCCAGTTACAATGAAAACATCGTTAAATTCAGAAATATAGTTTTTACTTGTGAGATTGAAATGCGAATAAATTATATTTAATAAATATTCCACAAAGTTCTGCATATTTTTAAGAACTTACAACTAATTCCGTTTCAGAGTAAATGTTTTTATTTTTAGAAACTCGCATTTAAATAAAAATTTTAACAGACTTATTTAAATAAATATTTTACAAGAAGGAAATACTTGCTTATTTTGATGGGGTATTTTTTAAGAACCGTCTCTTTCAAAATACATAAACACAAGAAAGTATATAGTAGTATGTAAGAACACGAAATAATAAAAAGGCTAAAAGTTTTACGCTTGTGTACACACACAATATGTAGCACCAAACATTTAGAGTCATGCAAACACTAAAGAAAAAAAGATTTTGCTGAAAATAATTATTTCCTAAAATCAAGGGCTTGTTGCTAGAAACGTTATTAGGTACAAAATATTAAATGGAAATTTTCTGAACCGTCACCAACCATGCGTCATATTTTGAATCTGTATATGACATATTTATAAAAAGGAACAGTTTTTATGCATCCATCTCCCGTTCCATGTTTGTGATTAAATTTATTGTGAAATGATAGACACATTCATGTATATTTCTTTGAAAGTAGTTTGAAAACTAGAAACGGAATGCATATACATACAGTTAACGGCATTATAACTTTGATATTAATCATGTTTTTTTAGGTTTAAAAATTTATTTAGAATACTATGTTTTAAATCAACTATAAATACATGATTTAATAAAAAATATAAACATAAAATAAAAATTTGATTTCATTCAAGCTTTTTTTTGCAAGAAAATGCTTTGTAATCAATGATGTATAAATTGGTACTGCATGAAAGCTGGCATCTATTAATTCTTTTTTTGGACGACAGCTTGAAGTTTCATTTATATCCGTTTTTAACATCTATTGTACCGGGTGATCCAGAAGTCCCGGGACTTTTAAAATGCTAATAATTAGAAAACCATAAACAATAGAAGTATGCGGTTTTCACAGAAATGCTGAGAAACTTGTGGGATTTGTTTTTTCGATGAAAAAAACATATTATGTTAGTTGCACATTTTGACAGCAGGTGGCGCTAAAATTGATAGTATTGTTTTTATAGTATGATACAGCTCATTTAAAAGAACGAATTAGTGTCCAAGGGTTACAAAGTTTAATCATGACGCTCATGGCTTATAAGTACCGCCGTGAGCCGATGCAAAACAGCGTGCACAGTATCCGTGCACAGAAAGAAATTCCAGAAGACATTTGAGTTCATCGTGATATCACAAGTTTACTGCACTCACCATGAACTGGTGATTTCTACAGAGTATTGGCATAGAATCCTACCTAATTTACGATTGTAACAGACATTTGGGATCTCTTGTTTCTATTACGATCTTCCAATGAGCCTTTTTCTCAAACCTTGCTTACCATAGCATTTCACATTTGCAATGGTCATCGATTCTTTTGTAGTTTTAACTTGACGTATTGTACGATATGAAAACAACGCGACATGCAAAGATGTGTCTAAACATAGTGTAGACATTGTCTAAACACTGCAGTTGCTCATGAAATTTTGTATCAAATTTCCCTTACAATGCAATTTCATTTACCTTACAAAAATGTTTGAACATAAACCACCCTTAAAACGAAATCTCATCAATATCATAGAAAAGAAGTTTCGCAATGAACTCATGTGTCTATATAACGCATGGTATAGGTAAATTCAGTCTTATACAACAGCGCCACATGTTGCTAAAAATGGTAACTATATATATTTAAAAAAAAATATTCCAAACAAAAATCCCACATGTTTCTGAGCATATATCTGAAAACAGAACCTTTGTATTATACATAGTTTGCTAATTATTAACTTTTCAAAACTCCCGAAACTTCTGGATCACCCGGTATTTCTGTTGATTATAATCTGAATACTTGATCATTATTTTTCTTACCAACTGTTTTTTTAATTGATGTAGATCTCAACCCGTGTACTAAAATCTCTTCTTAAAACTCATACAATCCATTTATAAAAGATCTATAAAATCTGAGATTTTAAAATTAATGAGTAAAAATATTGAAATTAAATTAAAGAAGGAAAAGAAAGAAACATCGCATATTAATGAAACATTTGCATTTAATACAAATCCTAAAACTTCGCAGTATTTAATTTCTAAAATAATTAAATAATGAAATCATTTTTTTCATCTTTTTCATCTTTTTTTCTGTACATAAAATATGTCGGAAAAAGGAATGTGTTTAATCACAAGCAAGGAAAAAATATAAAAAAAACCCTATAAAATAAATAAATAAATATTAAGATTTAACTTATTTCAATAATTCTTTTTAAAAAATGATCACATATAAAATAATTTTATCTAGTTTGAGTAAGTTTTTAATTAATATAAGGATAAGAAGGTACGCCATTAGACAATTATTAAATGCATCACAAGTATGTTAAAATGTGACAAATCAAAGCTTTACATGATAATATTTTCCGAAGTTACTTCATAAATGTCAAGTTTGTTCCTCATATCTGACTTTACATATCTTAAAATTAATCATATCATCGATAAACTAGTCGTCTTTTCTGTTATATTTGTCCGAACTTCTGAAGATCCTGTTCGTTGTCAAAGACCTCCTTTTAACGTTTGCGTCATAATTGTTGGAGTTTGTGTATGGATCTCATTGGTGCACAAGAAACAAAATGACTTACGAAATTCCCGTCGAAATTTACCTGAGAAAAATAAATTACACATAGACATAAACAAGATATAGAGTATTCAGGAGTATAATTCAGAAAACAACATAAGAATATTTACAGCATATTTAAAAATGAACTAAAGGATTTAAATCAGCAAGTCCATATGAGATAATTTTTGTCCCAATATAGGGCCATTACCTCACTGGGGGCATTGCCGCAATATTAAATTTAAAAACTTGCACAAAATTATTAGCAAAATAATATTTTGTAATTGTAAGTTAAGTCAATAAATAAAATACTCTAAAAATGAATTTGTTTCATTAGAAATATTTTTAATGTGATGCCAATATTGATTAATGCTTCGCTTCATATAAAATAGATCTAGTGAAACGTCATTATTGAACAAATACAGTTAAAAACGCCGATATTATCAAGTATTAAAATTCTCAAAATATTTCTTGATAACATTTGTGCAATAGTGATAAAATCTCAACACCAATACAATTGCAATATTCTGTGCAAAAGAATGCAGCACTGGCACAATATTTGTCCAAGTTATAGAAATAAAGCCTTGTTATTACGGAATTATATGTCATTCTTAAACTGCAAATATATGTTAAACTGTGTTATTTGTAATTGTTCAAATTTTGCTAACTCCAGTTGATTGTTGTTATGTTTAAGCTTGTAATATATTGGGTTACTCTATATTCATTGTAGATGTTGAATTGTAGTATTATATAATGGTTATATACACACAGACATATATGTATATTAGGGTGGAGCGAAAAAAATTATTTTTTAAAAATCAAAAACGGGTAGGTGCCAAAAGTTGCCTTTATATTAGTACATCAACTGTGTGAAATTTTACCGCTGAAAAAAAATGGCTTGAGTCTGCGCTTTTGCTCCAAAAATCGAAATTTTGGGTAAAATTTGTCATTTTTTGACATTTTTTCAAAAATTTTTTAAAATTCCTACAGAGCTGATTATTGTTTAAAAGTGTTACTTAAACCTTTATATTTATCTGCTTAACATATTTAAACTATAAAACAATACCTTTATTCCGTATAGCTGGAGAAAAACAGACAACTTTTGGTAAGAAAACGGCATTACCACTCTATTGGGACATACAATGAATTGTTGTTTTTAATACAGCTTTTCTTTTCAAAACTATCTTGGACATACGTCGTGGAGGTGGCTATATTTCATATACCATCCGTACCAACTATTCAATCATCTTAGTACAGTTTTTTATTTATGTATTGATTTGCGATTTTCTTTATCAAATTTTGGCATGTTTTTGATGCATCTACCTAGTTTATCTGTTCTTTGTATCCACAGGCTGCTGTGACTATCTTAATGTATATTTTTACAGATTACACACAAAAAAATGACAAGCAGAGTAATATGCGGGAATATTATTAAAGGGATCTATTCGGCCATCTATTTTCTTTATCAAATTTACATCCAGTTGATGAAAACGATTGGAAGTTCTGTTACCACAACATTTTTTCAGTGAATTATATTTTTTTACGCAATGACCTGCTTCAAAGATGATTTCAGGTACTTCATCTATAAGTATGCCATCATTTATTCTGCTTTTGCATTTTTTATATGTTGAGGAGCGAGCTGTTTAATGTGATTTCTGGTGATCGACCGAGAGAATTGTAATGGGAATTTGTCCTGCACGTGCAGAGCAACCTTTGTTGTAAATAACTTTTTTTGCATTAGTTTTATGCCGTTTTCTATGTGTTTCCGTAGTCAGGTAATTTCCCATTATCTTTTAGATCACTATTATATAAGTGAACAATATTTGATAGTGAACTGTCCTGGGCATAAACTTAAAATGCATAGTACTTTTTGAGAGAATGTACAGACTAAAATCGACTATAAGTACTCATTTAAATTTAGGAGAATTCTATTTGTCGCTTTGAACCATTTTGCATTGGGTAAACTTAGAATTGAGTATAATAATGGATCATATGCTACTTCAATTCCAGTGAATTTCCTCTGCATCAATTATTAGAGAAGTCAATGTAAAACGTTAGAATCTACATGGATTCACTGGATCAATAAGAAAATCTTTGTCTACGTACTATTCACTTCCTATTGCAATTTTTTATAAAATAGATAATAATTTTGAATTTTTTTTCTCAAATTAAGTAAAAGATACTCGGAAAAGACTAGAAATTTCTGTCGGATATTGCAAAGCTAATTCATAAGGAAAGCTATTTCTCAGAAGAAATAGGAATTTAGAAAGCACCTCGCACAAAAAAAACCAGCCCATAAAGCGAATAAAATTTTCCGCTTTACATAAGCACAGATTGGTAATCAGAGTCCATAGATTCACTTACAAATATATAATCAAAGTTTATACCGCGAGATATTTTATACCAAATGTAATACACATCTAAACAATAGGTCTAAAAACTTATTAGAAATTACTCGACTACGAAACAACACAGGCAACGACATAAAACAAGTACTGAAACTTCTTTCAAAATATTGTTGCTTTACTCGCAAATTTTGTTTGCCATCCTCTGTGACGATCGTCATAATATTAAACTGCTAGCTTCTCAAATTATATTAGATGTAATAGGTACAGTAAATGATGACATACTAGAAATTGAATTCAAACAATCAATTTTTAGGCATATCATTGTATGTATAATGTAATTTATTAAAAAAATGTTGTGGTAACAGAAATCCCAATCATAAAAATCAATGTCAGTAAAAACAAAGAAGAGGTAAACTACTTTGATACATAGAAAACTTATGCCCTTCTTCGGCAAAAAAAAAAAAAAATAATAATAATAATAATTCAATGCGAAAATAAAACACTGGGCCTAGATTACTGGGTGTCTGAGACGGATAGGATAGGAAACATAGCCACATCTACGAGTTATATACAGAATAATTTTGAAAGCAGATAGGTAAGAAATGCTTTCAAAACAACATTTCTTTGTATGCTCCAATAGAGAAGTAATGCTGGTTTTTATCAAACGTTGCTCCAATTATACAGACTACAGATATTGTTTTATAGTTTAAATATGTTAAGCAGATAAATATAAAGGTTTAAGTAACACTTTTAAACAATAATCAGCTCTGTAGGAATT